>CM053773.1:54278976-54318997 GCA_028658325.1 Potorous gilbertii
CAAACAGGGAGAAAATTTGGAACCCAAAATTTTGTGAAAATGAACGTAAAAATTTAAATAAATAAGTTTACATTTTTTCAAAAAAATATTACCATGTGGTTATCATCAAGAAGTAGAATAAGATATTTATCTCAATTATGGAGGATAGATTATTTTTTTATTAAGTAGGTGTCATTAGCTTGTTGCATTGCTGTATCTATACAACAAAAAATAACTGGCAAAAAATGTGAAAGATAAATTGTTTTTATAATCTAAAAGAAAACACATTTACAATATATAAACAACTGTTAAGATTTATAAAGGTAATTCCTAAGTCGCAACAGGAAAATGATAAAAGGATATGAATGGACAATTTTCAAAAGATTGAACACTAATGGTTAACCATAATTTGAAAAAATGTTCAACCTCATTTTAAAAGATTCGAATTAAAATAATTTTAAGGCACCACCTCACATCCATCAAACTGGCAAAAATAATTAAAAGCAATGAAATCCAATACTGGTAAGGCTGTAGGTAAAGAGATTCATTCATTCATCACAAGTAGAATTAGACTCTAATGAAATCTCTTTGGAAAGCAATCTGGCAATATCTAATAAAAGTCATGTAAATAATTGCATTCTTTTACTAAATAATTCCATATCTGACAATAAGCCCAAAGAACTTTATCCCAAACAACCAAGAATGTGTTCAAAGATTTACAAAACAGCACTACTTGTTGAGGCGTGTACTGTGGACAAAAAAGTGGCCTTGCAGCAAGGAAGACTTGGATATAAGTCTTACCTCTGACACGTGCTGGCTGGTGCTTACCCTCTTAATGCTCTAGGAAATTCTATAAGACTAAATTGCTGAGAAAGCACTGATAGGAGTTTGCTGTGTTGACAGCTCTTTATATCAATGAAATCACATATCCCCATTCCATTATTTGTAACTGCAAGAAAATTAAATGTCCAAAATTAAGGGAATGATTACATAAAATAGGGTAACTCATAACAGAACACTACCAATGATGTAGTATTTGCAAAGTACTTAGTCCAAGTGCCTGGCACATATTAGACGCTTAATAAATGCTTATTTCCTTCCTACAATACTATTGCGATGGAGAAGTATGAGAAATATGAAGCAATCTAAAAGAACCTTTATGGAATAACAAAATGAAAAAAAAGTCAAGCAAGGAGAACAGAAAACTCATTAATCACAACTGTACAAGAAAAAAGTGAATGGGAATGAATGGACAAAGAATCCTGATGAAGATGTAAAAAGGCTAAAAAACTGACTTTTGATAAACAGAAATTCATTTATTTAAATGTAAATCCCAGCAATGAAAATTTATTTGATTGCATTGATAATTAATGTTCAACAGTGAGACATTATAAAAGAAAATGAGACAGAACAGTGAGTTTGAATCTCTGATTCAGGTTACCTTTACATCAACAAGAGGAACACGGGGAAAGAAGTTTTCTTCCCAATGGACTCAAGTGGAGTGTTGTTATCCAGAGGTACCCAATTCTCAAGACTGGCGGTTCCCCCCTGTGAAGGAGGGTGGGTATGATTATACTTCGTTACCCCATCTTTCCTTAGCAGCACAGGGTCAGTTTATTAACTCTCACTTTTTAAAAAACTTACACAATGGATATTTAAAGCTATTTAGGAAAGCATCAGCACCAGTAGCCAGAAAGGACACTGGCTGAAAGCCATTAATTAATTTTTTATTTCAAGAGCCCTGAAGTACTCAAGTGGGAACTCCACATGTGGAGGAGACCTCTTTCTTGGCTATGGCTTCAGAGGGCAGGATAATGCATGACCCAGAGCCAAGAAAGAATTGCAGCACTCTCACATTCGATACTTTGGGAGTGGAAAGGTTGCCAAGTCCACCATCTAAGATAACCTTGTTTCTTAAAGTTGTGAAACTCCCTCTAGTAGAATCTTAGAGAGTCCCAATTCCATATTAAAAAGACATGTAAAAGCTTCTTTTGAAAAGAGTAACTTTGGAGGCAAAACTTCATTTTTAGACATTTCTTAAGCAAACAAAGTTATGGGGAATTAGCTAAGAAAGAATTCAAACCACAGTCAACAAATTTACAGTATAAAGGACTTGGCATAAAATATTCAAAAATATCTCATCATAATTTCATGGTTTAAAAATGGTCCACAGTTAAGAATTGCCATCCCATTTATTAGAAAATGAAATATGCTGCTTGCCAGATAAAGCTCACTCCCTCTCCTAAACCTGGCATTCAAAGCCCTTCACAATTTGTTCCCAATCTACACTCATTCCCTGCTTTATTTCCCTCCACTCCCTTTTGCACACTTTTTGCTGCTGCCAACCTGGGGCAACTCACTGTTCCTTAAATATGCTGCATATTTTCCTGCCGCCATATTTTGGCTCACAGTGTTTCCTCACCTAAAATGCCCTTGGCTCCCAGCTCCACACATCCACTTCCTACTCATCTCTCAGGACAGTTTATCCAAGCTTCTTCTGTAAAAAGTAACCTTTTCTTCCTCAGGACTCCTACAGTACTTTGTAGCTCTCCTTGTGCTTTCAAATAATACAATGTATTATATTTATGTGAGCATCAAATTCCTAGCTAAATTGTAAATTGTTTCCAAGGGATTACATCATATCCTTCTTCCCTGTATTTTTCTTAGTGCCTTTCTCTCATCAGGTAAGCCATAAGTGTTTGCTGAATGAATGCTGAGTAAGTGAAATGGGTAGCCTTTAATTAATCAGATAGTCCTGATTGAGTGTTTACTATGTGTTTAGCACTGTGCAAGACATGGTCTAACTGGGAAAGTGGCTAATAAACATGAAATAACTAGTAAAGATAAGAAATTTTTTTGGTCCTTCTTCAATTTCATCAGAGTGAAGGAATATGTGGTGTGACTTGATGGGAATTGATAGAAATGACCAAAATTTAAGTGACTCTCCTCTGATGTCAAATATCCTGAGTCCAAGGTCAAGCTCTTTATCCATTACACTCCATCACTTCTCAAGAGCATCAGACAGTATATATCGTAAATGCTAACATCTGTGAAGACCATACTCTAAGAGGTTACTGAAGAAGATGACTTATGAAGGCCAAAGTATTCAGGGTGGATTTAATGTGGGAACTATAACTTGAACTAAACTTGGAACTGAAGTTCCAAGGATTCAGAAGGCCAATGGAAATCCAAGAAAGCATTCCACATGAGGGGCACAAAGCAGAAACGCTGGTCTTGAAGTCAGAAGTTCTAGGTTCAAGCTCCAGTTCTGACACTTACTAGCTGTACGATTGGGATGAGTAACAACCTCTCTGAGCTTCTGGATTCCATTTTCTGGCTCTGCTACAAACTAGTGATGGTGGTCAGATGTTGGTCTGAGTTGTTAAGTCTTCCTGGGCCTCCCCATCTGTCACTGGAGTAAATTATCTCTAAGAGTCTTTTTCAGCTCTAAAACTCTTTAAAAAATTTAAAGCAATGCAGGGAGAGAAATCCTTTTAAGGTGTAAAACATAAATGCAGCTAATTTTAAGAGATAATTTCATGAGATATACTCTCTGCCTTAAGATCTGATCCATGAGTCTGGACTTCATCACCCTATAATAGGATATTCTGATGCAGTCCTGGGAAATAATTTGATTACTGCTACCAACCACGCTGTTTTCTGTCAGGTGACTGATAAAGCTTTTTATGTACTGATTTTCAGTGAATAAATAAACTTGTTCCAGGAATTTTTAAAACTGAGGGGGAGAGAGGAACAATGAGGGCAGGGAATGCTACATTCTGGCTCTATTTTGGTTTAGAAACAAAGGAGTGAGTGAGTGGATAAAGGACACAGTCAAGTTGGAAAAGGAGTAGCTCGGAAAGGAAATACCTGCCCCATAAACACCAATGCAAAAGGTTCTAAAGAAGAGATCTTTTTATGGAGAAGGAAAATTAAAAGCTTCACATTCATAATTCACCTCTAATTCCAGAGATACTGAATCACTACAATACTACAAAAATTGTAGCATTTTTATTTAAATGGTTAAAGGGGAAAAAAAAGACTTCCTATTTACATTGCTTTCTTGCTATATGTGGCTATTGTAAAGATATGTTCCCACTTTAGAGAAACCTCTATTATGAAAAAAATGAGCTTACACAAAGACCTGTTTGAAAGTGCTAATTCTCATTTTCAAAATCTCTCACTTTATGAATTGATTCACTATTGGATTTCTTTAAGTAACAAGCCACTCTAAATGTATATAAAATGCAGTTCAATTTTTATAAAGCTCAATTTGCATATGACTTTTAGCAGGCCACTGCTAAAGACAACTCTCTTGAAGACAACATCCACTTATGAATTATACAGACAAATTATCTCAGATAATGTATCACCACAAGAGAATATACAAATGTTAAACTTTCTGTTCAGTTTTTTCTACGTTCTTTTTTCATGCAGAGTCATAATCAAAAATCAATAAATTCATTGCAGAACTATAAAATCCCAAATTATTTCTTGGAGAGCACAAATTGATGAGACTCTAAAGTTTAATGATACCCTAAAGTGAAGGTATTCAATGAAGATAACGTACAAAAAATAGTCTTATAAGTCGAATAGCTAATAATTTCTCTCTGGATAAGTTGGAAACTAGCATTATTCTGTGGGAAGTTTTGAGGAATTGTTGAAGTTCCTAACTATTGCAGGAATCAAAGATCCTAATGACCTTTGGGAAGGGATATGAAAAGATACCGTAGAAACGACAATTTGGTTAAGTTACATCCTTCCTGGAGAGCAATGTAACAGGGTGGCTAGAACCTTGGACCTGAAATCAAGAAAACATAGGTTCATACCTCATCTCTAGCATTTACTAGCAGCATGACTATGGTAAAATTTTTTAAAGTTCTCAGCGCCAAGCAATTATCTAGGACTAGAAGTTATAAATAAGGTTGTAATCTGCCTCAGTGAAAAGAGTTTTCACACTACATAGATCAAGATGTCCTAAAGACATTCTGCATGTTCAGAAAAATTCTGATGCTGCCATCTATATACAGTAACTAATGTCTGTTACAAAGTTTACATACGTTTTATATTACATTACTACCTTGGAAGCTTATTTCCTGATCCATATATGCTTTATAGCAATGTTGATCACCTTTCTTCCAGGGATATCTATATTGTAGCAGTGGGTAAATAACAAACTTAGAAAAATTTGCCTGTAAACAAGAAGCTGCAAGATGGCCAAGGGAAGTGCTAATGAAGATATATTTTCTCTTCTCAATGTCTTCATGACAATTATTGCAAGTCAAGACACTAATGGAAATGGTGAAACTTTGAGTTAACCCCTGCACTTCCATAAACAGCTGGGTTTGTGGCGATAAAGGGTAACTGAACAGACCTGAGGAAGTTCAAGTTCACTCCATGGGGATTAATCTGAGACCCAGCTGTGGGTCCTCTGGACAAGAAAGATATAAAAATAATTTTAATATTTCCATGGAGAAACCCTTGAGGACCCAGGAAACTTCTTTCATTGCTTTTAATTTTGTTACAAGCCACTTTTACCTATCTTTACCTTCCTGGCCTGCTTTTAGCTGCCCCGTGGATCATTCTGATCTAGGAGTTGGATTTTTTTTTTAAATGTTGGATGTTTTTATTAACAGAATTATTTATCTGGACCACCAAGCTCTGAGTGGCAGAGGTGGAACACCAGTCTCTTCTAATTTTCTTCCCACCTGTCTGACCATTCCTTTAGTTTTTTGATGGCTCATAATCTGTATCATATCCCCTGACTCTGAAAATGCTACCAAAACTGTGTACCAGGCCCTCTTCTCTCTATACTCTCACTTGGTGATACCATTAGCTCCCACACATTTTATCATCAGCTCTATGCAGATGACTCACAGATGTGTATCTTTAGCTGCAGTTTCTCCCAAGTTTCAGTTTGTGTATGTGTATAGGTTTATGTATTTATGTGTGGATATAGGTAGGTACACATATAAGTACAGATTGGATATAGATATGAACATGAGTAGATACAGATTACAGATATATATTAGATATGGATAGGGATATAAACATATGGATATGGACACTGATACAGATACAGATATGATACAGATATAGATATAGATACAGGAAAAAATACATATGCATAAGATATTCTAAAGGCATCTAAAACAGAACTCATTACCTTTCCTCATGAACATCCTTATTTTTCAAATTTTCCTATTTCTGTCAAAGGCACCACTAAAATTCTAGTCATACGACTTCAGCATTATCCTTATATCCTCACTCTCCTTCAAATGAACAAGATGAAATCACAATATACCAAAAGCAATTTTAAAAAAATTTATCAAACCCTACTATACACAGATATGGGGTACTAGAATTGAAATTACAAAAGGAAAACAGGAAAACCTCCAAAAAATAAAATCCCAACTCCTAACCTGGGAAAGATAATAAATAGGAGGAAAACTACAGATGAATATTATTAACGAATATCAATTCAAAAATGCAGCTAACTGGTAAGAAACTGGAAAGTAGGCTGGCAGAAATTAAGCTTAGGTTAACATCTTTTACCCTATTCCACAATACATTTCATGTGGATGTGTGACCATAGTAAAGATTATACCACAAAGAAATTGAAAAAGAAGCAGATCTTATATCTTTCACAACTATACATAGGAGATATATTCTTAACTGAATAAGAGATAGTAGCAATTACAAAAGATAAAAGAGATAACTTTGATTACATGATACTGAAAAGCTTCTGCACAAAATTAATGTACCTAATAAGAAGGGAAATGATCACATGGGAAAAATTCTTTTTTAAAAATTGAATTATTATATTTGTTTTCAGTGTTTGACAATCACTTCCATATATCTTAGATTTTTTCCATTCCCTCGCCTTCATTCCCCACTCCCTCCCTGAGATGGTGTACAATCTTATATAGGTTCTACATGTACATTCCTACTAAATAAATGCATGCTACATAGAAGAATTTAAAATGAATGAGAGAAATCATAAAACAAAACATACTACAAATGAAAATGGTCCGTTTCTACTGCGATTCAATTCCATAGTTCTCTGGATGTGGAAGGTGTTTTGCTTCAAGTCCATTGGAAATTTTTAAGTCCATGCATTTCAATGAAGTACTAAGTCTACCAGAAAAATCCCTCACATACTGTGGTTGTTGCTGTACAAAGTTCTCCTGATTCTGTTCCTTTCACTCAGCATCAGTTCATATAAGTCCTTCTAGGCCTCTCTGAAGTCTTCCTGTTCCTCATTTCTTATAGCACAATAGTATTCCATTACATTCATAAGCCACAACTTGTTCAGTCATTCCCCAATTGATGTGCATCCCCCTTGACTTCCAGTTTTTGGTCACCATAAAGGGAGTTACTATAAATATTTTGGTATATGTGGGACCCTTTCCCATTTCTATGATCTCCTTGGGATAGAGTCCCAGAAGTGATATTGCTAGGTTAAAGGGTATGCACATTTTTGTAGCCCTTTGGTCATAGTTCCAAATTTCTCTCCAGAATGGTTGGATCAGTTTATAGCTCCAACAATGAATTAGTGTTCCAGCTCTTCCACATCTTCTCCAACATTTATCATCTTCCTTTTTTGTCATGTTAGCCAATCTGATAGGTGTCATGTGATACCTGTGTTGTTTTGATTTGCCTCTCTCCAATCAATAGTGATTTAGAGCATTTTTTCATATGATTATAGATAGCTTTAAATTTCTTCATCTGAAAATTCCCTCTTCATATTCTTTGACCATTTATCAACTGAGGAGATCCTTGTATATTTGACTGAGTTCTCTATATATTTTAGAAATGAGGCCTTTTTCACAGATACTAGTTGCGAAAATTCTTCCCCAGTTTTCTGCTTCCCTCCTAATCTTGGTTGCATTGGGTTTGTTTGTGCAAAAACTTTTCAATTTAATGTAACCAAAATTATCCATTTTGCACTTCGTAATGGTTCTCTATGTCTTGTTGGGTCATAAATTTCTCCATTCTCCATAAATCTGACAAATATATTATTCCTTGCTCCCCTAATTTGTTTATAGTATCAATCTTTATACCTAGATCATGTATCCATTTCAACTTTATTCTTGTGTATGGTGTCAGGCACTGGTTTATGCCCAGTTTCCACCACACTGTTATCCAATTTTCCAAGCCATTTTTGTCAAACAATGAGTTCTTATCCCACAAGCTGGGGTCCTTGGGTTTACCAAACAGTAGACTGCTATATTCATTAACTACTATGTATTGAGTACCTAATCTATTCCACTGGTCTACTCCTGTTTCTTAACCAGTACCAACTGATTTTGATGACTGCTGCTTTATAATACAATTCGAGATCTAGTACAGCTAGGCCACCTTCCCTAGCACTTCTTTTCATTAGTTCCCTTGATATTCTGGACTTTTTGTTCTTCCAGATGAATTCTGATATTTTTTCTAGCTCTAGAAAATAATTATCTGGTAGTTTGGTATGGCACTGAATAATTAAATTAATTTTGTTAGAACTGTCATTTTTATTGTATTAGCTCAGCCTACCCATAAGCAACTGATGTTTTTCCCTTTAATTAGATCTGATTTTATTTGTGTGAAAGGTGTTTTGTAATTGTGTTCATATAATCCTCGGGTTTGTTTTGACAGGTATCCCAGATATTTTAAAATATCCCAGATATTTTATAATATCTACTGTAGCTTTAAACAGGATTTCTGGGAAAAATTCTTTGCAACAAAACTCTCTGGTAAAGGTTTGTTATACAAAATACGTAAACAATAACTTTAAATATGTCATATATACATATATTACATATGATTATACATGTATATTAACACAAAAAATATATATATGTACATGTGTAATTCATTCTCCAATAGATAAATGGTTAAGGGATATGAACAAAGAGTTTTTTCTTAAACAAATAACTGCCAATATTAACAAACATATGAAAGGATGCTCCAAATCACTAAACATAAGAGAAATGCAAATAAAAAACAACCTTATAAGGTTTGACCTCACATCTTACAAAATGACAAAGATGGCAAAAGATGGAAACAGTCAACACTAGAGGTGTTGTGGGAAGACAGGCACACTAATACATTGTTGATGGACCTGTGAATCAGTACAACCATTTTGGAAAGCCATCTGGAACTACACAAATAAAGTGAAATTCCACTGCTAGGCTTATACTCCAAGGGGTCCATTAATAAGAAAAAAAAACCCATATATACCAAAATATTTATAGTGACACTTTTTGTGACAGAAAACTGGAGGTGGGGGGACGAACCCATCAAATGGTGAATGGCAAAACAAACTGTGATACAATAGTACAGAATACTATTGTGTTATCCAAAATAATGAATATGATGAATAAAGAGAATCATGGAAAGATCTGCATGAATTGATACAGAATGAAGTAAGCAGTGCCAAGAAAACAATATACAAAATACAAAATTACTACAACAACATCAACAGAAAGACCACAAAATAATCAAAAGTGAATGCTGCAAATTACCAAAAGCAGGATTGGCTTCAGAGAAGAAATATGAGGAAAACACCACTACCCCACCCCTTTGCAGAAGTGGAGGTCTACAAGTACAGTAACATTTTCAAACTCATTTTCAATTTGTTTTTATCAATTTTCTTTTTTCTCTTTAAAAATAATATTTCTTGTAGAGGATAGCACTCTGGATGGTGAGAGAGACTGAGGAAAATTTTTTATGACATTTTTAAAAGATATCAATAAAAAAATCTTAAAATAATGAAAACAAATATTTAAAAATATTTAAAAAATATAAGTTTTTTAAAATCATGTTGTTCAAGCAACATCTACACGAAACCCTTCTTGATTCCTCCAATTCCTAGTGCCCTTGGTTCCAAACTACCTTGTATTCATTTTGCATTTATTCTATATGTATATTTTTGGCATATATAATTTACATGTTCATGTTTACTCCCCCAGCAGAATGGGAGCTCCTTGAGAGCAGGTACTGCCTGCCACAGTGACTGACACATACACTTAGTAGGCACTTCATCAATTTCTTCAGATTGACTGAACTAGTTTGTGTTTATGGGCAGAATTAAAGGAAGGTGACAATAGGGAAAAGAAAGGTTCCTCAACTTTTGCAGAAATGCTATTCTCACATTCTCACCTCAGACCATATATGGGGAAAAGGGATTATGTCCTGACATAGAATCACAGGTTCCAAAAATACCTCTGAGGAAGGGACCACAAAGTTCATCCAGTCCAACCCATACCTGAAGCATGAGCAGAATCACAGCAGGTATAGGTAAAACATCTCCAAAAAAATTCTGAGGGTTATTAGGAGATCTGATTATATTCTCTCTGGAAGGGAGGTGGGGGATGGAGTTAGAATATACATATATATATATATATATATATATATATATATATATATACACACACACACACACACACACACACATATACATACATACATATATGCACACTTTTTAAAGCACATTTGAGGGCCTTCTCACAAAAACAACAATGGGACCAGAGTTTACAAAATTGAAACACAATGGAGAACAAAGGGAAGATTAGGACCCATTGTATTATATATTATTACACAAGTTTTTTACAGAACAGTTCGGGAAAGAAAATAAAGCAAGCTATAATACTGAGTCAGGACTAAGTAATTACAAATACATCTGTATTTGGTGTATCGTAGCTGCTCAATAACTCTTTGTTGCATGAATATTACCTCAAGTCTCTCCCTGCTCCAGTCCCTCATCCCCATTCAGCTATCAAAATGCTTTTCCTAAAGCACAGGTCTGATCACGCCACCCACACCACACCCCATTTAATAAACTCCAGTGGATCCCTATGGCTCCCCTATCACCTCCAAGATCAAATATATATCCTCTGTTTGGCATTCAGAACCCTTCCTAATTTGCCTCCCACCTCCACCTAATTACCTAATCTTTACTCCCAACCACCAGTCTGACCCAGTGACACTGACCTCCTTGCTGTTCCTCAGTTTCCCAACTCTGGCTTTTCCTCATGTCTGGAATGTTCCCCCTTCTCATCTCTGCTGTTTGGCTTTCGTGGTTTCCTTCAAATCCCTGATAAAATTTTACCTTCTACAAGAAGTCTTAATGTAGTGCCTTCCTTCTATTAATTACCTCTAATTTATCCTGTAAATAGTTTGTTGGTACAGAGTTGTTTTCATGTTGTCTCCGCCATTGTACTGTGAGCTTCTTGAGAGCAGGGACTGGGTTTTTTGGGGGGTTTCTTTTGCCCTTCTTTGTAGCCCCAGCCCTTAGCACAGTGTTTGATTCATTTTTCTTAGTAATTGTTTTACTAACTGTATGAATAGGAGGGTGTCTAGTAATACCACCAATATCCCTGATATAAAATATGAATGACAACAATATCTTGCAAATATATTGCTTAAAGATTAAATCAAAGTCTATGTCCTAGGCATTGTGCCATTACATATCAACTAACCACTTAATACACAATGTCCTGAAAACCATTAAAGATAAGCTTACAGATGAGAGAACCTGAGTCAAATGGGATCTAACATCTGCATCTAGTCCTGTGTCTGGTTCAGACACATGAAACGCTTCTTCTCACTGAGACTTCAACTGAGTAAGAAAAAGTGACAAGAAAATCATCACAATAATTTTCATCAAAAGAACATATCTGGCATCTGACACTGTGAGAAAAATGAATAGCCTACACACTTCCTAGATGCTAAAGAAATTAAGATAGGATCTTCAGAGGTTTGGTCACTTTAAGTGCTGCCTCACTAACCTTGACAGAGGAACAAGAGTCGCCCATCTGAACTGAAATAGGTTTCTCCCAGGAGCACAGATTATGTGGTTATTACATATACCACCTTGCATTTATGTAGTAGCTTTAATTTATATTATTCTTATAATCCTGGGAAGCTGGTAGGAAAGATATTATTCTCATTCAACAGTTGAGAGTACTGAGTTACAGTGCCTGGAGAACTTGCCTAACATCACACAACTAGTTAAAGTTACAACTTGGACTAGAACTCCCATCTTCTGCATCTAAACACAAGGTTTTTTTCTTCTCAACCACCGTAAATCAGTCCAGTGCCCAAATGCAAGAAAACAAACAAGCAAACAAAACAGGGTATTTGCCTATAAACAACAAATAATCCAAAGCCAGAATGCTGTGTAAGGCTTATATAAAATGTCAAGGCACTTGTCTTCTTTTCATATTTTTTACCATGTAAGACCAACTGATATAGGCAGCTCTGTATATGACATACAGTGGGGAAAAAAGAAATTGTAAAATGCTTATGGGAAAGGCAGTCATATATTTATATATAAATATTTATATAAAAATTTGTATTATATATTATATGTAACATAAATTATATATAATAAATTTATATCCAATATTTATATTAAAAGTAGGCTAATGGTAAATATGTTGCAGGAGTCGAGAGTAAGGCTCAGTGCAGAACTGGATGGAGGTAGAAGAACGCAGTGTCTGAACGAGTAAAGGCTTCCAGTTACTGGGAATAGTGAGTGTGGAGCAGGGGAGAAATGATAATAGTAGAAGACAGAGACTGAAGAACTATTCGGTCAGGACAGATCTGTGCTCAATGCTTGGAGCCAAATTTTAGGAAGGACATTGACAAGCTGGAATATAGTCAAGGGGGGATGATTCAAAATGGTGAAATAATTGGGAAGGAAATGCCATATAAGGAATAGTTCAAGGAACTGGGAGATCTGAGCTGAAAAAAATATAGGAGGACATGGAAGTTGTTTTGTAGAAGATAAATCAGATTTGTTTTACTTGGGTCCAGAGTGCTGGCTCTCCTCACTTCTGTCCAACCACTCCTTCCTGGTCTCCTTTGATGAATGATTGGCATCTATGCCCTGCCCTCTATGTTTGGGTGCATCCCAAGGTTCTATCCTGAGCCCTCTCCTTTCCTCAGCTATACCCTCACTCTTAGTGATCTCTTCAGCTCCCATCAATGAGATGACTCCCAGGTCTAAATAAGCAGCCCCACTTTTTCTGCCGAGCTCTAGTTCTATATGAAACAACTGCCTATTTAATATTTCCAGCTAGATGACTCATTAAACACATCAAATGCAACATGTCCAAAACAGAATCATTGTCTCTTAACTTCCCAGTTTCTACTGACTTCTAGTCAACCAAGTTCACAACCTCAGAGCTATCCTCAACTTTTCACTTCCTTATCTCTTGTATCTAATCAGTTGCTAAGTCTTGTCAATTCTGCCTCCACACTGTCTCTTCCACATGTCCTCATCTCTCAACTCTCACAGGATCATTACAGTGATTCAGACCTTCATCACCTTCAATCTGGTCTATTTTATCAGCTTCCCAACTGGACTCACAATTTCCAATCTCCCCCCAAACCCTCCTTCAATCTACCTTCCAACACAGCTTTCAAAATAATTTTTTTAAAGCATAAGCCTAACCACTTCACTCAACTGCTCAAAAATCCTCAGTGGCTCCCTATTATCTCTAGGTTAAGATGCCAGCTGCTCAGTTTAGCATTTAAAACTCTTCACAATCCAGCAGCAGACTACCTTTCTCCAGGTTTATTGAACACTAGTCCTTTTCACATATTCTTTCATTCTGGTCAAACTAACTTGCCTGCGGCTTCCTGAATCCAGCATGCCACCTTCCAGCACTGTAGCTTTGCATGCCTGGAGTGCACTCCCCCCACTCACTTTCATTTCAGAATTCTTAGCTTCTTTCAAGGCCAAGCTTATGCTATCCCTTTTATCCATTAGGGTCTGTTCGCTCCTCTTCAAATGACCATGCACAGACTTCTCTGTTCACATGTTGCACTGTAAATTTGCCAAGTAGGTACTCAATAAACTCTTTTTGGATTCAATTGGAACAATGGGTAGAAATCACAAACAAATACTTTTCATGAAAAAACTCAACAATTAAAGCTACCTGAAATAAAAATGGACTACCCAGGGAGTCAGTAACTTGTCTAGCAGGGAAGGTTTTCAAACAAAACAGGATAACACCATGTCAAGAATATTGTGGAGGGGATTCCTACTGTGATTCTCTTGAGAATATGTCATAATTGGTAAAGTGCTGCAAATCTCATAGAATCTCTGAGTTTGTGTTTTGGCCATTTCTGGCATATTTGTTAATCTTACATGAATATTTTTTAGCCCTCAACTCTTCACAATGAAATGAATATATTATTTAGTGTTTTTACTAAAATAAAAAACAGTTGTATGTGGAAGCAGCTAGGTGGCACAGTGGATAAGGCTGAGAGTGAGGAAGAACTGAATTCAAATCCAATCTTAGATTCTTACTAACTATAATACTAAATAAGTCACTTAACCTTTGCCTCAGTTTCCTTATTTGCAAAATAGATATAACAACAGCACCTGTCTCCTAGGATTGTTGTTGGAGTATCAAATGAAATACTTGTAAAGTCTGACATTTGTTGTTTTTGGGTCATGTCCAACGCTTCATGATCCCATGGACCATACTGTCCATGGGATTTTCTTGTCAAAGACACTGAAGTGGTTTGTCTTTCCTTCTCCGATGAACTGAGGCAAACCAAGGGTAAGTGACTTGCCCAGGGTCACACAGCTAGTTAAGTGTTTGAGGCAGAATTCAAATGAGGTTTTCCTGACGGTAGGCTCAAAGCTCTATCTACTGAGCAACCTAGCTACCTTACATAGTAGGCACTTAAAAAATGTTTGTTCCCTTCCCTCATATCTTTTTTTTTTGCCTAATTTTCCACCTTCAATATTTTTACATGTTTTCTAAAGGAGAGAAAAGATGTGCTACTCCAGATTTAAAAAAAAATTAATTAAAGGTGGTTACTTACATTTATCACACACACACACACACACAAACAATTAATTTGAAAAGATTTTTTGGAAAATTTTGTTTATCCTTTGCCACTGTGGTTAAGTTTCCCTCTTTAGTATCTGTATTCCTTCATAAAGTCCAGTTTTATATCACTTAAGCAATGAAATGTTCAATACTTATTTTTAAACATTCTCAATATACTTGACTGAAAAACTGTGCTACCAATATTCAGTTTATGTGTTTAGTCAGTCCATTACACACAGTTAGTCTTCTAACAACCTCTACTGATATATTTTAGTATATTCTAGACAGTTAACATCATTCATAGTATTGACAATCTTTCTTCTTTCTCATGCCATTATGATCTCAATAAGAAATTATCACAGGGATCTGTCTGAATATTACTCAAAATGACTAAAACAATATTCCTGTTTTATAGAATCACAGGAATTTACCCTAAAGATAATTTCTCCACTGGTCTTAGATACCTCTATAATTATTTTAAACATTTTATGAATTCTATAAATTATTCATGGAGAAAAAGGTAATCATGCCTTACTAATTTTTCCACTGATTAATTAATCAACAGAAATTCATCTAGGGTGGATAATAACAGCACCTAGCAATTAGTGCTTTACATACTTATTTATGACTGAGAGACTTTGGACAAGTTACTTCAGCTCTGTAACCCTCAGTTCCTTCCTTTGTAAAATGAGGAAGGTAGGGTAGGTAACTCTAGCGTCCCATTCAATACTAAATTTTATGATTCTTTAAGTATATTTGCTACCCTTTTGTCCACAACATATATACACATTTGAATGGTTGTCTACTTTCACTCTTGGCATTCTTTGGAAACTATGTGATTCATAGAATCAGCATAGAGCCAGAAGACACCCTAAAGACTACCTACTCCTAACCTTCAATTTAAAGATGAAAAAATTAGAGCCCAGAAGAATACTTACTCAAGATCATGAGATCAGGTAGTAGGTAGGAAAAATCAGGTAGAACTCAGTTCTCCTAATTCCCAGTCTGGTAAACAGATTAAATGTCTTATTTGCAGAGTCATATTTTAAACATTATATATTGCTTACAGCATTCAACATATTACTTCTCTAGAGTCTTAAGATGTGCATTCTGCTAGACAATATAAATTACAGTTCTTACACTCTATCTCATAAGACTTCATATGCCCCCTTGGAGGAAAAAAGGAAACCAAAATAAACAAATCCTTCACATATTTTTCTTTCTAAAGTGCCCAATTAACCAATATCCTTAATTAAGGCTTCTACTTAAGCTACTATGAAGCCCATATAATAGGCAAACAATAAGTATTCATAAGATACAAATAATGCTGAGCTGGGCACTTAAATTGGATTCCAGGTTAAATACCAAACTACTGAAAAGGAAAAACAATGTGGAAGAAGGAGGAAAGCTTAATTACATTTCTGCCTTTACTGAAAAACTGTTCTAATAATATTAAATGTGGAAACATTTTGTACCTTTTCATTTCTTGCTCTGGGTACATTCAACTTCCCTATGACTCTCCTCACAACTCCCCCTGGCCACTACTTCACTTCATGTGTCTTCTCAGTCTGTTAGAGCATAAATTCTCTGAAGACAGGCACTTCCTTGATTTTGTATTTTTACCCCCCCAGGGCTTAGTTTTCTATCTGGAACAATAGTAAATGCTTAATAAATACTTTTTCATTCCTTCATTCATTCATGGTAAAGGACAGCTCTCAACACTTACCTAAGGCCCTATTAGAACTGAGATCTGATAACTGAATTCTAACAGTCTCTCTCATTTTCACATCAGATGCAACAGTTAAAAACAAACAAACAAAACACCTCCTATGTGTGCCCTGTGGTACAGTGGGGAAGGGCCCTAGCTTGAAAGTCAGACTACCTACGTACCTTCAAAACTCAGTAAGCTCACACTTCCTTGCCTCTGTCATCTGGGACAAGCTGCTTCATTTTTTTCCACTTCAGCTCTAAATCTGTGATTGTATATGCATGGATGCATTTCTCTAATGGGTAGCTGAATGTTTTAACTTCAGAACTGAATGTCTAAATCTCCAAATGCACACATCTAAAAAACAAATTGTTAGCAAAATCACTGACAAGACAAACCAGAGTAGAGGGCCAAGGTCTGCCGTACAACAGCACACAAAGACAGTGGAACCTAAAAGGTTTTGAGGCCAAACTGTTTTCCATGTAAAATAAAAGTTAAAGCGTAGGTGTTTCATTTGCTTCTCTTCCCACTTAGGAAAACAGCAGGAGTTTATCTTCGTGGTTTATCTCTTAGCCTCTGGGGAAAAACCCACCCCTGAACCCCATAAAACCAAAAGCAGGGAGTTACGCAGAAGAACGGGTGGAATCCAGCGGTTCCCCCAGACTGCCCGGCCCGGATGGAGGGGCTGCTCAGCGGGTCCTGTCTACCGCAAAGCCTCCCGCACTGGAAAAACTGGCGTCTTTTCAATGCAGTATAAAAGCAGGGTGCGAGGCTTCGATTCGCTCTTACAACGGCACCCCCATGTAAACCCAACCAGCCCACGAACCCGTCTTGGTGTCACTTCTCCAAATCCGTGTCCCGGCCGGCTGTCAACAGAGACCCTTTGTGTCTCGTTCGTACAGCAAGGGGTCTACACCCGCAAAATGGAAACTCCGGTGGGGCAGAGCGCATACGTGCTTCGGGGCAAGGCAGAGACATTTCGTGCGGCGTGGGGAGAAACCCCACCAAACGGCAGGTTATGCACGGACGCGCTCTAACCTGACCCCGACTCCCCCGGCCCCAGCTCCAACAGCAAGTCCCACCCGCGCTCCAACTCCTCCGGCCGGCTCCCTCCGCTCTACCTGGGCTTGACCTCCGGGCTGCGCCCAGGCTCAGGGACAGTCCGCCTTCTCTGCCTCCCGCTCCCGGCTCCCGGCTCCCGGCTCCCGGCTCCCGGCTCCCGGCTCCCGGCTAGGGGTCCGCAGGACGAGTCTCACCCCGCGCTTCCTCCGCTAGTCCTGTCCCCCGCTATCCCCGGGGTCTTCCCCCCGCTATCACCGGGGTGTGCCCCCCGCTATCACCGGGGTCTGCCCCCGCTATCCCCGGGGTCTGCCCCCCGCTGTCCCCCAGGGTCTGCCCCCCCGCTACTCCTACTCCTCCGGGGTCTGCCCCCCGCTATCACCGGGGTCTGCCCCCGCTATCCCCAGGGTCTGCCCCCCGCTGACCCCAGGGTCTGCCCCCCCGCTACTCCCACTCCTCCGGGGTCTGCCCCCCGCTATCCCCGGGGTCTGCCCTCCGCCCGCTCGGGAAGAGCCCGGCGCGCCCTGGGGGTGGGCGGTGTCCCACCGGCCCCGGGTCCAGGGCCGAGCTCACAAAGGCAGCCCGATCCCCGGATCCCAGGCTCCCAGGGCGCGCTCCACGGACCCCGCTGACAGGCCCGGCCTCCGCGGACGGGCAGAGGCGGGCTGCCCTGGGGGGAAGTTTTTGTGAAAGGGGAGTGCATTCACCGAGGGGGCACCTTCCCGGAGGAGGGGAGCTGGGTTAGGAAGTCGGGGAAGATGGGGAGTCAGAGGCTTGCACGCAGTACACGCGCACACACACGTCGGCCACCTTTGTACGACCCAAAGGCACCGGCCGAACCCGAGCCTGGGAGGCAGGGGTGGTCACAGCGAGCCAGCCGGAGGGGCCGGCTCGGACCAGGGAGGTCCCGGGCTCACCCCGCTCCTCCCTCCTCTGCTCCGGTCCTCCCCTCCGCGATCCCCTCCCCCGCCCTCCGTCCCGCAGCCTCGGTGCCCTCTTACCTTGCCCGGCAGGCTGGCGCGGCCGAGAGGACGAGGGACTGGCCCTGTCCCCGACCGGGCTGGTCTGCCCACCCCACCCCACCCCCAGCCCTTGTCCTCTAGCTCCAGCTGCCTCCCTCGGCTCCACTTCTTTTCCTGCGCTAGCGCCGCCCGCGGCTAGCTCCTCTCTGGCCGACTGGCTCCCACACTCTGTCCCCTGGGGCGGAGCGAGGCGGCTGCCGAGGCGGCCTGGGGGCGGATTCCGCAGGTGCCGCCCCTCCCGCTTTGACAGACCCGGCACCCCAGCCTGCCCCACGCCCCCTGAACTCACGCTGCTCGGGCTCCCTAGTGCGCCGCGGCTCCAGCCCCCTGTGGGGGGCCTACGCAGCCCCGCTCCGCCCGCCGGAAGACGTAGGGGCCCCCATCGTGCACCCCCTCCGTAAACGTCCAGGAGCGCTCCTCCCCCACCCCCCCAACGAGTGGAGCACCCTATTCTGCTCGCCCCGCCAAATAAATTTAATTTCCACGACCAGCCTAGGGGCCCAGGAAGGCACCCCCACAGCCCGCTTCCCCACCCCGGGAGGGGCACCTCGTGCTGCGGAGCAGCCAGTCCCAGCCCTGCCCCAGCCCTGCCCCAGCCCTGCCCCGAACACGTCCCCTCCCGCTCACCTAGGACTCCATTCACCCGGGAGCTGCGGGAGCGCGCTGAGCATGAACTCGGCCGGGCCACGGGGAGGCCAAGGGTGGCCGCCGTGGGGGCAGCGCGGGCCGGTGGGCAGAAGCGGCCCGAAAAGAAAGTCCCACCCACTAAGGGCGAGCAGGAGCTCCGACATCCCCCCGGGGCTGCGGCTCGCTGCCAGCCCCGCCCCATCAGCGCGCCCAGCCTCCGGCCGCCCTGCCCGGCCGGCCCGGGGCTCTGCCCGCCCGGGGCTCTGCCCGCCCGGGGCTCTGCCTGCCCTGGTCACAGCCGCCGCCTCCTCGCCTCCTCGCTAAGGCTTCCCTGGCCCTGCACGGAGCCAAGGCGCAGCCGGGCCTGCGAAGCAGCCATGTCCAGCGGGCAGGGACGCTGCGGCCGCCCGGAGAAAAGTTTGCGTGCGGGGCTGCCCGGACGTACTTGGGGTTCAGCTGCGTTTGGGGCGGGGTGGGGAAACGCGGGCACCCCTGACTGGGGCTCTTCCTTAGTTAGGAAGTTATGCAGGGAAATCCGCAGACGTTTCTGGAATCCCCTTCTTCCTGCTACGTGCCTTCGAGGAAATGAATGGCCGGGCTCCCGCAGCTCGTAGCGGAGCGGGCGGTGAAGAGCCTGAGGCTAGGAAAGTTCTGTTTTTAACGCCCTTGGGGCAAGTACGGTTCCGTGCTCCCTGTCAGCGAGTCCAGGTCAAGGAGGCGGCGGTGCGCCCGCAGTCAGGCTTCCAGCGGGCGCCTCCAGCCTCATTCGCTGGGAATTAGAATGCAGAGCCCGGCGTGAGTTAGAATTCGTCCCCACTGCTCCCTCCTTCTCCTTTTCTCCTTGCCTCCTCTCTCTCTCCTCTCTTTTTCTCTCTCTTCTCTCTCTGTCTCTCTCTTCTCTCTCTGTTTCTCTCTTCTCTCTCCTGTCTCTGTCTCTCTCTCTCTCTCTCTCTCTGTCTCTCTCTGTCTCTCTCTCTCCTCTCTCCTGTCTCTGTCTTTCTGTCTCTCTCTCTGTCCTCTTTCTCTTTCTCTGTCTCTGTCTCTCCTCTCCTCTCTCTGTCTCTCTCTTCTCTCTCCTGTCCTCTCTCTGTCTCTCTCTTCTCTCTCTTGTCTCTGTCTCTCTGTCTCTGTCTCTGTCTCTCCTCTCCTCTGTCTCTCTCTTCTCTCTCCTGTCTCTGTCTCTCTCTCTCCTCTCCTCTCTCTCTCTCCTCTCTCCTGTCTCTGTCTTTCTGTCTCTCTCTCTGTCCTCTTTCTCTGTCTCTGTCTCTCCTCTCCTCTCTCTGTCTCTCTCTTCTCTCTCCTGTCTCTGTCTCTTTCTCTCTCTGTCTCTGTGTCTCTCTCTCTGTCTCTGTGTCTCTGTCTCTCTTCCCCCTCTCCTCTCTCTGTCTCTCTTCTCTCTCTCCTCTCTTTCTCTCTCTGTCTCTCTCTGTCTCTCTCTTCTCTCTCTGTCTCTCTCTTCTCTCTCCTGTCTCTGTCTCTCCGTCTCTGTCTCTCTCTCCTCTCCTCTCTCTCGCTCAGTCTTTTTCTGTATTTGTGTCTCTGTTTCTCTCTGCTTCTTGCCCCACACCCATCTTCTTTATCCGATGCATAGAAGAAGGGTTCGTACTTAATCTTTATGTGTTAAGGTGTTCTTCTGTTATCGAGTGAAAGCTATGGAACTCTTCTCAGAATAAGACTTTTAAATACAATTTCTGTAAGAAGTAACTTTTCCCCATCCATGTTCATTGGACCCCCAGAAGTCTAAATTATAAAAGATGTCAGTTGTCCTTGTTGTTCTTGTGTTTCTCCTTCGCTTTTCGAAGAAGGCCATGACATCAGAGAAACGATGACATGACTTGCGCTGCACTGTCTTTTGAGTGAGCAGGGCTGTGCAAGGTCACCAGCCTCATTTTCTCCTCCCGAGCTATCTGGATCCAGTGACCAGATATTCATCAGGATGACCGGAGGCAGCTCTTTAGGCTAAGGCCTATTCAGGTACTCACTTAGGGTTAGGGGAGGCCCATTTAGTGAATAGGTCTCTTTAAGAATAATCAGAGAATGGCCCCTTTAATGAGCAAAAGAAAAAAAATATGAGTAAATGGAGCTAGGAGGGAAAGTGCAACAGTTACTATTGATAATCACTCTTAAGCCAGGCGGGTCCAGAAAACAGTCATTAAGTGGAGTTTGAGCAGAGACCTATTGTTGTCCGGTGTATGGGCTTCAGAGTGAACTGGGTTTGAGGTCTTGGGAAAGGAAGGAAGGGAAAGAAAGAAGAAAGAGAAAGAAAGAAATGTCAGTAAACCCAAAGTTAACTGGACATGCTCTGGCCATCCAAATTTACCTTCCTTTGGAGAGGAGAAGGAAGGGGCAGGGGGAACAGAATGGAGCTGGGTCCCCATTCAGGCATCTTGGTCTGCTCAGGTTGTGTTTGTCCTTCATTTTTGAATGGGTCAGTGGACCCTAGGGTAAGAACCCCTCCCATAGAGAAAATAAATAGGAAATAAAGGTAGGAAAGGTAAGGCAAGTATAGCTAGTGTGTATAGCCACAGTAAGTCATATGACTGAAACTTCTTCTCTAGATTTAAACCTATATTCATAGGTCATAAAACATATTTTTTCATTTTGTTGTGGGGATTAGGAGCTGAGGTCTGAGATGTTTTTTAACTAGATCTGAAATTGTAAGGTCACTGTCTGGCCTTTAAAAAACTTAAAAGATGTGTCTTATAAACCAAATGATTCAAATTATCTGCGGAATAGCCAAAACTATTGAGTACAAGGTTATATTTTTTTGAGGGGGGGAACAAAATTATTTTAAAAACTGAATGTGTGTGAAAAGGCAAATGGTCAAAACTTAGAAGCGTTTCTACAAATTTGTAAATATAAGCTAAGCTACCAAGGGACAAAATTATCCTTTAAATATAATATCAGTCTTTCATATCTTTAATACAGGTAAAAATGGAAAAAAGATCTTATATTTTACCAATTTTTTTTACACTTAAACCGCTAGGAAAAATTGATATAAAGTACAATGTCTTTTTAAAAATATTCATTCAAAACAACTGCACTGGAACAAGACTTCTGTTCTCACCAAGTCACCCTATTCCCTAACCCCTATATGAAAATAGTCATTAATCTTTAAGTATTTATTGAGGGACAGTATTGTGCCATGTCTCAACTCCCAACTACATTGCAAACTCCTTGATATCAGAGATTTCATCTTATACATCTCTGTATCCACATAGTCTCTGGATTTCCACATATGCTCACTCAATAAATCAACAAGCATTTGTTATTGCTGCATGTTAGGCACTGAACAAAACACTGGGAATATACAGAGAGGTAAAAGCAGTCCCTGTACTTAAGGAGCTTATATTTTAATGGGAAAGACATATATAAAAATAGGGATACAAGCTATGCACAGAGTATATGGAAGATAACCTTTGAGGGGAAGTCTTTAGAAGCTGGGGGAATGGGAAAGGCCCCAAAAGAAGGTGCTTGAGCTGAATATTAATGCAAATCACAGATTCTAAGAGATAGTAAGGAATTCATGATGGCACCTGGGTTGTGAGCCTGGGGGACTGAGAGGATGGTAGTGCCCTCTACAGTAATAGGTAAGTTTCTAAGTGGGGAGGATTTGGGAGGAAAGCTGACTTCTGTTTTGAAGTTTAAAGTGGAGTTTAAGACATCTACAGGACATAGAGTTCCAGATATCTAATAGGTATCTGGAGACACTGGAGATCAGGAAGAATATTAGGGCTGGATAAGTAGATTTGAGAATCATCAGTATGGAAAATATAATTGAATCCATGGGGAAGATATCAGCAAATGAAGTATTATAGAGGAAAAAGAGAAGACGTCCCAGGACATGGCATTCTAGGATACCCATGGTTAATGGCTGTAATCTGGATAAAAATCTAGCAAAGGAGTTTGAGGAAGAGTGGTTAATAGGTAGAAGGAAAATCAGGAGAGATTAATGTCCCAAAAGCCTAGAAAGAGTATTGAGAATAAGAGGATGAACAACAGTTTCAAAGGCTACAGAGAAGTAAAAAAGGATAAGGATTGAAAAGAGCCTATTGTATTTGGTGACTAAGAGATCATTGATACCTTTGGAGAAAGCAATTTTGGTGAAATGATGAGGTTGGAATATTGTAGAGAGTTAAGAGAGGAGAGGAAGCAGAGGTAGCTAAGGCAGGCAGCCTTCTCAAGGAGTTTGGTCATCAGGGGCAGAAAAGATATGGGATAATAGTGAATATAGATCTAAGGTTTTTTTCAGGATGGGGGTGGGGGGACATGGGAATGTTTATAGATGGTAAGGAAATAGCTAGCTAATGGACAAGGAGAGACTGAAAATAGGTGAGAGTAGGGATTAAAATACATCTGCTGGAAAGATATGATGGAATGGGAATAGGATCATTTGTTCAGGGAGAGGGCAGAGTCAAATGGCAGTGAAAGGTCACAATTGACAAACCTCCCCAAAACTCCTTCTACAAAATGACCACAGAAAATGCCAAACCAAATGTTGAGTGGGAAAAACCAACAACAAGTCATGGTCAGTCATTTTTTCAGCCCAGGGCAGCTTAGAGATCTACAGACACTATGATGGGAGGTAAAAATGAGTGCAATATGAGCAGCTGTGGAATTGCTGAATTGTAAGGGACTAAGAAAGAGATCCCAGAGACTCCTGTAGTGTCAGTGGGTACAAGATCAGTTGTCATTTGACAGCCCTGTCACTTACCTAGTTTTGGTTCACAGTTCAGAGGAGGAGAAGAGCTGCTGAGGTCACAAGGAGGCAGAAGCCCTAAGGACAAGAGCACATACCAGGGGGGCAGTGAGTAGACCTCTCCCCAGATCACACTACTTTAGAAGCATCCAAAAACTTACAGGCACTCACTGAGCTATAAAAGTAGCAGAAACTCATAAAAGAAGGAAGCTCAGACCAGATATTCCCCCACCTGCTCTCAGAGGTAAAGAGAGCCCAATTCTAAGATAAAGTCCAAAGTGAAGAAATAGGCTTGAAAAATAAGCAAATAACGAAACAAACAAACAAAAAAAGAACCTGACCATAAAACAGTAGTCACAGTAGTGGTGAAAGGGAAAGACACAAGACTCAAGACAGAAACTCAAGACAATGACCTGAAAACATCTACAAGCAAAGTCTCAAAGAAAAATGCAAATTGGACACAAGCTGGATATTTTTATCTTGACTTAGAGAGTCAAGAGGTAAGCAATGTGGTAGATGGAAAGAGCATTAGGCCAGAAGTCAGGAGACTGGTTGCCAGGAGGCCTGGATATGCTACTAGCTACATGGTCTTGAATCATTCAATTAACTTTCCTTGGTATAATTTTCCTCATCTGTAAACCGTCTATAGTTTTGACTATGAAAGATCTCTTTTAGCCCTCTAAGGGTATGATTTCAATTTGGATATCAGTCAACAAGCATGTATTAAGTCCCTCCTGTGTGTGCCAGGAACTGGCCAGGCAAGTGGGATAATTTTAGCCCTCAAGGCATGTAAATTCTACCAGAGAAGAGTCCCATTAAACAACTAGTGAAACATATTGTGCTTTAGAATTTTCAAAGTACTTTACATGTCATTTCATTCTCAAAACAACCCTGGCACTATTATTACTGTGATTTTATAGATGGGAAAACTGAGTCTGAGAGAAGTTAGGTGACTTACCCAGGGTAACACAGATGATAAATGTCAGAGGCAGGATTTGATTGCAGGTCTCCATAACTCAAGTACATCATTCAACTTTGGTGATATCATTTGGTGCACACATGACCAGTATCCCTCAGCTCTTTGGTCAAAAAAGAAAAACAAAGGGCTTCTGCATTGTCTGTAAGCTGGGGAAGTCTTCACATGCTTCACAAGTAGACATCCCTGCTGGTTACCTTCATGAAGGAGTCTAGAATGCTTAGTATGAAGAAGTTGTAATGCTGTTTCATTATTTTTCCCTTTATTATTTAAGATTACAAATTGTGTCGCATAAGTCCAGCAGCTACATTTGTCTATCGGTTATATATTGTTTTGCTGTTCATTTGCATGTACCCACTCCTAAAATAACCTGTTCTGTTATTTTAAAGGTCTACTCATATTGTTTTAGTGTTGTGCTTGGGATATGGCATGCATTGCTGTAATATGTACACATAATATGTCCTGCATGTAATTTAAACATGTCATTGAAGGGGCCTGCCAAGTTATGTTTTATATGGTGTTATATGTATTGCATATATTATTGAGCTATATTGCTGTGATACCAATTACTAGTGATGCTGGGATAACCATTTTTGGTGTTATATGTATTGCATATATTATTGAGATATATTGCTGTGATACCATAAGACAATTACCAGTGATGCTTGGATAACCATCCTTGCTCCTTAAGTGTTGGTGTTTATTTTGATACTTACCATGTTTATTTGTAGATGTCAAGTATCCCTCAGGTAATTTTGAAGGGGATTTAAAAACTCAATGCTCTAGAGAGCAATGTGGTTTGTGGCTATTTTTATAGAGAGTTTCTTGAGAGACTTGAGACACAGCTACTGGCTGGCTAGGGTGATTCTTTATACAGGATTCCCCAAATCCCAGGGGTCCTGCCCCTTTAGATTCATGTTGGAGGTAAATGGGACTTGTAGACAAAAGAAAATAGGAAGCCAGGAAAAAAGAGAGGTAAAGATGTTTTCCTTTTTTTTAATTAAAAAAAAAGGGTTGCTCTTCTTGGCTTATCTTATTCAACTTTTTCTTCTTTGATGGTCCCTTCCTTCCCCAGTCCTTCAAAGAAAACAGAAGTCTCTGGTCATATATGTCTATTAGGAAGGGGTCAGAACATGGATTCTTCTCCATCTCCTGGGGTGAGGTGGCCTCCATTATTTTAGAGGGCAATTCCTTCAGCCTTGAGCCAGAACACCAAAAGGGGTCAAGGCACAAACCTATCCCCACACATGCTCCATGGAAAAGCTCCTATAGACCCATACCCACATATACTATGTGGCATGATTCCCAAAACAGAAAATCAGAGAGCTCTTCTGATCACCCTTGTTATATGTATATATTCTTTCTGCAATAGAATGCATACTCCTTGATGATGAATGTTGCTTAATCTTTATCTTTATGTCTTCAGTATGTATACATACTACAGTGCCTGACACATATTAGGTATATAATAAATGCTTGTTGATTGATTGGTTGATTGATTCATGTTGTACCGGATGGACTCTGAAGTTTCTTCTAACTCCGAGATTCCATGAGTCACAGAACAACAGAATTTGAGAACCGGAAGAGACCATTGCCCATATATCTGTATATGAAAAAAATTCTCACTATAACATATTCAACAATTGTTATCTTATTTTAAAATAATTTTTTCATCTAAAAATAAGCCATCAAGAAAAATAAATAATGAAATTAAAATTAAAATAAGGGACAAACTCATATCCAAAACTTCGTACACGTTATCTCTAACATTTCAGCAAAGTCGAACCAAACAAATTAGAAAACAAGAATACTTACAAAAAATAAGTACTTACTCCAATGCCACCTGAAATTTCATTACTTTTGACTCTTTTCTCTTTCATATTAATTGTAGTGAATGTTTATGCTTTTTTATTATACTTATTTTATTTTGCACTCCACATAGCTCGCTCTATTTTTCTTTTGAATATTCATATTTGTCATTTTATGGTGACATAAAATTCCATTCCATTAATTTATAATAATTTATTCTGCCATTCATATAACATATGAATGTTCAACTGTCAGACATATGAAAGAACATAGATTTAGAACTGGAAGAAATATAAAAGATCATAAATCTATGAGCATTTATTAAGTTCCTACCATGTAACACATTTTGGGTTTGGTATTGGGGATGTAAACACAAGAATGTAAGAGTCGTTACCCTCAGGAAGCTTACAGTATAGTCTGTCATATTAGGGACAGAGGAGAGTAGGAGTATGTGGACCTTTTTTTACATGTATTCTATCCACTACAGCAGCTATTCCAAACGTTTATTGCTCTCCTGTAGCACTTCCTAGAGAGAATATGACCTTGACTTCACAAATTTTAAAGTTCTTTTAAATCCCTTCTTTCACGTGTCACATTGTCTACCTTTGCTCACTTTCTACTCCTGCCTTCTTGCCTCAGAGGATATGTCTCTCCTTGCCAATCTCTTATTCTTTGATCCTAGAACTCTGATATTATGATTCTTCCAACTTCAAATTTATGATCTTAGAACTTTCAGTTGAACATTCATGGTACCTCAAATTCAAGAATGGAGTGAAATTGAACTTATATCTTTATCTTAAAGTCTGTACATACCTCCTTCTCACTCTTTCACTCTGCAGAGTGGCTCTCCCAAACATTTTCATTCCTCCTTAAACCCCTTAGCCTCCCTCTCTCCCCATTCTCTCAGGTAGGAACCTTGCCTCGTATTTCACACACACAAAAAATGAAACCATTCATTGTGAACTTTCTCCTCTCTTCCTCATCTCTTATCACTCAAGTACATTCTGCTACTTTTTCCTCCTGTCTCATATGATGAAGTGACCTTACCAAGACTAATCTTCTACTTGTTTAAGTGATCCCATTCCATCTCATCTCCTTCAATAGATTGCCTCCTCTATTATCCCCATTTTTTCACTTATTTTCAATCTCTCCCTCTCTTCTGGTTGATTTTCTACTGCCTACAAATATGGTGTGTCTTCCTTATCCTGAAAAAAACCCTTACTTAATCCTTCCATTCCTGTTAATGATTATTGTCCCCTATCTTTTCTGCCCTTTGTAGCTAACTAAACTTGAAAAGACTAACTGCAATGAGTGCCTCCACTTTCTCTTCCCTCATTCTCTTCATAAACCCTTCAAATCTGGCTTCCTACTTTATTATTCCATTGAATCTGCTTCCTCCAAAGTTACTAATGATCTCCTAATTGCCAGAACCAATGGTGTTTTCTCAGTCCTCATTCTCCTTGACTTCTCTGCAGCCTATGACACAGGTTGATCAGTCTCTCCTCCCTTATCCTTTCTTCTCTCCAAGCTTTCAAAACACCATTTCCCCTTGGTTCTCCTACTATCTAACTGTTCCTTCTATGTCTTCTTTGCTAGATCCTTCTCTAGGTCTCTCACTGTAGGGTTTGGTCCTGAGTCTTCATCTCTTCTCCCTCTATACTGATTCACTTGCTGATCTCATTGGCTCCCATAGATTTCCTTACTGTCTCTATGTTGGTAATTCTCAAATCTACCTTTCCGGCTCCAATCTCACATCTCCAACTGCCTTTCAGATATCTGGAATTAGATATCCAATAGACATCTTACACTCAATATATCCAAAACTGAACTCATCATCTTTCCCCCTAAACCCTCCCCTGCTTCTGCCTCCCCTATTACTGTAGAGGACAACATCACCCTTCCAGTCCCTCAGCCTCCTAATAGTCCATTCATCTTGTATCCCTCACTATCTCTCACCTGCACATCCAGACTATTGCCAAAGTCTACTGATTTTGCCTTTGTAATATCTCTTGAATACTCTCTTCTCTCCTCTGACACTGCCATTGCTCTAATGCATGCCCCCCTCATCACCTCATGCCTTAATTACTGCCATAACCTGATGATGGGTCTGCTGCCTCACATCTGTCCCCACTCCAATCCATCCTCTGTTCAACCACTAAAATGACTTTCCTCAAGTACAGGTCTGATCATGTCAACTGCCTTCTCAATAACCTCCAATGGCTTCCTATTGCCTCCAGGATCAAATACAAAATGTTCCATTTGGCATTCAAAGTCTTTCGTAGCCTAGCCCCCCCACCTTTTCAGTCTTCTAATACCTTTACTCCTCAACATGTAATCTTCAATCCAGTGACACCAGCCTTGGGGCTATGTCATGAACAAGACACTATTTCTTGGCTCTGGGTGTTATGTCTAGCTAACCTCGATCCTGGAATACTGTACCTCCTCAACTCAAACTACTGACCTCTCTGACTTCCTTTCAATACCAACTTCTACAGGAGGCCTTTCCCAACTATTCTCAATTCTGGTGCTTTCCCTCCTTTAATTATTTCCTATTTATTTACATAGCTTACTTGGTATCTATTTGTTTGCCTATTGTCTCCCCCTGTAGATTGTAAACTGTCTTTTGCCTCTTTTTATATGTGTATCATTTAGCACAGTACCCAGAACATTGTAGATGCTTAATAAATGTTTGTAGTTGATTGATTCCTTTTTGAATTAAAGTCACCTTCATTTTCCCAGGCACCCAGGATAGGAAACTTGGTATCACCCTTTATTTTTTTCTTTCTGTCTTAACCCATTAGTTATGAAGTTCATTTTAGAGTACAAGTATTGGTTTCAGTTTGATTGAGAGAATAGGAAGGAGGAAAAAAGATTGACTCCCTTCATCCTACTGCCAATTGTAGCCCACATTCACTTGAACCCATTATCCTGGGTTTCTATTCACTTTGGAAATATTCTCAGTTTTTTAAAATTATGCAGATATAAAGAAAAACATTAAGAAAAAGGGAATCAAAATATGCATATTGAGGGAGGAAATTGTTATGTATGTGAGGATGTCAAATTGAAGTATTAATGTAAAAAGAAGGCCTTCAAGCCATACCAATGTTGTTCCTTTTTGTCATTCTTTGGAAATAATCTGAAGAGAAATATGAATAAGACACATGGAAGAAGGCTATGTCTTTATGAGACTCTAAAATCATGTTACTTTTGGAAAAAATCACATGACACAAGACTTGGAATAGAATTGCAAAGCAAGAGAATAAATAGAAAATGCTTAACAAGGATGGGGATGTGCCTAGAGTTTCCTGGAAAAAGATTGGAGATTTTAGTGTACTATGAGCTTAATGAGAGTTGAAAATATGAAATGGCAGCTAAGAAAAAGCTAAAGTAATTTTAGACTGATGTTAAACAAAGTGTCCAGGACTTGGTAATAAATCTTACTGTACTCTCCCTCTGGTCAGAACACATTTGGAATATTATGTTCAGTATTGGGCAGTACATTGTAGGGAGGACATTGATAAGATGACTTGGATGGTGAAGGACCTCAAGTTTGTGTCCTTGAAGGAACTTGGGATGTTTATTTAACCTGGATACTGTGAGAGGGAAGGAGACGGGAATTGGTGAAGGGATAATAGCTGTCTTCAAATATTTGAAGGGCTGTCACATGGAAAGGGGATTAGATTTGTTTTGCTTGGTCCCAGTAGACATAACTAGGAGCCACGGGTGGAAGCAGCAAATAGGTAAATTTAGGCTCAATGAAAAGAAAAACTTCCAAATAATTAGAGCTGTTAAAAAGTAAAATGGCTACTCTGGGATATATTGGGTTCTCCTTTTAATAGAGAACTTAAACAAAGATTTGAAGACCACATTTCAGGTGTGTTGTACAGGGATTCTTGATCAGGGTAGGAGTTGATCTAGATTACTTCTGAGATTTTTGCCACCTCTGAGATTCTATTATTCTATAATCTATCCATTCATTTAATAAGTATTTAGCAAGCATTTACAACATACTGTGCACTATTCAATGCACTAGAGGAGACACAAATAAAAGTCAGACAAGATCTCTGCCTCATAAAAGTTACATATATACTCAAAAAGACAATGACAATTAGAATATGATTGGTACATTGTTGCGTTTGTCCTTCATTCTCAAAGAGGGCCATGACATGAAGAGGATGACATGACTTGCAGTTGACTTTGATTTGAGTGAGGGAGGGCTAGGCAAGGTCACCAACCTCTCTTTCTTCTCCAGAGCCATCTGGGTCCAGTGGCCTGATATTCATCAGGATGCAAAGTGAAACCTTGACCCTTTCAGGTTAAGGTCTTATCACACTCTCACTCTGAGTGAGACACACTCATTCAACAATGAAGAGGCTTCTTTAAGTAGTTACTCAAAGGATGGTTCCTTTAATTAAAAAATTATCAAACTGGGAGGGGAGGACCCTCAGAGTTACTGGGTAAAAGAGAAACAATTGCTATTTAGTAATTCTGCAGGCAAGCTGCTAAACACTAGGGATATGAGGAAATCTCTTCTTTCAAAGAGCTCATTCTACTGGGAGAGACAATATGCAAACAACTCTGTATACACAAGATATATTATACAAGTATAATCTCAGAGGGAAAGCATTAGGATTGAAGACAGGGGAAATGCTTTTTGCAGAAGTTAGCTAGGTTAAGACCTTTAAGAAGTCAGGAGGTAGAAGTAAAGGAGGGGGAAAGTCCTAGATTTGGGAAACAGATAGTGGAAATGGTCAGAGTTGGAGAATTTGAGGGAGTCAGGGGCACTTGGTTTAAATCCTGTGTTCCTGCCCCACAAAATGTTTTTGGCACTACTTCACCCTACTTGTAACCAAGGTAATTAGTTAGAACTTAGTCAACAATCTCTGTGGATTTTATTTTCCTCATCTGTGAAATTAAGGGATCTGATGAGAAGTTCTGTGAGGTTCATTATAGACGCATAGAGTAGTGTGCATAGAGTAGTGTGAAGAAAGGTTAAGGACAGGGGAATAAGTATTTATTAAGCTTGCCTGCCATTTATTAGCATCTATGTGCCAGGCACTACGTTAAACACTTTACATATATGCCAAATAAGGAAGAAATTTCTTTTTAATAAAGCTTTAGTCCAAAAGACTCATGATGGAGAATGTTAGTCATATCCAGAGAAAGAACTATGGATTCTGAATGCAGATCGAAGCACACTATTTTCTCTCACTTTTTTGTGGGAAGAGTTCTTTCTTGTCATTGTCCCCTTTTGTTCTAATTCTTCTTTCACAACATGACTAATGTGAAAATATGTTTAATAAGATTTCACATGTATAGCCTGGATCAGATTGCTTGCCGTCTTGGGGAGGAGGAATGGAATGAAGAGAGGGAGGAAAAAAATTGGAACTCAAAATCTTATAAAAGTTGAAAACTATCTTTATGTGTAATTCGAAAAAATAAACTTTTGGGGGGAAAAATAAACTAATGCCAAAGAAAAGAAGCCTAAGTGATGGTAAAAGGAAATGAAATATTTGTATGGGTACCAGTATGGAAAAATAGAAATAAAATCTAATCAGAAAGATACTGGGTAAACATACAAGCCTTGATGCTGTAAGAATTTATTGGTATGCAATCATAGTTATCTTCCAAAATTAGCATTTTTATAGTATTTTTAAGGTTTTCAAATTGCTTTATATAAATAGTATCATTTTATCCTTAAAACAACCTTGGTGGGTAAGTGCTGTCATTATCCTCATTTTATAGGTAAGAAAACTGAGGCAGACAGAGGTTTAGTAACTTGCCTAAAGTCACATAGCTGATGAGTGTCTGAGGCTGGATTTGAACATAGGTCTTCCTGACTCCAAGCACTATTCACTATGTCACCTAGCTATCTATTTAGAAATAAAAACCATATTATATCAATCTGTTATTCTGGGGCATCAATAGTTAACGGGGGTGGGGTGGCGTTACAAGGAAGTAGGTAATTAATAAATATTTGCTGAATTTAATGTTAAATGCAGTTGGAAGCCAAACATAAAGTATGATTTCTTTTATCATGTTTGGACCGGCATTATATTATAATTTGGAGGTTCAAGAAGAAATTGCAAAGCTCTCTTTGAACTTGGTCAGCAGGAGATAGAGTCTAGTGATCACAGCCATCACTAGGAATTTTTTTAACTAATGCAACCACACAATCCATACTGGGTCAAACAGCTTGAAAGGCACCATCAATTAGAGGGAGAAAAGGCAAAACTCCATGGAGGGAAACAGAGACACCCCATGATGCTACTACAGAGGCTAATCAATCCCCCCCTCCCCAAGCTCTAGGAAGAGAACCACTTGATAGCTTCCTATTTAAACCAAACTTAGCACTGAGTTATCAAGAATGATAAATAGTTTCTTCACATTTGGCTTCCAAGGAACTTTATTATTTGGAGAGAAGAGGGAGCAGGAGATGGTGAAAATAGAGTGGTAGCCTTTACAGCAAATAGTATTATTTGGGAGAAGAGCTAAAAGAAGGCTTGAATATTATGGCACCTCCCAACCCTCCCTGCCCCCCCCCCCACTGCAAAAAACCACACCCTTAAAGCTTCGTGTTAGAGCTGGAAAGGACCTTAATCCTCATCTAGTACAACTCTTTAATTTTGCAAAGGAGGAAACTCAGTCTCCAGAGAAAAATGACTTGCCCAAGGTCACATTTGAAGACTCATTAAACTCTTACTGAATTAGCTGAGTTGGCCTTCCAAGTCTTGTATCTGCCCTGCAGCTGAATTTTCTAAATGTTGTTGGTGAACTCTTTGAAAGCAAGGACTGTTTTACCGTTTCTTTCTGTGTCTCCAACACTAAATGTAGTTCTTAGCATGTAGTGAGTATATAGTTAATCATCACTTTTCATTTATTCATTCTTTCATTCATTCAAAGGCAGCCCATATCTCATAGATTAATAGAGTGTTACCTCCAGTAGTAAATGTAAAAAGTTCTGTTTGGTGTTTAAAGTTTTCATACTCTGTGTCCCCTTCCAATCTTCTTATACCTTACCCCTGTCACATATATGTAAATCAGTGGCATTGGCTTCTTGGTTGTTCCTCAAGCAAGATACTCCATGTCTTGACTCTGGTCATTTTTCTTGGCTATCCCCCAGGCATGGAATTCTCTTCCTCCTCATCTTAACCTTCTAGCTTTGCAGGCTTTCTTTAGGACCCAGTTAAAAGTCTGCAGGAAGCCCTTTCCAGTTCCCCTTAATACTAGTGCCTTCTTTCTATTGATTATTTCTAATTTATCATATATATGTATTTATACATGCATTTTTTGCCTTTCTTTGTATTCCCAGCCTTTTGCACAGTACCTGATAATTAGCAGGTGCTTAATAAATGCACGTTGACTGACTATTAGTACTGGAAAGCACCTTAGAAGCCACATCGTCCAATCCTCTAATTTTGCAGAGGAGGAAACAAAGACCTAGAATTAGTATCAGAACACAGACCAAGACCTGACTGACTTGACTCTCTTTCTAGCACTGTTTCAGCCATGTTGCTGAAATTTACATTTCCTGCAGGTTATGGGGGTCACTTCATAGCAATGGTCCTTGGTGTCATGACAGTATAAGCAGGGAAGAAATTCTCTCAGTTCTACTAGGTACACCCTGGCCCCAAGATCACCATTCCCATTCTTCACATCTGGAAAAGTTTAGGCAACTTGGGAGGGCAAAGCTTAGAGACAAATAAAAGTCCTAGGATGAAGGAGACAGAGGTATTCCTAGGAAGTTATGATCTTCTAGCTGGAATTCAAGAGCTAACACTGGCAAATATTTTTCATTGCCTATAGTACACATCCTGAGTGCACACCAGATCACTGCCCTTGTCTCTTCCCCAGACTTGTCCCCTATTCCAAAAGAACACACCACCCAAGCCAACTGTAAACAGCAGAGGAGGTAAAATGTTGCCTCATCCTGCCACTGACTCCTTAGTCATCTGTCTGAGCTGAGGGAAATAGCTAGCACTTGATTCTTTCTGTGTTTCATCCCCTCCAGGCAGAGCTGAATCCTTTCCAGGTCTTTCCAATCTCTTCTTTGGGGTATGGTTTAGGGTAAAAGGTTTTCTCCAGTCACGATTCTGTCCTACCTACCCCCCAGTCTCTCTTAAGATTTAATCAGTTACACTATTAGTATTATTAGCTCTCTTATTTGTTCTAGGGCAATATAATAACCCTTTCTTCATTTTATATAGTTTATATCAATATAATAACAATAGTTCAGAGCCCCCAGTTAGAGAAATTCAACCAGAGATTTGACTTCTGCCCTACTTTAAGTTTTTATTTATCTCTACCTAACCTTTGGCCTCTTATGTTTGAGGATGGAGAAATGAGGATGCAGAAAATGTTTAGGTAAAAAAAGAGAGCAGAGTCTATATTACAGTATCTGTTATTGGATAGGTGGGGAAAATTGAGGGAAAACATCTCTTTTTTTAAAGGAAAAAGTCCTTTTGATTTGTCAAATGACAAATGTACAATAATAACATTTGTCAACCCTATTGTAGGATTTTACAGGTTACAAAACACCTTTCCTACGATTACCCATGGAGGTAGGTGCAATAGGTAGTATTGTCCTCTTTTAACAAACAGATGAGGAACCTGAAACAAAGAGGTTCTGTAACTGAGTGCCAGAGACTAGATTTGAGTCCTAGCCTTTTACCTCCCCACACTATCTTCAGAATAAAGTCCAGATGCTTTCACCTGGTAGAGCATCAACATTGACTATCTCCCCAACTTCTATCCATCCTGGTGACCCCAGAGGGTAATTGAATATTTATCCCCCTTAGGCTTCAAGAAGTCAGGAACTGGAGTTACTAAACCTGTCACTACACATGTCCGTGTGTAAACTAAGATTAACTTCTTAATCAATTTCAAAGAGTTATTGGGGGAAAAAATGATACAACATAGGAAACACATTGTGTTTAGTTGATGATTTCAAGTCACAGCTTTTTGTACTGTGTATAAAAACAGTAAGCCAGTTCAGAGCAGTCAATCAAGTGAGAATGTACATGTTTTTATACACACATGTATAAATGTACACACATATACATGCATACATGTCCGCACCCGCCTGTATACATAACATACATACGTCTAGTAACCAGCAGCTATATACTCATACATGTACATATATATACACATATACACACATACTTATACGCACATATTTCCAGTAACTAGCAGCTATGAGTTTCCTCTTTGCTACATAGGATCCATACACATGTGCCTTAGTGCCATTTAAGTATAGTTGAGGTACACTCTTTCTAGGGATATTGTGTGTACAAGGTTTGCTCTTGGTTTGGGAGGGATTATTTCTATAACAACTGTCTTTGCCCTAAATATATGATCTTATGATCCTGTTCCTTGGAGAGATTAGACCCCAACTTAGAGTTAAATGATGCTGAGACACATGTGCAGGGAGCCCTTGTGGCAAAGGAGAAGCACATAGGCCCTAGTTAAAGTGCTTTTCTCCCTTTGGGCAGTCCTTATGAAGTTGTCTTTAGGTGTAGCTCTCTGCTGAGCTCCTAAGGTCAGTGGCCTCATGGAATCCTAAGGCTGAGTTTTTACTGGCATGTCTAGTTGATACTTAGTGTGTCTCTCAGCTCCCAATACAGATGCTGTTATTAACCCTTGATGCTTCAGAAATTCTAATAGAACTTTCAAATCTTGAAAAGTCATAACTTGGGCAATTTTGTCTACAGATGCATGGTTGCCTATTCTCAGGATACTTATCTGTCCTCAGCATGTTTCTCAGCTCCCAGCTGGATGCATTGTCTTCTATTAGTCAATATAACATGGTCAATAAGGTAGAGGGAGGGAAAAGAGGGAGAGGGAGGTACTATCTACTCTCCCCAAGGGCAATTCTCTCTCAGAGATCTGGAATCTCTAGCTCTCAGATTTGGAGTCTTTTCCCACTTCACTGACTGACTCTAAACTAGCTAACTGTTTTTATATGTGGCACAAAAAAAACTGATTTAAATCATTAACTAATCAAAATATATGACTTGTGTGGCATCATTTCTTTTTATTCAATAACCTCAAACTCCTCTGAGCCTTTGAAATTGATTAAGGACTTACTCCTAGTTTACTTTTGATTGACTGGTTGACTTAATTGAGATGTCAAGGCCCTCTGCGATGAGTTGGGTCCACATATGTCCTTATGGAGAAAAGGAAGGAAGGGACAAAGGAGGGAAGAAAGGAAGGGAGGGGGAAGGGAGAAAGGAAGGAAAGATGGAAGAAAGGGAGGAAAGGAAGAACATACCTAACAAGAGGTTCTCCAATCTTTGTTTGAAGACTTATAGTGACAGGGAACCCACTACCATCTGAGACAGCACATTTTACTTCTTATCCAGAAGTTCTAGTTATGATCTCTAGGATTTTTTTTCTCTATACCGAAGCCTAAATCTGCTTCTCAGTAATTTCTACTGATTGCTCCTAGTTATGTCCTCTGGATCGGAGCAGAATGGGTGGGAATTCCTATTCTTCACAATAGCCCTTCAAATACTTGACGACAGTTCTAGAAGCAGTTATCTTACAGTTCAATCAGCCAGAGCCAGGGTCTCCTCCAGTACTAGTGATCTGTTTGAGGCCCTTCACAGTTTGCCAGAAGGCTATTTCACAGAGGGAACTGTGAATTTCTAAAACTCTGCAGGATGAGATACTCCAAGGAAGAGGATACTCCACCTCGGCAGGGTGCAGCTTTTTCTAACTGTTTTCCTGTTTGAGTTTGTATACTTTACGATGGAATAAAGATTCATATGTGAGTCCAAGCAGGCTAATAATGTAATGGAAGTAATTAAGAGGTAGGGGGAAGAAAAGCAAACAAAACAAAAATCCATGATTCTAGTCCTGACTTTGCCACTTATTTTTATCATGGTCATGTCATTTCCTCTCATTGGGCCACAATTTTTCATGTACAAAATGAGGACTCCATATTCTAGTTGATCTCTAAGGCCCCTTTCAACACTTTAATTCTGAGTCTTTATATATAAGTCCTGATTTTGTGTTCCTGGGAGAATGGGGACATCTAAGGGTTCATAGTAACTTGTGTGTGACACCCCCACTCCCACTGTATCTTTAACACTGAATAAAAATAGTGGAGAAGAAATTTGCCTTCCATGAAAAGAACTTATAGAAAGATAACACATTACAATTCACATCTGCCTTTCAACTCTTTTACTTTTTGAGTAATTTCTTCCAAGGAGTTCTTCCTCCTTCCCAATGAGATAGAATATAAAAACATAATTCTTTTAACCCTGTTACCTTTTCAAAAACGGAGTCCTGTTTGCATTTAATACAGATAGTCAAAAAACATTTCTTACTTGCTTACTATGTGAAGGCATTGTGATAAGCACTAAGGATACAAAGAAAGGCCAAAAAAAAGTTCTTGTTCTTGCAGGAACATAACCATAGCACAACCCCTCAAGTCACCGGGAAAGTTCCCTAAGTTTTTATACTTCCTGGTATGGAAAGAATTAGGGTTGCAGTCCTTATCAGTACTCCCTGAAGACTCCTACTGCTAACTGTAATGGCAAATTCCATTTGCCACACCTGTTCACTGAATTGCTAAACTTTGAGACTACTATACTAAAGGTGGTAAGAAGAGATAAATAACAATCTTAGAGTGAGGAAGGAAGCAGAAAAAAAAAACCAACATGAAAATAGACATCCAAACGAGAAAAGCATAGTTTTCTATTTTGTTTTGTTTCTTTGGCGGGGGGGATGGCAGAGGGGAAAAGGGTAAGCAGACGAATAAAGCAAGACACAGTGCATATGTATAATAGAGTATAGAAAGATTTCTATCCAATAGGCTCTAATTTTTAAAAAGTTACCATTTATTAACGGTAGGTATTCAAAGAGAGGGCAAAACATAGCTCTTATTGTCAAGGAGAACACAGTTCTAAAGGGGTAATTTTAAATTATCTGGAAAATTCCCTCAAAGCCAGATGAAAGGAGTGTTAATATGTCTGTTACCTTTTTAGATATGTGTTTCTATATGCATGCACACATTACATCCAATTCTAGGGACAATTTCTTGGGGTATAAGGTATGATTAATGTTTTTTCTATTATTTCATGATGCTCTAAATATGTTTTTGGTAGTTTATATTAAAAGAACTGGCATTTATAATGCCACAAGAAGACAAAAGGCCAAAATGCATGCATTTTAAAAGCCCAGCTCTTATTTCCCAGAGTCCTCAGGACCCTGTAGTGCCCACCTATCTATATTCTCCCCCCAAGACCTCTACTACCAATTTTCCTGCTCTCACCCTTTCCCAGAGCTACTTTCTTTTTCTCAGTTTCTGTGGGGGTATAGTGTAGTGGAAGATCTTGAGGCATAAGGCACAGGGATATGATGTTCTTTAGACCAAAGCAGAAGTATTACACCTTGGGAAAATATGGTGGTACCATCTCAGTGGCAATACCCAGGCAAAGACCAAGCAGCCCCACTCTAGTTACAGCTCTGCTACTTCCCAATTCCAACCTTCTGTTCTAGCCAGTTACAGCTTTTCAGTTTCCTCTTCAGCAAACCTGCTGTGTCACAGTTCCAAACCTCAGTTATGTTTTTCCCTCTGATTGAAATGCCTTCTTTTTTATCTTCTTTCTCTACTAATCCTACCCATCCTTAATGGTGTTAGATCAAGTGCCACCTCCTGAATAAATCCTTCCCTGACATATCTAATGTACATGAATAAACCTCTCTTCTCCACCTAAAGTATTTGTGGCTTCTCTCTGTTTTAGGTTTTTATTTAATTGTGTCATCTCTATACTCCTTATCTCCCAAGTAGAATTCATAAGGAAAGAACCAAGACTTTAATTTCTTTTGAGTCCTTCCCTTAAATAAACATTGTATGAAGCATGAGCAATAAATGTGTAAAGGAAGTAGCAGAAAGGGGTAAATCAGAGTATCAGGAAAGGAGTCATTGCTTAAATATACCAATGTAAGTTCCACCCAGTCCCAGCTTTTGGAGTTTAGGATCTTCCTCTGACATCTTATCTAGGGCTGCACAGCTATTTTAGGCTGCCCTTGGTTGACAATCACATGAAAAGATTCTCCCAGTATTCTTTAGAGTTAACAATGGACCTCCTCACGTTGAGAAGATGGGAAACTCAGGGAGATGACATGTCCTAAGTTTGAATTTGGAGATCTAGCTAAGCAACCCTATATTCTAACCAGATTTGTCTGGTGGCAACTTAGAAACTTGAGTGCTTCACACTTGAGTTTTGATCTATATATATATATATACACATATATATATATATATATATATATATATATACATATATACATATA
>CM053773.1:54319497-54355143 GCA_028658325.1 Potorous gilbertii
GGGATCATTTTTACCTAACCTCTGAGAGTAACTCCAAAGTTCCTAGAATTTCAATCAAAAGAGAGAGCCAGACGAAATCCTTTTGTCACAACATTTTGCAATAGACCGTATTCTACTTAAATAAAATCACCATATTCCCTTTGCTATGACATTCTGGCCGTACAAATGCTAAAGTGAGTTTCTACGTCAAGAATGGCATTTTTTCACTGACATCATGATAACAAGTCACATTTCTATAGTGTTTTAAGTTTTGCAGAGTATTTTCTGCACAACAATCCCATGAGACAAATGGGGTAAATATAATGATACCTAATATGAAAGTGAGGAAACAGAGTTAATGAGCCAGGGTCACGTAACTTGTAGTTATTAGGGTCAGAATTTGAAATCATAGCTGTTTCAGTTACACCATACTCTCAACATCATGATTTTTCCACTTGTCTTAGGGAGAAGGTAGGTAGTGTAGTAGATAGAGAGTCAGGCCTGGAGTCAGGAAGACCTGAGTTCAAATTTGACCTCAGACACTTACTGACTGTATAACCCTGGGCAAGTTACTTAACTTCTCTTTGCCTCAGTTTCCTCAACTGTAAAATAGGGTTAATAATAGCAACTACCTCACAGGGTTGTTGTGAGGATCTAAGGAGATGATCACATATTGGCACATAGTAGGAACTAAATAAGTGTTAGCTACTGCTATCCTTATTATTGTGTTGTGCAAATTATAAGCTCAATAGTTGTGGGAAGGCATATGTTAACTGATGCAGATCACAGTACACAGAACTAGGAGAGCAACTTAAATAAAGATCACAGTAAAGTAAAGAAAAGCAGGTATGAAAGACAACAGGGTTCTGATCGAAGCTGTTAACAAGTCTTGATTTCAGAAGCCTGACAGTGAAACAGACCTCTCACATTTCAGCAAAGAGGTGGTAGACTGTAGCTGCAGAATGAAACATATGATGTCTGACACAGATGAGGACTTAATTTGTTTCCATTACAACTTCATTGTTACTCAGGAGGTTTCTCTTTCCTGGATATTCATTGGGAAATAATATTAAAAGTATAAAAACAAACCCAGTTATTTTTTAAAAATTAGCCTAATGTGTAAAGTTCCTTGAGGCCAAAGATTCCCTTTTTTACTTTATTTTCGCAACATCTAGCATAATTGTTTATATGTAGTAGGTGCTTAATAAAAACATATTAGAATGAATTTAACAGAAGTTAGTCTAACTCATGCCTGACTTTCAGTTTTGTCCATTTGAATACCTGTCAGTTTTTGGTAAAAACCTTTACTTTTCCTATCATTTACACATGTTTTCTCCTAAATATGTCAAAAATGTGTTTGACTCAAGGCTGAAAAAATTTCGAGTTTGGACAATGGGCATCTGTGACTCATCCTACAATTTTCTGTTTGTAATTGTAGAAATCTAGGATTGCATCCTGGGACCCCTTCTCTCAATTAAAATATCTAAAGACATGAGTACGCTATGCCCTTGGCTTTATGTTTCATTCACCAGCACCTGCCTTCCTTTTAGGATTGTAGATCAGACTTGCTACATCTCCTTCTTAGGGGTCTAGAGGTATCTTTCTAATACCATCCCCTCAAATCTACACCAATTTGCTTCCTGCCATGATTGTCAATTGATACAAATGTCAGTCCAACTTAACTTTTAGAAAAGGAATCTTACTAAGGTGTTACAAAAGGAACAGTTAGTTTTCAAGGGTGGGGAACCTGCAGCCTCAGGGTCACATGTGGCCTTCTATGTCCTTGGGTGTGGCCTTTTGACTGAGTTCAAATTTTACATAACAAATCCTTTTATTAAGAGGATTTGTTCTGTGAACTTTGGATTCAGTCAAAGGACTACACTTGAGTCCCTAGAAGGCCACCTCAAGGCCACAGGTTCCCCAGAATGGGTAAACATTCTCTTCAAAAGTCTAGGAGACATATTACTGTGTTATAAGAAGAGATGAGCAAGCTGATTTCAGAAAAATCTGGAAAGACTTACATGAACTGATACAAAGTAAAGTGAACAGAACCAGGAGAACATTGCACACAGCAACAGCAATACTTAAAATGACCAATTGCAAATGACTTAGCTATTCTCAGCAATATGATGATCCAAGACAATTCCAAAGGATTTTTGATGAAAAATGTTGTCCACCTCCAAAGAAAGAACTGATGGAGTCTAAATGCAGATTGAAGTATACTGTTTTTCACTTTCTGTATTTTTTTTGTGAGTTTTCTGTTCCATTGGGTCTGTATCTTTTTTCACAACATGGTTAATATGGTAATTTGTTTGCACGATTGAACATGTATAACTTACATTGAATTACTTACCATCTCAGGGTAAGGAGAAGTGAGGGAAGGAGAGAGAAAATTTGGAACTCAAAATTTTTTTAAAGTAATGTTAAAAATTGTCTTTAAATGTAACCAGGGGAAAAATAAAATATTATTTTTTTAAGTCTATGAGACATTTGCCGTATATCCAGAATCCAAGGGTAAGTAGATTCAAGCTTACAGCAGTGTGGCAAAGGATAACTCATAGATCCTGAAAGTCCCTTTGCTGGGATCCTCAAGGTGTTCACCTTAAGCATGACATAGAGTTTGTTTATTTTTTTTTCTTGCTGGGCTCTTTATAGAGTCTTGAATAAGTATCTGATCATTTCAGACTTCAGTCTAGGTGTCATCCTTGATTCTTTACTCTCTATCATATCCTGTATGTATTGCCATAGCCTGGTGATTTTACCTTTGTAATATTTCTTGCATACTCTCCCTCACCTTCTGACATTGCTACCACTTGAGTGCAAGCTCTCGTTATTTCATACCTAGACTGCTACAATAGCCTTCTGACTGATCTCCCTGCCTCAAGTCTCTCCCTACTCTGGTCCACCCTCCACTCAGTTGCCAACGTGATCTTCCTAAAGCATAGTTCTGACCAGATCACTGCCTATCCCATTCAATAAGTTCCAGTGGTGCTCCATTACTCCCAGGATCAAATATAAAATCCCATATTTGTTGTTCAAGGCTCCTCCTACCTTTCCAGTCTTCTTATATCTTACTCCATTCTCTGCAATCCAGTGACACTGGTCTCCATGCGATTGCTTGCACAAGATATTTCATCACCCAACTCTGCATTTTCATTGGATCTCCTCCATGTCTGGTATTCTCTCCCTTCTTATCTCTGTTGCTTGGCTTTCCTGGCTATAAGTCTGCCAAAATCTTTTCTTCTGCAAGAAGGTCTTCCTCCCATCACCAGTGCTAGTGCCTTTCTTCAGAAGTTATCTCTAGTTTATCTCATATGTATCTTATTTGTACATAGTTGTTTGCAAGTGGTCTTTCCCATTAGACTGTGAAATCCTTGAAGGCAGGGACTGTTTTTGACTTTCTTTGTATTCTCAGAACTTACCCAGGTTCCTGATACATGATAGGCACTTAATAAATGCATGTCGACTTGACTTGACTTGTCATCTGATGTAGATACAGCCATCAACAATTCCACTGCTATCACACTTCGGGTAGGTGGGAAATCCTCCAGAATTCAAGTTCACAAGGTCCTCCTTCAGGAAAGGGGACAGAGGAGGAAAGAGAATGAGATCTGGGGCTTTGCTTCTCCCTCCTAACTCGCAGTCAATTTCTTCTTAAGGGATTAGGTGGATTATTTTTCCCCCTCATGTTTCTCAAACTTCTCAGTCTATGAATAATCTCTTTGGTTTTCTAAAGACCCCATAGGACATTACCAAGTTTTCTCAATCAGTCTGAACACTCTTCCTTTGCTGACCAAAGTCTCTTTCTCTTTACTTAGTCTAAGCTAAGAATAATTGATTGAATGAGATATGTTCTCCCCTAGTTAAGGTATCAAGGTAAAACATGTTATCACTTACTTTAAACAGGGTTGGATAATTTCAGTAATTTATTCAACAACTTCCCACTGCCATTCTTTTTTTTCTAATTTATTTATTTTTAATTTTCAACATTCACTTTTAGAAGATTTTGAGTTCTAAATTTCCCCCCTTCCTCCTCCCCAAGATGACATGTAATTGGATATAGGTTATCATGTACAATCATATTAAACATTGCCACATGTTGTGAAAGAAGAATCAGAGCAAAAGGGAAAAACCAGGAAAGAAAAAAAGAGAGAAAATAATATGCATCAATCTGCATTCAGACTCCATGTTTCTCTGGATATGATTAGCGTTTTCCATCATGAGTCTTTTGGAATTGTCTTAGATCATTGCATTGCTGAGAAAAACTGAGTCTAATAAAATTGGTCATCGAACAATGTTGCTATTACTGTGTACAATGTTCCGATTCTGCTCACTTCACTCACTTCATACAGGTCTTTCCAGGTTTTTCTGAAATCCACTTGCTCACCATTTCTTATGGAACAATAGTATTCCATTACATTCATATATCAAAACTTGTTCAGCCATTACCCAATTAATTGGCATCCCCTCAATTTCTAATTCTTTGCCACCACAAAAAGAGTATTTTTGTACATGTGGGTCCTTTGCCCTTTCTTATGATCTTTCCACTGCCATTCTTGTAAGAGCAGCTCATGCTATCACTATATTATTATATATTATATTATATTACATTATATTATATATTATCAATTATCATAGGATTGACAGTTGCAGGGGGCTTTAGATGTTATATAATTCAGCTCCCCCTTTTTTTTTTACCAATGAGAAAACAGACCAAGAGAAGTTATATGACTTGTCCAGGGTCACACAGGAAATTTGAAGCAATCAGGGTTTGGACTAAAGTGCTCTGACTCTAAATACAATCCTCTTTCTAATCCTTAATTTTTTTTTCTGTCCATATCAAGATCGCTACTTAAAACCAGGGCAGTGGCCAGACAACTCTTTTCCTGGGATTAATCATCATATTTCAGTTCCATTATTGTGTGTCTCCATCCACTTAGTCCTGCTCCTGAGACACCATCTTCTTATGACTGGATCTAGCACAAAACCTTGACCCAAGACTGTTCATTGACTCCACTTCTATTACCTCCTCAGTGGCTTGAACCTCATGGTTATTCTCTTTAGCTTGAACCTCTGAACACCCTAATCTAATCTCAAAACAACATTTAACAAATATCTCTGAGTTTCTACTGTGTGCAAGACACAATCTTATTCACTGAAGGGGCTAAAGATACCTATGTTCTACAATTTGTCCTGACATCTTACACTCTAACCTTGACTTTCCCCTGTGAACTAAAGGCAACTGCATAGACCCTTTCTATGTGCCTGGGCTGTCAACTTCTATCCTATGGGTTCTCAGGTGTGGTTTGTCTACTAGTCTACCCTGGCTTCTAATCTTGACCTATCTTGTTTTGCAATTGTTCTTATGTTAATGCTGACATTGTTACTGGCTCATTTGAAGCATCAATGGTCAAAGAAAAATCAAGAACATTTTCTTTTAAGTCTTTTAGATTCTTTGAAATGGATTATTGCAATAGGATATTCTTGCAGTGCCTTTGCTTTTGTCTTATTACATATAAGCTTTTTTCCTAATGATGAAATCACTATAAGTCTTCAGAATAAATTAGAACTAGTTGCATTTCTAAGCATGAAATAGCATTTCAGAGATAATTTCGTAAAAGAAAATATCAGGCTAGCATCATAATATTTTAATTTCTCCAATTCTTCAATATTTTAAGGACTTGTGATTTTATCAATGTGGCAATATTGTTTGTACTGATATGGACTATCATCCCTATATAACTTAGTATTGACTGAGTCATAGAATCTCAGATTTGGAAAAGACCCCAGAGACTCATATCTGAACAAGGTTTTACTCTACAAGATGATTGAGAATACAAATTGAGGAAAATATAAGCCTAATTATATCATAACTTTAAGTGTGAATGGATTAAATAATCCAATGAAATGAAATAGGGTGGCAGACTGGATAAGAAAACAAAATCCCACATATACTATTTATAAGAAATATATCTAAAAAAGCAAAGATGTATCTATAACAAAAAATGAGAGACTAGAATAAAATTTACTGTGCACCAAGTGAATAAAACAAATGAAAAAAACAAACCAGGAATTGCAATATGCTGTCAGGCAAGCAAAAAGAAAAAAATAAACAAGATAATTAACTTATGTTGAAAAAACCGTATATAATATGCCAAAATCAATATTAAACTTATATGCTCCAAATGCTATAGCATCTAAATGTATAAAGGAAAAAAATAAATGAATTGCAAGAAGACATATATATAACAAAATAATAAGAGGTTTTAATGTTGCTAATGTTTATTTTAGGCAAATCTAACAGAAAGATGTACAAAAGAGAAAATTTGAATTTAAAAAATTGCTGGAGAAATTAGAACTAAAAGAATGGTGTCTCTTTATGGTGTCTCCTGTATGGGACCACCAAAGAATATACATAATAATACTCAGCAGTCTATGGAACTATTACATGAATTATCCACTGTACAAAGATAGTACAAATAAATGTAAAAAGGCAGAAATACAAAATATATCCTCTAGAGATTACAGTGCATTCATCAATTCAGGGAGCCCACAAAAAAAGAAGATATACATTGAAATGGAAACTTAATAATGAAGTCCCAAATAATGAGTAGATTATAGAACAAATTGTAGGAATAGTTTATAATTATGTGAAAAACATTGATAATGATGAAATTAATACCAAATTAATACCAAAATTATTTTTTGTTATATAACTAAAGTACTTTTTAAAGCAAAAAGCATATTCCTAAGACATAAATTAACAAAACAGAAAAAGAAAGGACTAATAAACTGAAAGTATATTTTAAAAATTTGAAACTCAACAAAAAAATTCCAAATAAACACCAAAGAGAAAATATTATAAATTAGAGGATAAATAAATAAATTGGAACCCATTCTCAATATAAACAAAACTAAAGACTGGTTATTTGAAAAGATTAATAAAATGTATAATAATAAATAATGAATAAACCCTTAGCCAATCTGTTTTAAAAGGAAAAGAAAGGAAATCAAGTCAACAAAATAACAAATGAACAGGCAAAATACTAACAAAGCCAGAAGAACTAGGAATTGTTAGAATCTACTATACATAGTCATATGCCAACAAAATTGAGGCCATAAGAGAAAGAGGACTACACATAAACTGTCTAAATTAACAGAATATAAAATGGAGGTCTTAAATAATTTAATCGACAGAATGAAGAGATATAGGTTAGACACTGAGATCACTTCAGAACTGATTGAATGGTCAGACTGCAGGAGCAGTCATGAATGGATCAGCCTGGACAGTGGTTTTTAACTGATTGCACCAGGGATTGATTCATACTTTTTAATCATTAGTTTGAATGAAGGCTTGATGGTAGGAATAGCTAACTTTTGGATGACAAAGTCAGGATTCAAATAGATCTTGAGAGTTAAGAACAATGGACCAAATCTGGTAAGATAAAATTGAAAAGGAATATATGTAAAGTCCTACACTTGAGCTCTAAAGAATGAACTTCACAAGGACAAGTTTGGGGGGATGTGACTAGGTTACTGTTTGAAAAAGATGTGGAAATTCTGGTGGGTGGGCTGCAAACTCAATATAGGTCAATAGTATGTCAAGGTAGGCAAAAATGTAAATGGAATCTAAAACTTTATAATGAAAATCACAGTGTTTAGAGATAGGGAAATAATCTTCCTATTGTGTTTTCTACCCTGATCAGACCACATCTGAACATATTGTGTTTAATTCTAGGTGCTGCATTAACAAACTGAAGCCTTTCTGGAGGAGAATATAACCAGTATGGTGAACTATTCTTATACAGAAGAGAGATTAAACTTTTTTTAATTGGCCTCAGAAGATAAAACTAACTAGGAGTTGTGGAAAGAAGTTGCAAAGAGATAAATTTAGGCTGTAAATAATGAAAATTTTCCTAATAATTAGTTATCTAAAAATAGAATGCTCTGCTTGGAAGGTTGTAGGTTTCCTTCACTAGAGGTCTTAAAAGAGCAAATAAATGATTTCATTTGGGCAATGTTGCAAAGAGAATTCCCATTCAGGTATCTGGTGAACTAGACTCAATTGAATTCAGAATGTTTTTATTAAGTGCCTCCTATGTTCATAGCCCTGTGCTAGGTACCAGGAATACAAAAAGAAAAAAAAACCAAGAGCCCCTGACCTCAGGAGGACAATAATAAATAAAATTTATAAGTATTTAGCCAATCTGATTAAAAAGAGGGGGATAACAAGTCAAACGTTATACTGGGGGACAAAAAAAGGTAAATGCAATAATTATCACAATAAATATATAAGTAGACACAAGCATAGCAATTTTACCTTTCGGAGTGACTCTTGAATACACCCCCTTCTCTCTTCTGACGCTGCCTCCACTCTAGTGCAAGCCTTCATCACCTCAAAACTGGACTATGGCAATAGCTTACTGGTGGGTCTACCTACTTACAAGTCTCTCCCCACTCCAGCTCATCCTTCTTTTAGCTGTCAGAGAGATCTTCCAAAAGCTCAGGATTCACCAAGTTACCCATCCTATTAGATAAACTCCAACGGCTCTCTATTACCTCCAAGATCAAATATAAAATCCTTGAACACGCAAAGCCCTTCAAAACCTGCCCTTCTCTATCTTTCCAGTCTTCTTACACTTCATATCTCCCTCCTTTTCTACCCCCAAGTACTCTGTCTTCCAGCAATATTGGTTTGTGTTCCACAAACAAGACGCTCCATAGTCCTACTCCATGATTTTTCTTTAGCTGTTTCCTTCTCTTTCCTCATCTCTTGCCTCTGGGCCTCCCTGTCTTCCTTCAAGTCCCAGCTAAAATCTCAGTCCCAACTAAAAATCTCACTCTCTATAAGAAGCCTTTCTCAATCTCCATTCTAGTGTCCTTCCCCCTGTTGATTATCTTGTACGTTGTATCTTGTTCATACATAGTTATTTGCATGTTGCCTCCTCGATTAGATTGTGAGCTTCTTGAGAGCATGGAGGGTCTTTTGCTTGTCTTTGTATCCATAGAGCTTGGCACAGCACCTAGCACATAATAACTGTCTTATTGATAACTGACTGGCTTACTGAAGGAGAAGAAACTAAGAACCAGAGAGATCAAGAAAAACACCGCAGGGGGCATTTTAGCTTAGATTCTAAAGAATCTAAGTACATATTCTAAGGGGCAGTATTGAGGAGGAAGTACATTCCAGTCATGGGTGATAACTTATAGAAAGGTATAGAGAGACAAGAGGCAGAATGCCTCAGATTGCTTCTGAGAACCCTTACATCTCTGTAATTCTATGATTTTGTGAAGTTAGGGCAAACCTATATAAATAAAAAAGGCCAATAATCTAAAGTTCCATTTTGGATGTGATCATTTGTTATCTCATACGAAAAAATAGAAACATCCACTTTCCTAACAAAAGAAAATGGAAATGGACAAATGGTCACTCTCCATAAGATAGTCATCATAAACTACAAAATTATGCCACCTCCTCATTAATCAGATACACATTGATTGAGTTTATAGTTTAAAACTGATCCGTGGCTCATTGTAGACTTGCAGATCAGGGATATATGGGGTGTTTCACAGAAATATCATGATTACTATTTTTAATATTTTTGTGAATAAGTTATTTGATAGCGTAATAAGTCACTAACATTTACATAGCATCTACTATGTACCAAACACTATGCTAAGCCTTTTACAATTACTCTCTCATTTAATCCTCACAACAACCCTGGGAGGTAAGTTCTATGCCATTTACATTTACATTCCGTTTTACAGATGGGAAAATTAAGACTGACTGAAGTTATGTGATTTGCCCAGGGTCACATAGCTAGAGAGCATCTGAGGCTGAATTCAGGTATTGCTGACTTGATGATGTCACTCTCTCCACTGTGCCATCTATCTGCCTCTATTTTTAGCCCCTTAGCTGCTCCTATTTTATGCCACCCTTTTTGAGCTTTTAACTCAATTTATAGCTAACAGAAAGTGACAAATAGGGCCAAAAGAGAAAATGAAAAGAAAATCAGCAGAGGAAGATTAACCTTTAAATAATCTTGATTTGTGAATGAAGTTGTCAGAAACAAACTGAATGGGCACAAGAGGGCCAGGGGCCAGGGGCCATGTTTGCAGGCATTAATGTAAGACAAATGATTTCTTTATAATCACTGTAGATAAAGTCCCAAAAGATGATGAATCTCAAGTTAAATAAGGGGAGAAGCTGAAAAACATTTTTCATTTCATTTCATACCAGTATGTATAAATAATATTACAGGTCAATAGTTACATAGAACTTTAATGTTTATAAAATGTTTTTAGAGGCATTACTATATACTTTTTTCTCACAACATCCCTGCATGAGGTGCTATTGTTATTACAATTTTGCGGAAGAAGAACTTGGAGCTGAGAGATGGTCACACAGGTAGTAAGTGTGTGAGGCAAGGTTGGAACTATGATCTTCCTGACGGGTGCTGTCTACACTATCCCACCTAGCTAGGAATCCATATCCCATTATCCTAGGAACTGAGTTGAATTTTATTAGAGGAACTTCTCAGTTCTCAGTAGAGTAGAGGTTATGACCTCTCTGACTAAATCTCCAAGTAACCAAGTGCCTAACTGGGGCTTTCTAGTTAGGGAATCTTGAATAAAGCAAAATTCAAACCTTTATTATTGGGGGTGATGTTTCCAGAACCCCATAATATTTCTTAGTGGTATGAAGACCTTCCTGGGTCAGGTCAGATCCAAAGTATGTATGATTTGTTTACAAACCTACATTAGTTTACCTGCGTTTTCAGAAAGATAATGGTAAACCTGAGAGTGCTTTTTGTCTGGCACCAAGAAAATCGACATTCAAATTCTGTCTTAAATGAGGACTGTAGGATAATGTATGTAAAAGACTTTGCAGATCTTAAATCGCTACATGTGTCGGGTATTATCATTTGGTTTTCACAAACAAAATTGTCTTTTATCAGTTATTATTTGTTTCAACTGAACGGCTTTCAATGCCAAAGTTCTTCTCAGGTAGCTTTAAATATTTTAGTTCTGTTTTCTTTTTTCTTTTTTTTTTCTTAAATGTTAATGTCGTGAGACTACTGTGTGTCTTCTCCGCATGGTCCGAACTCCTGCTGGCTTCCATTTGGTCAAAATTACTTACATGTGGCTTGTGATAATTTTCAAGTAAAACATTAGAGAGTGTCAAATCATGAGTTTTAAGAAATGAACATTTACATTTTATTTTACTTTTAGTCCACCAACATTTATTTATTGATTCCTTCCTTCATTAAATGTTAATTCAAAGAAGATTCTTACGTAAGGCATAGCAAAATTAACATTTTTTTAAAAGCAAGGAAGTTCAAATCATAGGGTATATATTCTAGTATCTTTGCCAAGAAAACCCCTAAATGGGGTTGTGAAAAGTCAAACGGAAAATGTATCACAGTGAACACAGTGAAAAAAATAAAGATATGAGGTGTTTGAGATCACTTTTGACTTTATAAAAAATAAGATAAAATATAGGGGAAGCGTTCTCATTTAAGAAAATCTTCTGGATTGCCTGAAAGTAAAGACTCATAGAAATCTTTGTGGATACACTGGATACTTGCTATCTGTACTATCTTTTCTTATACAGCTCAGTAGATTCTGTCATTTTTTTTTTCATGGTCATGATATAGTCTTACTCCTCTATATCTCAAAACACCTTCAACTTTAAAGCAGAGGCTCTTAAGTTGGGATCCATAAACTTATATTTTTAAATATTATGTTTTGATAACTGTACTTCAAAATCATGGACATCTTTTGTAGTGTTATATTTTTTATGCATTTGAAAAGCATTTTTTTAAGGATTCATTGACATTATGAGTGTGCCAAAGAGGGCTATGATGTAAAAAAAAGATTAAGAACCCCTGCTTTAGAAGAATTCTCATTTTAAAGAAGTGTTATACCAAGACATGAAAATCATCAAAAGAAAATAGCAATGAGCGAAGAACTAGCTACTGTCAGAATACTTAGTTGGTGATTAATGAACTTAAACTATTAAAATTCATATTTGTATGAATTTTTATAGTTTAATATATATTAACATATGTATGATGTGTATGATATACTTGGCTATGAATATAAATTAAATCATCCACAGGATTTATATGTTCTTATCTGTTTTCTTTCTAATGCATCTTGTATCCTCCCTCCTCCAATCTATTAGATATCTAGTTTTAATAGGGGAAAAAAAAATAAAGAGAAAATGGGTTGGGGGTGGGTGCTACTTGAAAGAGTGAAACTTTGAGATTAAAAAAAAAGAAGCAGCAAACAAGAAAAAGGCAAAGGATAGAAGAATGGGACAGCTTTCATAAATTTTGGTAAAACCTGACTTTTTTTCCTTTTTCTTGGTTTTCTTTTTTTAAAGGAGAAAAGATAAGAGTGAAGAGTATGGGGGAGGGGCAGGATTCACCAGACCTCCATTTCAAAGAGGAAGCAGGATTTTAATCCCAGGATTTGGGAATCTATACAGGCCAGCATCTGCCACTATAATTACAAAAGGTGTCATCTGACCAGCCTCATGCTGCAATGTTAAGCTAGTGGTGTGAAGCAACACAAAATTTTACTTTCTTGGTATCCTTTAAATAGGTGTTACTTCCCTTAGCAGCACTGCTGTGGTTGGTCAGAGGAGAACTTAAAAATTCTCCTTCCATTGCTTTTTAGTAACGTCCTATCATTTTTAAGCCTGTATAATTCTCCTAAATTCTCCCCAAATTCCTTTCCAGGCCCATGTTTTTGGGTATTCTTTTTTTTTGTTTAGGGTGTTCATGAATTATTGTCATTAAAGTCATCATCTAGCCAAAATTAGCAATTTTTGAATTAGATGCTATGGTTGGAATCCAAGGGCTGAAATTCTAAACTGTGTATTGTGTTCCCCAGTCAGTACAAAGTGCTTCCACTTCTACGCTACTTAGTCCTTAGACACTCTTTCAATTATGACTGAAAGAAAAAGACACTTTTTAAAACCACAAAATTGGAGAGAGAAACATTAAATTGTGATACTCCCCAAAGATCACTGAGGATGAATTTTAATTATGGGTATTTGTGGTTTTGACTTCAGCTTAAATGGAAATTTTTCCCCCAGTTCTAATAAACCTTTAATCTTCCTCACAAACCTCTGCTGGAGCACATTAAGCCAAAAGACTCACAAATTAATGGAAGTTGAGATGGAAGATTTCTGAATGGAATCATGGGATCCATTATTGCTAACCGTACAAACATACATTCACTTTACCACCTACCAAGGTAGCATTTCTTTGGACTTTAACATCTGACCCACTTAACATATGGTATTCTATCCTTTAGCTTTACACTGTGCCAGGAGGGGTCATGGAATGTTATTTCCAAAGCTCAATCCATTAGACTAAACTTTACGATTTTTCTTGGTACTGTGGGCTGAAGACTAACAGACCCCTGGTTTGCTCGTGCTGTTCCTTGGCAGGGTACATGATCTTCAGGAGTTTACTTAACCTCCTCTCTGTCTCAGTATACATGTAGAAAAGGATGAGAGAATATTTTAATGAAATCTCTCAGTAATGCACAGATAATGGGCAATGGCTACTGGTTCTTTTGGTATTGGAAAAGATTTCTGATCACCCTCTCTGTTTAATTTTGAGGGATTTTTTTGGAGAAGATTAAGATGAAATTTCAAAATTTATTATTAGCAATGCTTTCTAAATTTGTCTTGGAAAAAAATGTTCTCTCATGTGTTTTGGTTTAACCATGTTTCTGCATTTGCTCTTCCAAATCAACAGGAAATGCCAAAGTTTCTCCCTTTATCCTGTTTTTAAGTCCCTTTGACTTTTGTAGTTTTATTTTAACATGAAATATTCTCTAATAACAATGGTTCTGAAAGTGTAATCTATGGATCCCTGAAGGTCACTGAGATCCTTTTGAGGGTCTGTGAGGTCAAAACTATTTTTAAAAGAACATGAAGATTTATTTGCCTACTAAGAGACTCTTCCATTTTCCAACTACATATTGGTATAAGGTAGATATTCTTTTAATCTTCCACCAAACATCATAACAGATTGAGAGCAAATAAAAGAATCCAACTTTCTTCAAGTAAGTCAGACATTAAGAGATTTGCAAAAACAGTCACCCTTCTTGCTAAATTTTTTTGGTTTGGAAATATAGTTATTTTTCATTTAAAAAAACTGTGTTAACATGTAATAAGGTTTATTATGGTTACTTTTAATGAATTAGTAAATGGTTTAAAAATTTATTAGTTTTAATTTCTAATAAGGTAAATGGCAATAGATATAACTCACATAGACAAAATTTCCTTGGGGTCCTCAATAATTTTTAAGACTCTAAAGGGGTCCTGAGACAAAAAAAAATCATATGAGAACTGCTGTACTATTCCATTCATTCATTCATTAACTCGTTCATTCATCAAATGTCTCTTGAGGGCCTACTTCATGGAAAGGCATTATGCTAGGTGCTGTGCAACACACACAGAATGGCGTGGTGCCTAGAGTTTACAATCTCTTAAAGGAGTTGACCTGCTATAGTTATACAAAGTAGGATGTGAAAGTGCAATCAATAAGTAGAGACTTAGTGCTACCTCAGAAAAGGGACAGATTCCTTCCATCTAGGAGATATGTCCAGGACTTACTTGTAAATATCATTTTGGATAAAGGGCTATATAAGTGAATCTTTAAAAGGAAGAGAAATACCTAAGATATACAGTTATTTTTGTCTTGTCCTCTTACCTCATCTACTAAACCTAAAAAGAATTTGAAAGGACCTTGTTCATAATTTTGAAGCAAAATTTATAAAATATGAATAATCTTCATTGTGGCAAAGACTTAGTGGTATCTATCTATCTGTCTATCTATCTGTCTATCTTGGAACTATCTCAGATCTTACGTCCCTGTTAGTGCTCAGGGACATGGAGGACAATATTTAGAATAAAAATTTGAAGGACAAGGAAAAATTCAAGCCCTTTATTCCAGTCTTATCATTTGGTTTTCACTTTCTGAATTCCAAAGACAATAGGAAAAAAAAAACACCCTACTTCAGTCTCAATCCAGAGATTGACTGGATGAAGATTAAAAAGAATGTGCAGGAAAATAAAATGGGTTAGCTTGACCCATACCCTGTAAAATTGATGGGATAGATTACCCATTTTAGGAGAAATAATAAAATATTGATGTCTCTGGCTTAATCAGTATAAATAAGACAGCTATGAAAGTTTAGTCTAATTAAAAATTGTTTTTTCTTAAACAGAAGTACAAATAGGAAAGAATACAATGTGGTAAAAAAAAAAACAAAACAGACAAAAAACAAAAGGGCGTCCAGAATTTGCATATATGTTAACACCAATTATTTGCAGATGATCTGTTTAGTATAACACAGAGTATTACTGCCACAAGAAAATTCTTTGGAGATTTGGTATTCTTCCCCAGCATAAAAAATCTACATCTGGAACGCCTGATAAACTGAAATCCAGTTAAGCAAAAAACTTTGTCAGTGGCATCCTTCCGAAATAAAAGGGCAGGAATGACCTATTTTCTTGAGGGACTATGAACTCAGTGGGGGTTTGATCTTTCCCAGCATTCTCTGAGCTAAGTATAGAAGAGTTTTCTGTTGAAGGACCTAGTTCCCGAAATATGGAATGGAATTCTCTAAGGATCAGTAGGGAATTGATTAGAATTAAGTTAATCCCTTTCAATTGTAGTTTGGGAGTCATCAAGTTAGAACAAGTGTGCTGATGAATATCTCCACAGGACTGAACTTGGTGGGGAATTTGGGATTTTCCCCTTAGAATAGAAAGTGATGGAATTTTCTTGTTTCTGGATAAATTTACTCACTCAAAAATCTCACACAGAATGCAACATTGTTTTTTGATGGGAAAATGTTGCTGTCACCCTTCCATCCTCAAAATCAAAAAGTCCCTTATACAAAATAGAGTCAATTTTTTTATATGAGTGAAAAAATGGGCTTAGAGTTATTCCTCTCTATTTGCTACAATAAACTCTGGCTAGATCATCGATCCACTGATTGATATCAATAATTGATTGATGATTGATTGAAGATCTAAATATTCTTTGAGACTAATCTTAAAAATGATTTTTAAATTGTCCATAAAAATGAAAAGTAAATTGTATTAGAAATACCTGTGGTTAAGACATTTTAAAACTTTCAATTTTTATAATTAAAAACAGCTTAGAAAATGAAATCTCAAAATTTGGTCAAAATCCATACATCAATCTGTCAACTAGAATTTAAGCTCCCACCCTGTGCCAAGCACTGTGCTAAGTGCTGGAAATAGAAAGAAAGGTAAAAAACAATCCCTGATTGACAATCTAATGAAGACAATTGTTTCTCAAACAACTTAATATTTGTAGATGCCTTTATAGTTGGTTATGAAAGAGCATAAATTCAGGCAGCTGTGGTTCATTGCATGGGGATATGAATGCAACTCTTTCATAGAGATTGTTTAAAACAAAAAACAGAATTGGTCAAAATCAATACCAAATATTCAAACATGATTTTTTTCAAGTTCCATTGCTTTTCCAAATAATACATTTAAGAGCATAATTTTCATTAGCAAACTTAGATAAAAAGAGGGCGCATTTTGTAAAATGTGGGTGTCAAGCAGAGGATAGAGAGACCATTGAAGGAAGCACAATTCATAAATGCGGGGGAAATGCAAATTAAAAAAAACCAACAATTATATGGAGCTTTCCAAAATTTCAAGGTTTCTTTCATTCTATGGTAGAATCTCATAGTTTGAATTTAAATTGAACAAAACATTTTGTAGCTTTAAAACCTAAAAAGAACACCATCTATGCAAACTTATACAAGACCAGGAGTTATAATTTAAGTACTGCTACATAAGTGATGTTTCCTTGCTTAAATGAAATCTAGCAGTGACACCTAGTGTTCGTCATTGTTTATGGGTTTCTCGATCCCAACAGCTTCAATTGAAGATTAAACTGATTTAGGAGATACTATGGGGAAAGAAGGAAGAAAATGTATTTCCTTCATGTTCAATGAGATTCACTCAAAACCACTGCCCTTTATGACACTGCCTTTTAAGATATTAAGGAACAAAGAACTCATGATTAATGATGCTATCCATCTCCAGACAAAGTACTGAAGTCTGAATGCACAGCAAAGCATAAATATTTTTCATTTTATTTTTCTCTTGTCCTTTTCTGGTCTGTATTTTCTTTCACAATATGACTAATATGGGAATATATTTTGCATGATTGCACATGTATAAGCTATATTAGATTGCTTACTATCTCAAGGAAGGAGGGTGGGGTAAAATTCATTTTTTAAAAATGAATGCTAAAAACTGTTAATACATGCAACTGGGAAAAAATAAAATATTCTTTTAAAAAAATGTTACAGAAAAAGCAATGGACTTGGAGTAAGAGGAACAGAGTTTTAGACCTGACTAGTAGGAGTGCTTACTACTTGTGTTGTGACCTTATGCCAGCGATATAATCACGATGAGCCTTAGTATCCTCATTTGTAAAATGGGCAAAATAAGTTTTGAATTACCTATTTCACAAGGCTATAGTGATTATATTGTATTTGTGCATAGTTGTGTTTGCTTGTTGTCTCCACCTTTAGATTGTGAGCTACTTAAGGACAAGGACAAGGACTGTCTTTTGCCTTTTTTTATATTCCCCAGCATCTAGCATAATACCTGATGCATAAGGAGGTGCTTAATAAATGCTTATTGACTGGCTAATAGACTGCCTGACTCTGAAGAGCAAATTAGATAACACAAAGAAATGACTTTGTAATAGTGCATCTCCATATATGCTGTTATTGCTAAGAAATACTTTTAAAACCCTAAGAAGTAAACTTTTGTTCTGTTTGTCATTAGACATTGATTGGCATTTTTAACCCAGGATTTACAAGGAATGGGGGAAAAGTTACATCTTTATTTTAGTATAATTGATTTCCTTTGTAATCCTATGTATTTTGTTTTACGCATTTAAAAACATTATTTTAAGAAAGGATCTTTAATTTTCACCAGACTATGGGAATTGTAATGCCAGTGGAATACCCACAGCAGTGGCTATGGATATGAATGTGTATTTCCAGGGTAAATTCGCAAAATATAAACTCTTTTCCTCAAAGATGAAACTAAGACATTTATTCACACATCAAAAAGTCAAATCCATCATAGTAACAAAGAATTCTATACACATTATAAATGCAGGGAGCGCATTCATCCCTAAGCCTTCCCTCAGATCTCCCCACAAACAAGCTCTCTTAGGTAAAATCACTCCCTCTCTCACTCACCCTAGCTGCTCTGCTCTACTCTGCCTGCTCTCTCTCTTAGCTGCACCCTTCTTTCTCCACATGTTTGACAAGCTTCTCTCATCATTGGCTCCAGAAGCTCAAAGCAGGTCACATGGGACCATTAAGGGGCAGGGAAGATCTTCAAATTTCCTTACCATTACAGGGGTCCCTGACTCAAAACAGTTAGAGAATTCTGCATTTAACAAAAACTCCATGTATATTTTTAAAAATATATATATATCTAATTGAAGAAGCAAAATAAGTAGTCTTTTGTAATTTTTGTCCCCAAAAAACATAATGGCATTTCCCCTTATCTGGCATAGTTGTGACTGTAGTCAAAACAGATTATGAAAAACAAGTGAAGGAGCTACTCAAATTAATGAAAAACTCAGATAAAAATTAAAGCATACGTTAATGGAAGTCAGATACATAATAAGAGGCAAACAGAACATTTTGTTATATCCTTGTTTTGATGAGTGTAAAGTTGGGATATTTTTATTTTATATTTTGCAAGTCACAGGGTAGAGAATAACAGTTGCTTCCTTCACTTGTGCATGCGAATATGCACCTTAACAAACAAAATAGGCCAGTTGATAAAAGAAGCACAAGAGTACATTGAAGAGAAGAACTCCTTAAAAGTAGAATTGGTTTAATGGAGAAAAAGGTACCAAAGCTCACTGAAGAAAGTAATTCCTTAAAAATTAGAATTGGGTAAGTAGAAGCTAATGACTCCATGAGGCAGCAAGAAACAATAAAACAAAATCAGAAGATTGAAAAAATAGGAGAAAATATGAAATACCTTATTAAAAAAAAGAAAATTACCTGTAATATAGATGAAGGAGATAGATCAATTTAAGAATTATTGAACTACCTGAAAGCCATGATCCAAAAAAGAGTCTAAACATTATATTTCAAGAAATTATCAAGGAAAACTGCCCTGATATTCTAGGTAAAATAGAAATTAAAAGAATCTACTGATTTCCTCCTGAAAGAGATCCTAAAATGAAAACTCTCAGGAATATTAGAGTCACATACCTGAGCTCCCAAGTTAAGGAGAAAATATTGTAAGCTGCAAGAAAGAAATAATTCAAACATCATAGAGCCACAGACAGGATAACACAAGATTTACAGCTTTTACCTTAAAGAATTGGAGGGCTTAGAATTTGATATTCTGGAAGGCAAAGAAGTTAGGATTACAACTAAGAATTATCTACCCAGAAAAACTGAGTATAATCCTTCAGGGAAAAAAAGTGACATTTAATGAAATTGAAGACTTTCAAAATTTCCTGATGATAAGACCAGAGCTGAAAACAAAATTTGTCTTTCAAATATACAAGACTCAAGAGAAGCATGAAAAGGTTAACAAGAATAAGAAATCATAAGGGATTCAATAAGGTTATACTGTTTGCATTCCTACATGGGAACATGATACTTATAACTCCAAAGATTTTTATCATTATTGGGGCAGTTAGAAGGAGTATACATAGAGGGCACAGGTGTGAGTTGACTATGATGGGATGATATCTTTAAAAATAAAATTAAGGAATGAGAAAAAGGGATGCACTGGGAGAAAGGGGAGGGAAGAAGTAGAATGGGGTTAAATTACCTCACCTAGAAAGAGATGTGAAGAGCTTTTACAATGGCGGGGGAAGTGGCAGGGAGTGAGAATGGTGGGTAATGCTTGAATCTCATTCTCACTGGAATTGACTCAAAGAGGGAATAACATGCACACCCAACTGCGTATAAAAATGTATCTTACCCTACAGGGAAGTAGGAGGGGAGGGAGGTAAGAGAAGAAAAGCTGAAAGAAGGGAGGATGAACTGGGAAAGTGGTGGTCAGAAGCAAAACAATTTTGAGCAAGGACAAGCTAAAAGGAGAGAGAGAGAGAGAGAGAGAGAGAGAGAGAGAGAGAGAAAGAGAGAGAGAGAGAGAGAGAGAGGGATAAGCAGGGAGGAAAGAGGATGGAGGGAGATACACAGTAACAACTGTGAAAAAAATTTACAAAACGTTTCTCTGATAAAGGCCTAATTTCTCAAATATATAAAGAACTTAGTCAAATTTATAAAAATATGAAATAATTCCCCAGTTGATAAATGGTCAAAGTATATGAACAGAAGTTTTCAGATGAAGAAATCAAAGTTATCTATCATCATATGAAAAAAATACTCTTAATGACTATTGATTAAAGATATATGAATTAAAACAACTCTGAGGTACTACTTCACACCTATAAGATTGGCTAATATGACAGAAAAATGGTAAATGTTACTGGGGATATGGGAAAATTGGGACACTAAAGTGTTAGTGGAGTTGTAAATTGATGCAGCTGTTCTGGGGAACAATTTGGAATATGAGGCCCAAATAACTTTCAAACAGTGCATACCTTTTGACATAGCAATACCACTACTAGATCTCTACCCCAAATAGACTTTTTTTAAAAAAAGGAAAGGACCTATATTGTACAAAAAAATATTTATAGCAGCTCTCCTTGTGATGGCAAAGAATTGGAAATTGAGGGAATGTACATCAATTGGGAATGGTTGACCAAGTTGTGGTATATGATTGTGATGGAATACTATTGTGCTATAAGAAATGATGAGTAGGATGTTTTTAGAAAAATCTAGAAAGACTTCCATGAACTGATACAAAGTGAAGTAAGCAGAACCAAGAGAAGAGTGTATACAGTAACATTAACATTTTATGATGAACAACTGTGAATGAATTAGCCATTTTCAGTAATACAGTGATCCAAGACAATTATGAAGGACTTGTAATGAAAAATGGTATCCATCTCTAGAAAAAGAACTGATGGAGTCTGAATACAGATCAAGTCATATTTTTTAAAAATATATTCGATTTTTTGTTTCTTCGATTTTTTTGTCTGTGTTTTCTTCCACAACATGACTAATAAGGAAATATGTTTCACATTACTGCACATTTTTAACCTATATCAAATTGCTTGTCTTCTCACAGAGAAGGGAGAAAAGGGAAGAAAGGAGAGAATTTGGAACTCAAAATTTAAAAAAAAACAAATGTTAAAAATTGTTTTTACATGTAATTGAAAAAAATTTTAATTTTTTAAAACAATATATTGGGGTAGCTAGGTCATGTAGTGGATAGAGCACCAACTCTGGAGTCAGGATGACCTGAGCTCAGTTCAGATCTGAGACACTAGCTGTGTGACTGCACACAAGTCACTTAATCCTGACTGCCTCCAAAACAGAAAAACAAAAACAAAAAAAAAGAATATATTGCTGAGATGATGACATACGATTAAATGCACATTCTATAGACCTAGTTTCATATAGACTACGTATATATATATGTAAGATAGGCAGAACACATGAACATTTTGGGCCAAGACAAAAACAGCATGAAGAGTGGGCAGGATTGCCTTCATGAAATTGTGAAGTTCTTTTTGGGATCTCCACCTTTTCTCAGAAATAAACCCATCTTTTAAATACCACTATTCTACCAAAGTTGTTGTAGGTCTGTGAGTCACAGAATATTAGGGTCTCAAAAGAATTATAAATGAATCTCACACAAAGTATATGATGGATGTGAGAGCAGTTTGCAACATATAAACAAATAAGAAACTTCAGAGCAGAACTGTGTAAAGACTGGCATCAGAGAAATATATTAGTGAAATAAGGTGAACTTCAAGGAAATTAACATCCTGAGTGCTTTCCTGGCATTTATCCCCTGAACAATGAGAAAAATCTAGGAAGATCCCTAACACACTGAGGTAGTTGCCCTGGGGTAGACTTAAAAGAGGAAAAAGGCAAGGGTATGAGTATAACTACTTAAGATAGAATGAACTGGCTTGGGTAGGTTGTGATCTGTAGTCAACAATGAGTCAGCAGGTCTTTATGAAGCTTTTACTATGTGTCAGACCCTGTGTACTGTGGAAGGAAGCACAAAAAGATCTATGAAATTACAAATCTATTTGAGTGTAGTGCTTTGTAAAGCACTTTTCTTATAAAATAGGTGGTGCTAATATTATTGTCCTAATTTTATTTTTCTTTCCCTCTACTAAATTGTAATTAAGTTCCCCTTGGTTTTAGTTATCTCTGTTCAGTATTCCCTACTGTCCGTAGCATGACACCTGTGCACTATATTCAATACATAAATATTAGTTGATTTTTGGAGGATACCACTTACTGCCTATTCATTAGAGTCCCAAGATTTGGGACCAACCTTCATCTTTCTAGGAGCTTATCTGAGGCAATCTAATCCACTTTTGTTGAACTGAGCTAAATAGTCAACAAGCATGTATTAAGTGCCAGGCACTGTGGTAAACACAAGGCATTAAAAAAAAGGCAAAAGACAGTCAGTCTTTGCCCTCAAGCAACTCATTAGTCTAACTCGGGGAGGCAACATGAAAACTTCTATATACAGTCAAGACATGTTCAGAATAAATTGGAGCTAATATAAGAGGGAAGGCATTTGGGAAAGGCTTGTCTTGCGAATGTGCAACTTTAACTAAGACTAAAGTCAGAAGGTGGAAATGAGGAAGGAGACAATTCCAGGCGTGAGGAACAGTTAGTGAAAATGCACAGTCAGGAAATGGAGGTTTGAGGAACCTCAAAGAAGAATATCTCTGGAGTATGGGGGAATAAGGTATAAGGAAGGCTTTAAAAGCCAAACAGAGGGTTGTCTACTTGATCCTGGAGATAATGAGGAGTCACAACAGTTTATTGAATAGAGGAGTGATGTGATCAGACCTGTTCTCTGGGAAATTCATTTTGATAGTTGGGTGCAGGGTGGACTAGAGTGGAGACAGAATTGAGGCAGAGGCACAACTGAAGTACTGGTCCAGGCATGAGCACCTACACCAGGGTGGTGGCAGTGTCAGAGAAGAGAGAGGAGTGTACATGAGAGATGTTACGAAGGGAGCATTGGCAAGAATTGGCAATAGATTGGACATGGAGTGGGGGCAGTGAGAAAGAGAAGGTGACAGTGACACCTGTGCAGTGGATCTAGGGTACTGAGAGGAAGAGGGAAATTTGTAAGAGTGGAGGATAGACAGAAAAAAACAAATAAACTTCTAAACTACTAGTCTCCTCTGCTAGTGTGCAGTCAATACCAGATGAGGTTTATGGTTCCCAGATAAATTTTAGAGTCTCATTTTAAATTCAGATATTTATCTATCTATCTATCTAACTATCTATCTATCTGGATAGAGTGAAAGACAGGGCTATATCATAGATATGGCTAATGTCGGTCCATGTATGCTTGTCAGAGAAGTAGATCTCATAGAAAGTGAGAGTCTCATTCAAAAGGAAATTCAAGAATTTATTGGAAGGAAAAAAGGAAGAGAGGAAAGAAGAAAAGAAAGGAAGGATGGAGGGAGGGATAGAAGGAAGGAAAGTAGGGGAGGGAGGAAGAAAGGAAGAAAAAAGGGAAAGATGAAGGAAGAAAAGAGAGGAAAGAAGGAAAGAAAAGATGAAAGAAGGAAGGGAGGGATGAGGCAGGGAAGAAGGAAGGAAAAAGGAAGGAAGGAAGAAGGAGAAGGAGTGAGAAAGGAAAGGAGGGAGGAATGAAAAACGTATTAAGTTCCTACTTATGAGCCAGGCTAGGCACTGCGAGTATAAATATAAAAACCAGCATGGTCAACTACATAAATCATTCATTCTCTGTCATTGAATTGCAAGAATCAAGAAACTCTTGCTGTTCACTGTATTCTAAGAGATCTGCCTCAGCTCCATCCTGGGCTAGCCTGGCTAGACCAGAATACCAGCAACAGCAGGAGCTGAATCTGGTCTGGATGCTTCTCCTCATGCTGCAGGGCATTCAGCAGAAAGATGCATAGAGGATTAGGCACTGAGTGTTCTCAGCTTCAATTCCTTGCAAGAATTAAGAATAGAAAGGAAGACCAGATGAATAAGTAAGGGTTACTTTTTTTTCCCTCTTGAATACTGATGCACATTCAGTGCCAATGTTATGTCTATGAAACATGTGTTCCTAGGACATTCCACTGAGTCTGTCTTCTTGATAATGAAATCTTTGGACGTTGATTTGGACTGTTGATCCACCATAAGTACAGTGTATCTTTAGTCACAAAGCGGCCACATTTCAATAAAAATGTGTATCTCTGTAAGATGCTTGAAAATGAGTCCTTGGCCACATACTCTCTCTGCCCAGAGTCTGATGTCATACCTACTCACATTAGATAAAAGCTTCCATTTCCCCATGCAACATTCTGTGGTTTCCCTTGGATTTTACCAAGCATGGGGATCAGAGCTGTTTGCTTTCCCTCTTTTGCAGACCACAATGATTGATGTTTGTTTTCTGTGCATACAAATGGATAGAGAGCAGAAGTAACCCTAGGGAGAACAATGGAAAAGAAAATGCAGGTATGAATTGGCCCTTGTCATGGTGATTTGTTGGGGGTTGGAGGCTGGAGGTTACGGGGAATGGCTATTTGTATATACAGACTGCATTCTTGTTACTAGTTTTGTTTGAAATGGTTGATTGAAAACACTAAAGACCATCCCCATCCCCAAACTGTGGAATGATGACTGGCTACAGATGTGGTATTAAAACTATTTCAGTAATCTAAGGAGAATGTATCTAGTTATGTTATACTCATACCTTAGGACAATGGGAGACTCACTTTCAACTCAATCCAAGCCAACTTAACAGGCAACACAGTTAAATTTTAATTTAAAAAAAAAGCAAAACCAAAATATTTTTTCACATTTAAAGAATAATTTGAAAATTAACTAGTAACAGTAATAGTAACAATATCTGGAAAAGGTTCTGTCTGACTGTCTTTGTCTTTTACTTGTTCTCTCCTGGTGGTTTTTAAAATAATGAGTTCGTTGAGGGCCCTTCACTTGAATCAGACCCGAATGAAATAAACTTCATGGCCTAAAATGAAGTTAGGAACGATGTAAAAAAATAATAAAGCAAATCCATGCAGAGGCCCTTCCAACACATGAGCATCCTCTGCATATTAGAGATTTTAAAATGGATCCCTAAGCTTTGAATGTGTTTTTGGATCACTGTGAAATATTTCAGTCTAAGGGTATTTCCTGAGGGATGTGACCCCTGCCTGCTTACTTTATGGGCCACATAAGATGTTTTATTATATATAAATCCTCGAGTCAACCAGAGGTCAAACTCCATTTTCCTCTACCCATTGCCAGCTCCAGACATGTTCAAATGAAGCTGGACTTCTGGGACAACCACTCACTCTCCTGGATAATTTGGGGAGCTTTCCTCCTTAGACATCCTGATGGCCTTTCTACAGAAGGATGCCCAGGCAGCAACTTAGTTTCCTTCATTCATTCAATAAACATTTATTAAGCATCTGCTTTGTACCAGGCATTATGGTACCTGTCTTCCTAGACAAGAGAGAACAGGAGGGAATCACTGCTCCTGAAAAGGCCACAGGGGAATTTACCTGGGGCAGGGGATGGGATGCTCCAGTGTGTGTGTGGGAGGGGTGAGTTGGGGGAAATGCCATCTGATCCCCTCTCCTATTTGGGACCCTAAAGCTCTTAAGGATATTCATATAATCTTAAGATTAGCTCCAACTAATCTGGGGTAAACTAATTCATCTTGACTAGCATGGACCATCTGGCCATGTTGACCAAACGTGACCCTCCATCTTCTGGAATGATGGAGAAAGAAAGGCAAACGGGAGCTAGCTAGGCGTTTCACCTTGACACTAGAAGAAAAAGCAACATTCAGAGTGATTGAGTGAGAAAGGATTTATAAAGAATAGGGGGCATGAATAGGTCAAAGGAAAAAGCAATTTAATCAACAACTTTTAAGCGAAATGATTTAATAATAGTAGCTCCCATTTATACCATGCTCTAGTGCTTACAAAATGAGTTCCTCACAACAACCCTAGAGGTAGGTTCGATTGAAATCAATAAACATTTACTAAGCTTCTACTATGTGCCAGGCATTGAGGTACAAGTATCTTGATTCTCCATTTTACAGATGAAGAAACTCAGACTCAGAATTGACTCAAGGTTACCCAGTTAGTGTCAGAAGTAGTGTTTGAACCCAGCATATTCTAACTCTAAGGTCAATGGTCGTTATGACTAGTGTGATGAGACTATCTTAGCCTTGATCCTATCATACTTGTCTGGCTGCTACATCAAATCTTGGTGTTATCTTTAGCTATTTAATCTCTTTTTTCTCTCATATACATATCAATTCTCTGTCTTCCCAAATCCATCCTTCTCCCTTTATTGACGCTACTACCACAACTTGGGAGGCATTGTGGGCTGCTATAGCCAGTTTCCCAAGTGATCTCACCTCCACTCTTTTCCTGTTCTGAGCTTTCATGCTGCAAACTGAATATGTGTATATGTATGTTTGTATATATATGTACACATAAATAATATGTATATATATATATATATATATATATATATTTTTTTTTTTTTTTTAATGCAGATAACCAATCATGTTATTCTGCTCAAAAATCTTTGGGGCTTCCTAACAAGGTTCATACTCTTCTACCTGGCATGCACAAACCTGAATAATTTGGCACCACTTTTCAGTCTTATCTCAAATAAAGCACATCTAATCACCCCAACCAAACAAGACTGTTCTTTGTCCCTGTGTCCTCCAGACCCTGTGCATTTACTCATATCCCTGGAATGCCCTCCCCGCCTCACCTGTTAAATTTCTACCCATTCCTTTAAAACCCAATTCAAATGCTACCTCTTCCATGGAGCTTTCATAGAGGTAGATGGTGGTGCAATGTATAGAGCCCTGGACCTGGAGTCAGGAAGACCTGAGCTCAAATGTGACCACAGACACTTACTAGCTGTGTGACACTGCCGGTGATCTAACCTCTGTTTGCCTCAGTTTCCTCACTTGTAAAATGGGCATGATAATAACAGCAGCTATTTCGTAGGGTTGTTGAGAGGGTCAAAAAGAGGAAATATTCATAAAAAGCCCTTGGCACAGTGCCTGGCATAAAGCAGGTTCTATAGAAATGCGTACTGCCTTCCCAGATCCTCCCCAACTGGGAACAATCTTCCTCTTTGACACTCGTATAACATTTTGCTTTAAAGTTATGCAAAGCATTTATCACTTTTTGCTTTTGTTTTATCCCCCCACTAGACTATAAGATCCATGGGGGCAGGGAACTGATTGCATCTAAACTATACATCTCTCAGTGCTTGACAGAGATCAGAACTGCTTCTTTTTTGATTGGTGACAGTTATAAAAGCTCATTTTGATAAGTTCAGTCTTGCAGAGAAAGAAGAGTCAACTTTTTCGTTTTGTTCTGTTTTTAGAAAATGATGCTTCAGAAGAACATGACTAAAGAGCTTAAGTTTAATGATGGAGAGGGAAAGGCGGAGAAAGGGGGAGAAGAGGAAAGAAGGAGGAAAAGACACTGATTTCTTCTCTAGTCATACCTGACTCCATTTTGGGTACCTTTATTTTTCTTTATAAGATACCAAATCTGAGATATTGTGGAGACATTATATTATATCCAAGCATTATATTAAATATTTACATTTCAGTAGTTCTAACTTGGCTATGATCCTGCATGTATTCCCAAGGCATCTCTCTATCTTTTGTCCAATAAAAACCAGAGACTCCTATTTAAGTCCTCCTCTGGTACCTCAGTGTGGCATGGAGGTGACTCTGGATTCTTGATTGGTTTGTTATATTGGCAGAATGCAAGCTTGGGTATGTATTCCCAAACTGAAAAGTTTGCAGATTTAGACCTGGTGATGGACCATTTCTCTTGCTTGAGAACCAGTCTAGTTAAGATTCATTATTAGAGTGGTCATAGATGACGTGTGTTCTGTCTGGTCAACTCTCAGAAACCACCATTCTGGTAATCTATGCTACCCACTTCCTGACAGAGACATGATGGACATAGAATGAGACATTCCTTTTGGATATGAACAGTGTAGAAATTTGCTCTGTTTTGTGGTGGTTTTTTTTTCATTTTATTTCATTTTTAAATGAACGAATATTTCAGGTCCCCCAATTTAAAAGAAAAAACAAACTCTTATAAAAATATGTGTTACAGACTAATAAGTGTTAAAACAGTTTTGCTTTTCTTTTTTTCTTTCTGTAATAAAAATTTGTTACAAGAGTAGGCACTCAATTATCCAGCAGTCATGATGAGGTAGACTGAATTATCCACTCAAAGCTTCCTGTCCCTCATAAATTAACAGATGACAAATTCCCATACAACAAATTCAAACCCTAAAATGTTGTTTAATTTTTAGTGAACTTAATAAAAATGAGCATGCTAATGTATGAAAAAGAGGATTGTATATGGAACTGTAGAATTTTTGTGTAGTTTATTTTTAAGTGTGTATTAAATTTTTTTAAAACTGCCTTGCTTTTGTGTCCGTTTGTGAAATTTATTTTGTTCTTCTATGTGTTTTGGGATTTTTTTTTTTTGGTGTTCTGTTGATGTGTCTTTTTTTTCTTTTCTTTTTGCTCATTATGACTACTCACCAACTCCCTCCCCCCATAAAAGTCTTTCCTTGTAACAAGTAAATATATGTTGTAAAAAAAAAAACCCACAAACTACAGTGTTTCTGAATGTACATTCCACACCTTAACTCCATCGCCTATCTTGTCAAGAAGTAGGAAGTATGCTTCACCGTTAGTCTTGTGAAGTCATGATTGACCACCACACTGATCCAAGTTCTGATATCTTTAAAAGGTGTTTTCCTTTATGTTGTGGTGGTGATTATCCTAATCATTTCTCTCAGCATCAGTTCATACAAATCTTCCCAGGCTTCTCTGAATTCATCATAGCCATCAACCCTTCTGGTGCAATAATAATTTATTGTATTTGCTTAACAAAAATTTTGTAGTTATTCTTCAATTGAAGGTTATTCACCCAAAAATATTCTTGACAATTTAACAAATAAACTATATTGGAATGAGTGCATTATCACAGACAGAATTACCTAAACATTACATTGATCCATAGATATTCTTAAGTACAATATTTAAAATCTATGTCAACATATTGAATGTTTATAATGTTCAAACCATAGAGATGAAAAGTTTTCAAAATGTTGAAGACTAATATAAAAAATTAAAGCCAGGGACAGAATGAAGTATATATTATCCCCATCATCCTGTTTTCTATTAGAGTTGCCCCAAAGATGCTTTCAGTGATCCTATAAAAGATGACTTCACATCCTCATGTGTTTTATACACTTAGAAAAGGCAATTATTTTATCCACTTGAGCTATAGTTCACAGGAAGTAGTTACATATTGAAGTGAATAGTTTATTAGACCAGGAATTAGGAGTTCAAATTATTAGCTGTGTGACCCTGGGCAAGTCACTTAACTTCTTTCAGTATCAGTTTCCTCATTTGCAAAATGGGAATAATACTAGAAGGGATATTGTAGATCAAATGAGGTAATGGGATCTGCAGAGATTTCCTACGTCTCCTCCCTTGGCTGGTCTCAGAGGTTTCCTTCTGTCAGGTAGCAGGTAGCAGAATTAGCTCTGAAATCTGTTCCTGCTCATGCCTCTCCAGGTGGATCTACTGACCTCTGAGCTCAGCATCACTTCTCTGAGACTTTAGGTCACTTTACTTAGCATACAGCCTCAGTGAGCAGCCCAGGCTCCAAGACCTGTTCTCAGATCTCACTCAAGATCTTCCCCTGTTCCAGTTTTGAGGACTCTTCTCAGATCTACTTATATTGTTCATATGCAAATTAGATTCTGGAAAGTAGGAGGATTCAGCCATTTTTACCCTGAGTAAAAATGCCTTTTCTTTGTGAGATGGTTTCAAGTGTTTCTTTGATAACTACCCTTGTTTCTCCCCCTTTCTACTATGAAAATTGTCCACATTGTAAAAGGATACAACCTTATACAAGACATCGTGGAGATTTTATTTGAGAAAAGAATCTGATTTGTCAGACATGGTTAGCAGCAAATAACATCACAAAGTCTTGAACTGAGTATATTTTAACACACAGGAAATGACACACTATTAATAAAGGAATCATTACTGACTCAGTTGCCCGTAAAGTCGGACCATCAACTTGTCAGAGCAAAGACAAAAATTAATACATTTCTAGAAGAAAGAATAGAAATGAGAAAAAGGTATGTCATGCAATTTTTAAAAATCCAACCTATCCTATATAAATGAGCTATTGATGGAAACAATTCAAAGTGGATAGTAAAAAAGAACAAAACTCATGATAATTCTTTTATAACAAAGTTAAATCAACTACCACAACAAGGAGACCAAAACCATCTTTCAAAATTGCTTTAGCAAACATTTGATTCATAAAGCAGAAGGCTGTGACAACCAAAGACTACAGTGGTTTAGAATTTAAATTCATTTATAAAATCTTATGGGAAAGGATGATAAAAGATTATGCACAGTATTACCTCATTAAACATAAATAAGCAGCGGAGAACAAAACTCATTAAAAAAAAAAAAAAAGCTTGGCAAGTGACCAAACAATACAGAATCGTCCCAAAGGAATTTAAAGATGAAAATGAATTTTTATAACATAATTTTTTCACTGTCATGGACTGTGGAACCTCAGCATTTAGACTCTAATATCACAATTCCAGATGTGGTCATAGAGGAAATATACTCACAGAAGAAAATAAAGAGGAGAAAAGTAACTATACTAGACCAAGAATAAACAGATCAAGTCCCTATTAATAGTGACACAATTTTGAAGGGACATTTTCTCAAGGTAACTAAAGGAGAAAAAACATCAAAAGGTTTGGAAAACATCACAGATGTTAAAAATATTTTTTAAGAAAAAAGCAGGGAGAGAGAACTAAGAGAACATCAGTGATTACTCAGGTCCTCCTAATTCCAGCTCTGGTGCCCTATCCAGCTTCCTACTAGAGTGTGCTGGCCTAAAGTCCTCACTATTGTCAGTGAGGAAGATCGGTACCAGTGCTGTCACAGAGGCATTCCTTACTTATCGTGAAGTCTTCCAAATGTTCCTCTTTGCTGATGACATTGCGTTGACTGTATCACTCTCCAGAACATGACAAAACTTCTTATATGAGATGTACTCAATCAATAAATCAATAACATTTAGATAATATAATAATTATAATTATACATAATAAATATAAATAATAATAAATAATAACATTAAGTACCTATTACATGTCAGGTGTTATGCTAAATTCTAAGGACACAAATAAGAAAAAGAAAGATAGCGTCTGTCCTCAAGGAGCTTTTAATCTAATGAGAGAGACAACATGCCAGTGAATTATATACAAAGCAAGCCATAAACATGATAAGCAGGACACAATTAACAAAGAGGAGCCACTAGAATTAAGAGGGCTTGGCAAAAGGTAATTTGTTTGGCTTAATTATTTACATGGGCAAAAATCAAGTAGATGAACAATACCTATAGTCTAGACTATGACATGTAGAATTTGTCCATGAGGATATATACATAATCTTCTTGCAGTTTCTGAGAGGATGTTACAAATGAACTGGGTCCAGACATAAATAAGAAAAGAATAATCTGAATCACCTTTAAGAAATGATCAAGTTCTTTTAATGACTCCAAATTTATCCCTGAAAAGGGAACAAGTATTTATCATTTATTTATTGATTGATTATTGATTATTTACTATCTTCTAGGTCTGGTGCTACACTTTTTACAAATATTATCTTATTTGATCATTTCACTAACACTGTAGGATAGCTGCTACTCTTATCTCCATTTTACAGGTAAGGAAACTGAGGTAGACAGAATTTAAGTGATTTTCCCAGGTCACACTGCTAGTAAGTGTCTGAGGCCAAATTTGAATTCAGGTCTATCCTGAATCAAGGTCTACTACTCTGTTCACTACACTCCCTAGTTGTCCCTAAACAAAGGCCCATCTTTTTTCATATGAAATTCTGATGTTATACAACTATGAAGCATGGAACCAGATAGTCTCTGAAAAATTGAAGTCAAGCATTATCCAAGGGTCATCAGAGAGGCTCATGGTGGGTACAAGCAAGCTACCACTTATGGCAAACAAAGAACTATAAAGGAAAAGTCAAGCTGTCAAAGAATGCATGAAAAAAGAAAAATGAATAACAGTAAGACTAAGGAATGCTTACATATTCCACTGATACCTTTGTGACGTCAAGAGAATATGAAGAACATTGAGTGGTGAAGTTATGGGAGTTCATAGATAAAAGCAAACAGGACGGGCAGACATGAATAGATTGCAATCTGTACTACTGGAGGGAATAACAACATTGAAGAGATTACAGATCTTTTTGAGTAGTTTGAGTAGTATTACTATATTTATGTGTATATGTGTACGTACATGTGTGTATGAATCCTGACATACTGCCAACTTGTGATAAAAGAAGATAAATTTATGAAGTCCGAGGGGAATTATCCTGAAGATTTGTAGTGTGAAAGAGCATCCTATCCTTTCCCCCAAGGCTTCTAATATCCTTTGCTTCTGACAAGCATTCCAAATTGAGATGATTTATCTTATATCATCATGTCTAGAGGTTGCATTCTGAGCATTCAGATGTGAATCATGTGAGTGCTGTGTGGTTAGATGACTATCATAGGGAATGTTTGATGTGAAAGTTTTTGTGGTGCTTCTAGAAAATGGGCTGATAGAGTTGATAGAGCACCACTCCACCCAGGCCCCCACTCCGATAAATGGAAACAAGAATGTCTGTGCCTAATACACACCAGGCACACACATTCCAACAGTCTTTTGTGTGAATATAATGGACTAGCACTGCTGAATTATATTTGCTGTGAGAGGTTTAATTATATCCTAGACACAAAGATGCATTGTAGACACTTATCACACAGGGTGGGGATAGGAAGAAAAGATGTTTGTGTAATTATTATAACTTCAAAAACGTGTTAATCTACTTGAGGATATTGTTCTATAGGGCATACGTCAAATATGACAAAGCATATTCTCCTTTGAATTAGATCCGTAAATCACAGAATGTCAGAGTTGGAAGGGATCTCTAGTTCAACCTACTACCAAGCAGGACCCTTTCCTGCAACGTTTTGACAAATGATCATCCAGTCTCTTTGACTGATAAGCCCCAGTGAGAGGAACTCATTACTTTTCAAGGCAACTCATTCCAGTTCAATCAGTAACCACTAATTGAACACGTGTGTCTTCAGCACAGTGTCTAGACACTCTAAAGGATACAAAAAAAAGATTGTCCTTACCCTTAAGGAGCTCACATTCAATTAAAGAAAAATAAGATGAATGTTGTTGAAATAATCAGAAGACAATATAAAACAGTATATGATCAAGTACAAAATTGTGTGACAACATGTTTGGAGTTCAGATAATAGATTAATTTGGTTACAAGAGTCAGGAAGGACAGAGGTGAGCTTTGAGAGTGATCTTCACGAATCAGTAAAAATTGGTGGGAATGGAGCAAGGAGGGCCTTCCAAGACACAGCCTAAGGACATGTAGGGTATACTGAGGTAACCTGGAGGATAGAGCCTACATTGGGAAATAACCTTGGCTAGAATAACTTGAAGTCTAAGACCAAGAAATAATAAAAATTATTATTATATTATTGTCATTATATGGACTTAACCAACATCAACATATATGAATATTTCCTTTTAACTTCTAAGGATATGAACATTTTCTTTCAGCTATTAAAGCCTATAACTTAACTAAGACTTTTAGGATACCCATACAAAGAATAGAAAAAGAAGATTATATATATGACCCATGCTTTTAAAAAAGCGTATTGTAAATTGATCACTTCAGTTCCATCATTGTCCTATTTCTCTGTGTCCCTTTCTGAACTTCCTTCTAAGTGCTTTTATTTGTTATACTATCACTACTATTCCCACTCCTCCTAAAAACCCTTACCACCTCCCCACCCCCAACCAATCCCTCTCATAATCAATATAATTATACAATTGAAGATCTTTTCTCCCTTCTTCCACCCTGGGTGATAAATGTCCAAAATACATCTTTGTGTCTAGGATATTTCTTTGGGGTTAAACATTAGCCATGTCTGAAAATGCTGGTCTCTTTCTGTACCCCTGGTTCATCCATCATCACTCTTCCAGGAGTTTGGAAGCATGTTTGGTTATTGCTTCGGTCATAGTTCTTTAGTCTTTCACAGTTGTCCTTTACAACATTGAGGTTATTGTCTTTATGGACAGTTAGGGGTGGCTTCAATCCCCCTTCACTTTGGGCATTCAACTTTTCCCTCTTTAGACTCTATCATTTGGGCTATTTCTGTACTGTGAAAGACTCTCAGGATTTCTGGTGTTGATACAAATAGGAAGAATTTACTTGTGTATTCCTTACTGGTTTCCTGTTACAATTTATGACTGTGGGTTCAGAGCCACCTACACCCAAGCAGGCTGTGTAAGGCATGGCAAAAAGTAAACAGTCTCTGCCCTAACTTCAAAGGTCACCCACTTTGCTCTCTACTACTGTTCTTACTAACTCTTCACAGTCCTACTGAACTATGAACCCTACCCTTGTAGATATAGCTTCTGCTTTAACTAACTTGTATGAACATGACATTTTGCCTGACCAAACCTGTGGTTTCCTTCCTGTAGTATCTTATTTTCTTAATTTTAACCATTTGCCTGTCTAGACTTGGGATACCTGTGTAAGCTCCTTTAGAGTGGGATCGGAATTTCAGAGTTGAAAAAGACCTTTGCAATATCTAGCTTAACCTCTTCATTCCCTCAGATGAGGAAACTGAGTCCCAGAGATGGGAAGAACCCTACTGAAATTCAAACACTTGGCTAGTAGCCAACTCAGGCTCTCGGATTTCATTTGTAACACTTTGCATTTTGTTCATCTACTTGACAGCTGACTTGTCACTAGGATCCAAGGACCATGCCTTGGAGATTATAACCCCTTCTTTCATTCCCAGAATATCTGTCTTGGGCAAATTCCTTTTGTCATTCACGGTGGAATTGGGGATGGTAGAGGGGGTGAGAAAGAGAAGTTGTTTCTTATTTGTGTGTTTAATTTGTAAAATATATACCAGCACTGAGTGAGATTGAACTAAAACTCCATCAATGTGACATGGAAGCAGTTTGGGTCTTTAGATTGGTTCTTTACCTTACTACAAGCAAGAGTTGAAGGACAATAGAGCTAGGATGACTCATAGGTCATCCAAGTCAGTGACTCTCAGCCAGTTATAAGAAAAGAGAGATCTAGAGGATAAGGGTATGTCATGTTTTTAGGCTAATAATGCAGCTGATCATTTTTTTTGTTTTAACTTTAACTTTATTTTTACTTAATAAAAATCTTTTTCTTTCCCTAACACTAGATAATTCAGGAGGACACCTTAGAATCTTTTTTGTTTGTTTTTTGTTTTGTTTTGCTTTTTGTAACACCCAGATTATCTGAGGACAACTGCAGATCTTTCTAAGTTGTGAAGGAGAGATAATATGGGT
>CM053773.1:54355643-54415470 GCA_028658325.1 Potorous gilbertii
CACCCCCTCCTCCCCCATCCCCCTTCAGTGAAAACTGTGTCATTTGAGGACCAGCCTAGCTAAGCATGGAGCCACTGGTTGCAACTAAATGATATTTCTCCTAAATCAACTCATGAAACAAAGTGTTTGTAATGTGAATTATAGGAGTAACCATATCAGTGAAATCATGGCACTTTCAAATTATCAAAAACTAGATAGTATCTTTCCTCTGCTGATTATTTTTTTATTTATTCTGTGTGTAACTTGTTAGTATATAATTTTTTGCATATCGTCTCTTGCATTAGACTGTGAGCTTCTGGTGGGGAAAGAAACTGTCATTTGCTTTTGTTTGTATCCTTGGTGCATAGGGTAGCGTCTTAAACTGTGAGCCCTTAAAAGTGCTTATTGCCTGACAGCCTGATAACGTTTATCTTAAACTCACCAGGTTAACCCCTTCCCACCAAACTTTTTACCCAAAAAGTCTTTACAAATAGTGGTGAGTAAATCCTCTTATCTAAACAAAACAATAAACTTGGGGGAGTTACAAAGATTAGAATAGACAAAAAAAATTCACAAAAGCATTTGAACTTTCTAACCGGGAGCAAGATAAACTCAAGCAAAGAGACAAGGTCTGATCTCACCCACTGAGAAGGCAGGCAAGCTGGGAAGTCAAGGATATGTTAAAGAGCAGAGTTCTCCCACATACCTTCAGTCTCTGAGGAATCTCTGGAGCCACCTCAGTGAGTCTCCTAAGTAGATCCACAGCATTGTACTCGGCATTCTCTCCACCAGGGCGGGACTCCAGGGAGTCATGCTTTCCTCTACATATAAAGCAGCATGTAAACCATCCCCCAGCCCTTCCAGGCCTGAGTAGAAGTTGGGTTACCTATGTATTTTGTATAAACTTATTTGTGTACAAACATGATGAATTCCTTGTGACAACATAAGCTCTTTGAAGACTAGCATTGTTTTTATTTTCGTTTTTGTGTCCCTAGCACCTAGCAGAGTAGCCATGTCCATGATGATGATGATGTTTAGTTGGCTAGTCTAGTCTTGTCTGATTCTATGAGTTTTTCTTGGCAAAGATACTGGAGTGGTCTTCCCCAGTGTGTCCCCATCTAACAGTTAAGAAACTGAAGCAAATAAGGGTTATGTGACTTGCCCAAAGTCACACAGCTAGTAGGTATCTGAGGCTAGATTTGAACTCAGATCTTCCTGACTCCAGACCCAGTCTTGTATCCATTGCACCATCTAGTTGCCAGACATGCCCATAGCAAAGTTTTAATAACTATTTAGTTGGTTTAGGTTTAATTAAATTGAATCAAACAGAACTAAATCAAATTTAATAGGAAGAACAAAAAGCCACGTGTAAGTTACAATGTGTCCTGGTAGAGGAAATATCTCTACTTATGCGATCATAGATTCATATCAAAATTTTAAAACATCATTCATACCAGCTGAGAGGCAGATAGTTGGCAGTGGCTGATAGAGCACTGGGTTTGGAGTCAGAAAGGCTTGAAATCAAATCTAACTTCAGACATTTACCAGCTGTGTGACCATGAGAAAGTCACTTAACCTCTATTTGTCTCAGTTTCTTCAACTGTAAGATGGGGATAAGAATAGTACCTACTTTGTAGGCTTATTGTGAGGACCAAATGAGAGGAAAAACTGTAAAAAAAAAAAAAAAGGATAGTACAGTGTCTGGCACATAGTAGGCTTATCTCCTCCCCTTCTTCCCCAGCTTCATTAGTCACCCTCCTCATAATTTCAAAATTAGTTTGTATTCTAAACTCTTGTTGTCCTTGACTGACGTCATTTCATTTGGAATGGTTAAATTTGCTGGTTGATGGATTCTTTCTTATCTGTTAAGGCAACTGCCTTTCATTACACATTTTAAGAAAAGGCAATAGTGAATCAGTGTCTCCTGTTCACTTCTTTTTTTTTTCTTTTTGATAGCTTGCTTAACTGAGTCAGCTATAATCACCTGCAGTGTCTTCTTCTGACCTTTCTGCTATGTCTCCTCATTTATTCTTTGGTCATATTTTCATCATGCTATACCTATGTATTCTCTCCCACCCCTTTTGAACTCTAACAATGGGAGCAGTAATAAAATTAATACTAATATTCCTTGGTGGAACCAAGATGGTAGATTGGGGACAACCATCTAGCTGAACTCTCTTACCATTCTCCTCCAAATGATGGAAAAAAAATACCTCAAATCAAATTGTGGAGTGGCAGAATCAACAAAATGTCAGGATGAGACATTTTTCCAACCTAAGAAAACTTAAGAGGTTGTCAATAGAAGTATGAGATACTAAGGTAGAAACCTGTTCAGAGGCCATACATGCAGTAGCAGCAATAGCAGCAGCTTTGGGAACTTTCAGATTAGAGACTGTGAAGGGGTTGGACAGCCAGTATGAAAAAAATTGCAGAGAACTCTTTGTTGGCACTGGGCACAGCTGAAACTGATTGGCAGCTCTATTGCCTATATGTAGTTCTGGGTTGTAGTTCCAACATGGAGAGACAGACTGCTGTTTAGTTACAAGAGAGCAGGTTCCTGGCCATAGTTCCAAAGCAAGGAGGACTACTAATGCCTGCAGCTACAAAGGAGGAGGAGCCCTTTCTGGATAAAGACCAGAACACAAATCAAGAGATTGGTGACTATGCCTCTTCCAGTATCACACCACCGTGGAAGCACTAAAAACTTGTAGACCCCAGAACTAGTTCTGAAAATAGCAGCACAAAAAAAGCCTGAAGCTTGAGACAGTGCCTCCCTACTCCCAGGTGAGCAGAGTCCATCTTTAACATAAAGTTCGAAATCAAGAAAAAGACTGGGAAAATGGGGGGAAAAAAAGAATTTGACAAAAAACCTACTGCAATGGCAGGGAAGACCAAGACACAAACTCAGAAGAAGAAAACAATGGGAAAATAACTACCAAAAAAAATCTCAAAGAAAAATGTTAATTGCCAATGAGCTAAATGTGATTTTCAACAAGAATTCCTAGAAGAGTTAAAGAAAGTGATAAGAATGAAAGAGGAAAAAATGGGAAATGAAATGAGAGTGATGCAAGAAAAATTATGAAAAGAGAACTAACAGCTTGGCAAAAAAAAGGTGAAAAAATAATTGAAGAAAATAATACTTTAAAAAATAGAATTGACCAAATAGTGAGAGAAGCACAAAAATCTACTGAAGAAAAGAACTCCTTAAAAAAACAGAATAGGCCAAATAGAAAAAGAGGCAAAAAAGTTCACTGAAGAAAATAATTCCTTAAAAATTAGAATTGGGCATGTAGAAACTGATGATTCTGAGACAGCAAGAAATAATAAAATAAAGTCAAAAGAATGAAATAGAAGAAAATATGAAATACCTCATTGGAAAACAACTGACCTGGAAAATAGATCAAGGAGAGACAATTTTAAAATTATCAGGCTGTCTGAAAGCCATGATCAAAGCAAGAGTCTAGATATCATATTTCAAGAAATTATCAATTATCTGCCCTGCTATTCTAGAACCAGACTGTAAAATAAAAAAATAAAAATAAGTAAAAAAGAGATCACAAAATAAAAACTCCCAGGATTGTTAGAGCCAAATTCCAGAGCTTCCAGATCAAAGAGAAAATGCTTCAAGTAGTCAGAAAGAAACAATACAAATGTTATGGAACCACAGTCAAGATAACACAAGATTTAGCAACTTCTACCTTAAAGGAATGGAGGGCTTAGAATGTGATAGTCTGGAGGGCAAAGGAGCTAGAATTACAACCAAGAATTACTCACTTAGCAAAACTGAGTATAATCCTTCTGGGGAAAAGATGGACATTCAATGAAATAGGGAACTTTCAAGTATTCTTGATGAAAAGACCAGAGTTGAATGGAAAAATTGGCATTCAAACACAAGACTCAAGAGAAGCATTAAAAGGTAAACATGAAAGAGCAACCATAAGGTTAAACTGTTTATATTCCTATATGGGAAGATGATACATATGTTAGCTGCTGTTGTTCAGTCATTTTTCAGTTGTTGTTCAGTTGTGTTTTTCTCTTCATGATCCCATTTGGAGTTTTATTGGCAAACATACTGGAACTGTTGGTCATTTCCTTCTCCAGCTCATTTTGCAGATGAGGAAACTTGGGCAAACAAAGTTGAGCAATTTGCCCAGTCCCACAACTAGTAAGTATCTGAGGCCAGATTTAAACTCAGGATGATGAAACTTCCTGACTCTATCTACTGTGCAACCTACTGTGCCCTATGGTATATGAAACTCCTAAGAAATGTATCATTATTAGAGCAGTTAAAAGGAGTTTACATGGACAGAGGACATGGGTGTGAGTTGATTATGTTGGAATGGTTCCCCTAAAAAATGAAGGGGTGAGGAAAAGTATTGCACTGGGAAAAGAGGGAAGGGAGAGACAGAATAGAGAAATTTTTATCACATAAACGAGGTGTGTAAGGAAGAGCTTTTACAATGGAGGGGAAAATGAAGGGGGGTCACAACCATCAATACTTGAATCTCAATCTTAATGGAATTGGTTTAAAGAGGGAAGAATATACATATACACTCAATTGTGTATAATAATGTAACTTACCCAATAGGAAAATAGGAGAGGAAAAGAAAAAGAGAAAGGGAAGAATGATGATAAAAGAGAGGGCAGATTAAGGGAGGAACTGGTTAGGAGCAAAATAGATTTTTGAGAAGGGACAGGATTAAAAAAAAGTGAGAAAGAAAGAAGAAAATGGAATGGAGGGACATACACTGTTAATAATCATCATAACTGTGAATGAGAATGGGAAGAGTTCACCCATAAAACAGAAGCAGGTAGTAGAATCGACTGGAAACCAGAATCCAACAATATGTTGTTAACAAGAAACACACTCAAAACAGAAAGACACATGCACAGAGCTAAAATAAAGGTCTGGAACAGTCTAATATGCTTCAGCTAAAGTAAAAAAGGCAAGGGCAGCAATCGTGATCTTAAACAAAGAAAAAATAAAAATAGACTTAATTAAAAGAAATAATCAAGGAAATTACATTATTCTAAAAGGTAATGAGTGAAATAATATCAAACCAATGAAATCATAAAAAATTTTACAGCAAGTTTCCCTGAAAAATAACTAATTTCTCAAATACATGCTGAGTATATAATTGAGCTAAATTTATAAAAAGAAGAGCCATTCCCCAATTGATAAATGGTCAAAGGATATACTGAGGTAATTTTCAGAAAAAGAAATCAAAGCTATATAGTCATATGAAAAAATGCTCTAAATCCTTCTTGATTAGAGAAATACAAATTAAAACAACCCATACCTGTCAGAATTAAAATCTCACACCTATTAGAGATGAAAAGTGCTGGAGAAGATGAGGGAAAAATAGGTACACCAATAAACTGCTGGTAGAGTTGTGTACAAGTCAAACCATTCTGGAGAACAATTTCAAACAATGCCCAAAGAACTATGAAACTTTGATGCAGTAATACCACTCCTAGATTTATATCCCAAAAAAATTAAAGGAAAAGAAAAAGGACCTATGTGTACAGCAATATTTATAGCAGGTCCTTTTTTGTGGTGGGGCAGGGGGAAATTCATGGAGATGATCATCACTTGGGGAATGACTGAAAAGTTGTGGAATATGAAGTGATGAGATGGGTGGTTTCAGAAAAAAAAAATGACAAGAAATATGTGAAGTGGTGTAAAGTTAAGGGGGAAGAACCAGGAGATCTTTGTGTAAACAATGGCAATGTTGTCATGAACAACTGTTTAAGACTTGGCTGTTCTGATCAATGAAATGATCCAAGACAATTCCAAAAGACTCATGATGAAAAATACTATCCACCTCCAGAGAGAGAGAGAGAAAACTGGTGAACTCTGAGTGAAAATTGAAGAATAATTTTCTCATTTTCTTTATTTTTCTTCCATTTTTTGAAATATGGCTAGTAAGGAAATATGTTTTGCATGACTTCAGTTTTTAATGGATATCATTTTGCTTGCCTTCTCAGTGGGTGTGGGAGGGGATAGGAAGGAGGGAGAGAACTTGAAATTCCAAATTTAAAAATAAAATAATGTTTAAAATAAATAATAAATTAAAGTATTTTTTAAAAAATAGTATTATTCCTTGAAAGAACTAGTAAATCAATTGCCCTATGGCTCCACTCACTATTCCTATGACTTCTGAGTACAAAACATCCCTTCTTGGCCACCACTTTCCTAGCTAGCCCCGAGCAAATGCTTTTTTTATTCATTTAACTTCTAATATGCTATTTGCTTTGACTTTTGCAGTAACTAATCAACCATCTGACTACACATAAACTAATTCTGAAATTGTCCCCATATTGAGAAGCAATAATTTCCTTTTTCACTGAAGTAATTTCACTTTTCTCTTATGGCTAACTTCATTTTTTTAATATTATGTGGTGCACTTTCCAATTCTCTTCTTTAAAAGAAATTGTTGCCACCTTTTGTTTTTATATATTTTATGTATCATTATGCACTCCAACATAATTCTCCTGTGTAATAAAGAAAAATAGACAAGCAAAAGTAATCAACACATCAACTTTATCTGACATTGTATACACTACAGCTCTCCATCGCTTCATAGAGAAAAATGAAATCTAACTCCCTTCTTGATGGAAGTATTCATAGTATATTAGGACATAGTAATCACTTAATGAATGCTTTTCTTTCATTATTCTTCTAACATATTATTGTCTTTGACTCTTTGACTACCATGAAATGATGTTATATTTTGCCTCTAGTTCCACAGAATCTCAGAATCAGAAGGGATTCAGAAGTGATTTTGTCCAACCAACAAATAAGCAGGAATCCACTCTCCAATATACTAGACAAAGGGCTAGATAATGTTTACTTAACAACTTCTGCTTATTAGGAACCTCCTAGATCAGCTACCTTCTTCTGGATAGTTTTCATTTTTAGGAATATTTTCCTTATATCAAATCCAAACCTACCTCCATGCAATTTCCATTCTGAATTCTGGGGCAAAACAGAACAAGTCTCATTTCTCTCCTATATGGCAACCCTTCAAATACTTGCAAACACCTTAGTCTTCTCTTGTTTAACTTAATATCCCCAGATCATCTCAACAAATTCTGTTATTGTTTGGCCCTGAGTCTTCTTAGCACCCTGGCTGCCTTTCTCTCCTTTCCAACTTGTCCAGGCATCCAATGAAGATTTGCTATTTGGTTTTAGTTTGCTGGTATGGCCACGGGCACTAAGATCCTGCTGGGGAGTTGATGACTAACTTTTCATCAGGCCTCAATAGCCTTTCTCACCATTAGAGGGAGCACAAAGTCTGAAAAAGTTAGATTTCTTTGCTTTCCTCCACACGGCCATCTCAATGTTTTTGCTCTTTCTATTTTGTCAAAATGGCATAAAACATTCACCCCTTTTGGAAGAATATCATATTCCATATTCTAGTCTATAAGATGAAATATTAGCAAAATATTAAAATATGGAAATTATATTGATTCTAGTCTCCTCTCCTTTGGGTTAATTCATTCTCTCTTTCGTTTGAACTGATAAAATCAAACATGAAGCAAATGGGGCATTACAGTTTTAAAATACATAGAATTATGGGGATTAAGGAAACAAACTTTTTTGTACCTCTTCAGAAAAAGGTATCAATACTTATATCTACTTTGTCTTTCTTTTTTCCTTTCTAATCATTTATGCAGTTGGAGGTAGACCCTTGAGGTTCATAGAGAGTCATGGGAGAAGGTTATTTACTCCCTCATTTAAGGACAAAAGAATGTACATAAAACAAATATCTCTGGCAGACTAATTCAGTCAATAGCAGGACTCTTAGTTCCTTTACTTATCTGCAAACTCTGGATTGTAGATGATTTCAGCATGGTGTCTTACCATTACCAGTGGTAATGAGTGCTAGCTCCTCAACTCTCCTATCCTCCCCCAGCTACTGGTGGACCTGGATAACCAGTCACAAACCAGTGGAATGGGTCCATATCATGGAAGACTAATCCTATGAGAAAAATAACCAACTATAATCCTTCCAATAAGATGCATCCAGTAGGAATAATCTGTCATCCTGTCCACTGAAGATAGGGAATGACCACAGTACCTGTTACAGGGTGGTCCTGGGTCAATCTTGAGTTATAGCAATGGTTCCATGTTTTCTTAGGGACACAGCAGTCATCTCAATTCCTTCCCTGACATTTCATCTTTCTGTTTGAACTCCTTCTTTGCAACTGGTGGTAGGGAAGGCTTGGCCATTGCAGTAGCTATGGGTGGGTCTTTTCCCTTTGCCTATGCAGGGTGTCAGCACCCCAGGGACAGATATAGTAAAGGGACCCATCTGCAACATAACAGACAATGAAAAGTGCTTTGTTTTTCCTTGACCAGGGGGATGCTTTACAACATGTACTTTCTGGTGGGCAAAAGGATGAGTTTATAGTGTTACCACAAGCCTTTCAAACCAATGGTACCATTGCACTTGTCCTGCCACTACGGCCTCAGGACTATTGAGCCTTTCCATCCACCCTGCAGCTGGCCTTCTTGTATAAGTCGCCCTCTTCAATTAGAATATGATTTCTTTGAGAGGAAGGATTGTCTGAATTTTCTATTTGCATATCCAGGGCTTGGTACATAGTAAGCATATAAATGCTCCTTTATTCATGCATTAATTCATTCTTCCTAACTGCACTGCTTGTCTCTCAATCCAAGATTTTCCAATGCTAGCGTTTATAAAGCACAGTCAGTGTCCCTTCTATTTTCTCCTCTCACTCACAGAGGTTAGTTCTACCTCAAGATACTTCTATTTTTGGTTAAAAAAAAATCTACCATGACTTGCTCCCCATTTTTTTTTCCCTGGAACTCAGGAGAAATTTTAAAGGCAGAATCAATAAATAAAATCATCTCACCTTGCATATCAATGTCCTTCCTAAAATGAAGAGCACAGATCTGAACACAAATAGTCCAGATGTACAGAAAAGGACAGAATACAGTCAGACTAACATTTCCTTTCTAAATATTATGGTCTCTCTTAATGCAGCCTATGATGACATTAATTTATCTAGATATTGTGGCGTACTGTTAGTGTATATAAATATATATACACACATACACACATATATAAGTTCATTTATGTGCACATATAGATATATAGACATATAGACATATGCATGTGTATGTATATATGTGTGTATGTATATGTATATATGTGTGTGTGTATATATATATATATATATATATATATATATATATACGACCAGATTTAATCACCCACAAATCGTCAAGTATATAAGCCATCCATGCTTTCATCAAAGTCATTGAAAAAATTCTTGAGCAGCACAGAACAAAAAAAGATCCCTGTTGTATTCCACAGCAAACCTGCCTCCATGTTGACATCAAGTCATTAATGATTACTTTGTAGTCTAATTATTCAATCCTTTCTTGCAAGCCCTCCAACAGTAGGCACACAATTCTATGTCAGACCAGTCCTCCAGACTTTACCTTCTCATTGGAATTCCACTGGTATAACCTGCAGAAACCCATAGCACACACAATAAAGCATCAGGATAGGACTTCTGGGTAGGGAATACTTTTAGTTCATGCTTCATGATCCACTCAGACACACAGAAAAGTGAGAAAAATTTCTTTTACAAGTAGATCAGAACCAGAGCCAAACATAAGGCTTCACTATTCAATTCTAGTTGTAGTGAATTTCTAGAGAAAGAATGTCTTCTCTCTTCAGAACTCAGTGCAGTACCTGATACATAGTAAGTACTCAATAAATGCTTGTTGAATTGAATTGAGTATAATTAATCAAGTGTTCACACTAATTAACAAGCAAATGTCTGGGAAAATGTCCTTAATAACCAAAGATGACGACTTTTATAGCAAATTGTTATGTTGTATAAATGTATCATCATGACTGTGATAAGATAGGCTTTTAGAAAGAACTCTGCGGTTCAGTGAAACTATTTGCTCCTTCCAATCAAAATTCAATTCAGTAAATATTTATTAAACATTTATTATGTGCCAGGCACTGTGCTGAGCACTGGGGACACAAATGAAAAAAAGAGACAGTCCCTGCCCTGGAGGGGGAACTACTGGGGGACCGCAAGACATAAAAGGAAGCTGAACATTTTGATCCCCCTATAAAGGAAGGGTTTGATGCTTCACCTTCCAGCCCTCAACTCAGAGGGGAGAGGCAACTGAGGGTGAGTTGAGAAAGTGTAGAACACCCAAGCCTGAGTCATTCTTCAAGATAAGATTTCAGATGATTAGCACATGGTGGGCAAGGAGGAGGGCTTGTTGTTCCAGAGTAAAAACCAAGAAGGACAGCTGATAGAAAATGCAGATTAAGAGTGACACTGGTATTTTAGAAGAAAATTTTGGATGTTATAGAATCACAGGGTTGGGAGGAAACTCAGAGGTCATCTAGCCATCTAGTGTTGAAAGACGTCAAGTAAAGAGGAAATCCACTACTTCCTGAGGCAACCCTTTTCACTTTTCAATAGGTCTAATTAATTATTAGGAAGTTTGTCCTTATGTCCTTTATCTCTGAGCAGCTTCCACTCACTGCTCCTACTTCTGTTCTCCGAAGCTAAGCAGAACAAACTAATCTCTTCCACATGACAGGCATTCAAACACTTAAATAGAGCCATCCTAGCCCCACATGTCATCTATTCCTCAAAATAACCACCCAAAGTTCCTTTAACCAATCCTCATGTGCCATAATCTCAAGGGACTTCACCATCCTTTCAACTTCACTTATATGCTTTTTCAGTTAATTAATGTCTTCTTAAAATGTGATGCCAAGAGTTGAATACATTCCAGATGTGTTTGAATGAAGACAGAGTACAGCAGGGAAATTACTTCTCTATTTCTAGATATCATGAAGGCCTTAATGTACTCTAAGATCACATGAGATTTTTTGTTGTTGGAGTTGCTCTGTATTATTCTGTGAACTCACCATGCTTTTGCTATACACTAAAACTCCCAGATCTTTTTCAGAAAAATTAGAAATAGGGAGACTCTGTCCCCAATTTTGTATTTGTGAAGTTCATTTTTATGTATGTTATCTTATATTTATCCCTATTAAATTTCCTAGTATTAGATTTACTCAATAATTCTAGCCTGCCTTTTTGGATCCCGGCTCTGTTAGACATTTTGTTGACTTTTCCCCCAGCTTTGTGTCACCTTCAAGCTTGATAATCATACCATCTATGGCCTTTATGCAAGTTTTTGATAAAAATGTAGCTATATCTCTTTAAGTATTACAGGGCCAAGCAGATCCCTGGGGAACTCAAGTAGAAATCTCTTTCCAAGTTGATGGAACCATAAATGGCTATTTTTTAGTTCCTCCCATAGAAACACTTCTAAATCAATCTAATTATACTACTCTTTAGCCCATATTTTTCCATCTTGTCCAAAAGAATAGCATGAGAGACATTGTCAAACACTTTGGTTAAAAAAAAAGCCCAAGAAAACTATATTCAAAGCATTCCTGTTATCTATTGATCTAGTAATCATATTAAAAAAAGGAAGGAAGAAGGAAAAAAGAAAAAAGAAAGAAAGGAGGAAGAAAGAAAGGATAAGAAAGAAAGAGAATTTTAGTTTGGTGTGTACTGTTCTTGATGAAGCCATGCTAGCTTTTTATGATCATTTCTTCAATTGATAGACTAACTATACTGTAAAAATGCATGCTAGAATTTTGAGGACTGACTAATTTGAAGGGAGGCTCCACTCTCTTTCCCTTTTCTAAAAAATAGAACATTTTGCAATTTTGGGACATCCCTCTCATTCTTCACAATCTTTCAAAGACCGATGACATTATCACCACTAAGGTCATCCACTTCATCCCAGGCCATTGCCTTGACTTATGCCTTGCCACTGGACTTTGATAACTCTGGAAGAGTGAGGCTGATGACTTGGTGAAACTGCCTCACTTAAATCCAATTCATGCTCAAGTCAAGACATCACCCTAGTGATGCCATTGGTTCTTTTTGAGAATGAAGGGCAAACAATAACAATAAATCTTTCCAAAAATGACTCTTTCCATCTTTGTTACCCTCTAGTGTGTAATGCAATACCTCAAGGTGATTTAAATTTGAGTTTCTCTGACTATTAGTGATATTAAATATTTTTCAGGGATTATTTTTTGAGAGGCAACATAATTTTGGAGCCAGAGACCTGGGTTCAAATTCTCTCTCTATCACTATCTGCATATGTGACCTTGGGCAAGTAACTAAACTTCTTTGGGCTTCAATTTTCTCACCTGTAAAATAAGGTGAATGGATTAAATGGCCTTTGATGTGCTTTATAAATTTATAATTCTCTGATTAAAAGTTTGTATTTCTTTTGAGAGCTATTCATATCTGTTAGCTATTTATCCGTTAAGACTAGATAAGTGACAATGCCCAATAAATTTTGGAAATCATACTTTTATCATAAATAGCTAATGCAAATGTGTTTTCCTAATCAATACCTTTTCTTCTGGTTTTAGCTGCACTTAGTATTTTATTTATGAAAAAAGGTCTTCCATGTTACATGACTGAGATTGTCTATTCTGTCTCTTATGAATTCTTCCCTTTTTTTACAATAATACTAATAGTGATCATTTACATATTCAAATTTAAGATTTGAAAAACACTTTATACGTGTGTGAACTGATGAAAAATGGTTTGACTGATATAACCCCAATCTCCCAAGATGCAGAACCTGGGCATTAGCACCTCCTTAACTTCTTACCAGATGGCACAGAGTTAAGTTTCCTATATATCTCTGTTCCTCATTCCTTGTTAGGCAATTTAAAAAATATCATCATTTCACTGGTCCCAACTATGCTATCTTCCCCTATTCATGAAAGTACATACTTTTATTGTTGCTGTGCTGGCTCTTTGTCTAAAACACTATATAAGTTTGAATTCTTAAGAGAGGACCTTCAAAGGGAATGAGAGAGCTATTACAAAGTATGACATCTGAAATCTACCCTCAGCAATGGGGTCTACTCTCAAGACTGCTCCCTGTTAATATCTACTATCCTCCCTTTGTGAAGAGTTAAAGAGTTTTGTTAATTGCTCACCTTGTATGGCTCTGATATTCTTCTGCACAACAATAGATTATCTCATTTAATTTTCAGAAATACTCAGGGAGGTAAATGCTATTTTATAAATGAAGAAACTGAGGGCAAGATATGTTAAGTAACTTGTCCAGGTCACACAGGCAGTAAGTGTATGAGGCAGAATTTGAACTCATCCTCCAGACATAACTTTGGAAGACATAATCTTCTATTTTCTTCTATATAAAAATGATGTGGTTTTAAAAAAAATATGTTAATGATTTATCCACTTGGAATTTATTACAGTAAATGGTATGAGGTACTGACCTAAACCTTTATACCTTTATTTATCTATCTATACATGTATGTATATATGTGTGTGTTTGTCCTTCATTGCCAAAGAAGACCATACCATCAAAGAAATAATGACATGACTTGGGAGGACTGTGAAGGTCACCAGCCTCACTTCTCCTCCAGAGCCATCTGAATCCAGTGACCAGATATTCATCTGGATGACTGGAGATGACCTAGGATGAGGCAATTGGGGTTAAGTGACTTGCCCAAGGTCACACAGCTAGTGAGTGTCAAGTGTCAGAGATGATTTGAACTCAGGTCCTCCTGACTCCTGCACTGATAGAAAGTGGATGCTCTATCCACTGCACCACTCCTTGGGGCGGCAGTCCGGGTTCTTGCCCATTGAACAACACCCCCCTTCCCATAGTCTGGTTGAGGTGTCAGTCAGGGCCCAGTACCATGGTGGTTGCCTACATATATGTATATATGTGTATATATACACACACACATTTACATATACATTGAGAGAGAGAGAGAGAGAAAATTTTGTTTTTCACCTTTCCCAGAAGTTCTTGTTGAAAAATATTGTCCCTTTCTGCATAGTTTATATTCTTTATCAACATGTCAACTAACAATGACAATAGTGGGTAAATTTGTTTTATTCCAGATTTACTACAAAAGCATCCAGTATTTCTTACTAATAAATAATGCCATCTCTAGGTTTTAGATAGATGCTTTCGACCATGTTAAGAATATGCCTTTCTATTCATATCATATCTTTTTTAGTGTTTTTAAAGCAAAAGAAGATTTTTTTTGTGAATTTATTGATGAAAGATTTTTATGTATTGATATGATTATGTGACTATATATCTTTATTAGTGTTCCTAATGTTGAAGCAACCTTATATTTCTGGTAGAAAAAACAACCTTGTTAATGTGAATAATGTTGCTGTAGTCACTTTGTCTATAATTTTACCTCTATATTTATTACTGTTGTAGGTCTGTGAGAATTTATTTTTTTCCTTCTGTTTAAGTTTCTTTTTTTTAACATCACTTCATTGGTGATTTTGCTCTATAATTTTCTATCTCTTCTTTATCTCTTCTTGGGTTGGAAACCAGGTACATATTTATATCATAGTAAACATAAGCTTTGTTTTTTCTCTATCTTGGAGAATATTTTATATAGCATAGTTGTAATTTGATCTTTGAATATTTGATAAAATTTACAGAGCTTTTCATTAGTACTTCATATATTATTTGCTTGATTTCTCTTTCAGAGGAAATAGTGTTATTTAGATCTTTCTTTTTAAAAATTTGAGTATTTCATGCTTTTGATAAGTCTTCATCTACTCATTTGTTCTTATTTTCCTAGCATATAATGGAGTACAGTATCTTCTGAGAATTCATTTATTTTTTTCTTTCATTGTAAATTTCTCTACTTTATTTTTGTTCTTGGTATTTGGTTTTTCTTTTTCCTTTTATAAACTGTTACTCAATGATTGATGTATTTTATTGACATTTTGGGAAAACCCAGCTTTTTGTTTTACTGTCTTAATATTTTTTTTCAGTTTGCATATCTCTTCTGATTTTCAAAACAGCCATTTTTTCTATTTCTTTCAGAATTATTAATTTCTGAAGTCTATAGTTTTTATACAATAAGATCAATTTACTGGCATTTTTTGTTTCTCTTTTGTTCATTTGTGCATTCTTTTTCTGTCTTCCTAATAAAAAGATGATATGGAAAAAAAGTATAGGAGAAGGAATAGCACTTGACTGAATAAAGAGAAAAAACTTTGAAAATGAATTGTAGAATTTTGTAAATGTGAAGAAGTACAGAGGAGAAACTTGAGAAAAAGAAATTAGTAAAGATTTATGCAGAAGCTGCAGGACAAGAACTAATAGAATCACCGTATTTTAAAGTTGGAAGGGAACTCAGCAATCATCTAGATCAATCTTTACTTAAAAGAAATACTCCTCATAATATACCTAACCTTTCCTTGAAGACCTTCTAGGAAGAGAGAATCCATCATTTTTCAAGATATCCAGTTTTGGACTGCTGTCATTGTTACGGACTTTCTTGTTATCAAATCTAAATTTAACATTGTGCTCCATGTTCTGCCATCTCAAAACAAATAGTCTGATCTCTTTCCCACGTCACAGCCCTTCAATATTTGGACAGCACATACTCTGGAGCTACTTTTCCAATCTCTGCCAGCAGACTAGGTTTCCAGATGATGGCTGCTTACTTTTACCATTAAGGTTCTAACAGAACCTGAAGGACATGTTTTCTAATACTTTTGCTTATGAATTCCCACCAGTGTGCTTCCACATTGATGGTAAGTTGATAGCAATTAATTATTCAGACTTAACTACCTTTCATAAAAGGTTTTTCACTATGGTGGCCTAGTAGCATAAAACATCCCCCTAAAAGTCTGCAACAAACCCTCTCATCAATATATACAGAGTGCAGGGTAAAGTAGACTCAAGCTTAAGGAGTGAATGTTGTAAGGTATCTTATAGAAAAAAACAACTGATCTAGAAACAGATCAAGGAAGATAATTTAAGTATCATTTAACTAGCTGACAACTATAACAACAACAACAAAAAGAACCTAGACATCGGTATTGTTATTGTATTTTTGCTTAAGATCTTTCCCACCCATTCATAGGTCCATGTGACCTGCTTAAATCACATGGAAACCTAAGTCACATGTGGTGGGAGGAGCTTGTTGAACAGGTGGAACAGGAGAGGTGGAGCAGAGCTGGGAGAAGTTGGTGAGAAGACATAGGGTGGAGGAGAGAGAGGACATAGGCAGGCATAGCTAGTGTTGGGAGTGTTTGCTTGTGGAAAGGCCGTAGTGTGGAGATGGGGGAGGCTTGGGAATGGCATTGTCCTCTACTGTACTAATGTGTATTGACTGCTTGGTTACTATGATTTAACTCTCTGGTGTCTGAATAAATGTTTTTCTTCTGCTTCTATATGGAGAGTCTGTTATATTTTGTGATTCAGAACTATGCTGGCATATTCATAGTAGCCATTGATGCTGTGAATATTGTCTTGGTGATGCATCATATTTCAGGAAATATTCAGATCTCTTAGAACTAGAGGACACAGTGGAAATATAAAGAATATACTGATCATCTCTCAAAATAAGCCCCAAAATGAAAACTCCCAAGAACATTATAGCCAAAACCCTGAGTTTCCAGGTCAAAGAAAAATGTTGCAAGCAGCCAGAAAGAAAGAATTCAAGTACTGGGGAGCCACAATCAGGATCACACAAGATTTAGCAGCCATCACTGTAAAGAAACAGAGAATTTGGAATACTATATTCCAGAAGGCAAATGATATGGGCTTACAGTCTTAATAACTTACCTTGAAAAATTAAGTATAATGCTACTGGAGGAAAATATGGATCTTTAATGAAATAGAAGACTTCCAAGCATTCCTGATGTAAAGGCCAGAGCTACATAGAAATTTTGAAGTCCAAACACAGAAGTTAAGAGAAATATAAAAGGTAAATGAATAAACAATAACTACTGAGAAGTGGATTGACACATCATTTCCATTCATCATGGCAGAGTTGATTGGATCACGGTTTCCAGAACTGGAAGGGAAGGAGATGGTGCAGCAGGGAGGCTACACACTGGGGTAGTAGGCAGCAAGATTGCTGGTGAGGTAACTGAGTAGTTGGGAGTGAAATGAAGCTTGGACGATCCTTTTTTGAATAATAAGCCAGATGAGTCAGTAACCAATTAGGAGGGCTCCAGAGTGGAAGCCCCAGAGAAAATATAAGAAAGGGAGTCAGTAGCAAAATCCTTGACCGCTAATGACTATACACAAATGCAAAAAGAATAGGTAATAAATAATATGGATTGAAAATCTTAACATAAGGAGGGTATAAATGTCTTTTGAAGAATTACTGTCGGTATTTGGAAAGCAGTTTTAAAATTTTTTCTTTCTCTAGTGGCCCATCAGCACAAATAAAACAAAATATCCCTGATTCAAACTACAGAGATTAAACAAATCTTCAACTTTTATTTAATTTAAAATTTCAGAATGCCTTTTTCTTTTTAATGTTTTTTAATGTATCTTAATTTATCAATGTGTATAATATTTATCAAATATTATAAACTTTCATGCATAAAGAAAAAATACATTTACAGGTAGCAAAATTTTAGAGAGCAATTTTCTACTTCTTATATCAACTTATATCAACAGAAACCATGTGAAGGAGAACCATGACTAGGTTCTAGATGAATAGGCTTTATTTAAAAGAAGCAAAATAGATTAAAAGCATATAAAAGCATATATTATGAAGATATAGTCATATGAGGAAAATTTTGAATCAAATTGAAGAAGGAATCTCTGTGGATGGTGAGATCCTCCATCCTCTAGGTGTTCCTACTTGTGGACAACTTGGAGGTAGTTGTATAAAACCTTGGAGTACTATAGAGACTCCTCGAAGAGATTCATAGCCATTCAAAAAGGATAAGTGTTTGACTTGACTGTTCATTTAGGGAAGTCCAAATGGGAGAAGTTTGCCTATATGCAGATTATGATATGCTGTTGAATGAACAACCTACAAAGTTCTATATCACGTGGGAACCAGCTTACACTGGCTTATGAGAGCTAATTGCTAAATTTTTAGTGTAAGAATTTCTGCCTCAGAAATTGGCAAATGTTACAGATCAAAGTTTCCTGAATTTATTGATTGTCTAGATTTAAGAAAATGATGGAGAAAATGTCAAGAACATATACATATGTACATGTATACATATACAATAAATTGGGCCCAGAATTAAACAGAAATTAGCCTAGATTACCTTCAGGGAATTGCAAAGCTTCTTTAAAGACCCAAAGTTTCTCCTATGAGCAAAGGTTCATTGTTTTAATAACAATATTTTACTAGTGTTGTTATAAGACTATAAGACATGGAACATAACAGCTTCTGAAGAACTAATGATTAATATAACACAAAGAGCAAGAAAGAGGGATAGTAGGTATGAGAAGTCAGTAGTATATAATCAATGAGGAACTTTTCAAGGACAGCAGTAAAAAATATTCAGGGAAAGGTAGGATGTGAAGAAAAGATAGATTAGACACATTGGGAGGATGAGAGATGACAAGTAAACAGCCCAAGTACTCCTCTGTTATTTCCACAATATCAAGAGAAATCAAAAAGGGACTCAAGCACATTGAATGGACCTCCCATCATGAAGTAATGGGAGTCCATGGATAAGACCTACACAGGATGTGTAGGCATGGATTGTTTGGGATCTGCACTCTTGAAGGGAACATCCAAATCTATGAGACAACAATTCAGTTTTTAGAACTTTGAATATTTGAATACAGATTACCTAGAGAAAGAGAAAATGGATGAGGTTTCATGAAATGAATCACAACAAATTAGGCACAGAGCCACGATTTATTATTAATGGATGACTTCAATTGCTTGAGTGTTTCTTTGCCAAGAGTATAGTAGTTAATAATGTTTTTACTTAAAAAAATAAAAATTAATGTTTTTACTTGCCTTGATGATTATTTTATCTCTAAAAATATAGAGGAATCATGACAATGAGAAGGAATTCAACTTTGTATCTGATCCTCTGTAGGTACCAAGTAAGGAGAAGAAATATTAGCAGTCACATCTACCAGTTTTGGATCAGGTTACTTGAACTCATTAAAAGATAGCCAGGAACTCATTTTTATGTTCTGTCCTTACTTGTATTGTTATTGACTTTTCCTAAGCCATTTCTATTCTGTCCCTTTCATTCGGAAGATCATTCTCCTTGACAGAGAAAACAGAATCAAAAGAAAAATTGAGTAGTCCTGTATTCTTTCTGTCATCTGGATTCATTAGCTCATCCAAACCAGAAAGTTGTATCTCTTCTCAGATCCTCTTTTTTTCCCCTAATATGAAAACAACTCTTTTTTTTCATTGTTGGCTTTCCTCTAGACCACATCTCTCCTTACAAAATGGTAGAATCTCTTTTTCATGGGAAGAATGACCCTGTTATGAGTGATGGAACACAGTACTGTTGAAATGCCATAAAGAGGAGTAGCAAGAATCTGGCCTAACTAGGTTGCTGAGTCCAAAGGGAGCTCCTCTCTGGCTCGCTGACACTTTTCCTTCTCTGACTGTGGTCCAAATATCATCTCAGCAGGGATAGATACTTGTTTGTTGGTTAAATGGAAGGTGTGTTCTGGCCTACTTGATTCTATCCCTATCTCTCTCCCCTACTCTCTTATTCTCATCCCCACAAATATCTCAAGTTAGGTGTTTTGCTTGTGTATAAGGTAAAATTTGCTTATAATAAATTGGTCAGTTTCCTCTTTTGGGGAAATCTCTAAGTTCCAAAAGAACAGCTACAACAGACTTAGTTTCAATGGGTAAACACTGAATCATTATCTAACTTTTGTTTGCCTTTCTTGAAATTCTTTCATGTTCTGCTTTTTCAGTTCAAAGACTAACTCTGGTGTCCTAAAAGAAAGGCTAGGAAGTCATGAACTCTGATAAAAATTCATTTTTCCCCATAGAATTATGTTCAGTTTTGCAGAAATTACCATTGAGTATAAGCCATTTTCTTTTTGCTAGTTGCTAATACAATTTGATATCATATTTCATTTTTATCCTTTCCTTTCTCATTGATGGTAAGTAGTCCTAGATAAATTTCCATGGAGTTCCTTGGGGTATTTTCTGTGCCTTCCTTCTCACATTCAATATTTTCCTTTTGACCTGGAAGTTATATTACTTGGCAACAATATTTCTAGGTGACTTAAATTTGAAGTTTCTCTCTGCTGGCAGATTTAATCAATCTTTACTTTACCCTTTATTTCTAATACTTGGCCAATTTTCTTTTATGATTTCCTGCAATGTGGCTTTTTGTTTTGTTGTCCTTTTTTTCTATGAAGTTCATGATCAATAAACTGACTCTATGAGCTCTTTCTTTTAGGTAAATTTCTTTTTATTGTAGAAACCTTGTCTGTTCTTACAATTTTGCTATCTTTCAACCTTGCTGTAATGATTCTTGTTGCACAACTGCATTTTTACTTCTATTTCATCATTCTTTTTTTTCATCAATTTACTGCAGTATGTCCCAAATTCTAAGTTTTTACAACTTCTGTTCTAAGCTATCAATTATCTTTTTGAGTTTTTCCTTGAGAGTTTTGATTTCACTCCTCATCTTTTCTTAAAGTTATTGTATATTAATCTTTCATCCCATTACAGAAGATTTTGTGACCATTCTTGTCTCTATTCTCACCAACCTATCAACAATCAGTTAATTAGCATTCTAGTAATTATTAGAGAAATATTCTCTTATTTTTGGCATTCTTTTACTCCCTATTATATTTTCAATCTGTTTTTATGAGCTTTTCTTTGTTTTCCGCTTAATTCCATCTTTCTGTAGGTTTTTCTGTGGGGATTTTCCTACAAGTATTTTTTTTTCTCACATCCATTAGTAATATTTGGAGCATTTCTTGCTGTTCTGAGGTGATAATGGTAACTAGACTTAGACACAATATTTCATTCAGTCATCTAATCTAGACTTGGGAAGACTACGTTAAATACCATATTTGAAGTCTATTAGCTGTGTAACCATGCCAAGTCACTTAACTTTTCTTGTTCTCACTTTTCTTATCTTTAAAATGATAATGTTACTGTTTGTGGAGTTGTGAAGGATTCAGCTATTCTCTAGAGCAATTCTCTAGAGCAATTTGGAACTATGCCCAAAGGGCTATAACACCCTGTATATCCTTTGACTTAATCAGTACCACTACTACACCTGTATTCCAAACGAGATAAAAAGCAAAAAAGGAAAGGACCTATACGTACAAAAATATTTATAGCAGCTCTTCTCTGGGGGCAAAGAATTAGAAATTGAGTCAATGCCTCAATGTGGTTTGTGATTACGATGGAATACTATGATACTATAAGAAATGATGGGCAGAATGTTCTCAAAAAACTTGGGAAGACTTGCATGGGCTGATGCAAAGTGAAATGTATTATGTACAAAGAAATAGCAATAATAGAAGATGATCAGCTGTGAATGACTTAGCTATTCTCAGCAATACAATGATCCAAGACATCTCTGGAGGACTTATGATGAAAAATGCTATCCATCCTCAGAGAAAGAACTGATGGCATCTGAAAATAGATTTGAAACATACTTTTTTAAACTTTATATATTTTTCTTGAGATTTTTTGTCTGTTTTCTTTTACAACATGACTATTATGGATATGTTTTGCATGACAACACATGTCACCTATATATGAATTGCTTGCCTTCTCAATGGGGAGGGGTGCAGAGGGAGGAAGGGGAAGAATTTGGAACTTAAACTTTTAAAAAACAAATGTTAAAAATTGTTTTTACATGTAACTAGGAAAAATAAAATGCCAAAAAAGAAAAGAAAAATGCTCAATAAAATGAAAATGTTAAACCGTCTAGATGGCCTCTAAAGACATTTCTGGATCTAAATATATTATGATATTTCTGTGTCTTTCTGTACATGACTGTTTAAAATCTAAATTGGTCAGTGAACTTCCATATCTTCTCTTCTTCACTGGGATTGTTTCTCTTTGTATCTTCAAGAATTGTTTTTCAAAGACTCATGATGGAAAATGCTATCCATATCCAGAGAAAGAACTATGGAGTCTGAATGAAGAATGAAGCATATTGTTTTCTCCCTTTTTGTTGTTGTTTTGTTTTTTCTTCCTCATGTTTTTTTCTTTTGTTCTGATTCTTATTTCACAACATGACTAATGTGGAAATATGTTTAATATGATTGTACATGTATAGCCAATATCAGATTGCATGCCATTCTGGGAAGGGGGAGGAGAAGAAGGGGAAAAATTTAGAACTCATAATTTTATTAAAGTGAATGTTGAAAACCAAAAAGAAATAAATATTTTTTAAAAGAAAGAATATATTTTTAAAAATACTTATAGCAACCTTTTTTGTGGTGGTCAAGAACTGGAAGTTGCGGGGATGCTCATCAACTGGAGAATGTTTGAACAAGTTGTGGTATATGAATGCAATGGAATACTACTGTTCTATAAGAAATAATATGTAGGCAGATTTCAGAAAAACCTGGACTTACATGAACTGATGCTGAGTGAATTGAGCAGAACCAGGAGAACATTGTACATGGTAACAGCAATGATCAACTACAATACACTTAGCTCTTTTCAGCAATACAATGATGTAAGACAATTCCCAAAGACTCATGATGAAAAATGCTATCCACATCTAGAGAAAGAACTATGGAGTCTGAATACAGATTGAAGTTTATTATTGTCTCTCTCTATTTCTTTCTCATGATTTTCCTTTTTGTTCCAATTCTTCTTTCACATCATAACTAATGTGGAAATATGTTTAACATGAAAAAAATTGGTTTTTGGGAACTTCTCATCCTCTCATCCTCTACTTTTTTTGTAGAATTTTTGACCTATGCTTTCTCTGATCCTTTGAAACATGCTCTTCCCAAATCTAATATGCATTCTAGACAATGTTTATCTTTCCTTTCTGTATCTATTACACATTTTAAAAGAGAACTTTAAGATTCTTCACAAAGTTCCCATCAATTTTACTTTAATAACCAGTTTACAGGGTCATAAAACTAAAGCTGGAAGGAATCTAAAAGGTCATATAGTTCAATCCCTTCATTATACAATTTAGAAAACTGAGATAAATGCCCAAGGTCGTACAGGTAGGAAGTTACAGAGGTAGAATGTGAAATCAAGTCTTCTGACGTCAGCCTTAGTGTTATATCTGCTATACCATACAGGTCAGCAGTTCCCCTAATTGCTTCTTTTACCTTTTAAAGGATAAAATTTTCATTAATATAAGCCAGAAAATTATTAGTTCCTCTCTTTTTGACAGAGAGAAAAAGCTCTACCAGATTAGGAGAAAACCTAGAAATAGAAGTTCATCATTACTGTAGCTCATGAGATTCCCTCTTCTCACATGTAGAGAATCCATAATAGTGAACTGCAAGTTTAAGGTATTCCCTGGTTCTACATCATAATTTTGGGTCAAAATCATAATTCATGAATCTCTATGATTATGTTTACTTTTTTTCTTCAGTCAACTGAAAGACTACTAATTAATAACACAGGCACTTAATGAAATAGTAGAGTAAGAAGAATTCCAGTAGAATGGCCTTCTCCGCAACAAACCTGTACATTCTCTCTCACAAATGCACACACTTTCAGTGGAGAGAGGACAGAATAATTATTCATTAGGGACATAGTGACCATCAGTGACTAAACCATACACATGAAGAGACAACTCATACTTCTGATTCTATGAAGCCAGTAAGGTTTTCTGGTGGTACCATTTTGCAGCTTTCCGCTGGGGGTGATGTCTCCACTTGGTACCTTGCTTTGGGTCCCTGATAGTGTTGTAGTAGCTGCTAGTGACTTGTAGCTAGGTAGCCTCAATTAATCACAGCTCTGTTATTGTTTGATAGTCTCCTGGTGGCTAGTAGGCTTCACAGTTTGAACTCCCTGCTCTCAGGTCTACTAAAAGTTTAATTGGTTGAACTTTACTCTGACATGGGCAGGTGGAGAACTCTTTAGTTATAGCCACTAAATGATATCTTCTCTTGTCTTTCTGCAGAATTCACCTCCAAAGTGAAATTAAATCCTAACCCTTTTTATGTCTAGGAAACTGGATCATTCATAGGTTTCCATTCAGTCTTTGTTGTGGAGATACACACTAAACTAACATAAACCAGGCCCTATACTAAGATTAGACCTTTCCCTTCTTGATCCTTTTCATTAGGTAGAGATGAAAACTTTCTGTTCTAGATAACTATCTCACTTAGGGGTGGGCTATTCCCAAGGTTCTCTCTTGTTCTCTAGTTTAGCATGCAAATGAACTTGAACCAGAACAAAATGCAGGACAAGATTTTCCACCTACATAGCCACATTCTTGCCTTTATTAGGCATATCTGACAGCAGCAAAACCTCTTAGCTTTGGAGCAGTATTTTGGCCAGTGAAAATCTCACTGTCTGCCTGCATTCAAATTCATGCCTTGGTGCCAGGCTTATTATCTGTGTCCTGAACTTCTCATCTATTTTCCTTTTCAATTTATGTAATTTGCAGTATTAAATAAAAAAAATCTTCTGAGGGAAAGTTTACTGGAGACTTTCCTAGAGCATGGATGATAAGGAAAAGGCAAATGAGTCCAAAACATTGTCTGAGGAAAGCTATAAAACATAAAAGAGTAGTGAAATGAAGCTTGGGGGTGGTAGTGAAGGGTCCTGCAGAAGATATAAAATAACAATGACAATAAGACAAATAACTCACATTGCTGTATCACTTTAAAGTCTACAAAGTGCTCAGTTCATAATAATTCCATAGAGGTAGCTTGGCTCAGTGGAAAAAATGATGGGTTTGGGGTTAGAGTACCTTACTGCAAATAATGGCTCTGGAACTATCTGTGTGACCTTGGGAAAGTCATTTAACATCTTTGGGCTTTAGTTTTTCATCTGTAAATTGAAGGAGTTGAACTGGATTGAGGGCCAAAGGTCTTTTCCAGTTCTAAATTTGTGCTCCTAAGGAAGAACAGGTTAGGTTTGTGAAGAAAAGGAATACTAGGGAAGTCACACTCATTTGGTTACTATTTGGGTTCTTTTTTATTTTTACTTATAGTACAGTAATTAAATATGTATGTGTATACTTAATGCCTTTAGATGAATTCAAACAGCTAATTTGTTTTGATTTCCGGTCACCATCTCTTGTGAGCCTCAGTTTACTTCATCTGTCAAATAAGAGGTTGAATTAGAGGCACTTGAGCTCTAATATGCTACGATTCTTTATGCTTGAAGCAGAAAACATATATCTCCAATCATATATATAACCACAGATCTTCTGAAAAGTTATCTTCTATTTAGCAGTTGGTGCTGGAAGACAGTCTATTTCTGGAAAATTGACTAATGAAATACCAAAGGAATATGATTTCTTAGCAAATTATGCATAGTATTGACAAGAGCTATCCTTTCTTAAAAAACAGTGAATCTATCAAAATATAGTTGTACTTATCTGTGCCCCTTTCAACCAGCAGTTTCGGAGAAAGAGACAAAGACAGAGAGACAGAGACAGGGGAGAGGACAAGAAGGAGAGACAGAGAGGGGGAGAGAGATACGGGCAGGGGGGAGTTAAAATTTGCTAAATTCTCGTATTCTCTGAGTCTCCTGCTTAGTTCTGCTTCTCTGTGGTCACTACTTCGGTACAGGAAGCAATTTTGCAAGTATTTATATGGCTATGAGCCCTGCATGAGTCAAATGGATAGCTTTTTTTATCATCTCTCTAAGTTTATAGAGCAGCCTAACCCTTCTCTCGTACTGCATCATGACAAACAGTCTTAAATTCTGTCCTTTTGAGGAAGAGTGCATAAGAGAAAAATACCAAAGCATCTCTCTGCATGAGATCAGGGTAGAAAATTAGTACCAAACACTTTTTTTTTCCTCTTTTAAAATCGTCCTCTGTATGAGTAAGGCAGATATGCAATTAGGCAGATTCAAACAATAGCAGTTCTTGAATATCTGGGTTTTTCCCCCTGTATTGTGCTTTGTTCTTCTAATTTTTTGTGTATGTGTGTGTCTTAGATTGGCACTGCCATTTTTCTAATTAATTTAAATTGCAAATACCTTTTCTTAGTGGAAAACACTTTCTGTGAGTATTTACCAGAAAGTCATTGGGCCCTTTGAAACCTAGCCTGTATCTTATCAATCCGAGCTAGCACGTAACTATGAGAAATAGAAAGTATAAGTTATGCAGATGAAACTAATGGCATGGATAAACCAAGACAATGGAAAGTTCAAAAATATTTATGATTGCCTTTAAGGGCAACAGATTTATTTTTCTAAATATATATTGATAAGCCACTATTAATATTCACTTATATTCCTTGGGTACCCACTAACATAGGGCTGTTGGGGGAGCATGCAATTACATTAAAATCTTAAAATCTTAGATGGTCAAAAAGTTGGAAAAAACTCTAAAGCTCATATAGTTCAACCTCCTCATTTTTATAGTTGAAACTGAGGCCTATTGAACTGAAGCAACTTGTGTGATGTCATAAGGTCATTAAATGGCAGAGCTGGAATTGTCTCAAATATTATTATTAGTTGTAGTAGTAGTAGTAGTAGTAGTAGTAGTAGTAGCAGCAGCAGCTAGCATTTAAATAGTATTTACTCTGTGCCAGGCTCTGGGTTAAGCACTTTATAAACATTATCTCAGTTGAATCTCACAATTCTGGGAGGTATTATCTTTCCCAGTTTACAGTTGAGGTGACTGAGGCAGGCAGAGGTTAAATGACTTGTCCAGAATCACACAGCTGAGTCTCTGAGACTAGATTTGAACTCTAGTCTTTTTGACTGCAAGCACCTAAGGGCAGCTGGTTTCTCAAAAGCAGTATCACTTCAACTAAATTATGTGTGTAATAGTCTCTCCTGTTATCTCTCTGAGGAATTTACCTCCCAGGTGAAGTTAAAACCTAATCCTTTCTGTAATTAGGCAAATGACTCATTTGTAGGTTTTTGTTTAGGTCAACGTCTGTTATAGAGCTCCACCCTGAAGATTACAAAATCCAATCAGTCATTCTAGCAGTCCACAAAAGTCTCCCTTAGGGTATCCTAGGGTATAAACAAATCAGTCAACAAGTCTTTATTGAGCACCTATTATATGCTAAGCACTAGGAGAAAATATGCAAACCACTATGTGCAAACAAGAAGAAAAATACAGAATAAACTGGAGATAATGTTAGAGAGAAGGCACATTGTTTTTATTTTTCCACGGTTCACTTCCATAAGATTTTGAGTTCCAAATTTTCTCCCCACCTTTCCCATTTTTATGATCTCTTTGAGATACAACCCTAGAAGTGATATTGCTGGGTCAAAGGGTATGCATATTTTTATAACCCTTTGGGTATAGTTAGTTCAAATTGCTCTCCAGAATGGTTGGATCAGTTCACAGCTCCACCAACATGCATTAGTGTTCCAGTTTTCCCACATCTTCTCCAACATTTATCATTTTCCTGTTTTGTCATGTTAGCCAATCTGCTAGGTGTGATGTGGTACCCCAGAGTTGTTTTGGTTTGCATTTCCCTAATCAATAGTGATTTAGAGCATTTTTTCATATGATCATAGATAACTTTAATTTCTTCGTCTGAAAACTGCCTATTCATATCTTTTGACCATTTATCAATTGCAGAATGACTTGTATTCTTGTACATTTGATTTGGTTCTCTATAGATTTTAGAAATGAGGTCTTTATCAGGGACACTGGTTGTAAAAGTTGTTTCACAGCTTTCTACTTCTAGAAAGTGTGATTTTAAAGTGAGATTGGAAAAGGCTTCCTTTAGAGTGGAGTATTAACTAGGACTTGAAGAGGAAGCCAGGAAGGGCAAGAGATGGAGATGAAGAGGGGACCATTCTGGTCATGGGTGGCAGCCAGTGAAAATTGTCAGTCAGGAGGTAGAGGGCCTTATTCAAGAAACAGCAAGAAGGCCAGTGTCAGTGGGTTGTAGAGTATATGAGGGGGAGTAAGGTGTAAGAAAAACAGGAGGGTCAGGGTGGGGTGGAGCTAAGATGGCTCAGTAATAGCACATCCTTTCTCGAGTGCTGTCTGCAAGACCAGACAAATACCTGTAAAAAATGACTCTAAACAAACTCTGGAGCTGCAGAACTCACAGAATGATGGAGTGAAGCAAATTTCCAGTCCAAGACAGCCTGGAAGGTTGCCAGGAAGAGTCTATTGTGCCACACTGGGGGCAGGGCACAGTCCAGTGTGGGCCCCGCTGGCACAGTCAGGACCTGAGCAGGCCTTGGGGAGACTGAATCTCACACCTGTGGGAGTTTCCAGACTTCAGGACCCCAAAACGCCAAGGATAAATTGGAAAAAGCCTGTGGGACTAGTGTGGGAGAGTGGAATGGTTCAGCCCCAGGGTGACAAAGGGGAAAGGAGGAGGAGGAATCCACAGCAACCACAGCAGCAGCAGGGGCAGAGGCAGTGGACTGTTTCTGGAGCTCTAGGTCCACAGATTGTGGGGGAATCCAGTGGGTGACAATACATGCCCTACCCCCACTGGAAGCAGAGATCTACCTAGACAAAGCTCAAAAGTCAAGTAAATGGTTGGGGAAATAAGCAAAGGCCAAAAAAATAATTAGACTATAGAGTCTTACTTTGGTAACAAGGAAGACTAAAACATGCAAATAGAAGATGACAAAGTCAAAGTTCCTCCATCCAAAGCCTCCAAAAAAAAATATGAATGATCTCAGGCTATGGAAGAGCTCAAAAATGGTTTTGAAAATCAAATAAGAGAAGTAGAGCAAAATTTGGGAAGAGAAATGAGAGTGATGCAAGAAAACCTTGAAAAATGAGTAAACTGCTTGCTAAAGGAGAACCAAAAAAAATGCTGAAAAAAAAACCACTGTAAAAAATAGAACAACCCAAATGACAAAAGAGATCCAAAAAGTCAATGAAAAGAAATTGGGAAATTCTGCCCTAAAAAGTAGAATTGATCAGATGGAAAAGAAGATTCAAAAGCTCACTGAAGAAAGTAATTCCTTAAATATTAGAATGGAGTAGATGGAAGGTAATGATTTTATGAAAAAAATCAAGAAATTATAAAACAAAACCAAAGGAATGAAAAAATAGCAATGTGAAATATCTCATTGGAAAAACAATTAATGTGGAAACTAGATCCAGGAGAGACAATTTAAAAATTATGGGACTACCTGAAAGCCATGATCAAAGGAAGAGCCTAGACATCATCTTTCAAGAAATTATCAAGGAAAACTGTCCTGATATTCTAGAACCAGATGGTAAAATAAATATTGAAAGAATTCACTGATTGCCTACTGAAAGAGATCTCAAAAGTAAAACGCCTTAGGAATATTTATTGTAGTCAAATTCCAGAGCTCCTAGGTCAAGGAGAAAATATTGCAAGTAGCCAGAAAGAAACAATTTGAGTATTGTGGAAATAAAATCAGGATAACACAAGATCTAGCAGCCTCTACATTAAGTTATTGCAGGGCTTAGAATATGATATTCCAGAAGTCAAAGGAACTAGAATTAAAACCAATAATCACCTACCCAACAAAACTGAGTATAATACTTCAGGGGAAAAAATAATCATTCAATGATATAGAGGACTTTCAAGCATTCTTGATGAAAAGACCAGAACTGAATAGAAAATATGACTTTCAAACACAAGAATCAAGAAGAGCATGAAAAGGTAAACAGGAAAGAGAAATCATAAGGGATTTACTAAAGTTGAACTGTTTACATTCCTACATGGAAAGATAATATTTATAATTTATATATATATATATTTATATATATAATTTATATATATATATATATAATTTATATATATATATATATATATATAATTTATACTTGAGACTTTTCTCAGTACTAGGGTAGTTAGAGGGATTATATACATATAGACAGAGGGCACAAGGTGAGTTGAATAGGAAGGGATGATATCTAAAAAAAATAAAATTAAGGGGTGAGAGAGGAATACATTGGGAGGAGAAAGGGAAAAATAGAATGGGGCAAATGATCTCTCACATAAAAGAGACAAGAAAAAGTTTTTTTCAATGGAAGAGAAGAGAAGGGAGGTAAGAGGGAAAAAGTGAAGCTTACTCTCATCACATTTGGCTTAAGGAGAGAATAACATACATACTCAATTTGCTATGAAAATCTATCTTACACTACAGAGAAATAGGGGAGAAGGGGATAAGTGGAGGGTAGGGTGATGACAGAAAGAAGGGCACATGGGAGGAGAGCATAATTAGAAGTAACTTTTGAGGAGGAATAGGGTCAAAAGAAAGAACAGAATAAATAGGGGCAGGATAGGATGGAGGGAAATACAGTTAATTTTTCACAACATGACTTTTATGGAAGTCTTTTGCATAACTACACATGCATAGCCTATATTGAATTGCTTGCCATCTCAGTGGTGGTGGGTGGGGAGGGAGGAAGGGAGAGAAGTTGGAACTCAAAGTTTTAAAAATGAATGTTAAAAATTGTTTTTATATGCAACTGGGAAATAAGATATATAGGAAATGAGGTATAGAAATCTATCTTGCCCTATAAGAAAATAGAGGGGATGGGGATAAGAGAAGGGAAGGATGTATTAGAAGGGAGGGCAGATAAGGGGAAGGGGTAATCAGAATGCACACTGTCTTGGGGTGGGTGGAGGGGAGAGATGGGGAGAAAATTTGAAACTCAAAATCTTGTGGAAATGAATGTTGAAAACTAAAAATAAATTTAAAAAAAACAAGAGAGGGCCAGGTTATGGAGTCCTTCGAATGCTAATTAAAGGATGTCACATCTGATCATGGAGATGATAGGGAGCCACTGGAATTTATTGAATAGGGAAGTGACATGGCTAAATTCATGCTTTAAGAAGGTCACTTTGACAGCTGAGTGGAGGACAGATTGGTATGAGGAGAGACTTAAAACAAGAATACCTACCAGAAGGCTATTATAATAGTCCCCACAATAGGTGTGAAGTTATTAAGACCTTAAAGGGTAGTGATAATGTCAGAAGAGAGACTGAAATGTGAGTGTTACAAAGGTAGAATTATATAGGGCTTAGCAATAGATTGTATATGAAATGAAAGAAAGTGAGGAATCGCAGATGACATCTTGGTTGAAAGGCTGTAGTGTTTTTTAGAGTAATCAATAAATTTTACAGTAATCAAGAAAAATGTTTTGGGGGGAATAATTAATTCATCCTTGGACATGTTGAGAATATTAAAATTTTCTATTGGACATTCAGTTTGAGATGTCCAATAGGCAATTGGAGATGTAATACTGGACATGAGGAAAGAGGACAAATAGATCTGGGAATCATCTGTATAGTAATGATAACTGAATTTATGGGAACTGATGTAAATAAACACCAAGTGAAATAATATGGAGGAAGAAGAGAAGAGGGTCCAGGACAGAGCCTTGGAGGGATACCCCATTTAGTGGCCATGAACTAGATGAAAATCAAGCAAAGGAGATGGAGAAGGAGTAGGGAAGTAAGAAATAGTAGACAGGTAGGGGGAGAACTAGGAAAGAGTAATGTAATGAAAACCTAGAGAGAAGAGAGCATCAAGGAAGAGTTATAGACAGTCAAAGACTGCAGAGAAGTCAAGAAGGATGAGGCTGAAGAAAATTCCATCAGGTTTTACAATTAAGAGATTATTGTTAAACTTCGAAAGTATAGTTTCAGTTAAATGATGAAGTTAGAAGCCAGACTGCAGGAAGTGAAGATGAGAATGAAGGGAGAAGAAGAGGCACTGATTGCAGGCAGCCTTCTCCAGGTTAGCCACATAAAGGAGGAGAGATATAGCATGACAGCTAGCAGAGAGAGATGGATCAAGTGAGCTTTTTTTTTTTGAGGATGTGAGAAACATATGTATAGGAATTAGAAAAGAAACCAGTAGACAAGGAGAGATTGAAGATTCCTGAGAAAGCAGGGATTATAGAGGGCAATCTGTTGGAGGACATGAGATCACATAGGATCACTTGTGCATGTAGAGGGTTTAGCCTTGGTAATAAGAACGCCAATTCATGTGAGGTAGGACTAACGGAGTGGAAATTAAATGATATGAGACAAGATGAAGCTCTTAGAGAACGGACTCTTTTTTTTTTTAAGAGTAGCACCTCTTCCAATTTATTTTATCTCTCTCCAGGTCTCCCACACCTTCCCTCATCTGCTGAGTTGAGATCCTTTCCTCAGTTGACACTTAAAAAAAAAGAGGTGATGATGGCCTATGCTAGAATGGTGGCAATGTCAAAAAAGGAAGGAAGCACAGTCAAGAGGTGTTGGAAATTGACAAGCCTTGGTAACAGGTTGGCTATGGGGGGTAAGAGATAGTAAAGAATACAGAATAACCATTAGTTGATGAGCCTGCAGGATTGGGAGGATAGTGTTGCCTTCTACTGTAATAGGAAAGATAGGAGGTAGGGAAGATTTGGGGAGAAAAATTAAAGGTTCCAATTTGGACATATTGAATTATTTTCATGAAAAGGCAGAAAAATTTAACCTGGATGATAGGAGACTTAAAGAATGAGTTGAAAAAGATTTTGGTGATCATCTAGAGTTAGGTATATTGACTGAGTGGACCCAAAAAGTCTTGACAAATATCAATATGAAAGATTTCTAGCAAAAAGTCCCAGGGATCTACCCTTGGTCTTGTGTTATTCAAAACATTCATCAATTATTTGGATGAAGATATAGATGACAAGGTCATCAAATTTGTTGATATGAAGCTTGAAGGAAAACTAATACATTAGATGTCAAAACTAGCTTCCAAAATTCTTTACGGATTGGAATTAACTGTTAAAGGAAATGAAGTAAAATTTAATAGGTGTAAATGTAAAGCTTTACACTTAACTTTAAAAATATCAATTTTATATATATATATATATGTATATATATACATATATATATACATATATATATATTCATAGGATTGGGGAGATGTGACTAGGAAATAGCTCATGTTAAACATATCAGAGAATTAGTTAGTTAGTGGATTTCAAACTCAGTATGAATTATTAGTGACATAATAACCAAAAAAGTTAATACAGCATTAATAGAAGTATAGTGTTTAATGTGAAGATGAATATTCCACTCCATTTTGTTCTGATTAGACTACATCAAGTACTATAAAATTAAATAGACAATATATACTTTATAATGGAAAATGAACCTAAGATGGAGTGAATTGCAAATTCTGAATTCTACACTTGGCTCAACTCCTTCTGTCATTTTTCTCCTAGAAATTCCAGGTCCAAACATCTGAGTTGGTGGATTCTGAGGTTGTTGGCAGCAAGGACTGCTCTATCAAATCTGTCTTGAGCCAAGACTCAAGATCTGTTCTATTGAATGAAGCATTAGAAATATTAAGTACACAATCAAGCTGTTGTTTTACTTAAGCAGGGACACAAAGAAACATAACAAAAGGGTTGCTCCCCTGGGCCTTCCATAGTTCATAAAAATGCACTCAGTGATCAACACAGAAGTAAAGGTTTGTTCCACCAGGTTTGAGGAAATCTGAAGGGGCTGGAGAGACAATCCTCTGTGTTACTCAAACAGGCCTTTCTCTTCCAAACAACTGCAGGATGCACAACAACAATTGCCTGTATCTTGCCTCTCAAGTATTTGAAAACTACTAATATGTACTATCTGAACCTTACCTTCACTATCTTAAACAATTCCAGTTCTCTCAGCTGATTCTCATACAGTATGGATTTGAGGCCCTTTGACATTCTGATTTCCCTCCTTGGGTTATGCTCAAAATTATCAATAACCTTCTTAAACTGTAAGTTCCCTGAGGTCTGGAACAATTTTTTTGGTTTTGCTTTCTTTTTGTATTCCCAACATATTGCACAGTGCCTTTGAGCGCATAATGAGTGAACATAACGTGTGCTTTAATAAATGCTTTTTTTGACTGGGTTAAATTGAGATGGGGATCAGAATGGGGAGGGATATATAAGAATCAGAAATAGAAATATTTAGCCTACATCAAGACAATATTTGGGAGACATGATATCAGTCTGTAAATATTTTAAGGACTATGATATAGAAGAGGGATAAGATGTACCATGCTTGATCCAGGAGGTCAGAAGTAGGACCAGTAAGTAGAAGCTAAAAGGAAATAGATTTTGGTTCAACATAAGAAAAAACTGTCCAGCAATTAGATCTTTCCACAAATCAAATGGGCTCTTTGAAGGGATACTAGGTTCTCCATCACTGGATTCAGCAATCCAGAGGACATCCTCCAAGAGACGCTATAGAAGGGACTATGATTTAGGATTTAGGTGGGACTTTGAAATTCTCTTGGACTATGAGTCCATGAAGGAAATAGTTGGAGAAGTCCTTAAGAAGTAGAAAATAGTAGTAAACACAGAAGGATATTTTTACAAGCTTTGCAGAATAAACATGATCAAAACTCATACCCATTTGTACCAGAAAAGGAAATAATTTTTCAACTCTTTTCCCTAACCAATTAAGCATTTATTAATCACTCATTATGTTCCAGGCCCTGGAGAGCTTACATTCTATTAGGGAGAGGCAACAAGTTCACATAGAACTTTTCTTTTTCTATTAAAAACAATAACTTAACCACCTTTTAAACAATGGAATTTTGAACGTTTCTATAATGAACACAAATACCCCAAAGGGGAAGTCAAACCTCAGTGAGATGAGTTTTGGGTACAGAGATTTTGGAAAGTATCTTTATTTTCAACCAGACGTGATAATAGAGCCTGACGTGAAAATTTTTTTAAAAAATTATCTTTAAAGTGAAGTATCTATATTTGTGTTACTAAGAGAAAAATAAATACATAGAATCAAAACTAATGTTGTTAGGTGGAAAAACAAAGTCACATTAGTGAATTGAACACTTGATTATTTCTAAAACATTGCCATACTTCACTCAAAACATAACAGCAGAAAGCATTGTTTCCATTAAAAGTATTAAGTAGAGGAATTCACAGCAAGTAGAAAAAACTTTAAAAATCCTTTGTTGATGTGTGGTACCTCTACTTTTATAGAACACACAAAGCACCTGATGTAAAACAAAAAGAAAGGGATCAGTGTCTTGAAACTGATAATGGGGTTACTAAATTAATAGATTACTGCTTTTTTTTAGGAGACAGATCCCCTAGCCCCTCATTTACCTCTAGGTCTTTGTCCTTTTCTCACTCTGGCCAATTTTCTCCTTCCATAGCAATGCCAGCTGTTTTTTTTTAATCCTATGCTAGGGAGATGACAGTCAAGAATGGGTAGAGGGGGTGGTACATCCTCCACCCACCATGACAGCTATCTTGGCTGCTGCAGCCATGTTAGGATGAAGAATGCACAAGTAGGCCTCAGACTTCAGTTGGATCCATAAACAGGTGCACTGGACCTAGCCCACTGGCCAAGTCAAAGAGGAAGACTGGAATTTGAGGAGTGGGAGGACTTTCATGCACATTAGGGGCCACTTTGATGTTGTTATGCTCTGATGTAGTCTGAGAGTAGCTTAGCCTTGGAGAAGCTTAAGGCAAAGGGCTTTCATGCTGTAATTAGGGTCTAAATAGAGGATTTCATGTATACTTTTAAATGAAGGTAGGCACCTAGATGGCGTAGTAGATAGCACACTGGGCCTGAAGTTAGGAAGAGTCACCTTTCTGAATTCAAATATGGCCTCAAACACTCCCTAGCTGTGTGTCACCCTGAGCAGGTCAGTTAACCTTGTTTGTTCCAGTTCCCTCAGTTGGAGAAGAAATGGCAAACCATTCTAATACCTTTTCCAAGAAAACCCCAAGTGGGCTCATGAAGAGAGATAGAATGGGATAGAAGGACAACTTTTTCAACTTCTGTGCTTGGGCTGATGCCTCAAAATTATTTGTTTTGTGTTAATCCTCAGCTGGGCTTGCAGTTGGAGGGTAGTATCTATCTTATAGGGTCAGTTACTATGTCCCAGCCACTAGTCAGTTTTCTGTTAGCTCCAAAATACTCATGATTTTGTTTCCAGCAGTGTGTATATGTGTGTGTGTGTGTGTGTGTGTGTGTTTGTGTGTGTGTATTCTAGTGTGGCTCTTTGAATAAATTGAAGAGATATGACATATGGTAGTGAACTGAGACTATTTTTTCCCTTGCTGTAGCACCAATGAAATATTCACAGTGTCTTTGGCAGCTTTGAATATGCTGCTGGTGTAATTCTGAATCACGGAATACAACAGACTCTCCACGTGGAAGACAGAACCAAAACATTTATTCAGACACCAGAAAGTTGAATCCCAACACCAGAAAACCAAATCCATCACAGCAATGAAGAAATTCATCATACTAACCAAGAAGTCTACACTCATGATCAGGCCTTCCCATAAACAAACACAGTCCTGCCTGCCTGCTTCCTCTGATCTTCCCAGCTCTGATTAGTCTGACCAACTTCTGCTCAGTTCTGCTCCTGTTCCACCCCTTCCTGTTACACCTGTGTGTAACTTCCCACCACATGTGATTTAGGCTTCCATGTGACTCAAGTAGGTCGCACGGACCTATTAATGGGTGGGAAATATCTTCAAATTAAGCAAAAATACAAAGTAATCAAAAATACATTAACAATACTTATAGGGTTTCTTTGAAGGGGATTTGGAGGCCAGGTGATTGACTTCACACTTCTTCCCACCTCCTTCATTCTTTACCCCAGTATAAGCCAAGGGGACATTTATCTTCGATTGAGCTATGTACTAAATTTTTTATAAAATAAGAAGAAAATAAAGTACATTTGCAGTGTCACCCAATTTCTGCAACATAGGTCTGGAGGTTACTATAGGAGAAAAGAGTTATGTATATGATGACTACCCCTTTTTATTTTTAACTGAACCTTCCAGTTTTTTTCTTTTGTATTTTAATGTGTCTTATAATTATTTTCCTACTTAGTTTGTAAACAACTTGAGGACAGGTACAGATTGTATTTTATTTCATCTCTTTATTTCTGTGTTTACCACAAATTCTTTCACACAGTAGATGCTTAATAAATGTTTGTTGTATTAAATTGTTCCATTCAGGATCTGTGACTACAGAGACTATATTGTAAATATACAGTATTTTGGACGTACCTCATCTCGTTGAGTCATAGAATCTCAGTTGGAAGCAAACTCAGAGGTCATCGTCTTCAACCAGTACCTGAAAGGCAATCTGTCTCCACATCATTTTGGACAGCTCTTATTGAAGAAAAGATTTCTTCAAATTTTCCCCAAATCTGCCTTTTGGTGATTCTTATATATTGATTTTAGTTCTTCCCCCCAGAGTTATGCAAAACAAGCTTAATTCCACTCACTTTTGTATAATGGCCTTTCAAATACTTGAAAATGGCTTCTATGTCCCCGACTCTCTTCTCTTCACTATGTTACACATTCACAGGTCCTGCAAATGACCCTCATATTGTATAATTTCCACTCTTCCCCATTGCCCACTTCCCTATCACCCTGGTTATCCACCAGAATTTAAATGTCCCTACTAAAATGGTGCACCCAGAATTGACTTATTATCTAGATGTATTCTGATCAGGACAGAGAATATATAAGGGAACAATGTAACTATTCCCTTATTCTGGTCTCAAAAGTGAGGTCTAGGGGAAAAAGAGAAATGGATCTGGAATCAAGGGACCAGGGTAGAAATCACAGTTTTGTTACCAATTACTTATGTGACCATGGCCAGTCCTTTTACTTCTCTGGGCCTTATTTCCTCATTAATAAAATGAGAGAGCTCAACACTACAACCATTGACTAAAGCCCTTTCTAGTTTTAAATCTATGATTCTGTAGCTATGAGGTTTAGTTAATGCAACCCAAGATTGTATGAGCTTTTGTGGCAGATGTCATACTGTGACTGCTATTGACCTTGAAGTTCACTGAAATTCCCAGACCTTTTCACATAAACTGCTTTCTGATCATATGACTTCTGATACCTGTACAGCTAATTTTTTAATTCAAATGTGACTTTACATTTATCTCTATTAAGCTAATTAAGCTAATGATTAAGCTAATGATTTGAGATACTTTTGGATGCTAATTCTATCATATAATGTCTCTTGTCCCTTCCAACTTGTGTCATCTTTAAATATGCATTCCATTTATGCCTTCATTCAAGTATTTGATGGAAATGTTGAATGGAACAGAACAGATCCCTAGAGTCCTTCACTATAGATCTTGCTCCAGTTTGTTAATGATTATACTTTGGTGCCAGCCAGATAGATAATTCCCAAGACCCCTTTCAATTCCAACAGTCTTCAATTCTATTATCCAATCCATATTTCTTTATCAGTCCACAAGAATGTCAAGACAGAATCTGTCAAATGCCTTGCTAAAATCTAATTATATTATGCCTGGGGCATTCCCCTAATACATACTCTTACAACTCTGCTTTTAAAAAAGGAAATGAGGTCATTCAGGCATGAAGTTCTGATACTGGTTCTTAGTGATTACCACTTCCCTTTCTAAATGTTCACCAAGTAAGTCTCCAAAAATTTTGCCAGGAATAGAAATTAAGTTCACTGGCCTACATCTTGAGTTCCTTCTGCTTTTAAAAACTCAAATAGACATCCAGGCACTATCAATTTTTTAGTTAATTTAGTACTTCCCAAACCATTCAATTCATTAAATATTTATTGACTATTTCCTATGGTCCAAGCAATATGCTAGGCTTGTGTTATTTGACTTTTAGACATGGTTTACAAGATAATCTTTAATTTTACAAATTACTATATGATTTTACTGATTTACTACATGAAGCAGGCACTGTAGAATGCTTAGAGTTTGGTCAGACATCAAAGACTCCAAGGTTATCCTCTGCATTCCAGGCCAATTACAAGTCCTGCCACTGGATCCCAGTTATCTTGCCACTGGACTTCAATGACTCTGGAAGGGAGAGTGAGACTAATGACTTTGTGCAATGCAGCCTCACTTAAATCCAATTTGTGCACAAGTCATCCTGTGAAGTCATTGGTCCTCTTTGAGAAAGGGCAAACAATAATCTTTTTCTAATTATTTTTCTTGCTTTTTTTTTTTTTTTACTAATTCTGTTCTTATCTCTGGTAAGTTGAAGGCATGAATATGCACAGATAGCTAATTTAGGGGTATCTCCAACATAAATAAACCTTTTCCTATTAAAATATATTTAATTTTATGTAATATTATATGGCACTTCTCTGTCTAGCTCCTATCAATTACTTTTTCTACCTCAAATCATGTGTTTCTATCACAAAAGCATGAGAGTTCTGTGTAATCTTTGCATTCATTTCTTGCTATTGAACCATGCTTTCCCATATATTCTTCCTCTTCTCAGTGTTCACTCACCTTTGCTCTAAAGCTACCAGATATCCGAACATATGTTGGTTTAATGGACTCTGGGTCTCATGATATTTTTAATACAATTTATCTCTTCATCTGCAGTAATCAGTATGGATACAGAAGCTGTTAATTATTTTTATAGTTGTCTTTTTACAAATACTAATAGTAACAAAATATGTGATAAACAAATATACCATGAAAAAATAGCCCTTGTTATTTTTGGTTGTACGATAAAATCCACTCTACTAACTTTTCTCAATCTCTCCAAAGAGTACGTATGAATCATCCTTCCATTTAGCTGCCACTTACTTCTTTCTTCTGGTTTTGTTTATAGAAAGAATTCCAAGATTGCTATGATTCAACTTCTCCAGTGATATAATAAAAATAATAGTTAACCTTTATATGGTGCTTTACATGATACTCACAACAACTTTGTGAAGTAGGTACAATTATCGTCTCCATTGTACAGATATGGAAACTAGGGCTAAACTAGGGTAAGCGACCTGACCAGAGTTATGTAGGTAACAGATGTTTGAGTCAGGATTCAGACTCAGATCTTCCTAACTCCAAGTCTATTTCTCTATCCATAACACCATTCAGGTGCAATGCCCATGTGTTGGTCACTGGACAATGATCTCACATTTAGAATTCTATGGTCAAATTAAAATTTATAAATGACCTAAAGACTGTGACTTTTAGCAACTTTTGTCCTCTTTCCCACCACTGTGTCACTGTCACTGTGGAGCTTACATTTCATTGGCATAGCTTTCAAGAGAACTCAGGATCATTTCCATATCACTATGGAATATGTTGAGTAGGACTTTATGAATAATAAGAACCCACTCAAAGCTATTTCCTTGCCACGTGACCTCCATTCTAATTGCCATCTTTTGGGCTTCTACCCCAGGAACCCCAGGTTCTAATAGGCAAGCATTCACCTTATTTTGCTCAGTCCCAGGTCCACCATGCTACTCTGTCATGCCACTGAGTGTACACCACTTATCTTTCCACCTCTTTCTCTGAGAATTATAATAAAATCAACACTATCATTTCTGAAAAGAATATGTCAATAATCATCTTATAACTCTAATCACCATTCCTTTTAACTTCCCTCTCTAAAATTCTCCTTCCTAGTCACCACTCTCTTATATGCGTTGCCTTCCCCTATTAGAATCTAAACTCCTTGAGAGTTTGGATTGTCTTGCTTGCTTTTCATCCTCAGTACTTAACACAGCATCTAGTACATAAAAAAGCCTTAAAACAATTTTTATTCATTCATTCATTCAAAGTCGATTGTTAATGTCAGGAGACATGTGACAAAAGCAGAGGCAAAGTAGGAAAATTTCTAGCCAAGAAGTTCTACAGCAGAGATTTCCCATGTGAAACTGGAAAGGCCTGAAAGGAACCTTGAAATGGTGGACTTGACCCTAGTGATAGTATTGATTGCATTAGCACTGTAGACGGTGTGTTGCAACTTCTCCTAAAGTCAAAGAATTCAATAGGGCAGCATGGATTTGCCAGCTGGTCCTATTGAAAGCTGTCATGATGATTAGCCTGACATGGAGGACACTGGAGCCAGGGGCTCTCCTTCATATTCTTTTACTACAAGAAGACAAGATAAAATAGAACAAATGAGAAATACCAATATCCCAGTAACTGGAACTGTTTTGTCAGTGGTCAGATAGTACTGACCACTATAACAGGCAAACCATGAATATATATGAAATAGACCGAAGATATGAATTCCTTTTATTATGAACCAGTTACCATATCACAAAATTAGAAACAGATCTTATGGTTATAAGCAAGAACTTCATACTGCTTTTTGTCAATTGTATCCTTGGTTCCAAGTACATAACAATGTACCACAGAACAATGCAGAATAATCAAAAAAAATAGCTTCATCACTAAGAACAGATTAGATGGAATAAGGGCTGAAGCTGAGAGTTGCTAAAATCCAAAGAAGGAAAAGTTGAAGAATCTCTTAAGCTTGAAAAACATACTATATTCTATTTAGAAGAGATTCTGATGGATGTAAGGTCACACAAAACCATGATGGACTTAAATCTCTCTGAATGATCTTCATGGTCTACTTGTAATACCCACTTCATCTTGAGGGAATATTTTTGAGTGGACATAGGCTAGGTCCACACTAGTACCATCCTGATTTAGTCGTACTAGTAAGATCAGAGGCTTAGACATTTTATCTCTATACTTGACAGACTCTTCAAAATAAATGGAAGTTTTATTTTCTTAAAGACTTATTGTAACTAATTATAGTCATCTAATTATTATATTTCCTTTTAAAATTGTTTCAATTGTCAAGCATCCATTTTGTTTCCTTCTTACCTCTCAACCTTTTGCAACCTATGCTGAAAAAAAAACCCTTTGTAACAAATATAATAAATTCCCACATTGCACTATGTCCAAAAAATGCATATTTCACAAGCCTGTTCACTCTGTCAGGAGGTGTTTAGCATTCTTTGTCACTACGCCTCTGGAATCATGTTGATCGTCGCATTGGTGATGCAATTTATTATCTTTTATTTATCTATTATCTTTCATACTTGTTGTCCAGAATGGCTGGACCAATTCACAGTTATACCAACAGCATGATATTAACTTATTTTCCTACAGACCCTCCAATATTTGTAATTTCCTTTCTTCGTGTGACAATTTTGTCATTTGAGGTGAAACTTCAGTTCCTTTAATTTGCATTTCTCTACTAGTGATTTGGAGCATTTTTCCATATGGTTATAGATATCATGTTATGTTTTTTTGTCTTGTTGATAGGATTTGCAATACTGATTATTTTTCCAATTTGGAACTATATTTTTGATTGTAACAAATAATTTAAAAAATATACTGCTGTACACTGTCAATATTTACTATATTTGTATCAATACTCATTACTGATTTTGGTCTAAATTTTTATTTTTCAGTCTTTCTCTTTGCTATATTTGAGAATTAAAAGTATATTTACTTCAGAGGCAGCTAGGTGACTTCGTGGATAGAGTACCGAGTCAGGAGAGCCTGAGTTCAAATCCAACCTCAGACACTTACTAGCTGTATAACTCTGGGTAAGACATTTAATACCAATTGCCTCCAAAAACAAAATGTATTTGACTTATAAAATGAATGATCAATCTTCATACTTTGATACTTCAAAATATCTCATTGATGAGGTTACTCTCTGTTCCAGTACAGAATGAAAGCCTTCTATACCTTCTTATTCTGTTTAACTCTTATCCACTTCCCCCTATTAACCCTCCCCAATAAGTCTATCTAATGACTTGGTGGTTCTTCCTATAGACCTCTTGAACTAGAACAGATACCAATGGAGCAAATAGTTTTCTGTTGTTTATAGATCATACTAATTACATTAGTGGACCTCTTCTTTTTCAGTTCACATGTATGCCTGATAAATCTTTTACACTACTTCTATTAAATTTTTCATTGATAACATTTTGTAGTGAACATACATCTTCCCTGGATCTTTCTATTTTCCTTTTGATGATCTACAACTTTAATTCTTCAGACATTGTATCCCATGACTTGTGTCCATACAAAATTATTAGAAGGATATTAATGCTAAAAAAATGGACCTTTGCTTCAAGGCGAAGTTGGGGCTATCATAGTCTCACAGTCCCAGAACTGTAAGAGATCTCAGAGATCATATAGTCCAACCCCTTTATTTTATGGATGAAAAAATTGAATTTCAGGGAAATTAAGTGACTTGCTCAAGGTCACACAGTCAACAAGCATCAGAGATACATATAAACCTAGATCTTCTGACTCTATACCCATTAGTCTTTCTATTGCACCACAACTGTACCACAATGCAAGAGTATTGTATGATTTCTCAAAGACACTACATCCATTTCTCCATCTCCTATGCTACTCTGATCCCAGGTCATTGATCATTTGCAATATCTCAACTATTCTTTGGCAAAGGTGCTATTTTCAGAGCCACCTTCTGTCCACTATTTACTTATGGGTTAATATTCCTTTCTTTGGCTGTAGAGAATAAGTACACTTTTCAGGCAGTGCTTTGAATCATGGCTATGAACCATTAAACCAGACTACACCATAAGCCAACAGATGATTAGACGAAGATCACATTTGTTCTTTTATTGAGCTCTTTTCTTTTAATGTTTCCTCTAACTCCCTCAGTTCAACTCTAATCTGATTTAGCATCAGAAATCGTTTTTTAGCTTTAATTCTTTTACCCCTCAACTGGACTAAGTATTGCCAGGGCTCTACTTCAGAATGAAAAGAAGCTGAGTAAAATTGAAGTGAGAAAACTGCCTTCAACTTCTCGCTGGTATGCCCCTCTGTTCTATGGGAATTAGAAATAGGCTAGTTATAGAAGATTTCAAAGGCTACTTTGTGACCCTTCATACATGTATCCTAACTGTATGTGTCTCCTGTATTTGTTTCCTTTCATGAACATTTCTTAAGCCTGTTTGCTTTTCTCACTGATAGTGAATGTAATTGCAGTTGCTACTTTTCTTACTCCCTTTTTCCTTTATGTGTCTATTTTTTGCATTAATTATGTTTTTGACTGACTGGTTCAAAATCGGTTCCACTTTCTAATTTGGACAAGTTTATTAATGGAAAGGGCAGCTAAGTGGTGCAGTGGATAGAGTGCCAGGCCTGGGGTCAGGAAGATTCATTTTTCTAAGTTCCAATCTGGCCTCAGATACTTGCTGTCTAACCCTGGGCAAGTTATTTAACCCTGTTTGTCTCAATTTCCTTATCTGCAAAATGAGCTGGCGAAGGAAACAGCAAACCACTCTTCTTTTTTTGCCAAGAAAGCACCAAATGGAGTCACAAAGAATCATACATAGCTGCAGTGACTGAACAACGACCAAAAGCAACAACATTAATAGAAAGGGGCAGAAACAAGGACAGGTGCTAGAGAAACACTGAGGAGGGAAACCTATAATGAAAAGACATTCATTTAGGGCATATACATACACACACATATTTGTATATATGCACATATATAGTCTACTTGCTGCTTAGATGGAAGAAAAATGGAATTTGGTTTTTCACCATGAAATAGAAGTAGATCATGTTATGCAAAAACCTTGCTTTGGAGCAGTAGGATTAGTTATAACCAGACCTCTGAGTTGTAGAGGCCTCAGAACCGGATCTGAGTAGCATCTTCAGGGTTGTGACCAAGAAAGATCTCCATTTGGATTGAGAAACACACCTCAGGGCCTGCATTGTTCCACAGTGCTCTTGGAATAGCTGACAGGAGGGGGGGGTGGGGTGGAAAGGCTTTCCATCTGCCATTGGGAGCTGAATTGAGTTGAGGCCTCAGAGAAGAGTTGAGCTGACCTAAGCTTAAAGCTCAAAGTAGAGCAGAGCTTAGAGTGGAGCTGAACTGAGAGCTCAATGAGGACCTCTGATAAGGAATGGGAATAAACCTCAGAGCTTAGTACTTGCTTTTCGAGATGTCAAAACCCCTCAGAGCCCAGCTGAGGCAGCAGATCTGAAAGATGTCTACCAATCCCAAGCTTAAGGTTTGTTTTGCTCAAAGAGCTTAACCTTGCCTCAGCTACTCAGAAGGGGAGAGATCTGAGTGCAGCAACCAGCAGAGAATCAGTCAAGTTCATCAGTGAATTGCTGCGTAGATTGTTTCTGAAGAGGACAAAAGATATCAAAGTCCAGAATTCAGAATCATGAGGTTTCCTGGGCACATCTGTGCCCAGCACAAGTGGCTTCTCCCTATGGTCCTGTAAATTTGCATCCACTTTCTACCCATAAATACAATATGCATCAATGAAGGAGTGTAGGTTGTTATGGTATAATTATTTTTGCTTTGCCTTTGTTTTGGTAAATGTTCTGAATTAAGAGTTAATTGTCTCATCCTTCCTGATTTGTTAAATGAGGAGCACACTGGTAGGGGCTCAGGAAACTATAGTTGTGAGTAGTAGAAGTGTAATCTCCTCACTAGGGTTATGCTTAGAACACTGAGTGAGTAGCAACAGTGTGGCCTCTTCCTCTGTGAACCACTAATGTGAGTGTGATTGTAGGTTGGATGAATGAACCTGCCCAGAACCCTGCCCCCCAAAAAAGATAAGAGGGTAGTTGCTATGGTGTGCAACATTATTAAAAAGAAACACATTCGTGGGGGCTCATGAGTTACGGTGTTGAATGTGTGTAAATCACAGAGTACTTTGAACTTGGGGTATCCTTCCAGGGGAGCTCATGTATTAGTGTGGATGTCCCTAGAATCTATTTACTTCCAGGGAAAGCCCAGGACCAGTATAAATAGGGTGATTTTTTGGTAGAAGCATAGAATTGCAGCTTCTGGAGAGAGTGGGAAAAAATGGAACACAGATAGCACAGGCAAGCATTGCAGGAATAAAGTGTGACTAAGGAGAAGTCCTTACGTTTGGCTCTGGATCCAGGGTCCTCTATCTTCTTTCCCCTTACTCTCTGTACCCATACTGAAATGAGCTGTCTTTTCTAACATCTTGAAGCCGTGATTTCATTAAACCAGAGCTATGACACCTATGCCTAAAATCTCTAAAAGATTATTTTTTTCCATTCTGAATGTCTCCACAGGAGGGAGGCAAGAGAGAGGATTTAAAGTCAGAGAAGTGGGTTTGAATTCCAGCTCTGCTATTTATTATCTAGTAAAACTTTGGGCAAGTTATTTAATTGCCCTGTGTCTCAGTTTCCGCATCTGTTAGACTAGAAGATGATGTCCAAGGTACCTTCTAACTCTAAATCCTATGATTCTAAACCTATAAGATTAGCTTGGCTGATTTCATATGGTTTACCCCTAGACAAATTAACCTGAAATTTAAACAAAGTATTCCCATGCTTGGAAAAATTTATATGCCTCAGATATCTCCCAGGACATAGGAACAAAATGTTAGGGAAAAAATACCGTAAAAAAAAAGGTAAACTATGTTTTAGGGTGACTAATTATCTGTTCTCTATAGTTACCTGAAATCAAATGAAGCTTATTCTAGTAAATATATATGTATATGTGTGTCTCTGTGTGTGTATTTTTCCTTAAGTGCACTTTTGCGAAGTTACATTAAGCCTATTACTTTCTTGGAACTGCCTACAAAGCTATGGTTCCTATAGTAACTCAGCCACATCACATTCTTTACACATTTGTGGCATGCATTTTTGAAATAACATGCAATTTACTGTACTGAATTACAATTGATATACAATTTATGGTGTACACCTGCATTTTATGGTATGTTCTTAAGATAGAATAGGCAATATAATGCAAGAAATTGGCAAAAAACAAATAGGTACAATATGGTGTCTCTGAGAATATGGTAGCTTTCTAACTTGGTAATATTTTTGACATATGAGAGTTTCCTTTAATCTTAGTTTTGTACATGCCTTCTTAGTAGGAAGGTTTGGTGGGGATACACACTGTAAAGATGGAATGATTCATTGTTTTTCTGTAAGCCTCCCCTGTGGGCAGTTTTCCTAGGAGAATAAATGGTACCAACATACCACGGTTTGAAAACTTGTTGCAATAAGATGTATTTGCACATTGCACATATTTGCATAAACATTAAAATGAGTGCTTTTCAGACTAATGTGAAAATAGGCTAAATAACAATGTATATATAGAGTTTATATCAAATTACACACAGTCTTGGGGTGGGGGAAGGGGAGAGATGGGGAGAAAATTTGGAACTCAAAATCTTATGGAAGTGAAGGTTGAAAACTACAAATACACAAATTTAATAATAATTTTTTAAAATGATTGCTTTTCAGCTTCTTAGAAACACACGAAGAACAACATCTGAGTAAATACATGTGGAGGAATTTTAAAGTCTCTTTTGCTTTGCACAAGTCTCCTGCCAAAGCTTTCTTTTCCTTCCTTAAAGGTATTTTCCAGTTATACCTATTCCTTTCCAAGAAGTTAATTGCTTCATGACTTTGGATCAATTCAGTCTCCTTTTAAGTCTCTGTACTTCCAACATTAACCACCTCATCTTTAGTGATGCTACCAAAGTCCTTCCCAGTCCTCCCTATCCCCCACTATTTGGTGCTTTGATTACCCTATCTCCTCTCTGGGGGTTTACAATGAACTTTAGTCATGCTGCAGATTATTAACTTCTTTTCTATGAATAATTTATGCTTGTTAATGTACTAGATGTAAAAGTATGATTAATTTACATATTTGTGTAATAGAAATTCACTTCTCAGAATGTTCATTTTGCTACATTTCTCTGTGCCATTAATTTACATATTTGTGTAATAGAAATTCACTTCTCAGAATGTTCATTTTGCTACATTTCTCTGTGCCATTATTTTTGTACCAGCACTAAATCCCTTAATACACACAGGACTTTTAGAATCACTGAATTGGAGAGCTGGAAAGGACTTTAGAGATCATTTATCCTTTCTACCATCCCCCATTTTACATATGGAGGAACTGAGGTTTAAAGAGGTTAGATCAGAGGTGGGGAACCCGCAGCTTTGATGTCACACATGTTTCCAGGTTTTCCACCCCGGGTTAGATGATTGCCTAATGCCATACTGACAGCTGGCAGTAAAACTCCAGGCCCCTACATTTTCTTCTATTTCATGCTATATAAAGTGAATGAAAAATTAAACTTCGATCCCATCATAACATTTTAGTAGTGTAGTGGATAGAGCTCTGGACCTGGAGTCAAGAAGACCTGAGTTCAAATCTGGTCTTAGACACTTACTAGCTGAGTCACCCTGTGCAAGTCACTGAACTTGTTTGCCTCAGTTTCCTCATTTGTAGAGGGGATAATATTAGCACCTACCTTTCAGGGTGGCTAGGAGAATCGAATGAGATAATAACTGTAAAGCATTTAGCATAGTGCCTCGCACATAATAAGCACTACATATATTAGCTACTATGACTACTTCAACTACTCCTATTTCATATGATACAAACAAAAATATTAATTGACTGGAAGCTATTTGTCATAGGATTCTAGGAATTTGTACTGAAAGGGACTCAGAGGTCATGTGGCCCAAAAAGATTAAATGACTTGTCGCAAGTTCTCACAGCTAGAAAATAGCTGAGATTCAAAGCCAGGGCCCAGACTCAAATCTCATAGGAAAATACTTAGAAGAGCCTTGCAGTTATTTAGATTTTTAAAGTTCTCCCCCAAAATAAACAAACAACCCTTAAGATTTATATACCTTTTCATCTAGCTCTAGAAAACTTGACCAAGAACCAAGGTGTAGCATGGGGTCGTGGAAAGATTACTGGAACAGAACAGAGTTGGAGTTTGATTCTGCTCTGACATTTAATGGCTATGTCAACTCTTGGGTAAGTCACTTTACTTCTTTAATTCTGTTAAGTGATGGGATTAAAATAGATCAACTAAGGTCTCTTCCAGTTCTAAATTTTATGATTCATCAGTAATTACTCTTGTCATTCATTCATCTCAAGCTTTATTTTGTATTGTGGGCCCCAACAGTTAGTAACCAAAAGTCAAACTATTCCAAGTTCTTTGAGAAACAGCAATTTCCTAAGAACACCTAAAAATGGTAATCAAAAGAAAAGGCAGAGTTTGGTAAGTTTATTTTAGGTCACTTGCTGAATTTATTTTAAACCTTGGGCTCAGTGCTAATTCATATGGTTAAAAATTCAAATAATTTAAATACCTGAGTCCAAAAAGCCACTGCATTTAATAAAATATCTAAGTTTTGTAAAGGGACAATGTTATTAACATTAAGTTTTAGGTGCTGTGAATACAATCATTGTATTCACAAGGAGCTTACATGCTAACAATGGAGACAAGTATATATTATGCATATGTATGTGTAACATACAATTATATACAAAACAAATATAAATAAGCAAAAACAAATACAAAGTGGCTTGAGAATCTTCTATAGTGTACTATAAATACAAGGTATTTATGAAATGCGATGAGATACAAAGGGCAGCTAGGTGTCAAAGTGGATAGAGTGCCAGGCCTGAAGTCAGTAAGACTCTCAAATTTGACCTCAGATACTTAGTAGCTGCGTAACTGACTAATCACTTACCTCTGTTTGCCTCAATTTTTTCATCTGTCAAATGAGCTGGAGAGAAAATGGCAAACCATTCCAGTGTGTCTGCCAAGAAAACTCCAAAGGGGATCACGAAGAGTTTGAAACCACTGAACAATAATGAAATACAAAGTAATTTAAGGATCTTTTGTAATGTATTATATGGGAACGAGATGAAGTGAAATCAAATGTCCTATTTCTATCTAAATAAAGGCGGTTAAAGCAACTCCAGCGAAAAGATGGCCATACACACTACAAAGTTTCTGATCACACTGGTGATAGACTTTAGTTCAGGAGTATACACAGTACTCTGGTTACAGGAAATTTGCTAGTCTCTTCTAGGTTTTATGGTGAAATCCTCATAGCTCCCTTCTGAAGAATCTACAACTTGAAATAAAAAAATGAATAAAAAGAAAACAGAATAAAATAAAAATTTCATATTTACTTCTAATACCATATAATAACTAGAGTATTTATAATAATAAATATTTAACAAAAATAAAACAAGGCAACGTTATTTTATCAGGACATCTGCAGATTGAGTAACATTTCTTTCACCCCTCAGCACAGCCAATGAAGCAACCTGTGAACAAGGAGGAAATGACTGGTTTGTTCAGCCTGCACAATTTTGGGTAAAATCACAACTGGGGTCAGTCTGCCTGTCCTCTGGGTGTACCCGCTAAGCAGAAGCCCACGTGCCATTACAGCCTCCTTCTCCTCCTCGGGGCTTTTGTCAAAATCATCTAACCTGCTCAGTGATTGGCCTGAGGTCCCCGGCAGCTTTAGCTACAACAGCAGCCGAACGCTTACTTTTTTTTTTCTCCCCAGGGAAATCTTAGCCTTTTAAAATCTATTTCATGATCGTTATTTTTTACGATGCCTGGAAATATCTCGTCCTCGTTCTAAAAGGACGGCCTCGAGGGTCTGGTTCTCTTTTTGGTAAGAATCCCCCCGGCCCCCCCAGCCCCCCGAGGACCCGAGCCAGGACTGGATGCGGCGCGATGGAAAAAACAGCCTCGAGAGCCCCGCGGCCGCTCCGCCTCCGCCCCACCCCTCCGAGGGCCGCGGGGCCACGGAGCCAGCTCCGGGGAGCGCGCCCCCGCCCCCAGGCCTCGCTTCCGCGCCACCTCCCCCTCTCCCCCGCCCGAAAGATTCTGCGCGATAGTCGCCAGCGTGCGCGCGCACGTCCGCCCTCCCATTCTGTCTCCGGTCTCAGAGAACGCAGCGCTCACCAGGGCTGGTTCCCCTTCCGATCCTCCCCGCCCCGCATGCGCAGTACGCGCGGGCGGTCTCCGTTTGTTTGAACAGGAAGGCGGACATATTAGTCCCTCTCACCCCCCCGAGGCATTCGCGGCCGCCACTCACTCTTCCCTTTCCCACCCCCTCCCACCATCCCCTCCCCGCCCCAACCCGGACTTGGGCTGACCGGCCCCTCCCAGGCGCTCTCCCCAGTCAGTCGTCGTCGTGACCGGACCCTTCGGCCTGTGTGCCCCAGCCCGTCTCCTTTCTTCCTTCCTTCCTTCCTTCCCTCCCTCCCTCCAGCCTCCTCGGACGGGCACCGGCCTCGCCCTGCCCCGCCGGACCCCGCGGCGGCAGCAGCAGCAGCAGCAGCGGCAACAACGGCGGCGGCGAGTGGACAAGATGGGCGAGTGAGGCAGCGCCGCGGAGAGCTGCTCTCGAGCGAGGCGGAGCCGCACGTCGGAGCTGGCCGAGCGGAGCCGGGCATGCGGGCTTAGCCTGCCTGCGGCGCCTGGGAACGGAGGGAGCGGGCCCCGCGGCCGGCCGGGCGGCATCCGCCGGGAGCGCCAGCTCTGCCCTCCCTCGACTCGCCCGGGGAGGCTCTTCCCTGCCCCTCCCGCCTCTCCTTCCCCTCTTGCCCTCCCCAGGGGGGCCGGCCCTTGATGGAGGCGGCCGGGGCCCGGGCCCGCTAGGCGCGAGCACCTTTCCCCGGGGCGCCGAGGCCGGTGGCGACAGCGGCGGGGCGGGCCGTCGGGTGGGATGCGCCTGCGGGCTTCGGCGCGGCTACGGGTCGCCGTCGCCCCCCGAGCCCGGCCGGGAGAGCGCAGAGCCGCCGAGTGAGGGGCAGCGCGGAGCCCGGGCGCCCGCGGAGGAAGTGAGCCGAGCGTTTTCCGTCGCTAGTGCCGCTGGTGGAAGGGGATTGTCACCGCCGCAGCACCATGTCGACTGGGGACACTTTTGAGACTCGGTTTGAGAAAATCGACAACCTGCTGCGGGACCCGAAGTCGGAAGTGAATTCGGATTGTTTGCTGGTAAGTGGGGCTGCCGGCCGCGCCGCGCCTTGTTTTGCCCGGTTCGGCTCGGGATTAAGGTTATTTCCTCTTGGGGGCCTTGACTGCTGCGCTGCCGAGGAAAGTTGCCTCTGTGCCTGGGACTCGACGGAAAGCATCTCGGCCGCGATTAAAAAGAAATCCCTCGGGAGCCTTGGTTGTGTGGTTCATTCCGAGGGAGTGTGGGAGGCTGCGTACGACCCCAAGCCTCTCTCGTGATTAGCACTCATGAACTTTTATTGCAGGGATCCCAGAAGAAGGCATTCTCTTGTCAGAGTTGTCATTAGACGCATGGACCGGTAGTTAGGAAATAGAGGTTCTCTTAGGAAGTCGTCTTCCTGAGGAGTGTCACACAGTTACGTACGAAAGGACGCACTTCTCCTTTCAACAGATGTAGCAGAGTGCTTAGAAAGTGACCGTAGAGGATGAGTTTTGGAAAAGTGACTTTTAGCCAGAATGTAGTTAGCCTTTGAGAAACTGAGCGGCTGCTTTTTTGCTGGACTAGTTAAGTGTAAAAAACCAGGACTCACATTCTATGAAACTGAGGAGGGTGAGTGTTGATCGGTTTTCTCCTTCCCCTTCCTAGTGACTTAGTTGGTTTTTATTCCAGCACATTGTTAACATCTTCTAATAATTTTGTGCATTACAAAAAAAAGCAGTCGTAGTATTATTAAAGCACTCTACTGTTTTTTTTTTTTATTGTTTTGTATAGTGAAAGCCGAAGTCCAATTTCAAAAATCAGTGATGGGCACTGATAGTGTGTACAATTACAAGTCATTTAGACTTTTGGAGTTTTGACACTTTTCTACAAAATCACTGTTTGTATGCTCTGTTGAAATAGACCCTTATATCAAAGTCAGTTTCTAATGATGCTTTTCCAAGTTGTAAAAGTATCCTAATTTGGTGGACTCAAATAAGTTTCTCTTTAAAATGAAGTCATAGGGAGCGTGGGTACTGATAAGATTTCACAGCATCTCCAGGGATTATTGTTAAGAATGCAAGGGATCAGTTTATAACTTACCATTTGGGGCTAAGTGAATGTAAGGCTACTAAAAAATAGTAGTCATTGAGTCATTGAGAGAAATATGCTATTTTTAAATGTTATGCTTAGATAAAAGACAAATTATATTGGATAGTTTTTAAATTAACATGGATTTTAGTTTTATCCAACTATTTTGATTTTAAAGTGAATGTCATATTGTTGAGGATTGAATATAGGTTACCAAGAAGCTGAAAACTCCTTTACCAGTAAGAAACTAAAGTCTAAATTGTTTCTTAATTTGAGATCTCTATGCAGTGCTGAAGCTATTGGGAGTAGTGTTTTAGACATAGAGAAATGTTTTACCCATATTTACAGATGTAATATTTTAAAATATATAATTGGTTGCTTTGCTTTATGAATCTTTCAGGAGTTTTACTTAATGTTGAAACGGAATAGAAAGATATTTCCTCTTGATAGAGATTTCTTTGTAATTTAATTAGACATTTATTGAGCACTTAAAATATGCCAGGCCTTGCATGCATAAAGTGTAAAGTTTAAGAAATTTTATTGTTTAATGTCTGTTGCTTCCACTTTTTCACCTTTTTTTATTTAACTCTTTTGAACTCATCATTCTGTGAAACAGCATTTGTAGACAGGTTACAATTATCTTTTGACCTAATGTAGAGATCTTTTTCTGTTCTATCCTTGTGACTATTGTGTTCTTGAAACTCATTCTAAATCAGTTTTTTTTCTTTATTTGTTGTGTTTTTAGTGTAATTTCTCCTTCTTTCTCAAGTATAGTTCTTAGAATTGGAAGGGTTCTTAAGATGAAGAATGATCCCTCTCTAAGTCTTCCTTTGAATGGATGAATTCAATCAATCAGAAATTATTTGTTGAATGTTGATTCCTTAAGGGAAAACAACGAATGATAAGACAGTTTTCTTTCTTTAAAGAGCTTGTGATCTAATAGGGGAACAGTATGAATGAAAACCTGACTTGCAAATGTGCCAAAGGAGGGGCACATATTTAATAATACACCTTTAAGGCCTATTTTTATTGAAAGCTGAGAGATGTGCAAAGAGCATAGGATTATGGAGTTATAGTTGGAAGGGGCTTCTGACTCTGTCCTTTAGGCTTACTGTATAATAGAGAAGATAAGACATGTACACTGATACAGAATAGGGCATAAAGTGGAAAAGAAATGCCATCTGAGTACTGTGAGAGTTGTCATCATTTTTGGCTGAGAAAATCTGGGAAGACTTCATGGATAATAAATGCTGTATTCATCCTAGGGAGAGTGAAATCCCTGTAGGCTGGAGTGGTCAAAGAAAACTTCATAAAGGAAGTTGAACTTAGACCCTATTATAGTTGGAGAAAAAGGGGGAATGTAATGAACAAAGGAATAGGGGCAGGGTATAGTTGCAGGGTTTCAGGGATATTCAGGTTAGGAGAGGAGTAAGAGATTATAGGATCATAGATTCAGAGCTAGAAGGTACTTGAAAGATCACATAGGAACAGGATCACACAGTTAGAGCTGGATGGTACCTTCAAGGTCATTTAGTCTTTACTCCTTGTTTTATGGGTGAGGAGGGGCATATACATGTTCATGGAGGACTAACACCTCTGGCTTGAGGGCTTGCTGAACCCTTTGTAGGGCTGTTTGTTCACCTTTGTTGTCCACCTGGCACTTAATTTTCACCTGTGGTTCTAAGAAGATGTGGCATGAGAAGGGGGGTCACACCTTGTAATGCCTTCTCAGTAAACTGGCTAAACCAAGTTGAGGGTAACAGACTATTACCCATCAGTGAGTTAAGAGGATGTCTACCCCGAGCATGTGAAGACTTCCCCTGGCAGAATGGGTGAATGAGAAGAGTGTTCCAGCATCCATGAAGGCAGTTGAAACAGGGGTTATGGAGCACTTAGAGCTCTATCAGACATTGAAGAAGCCAAGGCCATCCACTGCATCCCAGTTGTCTTGACTTTTGTCCTGCCGATGCACTTCAGTGACTCTAGAAGAGAGTGAGGCTGCCAACTTTATGCAACTCTGCCTAACTTAAATCCAATTTGTGTACTAGGTAAGATGTCATTCTTTGATGTCATTGGTCCTCTTCCCTGAAAATGAAGGACAAACAGCAATCGGTGAGGAACCGAAGAGCTTAAGTGACTTGGCTAGAGCCACACAAATAGTAATTAATTAGTAAGCTTCAGAGATGGGATTTGAACCTAAGTGCTCTGAAGCCAAAGTCAGTGATTTTTTCTGTAAATAGATAAAATCTCCCAAATAGATTATGGAGGATTTTGAATGTCAGCCCACTTCAATCAGTTAACATTTTATTGATCTTTTTGGAAAGATCAATAGGAAAAAATGCAAAGTACTTGCTAATTGAAGCCCTTTAAAATTTAACTCCCCCTATCCTCCATCTTTCCAGATTTATTTTATACTGCTTCATATCTTCTGTTTCAGCTGAACTGCCCTCTTATTCCCCAAAACTTGACATTCCACCTCTTGTTTCTTTGCCTTTGCACAGGTCAAAAATATATTCCTTTTTTACCTTTGCCTCGTAGTTTTCTTTGAGGCTTAAACTCAAATGTCTCTCCTAATTTTGCTGCCTTCTGCAGTAGTTAGTATGTTTCCTCTTGAAAATAAATGCATTGTATTTTCTATGTGCATGATGTATCCCCCAGTAGAATGCAAGCACCTTGAAGAAAGGGACTGCTTGATTCTTGTCTTTGCATCTTTAGTATTTAGAATTGTACCTTTTATATAGTAGATACTTAATAGATATTTCAGTTGAATTGAACTTAGTACTATTTGTGCGTTGTAGAGGGTATAAAGAGTGAAACTCACCCTGATCTTAAGGATCTTACGGTTTTGCAGAGATGGGAGGGAGGGTGGTATTCTAAGCAGTTGGAATGACTCAAGCATGAGGTTAGGAAAAGATCATGGTATGTTCAGGAACAATACATTGGTTTCCATTAGAAAGCACAAAACAGGACTAGTTGAAAAAACAGGCTAGAAAGGTAGGTTGCTATCAAATTTGGAAGGGTCTTTAGTAAAGACTTGTTTAGGACTGTAATTCATTGGTCAGTGGGGAGCCATTGGTTCTGGTTAAGGGAGTGACATCAGAGTTGCTTTTTCATTAGGATGATTTCTGTGGCTAGAACTTGAAGCTAGGAGACCGGTTAGACTATTGTAATAATCCAGGCAGGAGCTAATAAACACTGAGACTGGCATGCTGCAGATAGTAATGAATAGAGAACTAACACAAACTGGGAAATCAAATTTGATAGGACCTATTAACTAGACTTGAAAAGTGGAGGGAGCTGCAGATGTGAGAATGGCTCATAAGTTTCAAATTTGGGTGACTGAGAGAAAATGGTTTTGTCATCAACAGAAATTGAGAAGTTCAGAAAAAGAGGACTTTTTTTTGGCAAGGATGAAGAGTTCAGTTTGAAACATCTGAGCATGAGTTGCTGGACTGGGTCCACTGCACCAATGTTACCTAATCTCAGCTGGGCCCTCAAAAAGCTACTAAGCAATCCTTTCTTACCTCTCTTATCAGCTTACTATTTTACTCTCCACAGAAGCTTTTCCAAGCTATTTCATCCTTCTCAAATCTCCCATGGCTTCTCCTCCCCCTACCTTCTCAGCTGAAAACCTTGCCTCATATGTTACTACAAAATTGAGGTCATTTGTTGAGAACTCCTTCTTCTTTCCTCTTCCTCATCTCATTTCATCACTCAAATGCTGTCTACCGATATCTCTTCCTTCATCCCATCCCACATGAAGAGGTGACCCTACTCCTTGCCAAGGCAGACTTCTCTCTCTGCACAACCATTCTCATTTCTGTGCCTCTTCTATTACCCTAATCTCATTTATTTCCAATCTCTCTCTCCTGGCTGCTTCCCTACTGCTTACAAACAAGCTCATATCTCCCTTATCTTCAAAAAATTCCTATTTGATCTTTCCATCCTCATTAAATAACATTTTGCCCTTTGTGTCTAAACTCCTTGAAAAAACTTTCTTCAATAGGTGCCTTCACTTTCTCTCCTCTCACTTCTTAACTCTATAATCTGACTCCCAATCTCATCTGTCAACCAAAATGACTATCTCTAAAGTTACCAGTGATCTCTTTCTTGCCAATTCAGTGGCCCTTTTTCAGTTCTCATTCTACTGGACCTTTGACACTGTTGATCACCTTTTTCTTCCTGATAATCTCTTCTCTCTAGGCTTTTGGGACACTACTGTCTTCAGATTCTCTTCCTACATATTTTACTGCGCCTTTAATCTCTTTTGCTGGTTCTTCATCCAGATCACAAGCACTAACTATGAGTATCTCATAGGCCCTTTTCTCTTCCTCTATCCTACTTCACTAGCTCCCACAGATGTAATTATTGTCTCTATGCTGATAATTCTCAAATCTATGAATCCAGTCCTAACCTCTTTGCTGATCAGCCATTTTTGCATCTCCAGTTACCTTTCAGACATCTCAAACTGGATATCCACTACATATCTTAAACTGAACATGTCTGAAACTGAACTCATTTATTTTTCCTCCTATACCCTCCCCCTTTCCAAACTTCTCAGTTGAGACCTAAATCCCTTAGGTCTCAATCTGGATGTCATCTTTCACTCCTCACTGTCTCTCACTTCCCATAGTCCAAGGTGGGGAACCTGCAGCCTTGAGGTCACATGTGGCCTTCTAGATCTTTGGGTGCAGCCTTTTGACTGAGTCCAAATTTTACAGAACAAATCCTTTTATTGAAGGAATTTGTTCTGTGACATTTGGATTTAGTCAGAGGGCCACATTTGAGGACCTAGAGGGTCACATGTGGCCTCAAGGCCCCAGGTTCCCCGCTGCTGCCATAATCAATCAGTCTGTCTCCAAGACCTGTTTAATTTAACCTTTGCACTGTCTCTTGAATATGTCCCCTTCCCTTCTCTGACACTACTACCACATAGTTGTAGGCCCTAATTACCTTACCCCTAGACTACTACTGTAGTGATACAATGTAATAGTAGTTACAATAGCCTGCTAGTTGATCTGCTTACAGTCTGTCCTCATTCTAGTCTAGCCTCTATTTAGCTGTCACAGTGATTTTCCTAAAGCACAGGTCTGACACCCTACCCAATTAAACTGCATTGGCTTCCTATTACTTTCAGGATCAAATGCAAAATCTTCTGTTTGGCATTCAGAGTTCTTCATAACCTCTTCCTTTCCCCCAGTGTTTCTAGTCTTACACCTTACCCCTCACCCCCTTCCCCACTACCCTTTGACGTAGTGACAGTAGCCTCCTTGTTGTTCTCTTTTCCTGTTTTAAGCTTGTTTGTACCTATTTTCATGTTGTTTCTCCCGTTTTTGAGGATAGGAATGGCCATTTGCTCTTCTTTGTATCACCAGGGCTTAGCACAGTGCCTGACATGTAGTAGGTTCTTAATAGATGCTTATTGCTTCACTGACTGATGAGATATATCTTGTAGATAGTTGGAAATTCTAGATTACCAAGTAATAGGACAAGGCTGGAGATGACTGTTTATGTGTCATATATGTAGAAGTGAAATCGGGAGCCTTGTGTGGATAAGATCTTCAAGGAAAAGGGTCGAGAGGAAAAATGTCTGAGAACAGAACTCCTCACCCTTGCATTTGGCAGAAGTGAGAAGAGACAGAATGATTAGAGAAGTGGGAGGGCAAGTAGAGGGGAGCCTCATCAAAAGGTCAAGGAAGATCAGAATCATGAAAAAGCTGCGTCATTATCAAGAGATCATTACCAATCTTGTGGGAAATGCCAGATTTTAAGAAGTGGTGAGAAAATGGAGGCAGGGAGTATAGCTAATGTGTTTGAAAGGTAAAGGTGAAAGAAAGGTAAGATGTGGAGCAAATTCCAGGGTTGTTGAAGGGCTTTGGGGAACAAAGTGTGATCTGAAGATGTTTGTAGGTGGAGGGTGAGGAGACAGTGAAGGAGGAACTAAAGGTATGGGAGTGAAATTAAGCTAATAAACATTTATTGAGTACTTACTATGTTCCATGAACTGGCATACAAATAGGAAATAAGAAAGTCTTTGCCCTCAAGGAGATTACAATCTACTAGTGAAGGACAAAACAAAAAGGAAGTTGAAAGGAGAGAATGGGGGAGATAGCTGATTTGGGGTGGAGAAGTCCCAAAGTGGTGCAGCCAGGTGAGAAATGAGATGTCTGAGCTGAGGTCCCTCACTTTAATGTGTGTGAGAGATTATTGTTGGAACAAGAAGAGCTTGAAAGAGTTGGTGGGAAATGGTTACTCTTGGAAAGTTGGAAAAGACATTTAAACTAGATAAGGTATGATGCACATGGCCAACTGAAAAGCACCTGTGTCAGATACCATTATTATTTTTTCTTGAAGCAGAATGAGTACAGATACAGATAAATTTTCATATTTGAAGGAGGAAAATTGAGGTAACTCAGGTTAGATAGAAAAGTAGTAATTCTTAAAAGTGTGGTCCATGGATCCAGAAACCTTTTCAGGGAATCTGTGAGTTGAGACTTTTTGTAATAATTCTAAAGTATTTTAAGTTCTATTATGACAAATATTGAGTTATAACCCACATAAACAAAAGCACCTGTGGGTCACTGATAATTTTTAAGAGTAGTATGAAAATTGCTGCTGTAAAGTAGCATGAAAGTGAGTTTGTAAACCTGAAAAGAATGTAAAAAATTAGGAGCAGCCTGTGGAGAAATGAATAGCTAACAAGATGGGATAGCTAGGCTAAATAGTGGACAGTGGATAGAGTACTAGAACTGAAGTCAAGACTCATCTTCTTAAGTTCAAATCTGGCCTCAGACACTTACTAGTTGAGTGACTGTGATTAAGTCCCGTCACTCAGTTTGTCTCTGCTCCTCATTTATAAAATGAGCTGGAGAAGGAAATGACAAACCATTCTGCTGTCTTTCCCAAGAAAATCCCAAGTGGGGTCATGAAGAGCCAGACATGATCGAAAACAACTGAACAGGACTGAACAGCAACAGTCAACAAGAGAATAAAATCTTTGAAAAGTTTTCTATACAAGGCTGGTCATGGTGAAATGTCCCTGCACTTTGAAGGCAGGAGGGAGTGTTAAGGAGATGGGTAAATATAGTTGATTTGCTCTGTACATTCATCAGCATTGTTATTTGTAATTATGACAAAAAACTTTTTTTGGGTCCAAGGAGTCAGTATTTCTTTTCTTCTTCCCCTTCTTTTCTTTTTTTTGAAATTTACTTATTTAACTTTTTTACATTCATTTTCACAAAATTTTGGGTTCCAAATTTTCTCCCCATTTCTCACCTTCCCCCACCCCAATACACTGAGCATTCTAATTTCCCCTATCACCAATCTACCCTCACTTCTATCATCCCTCC
>CM053773.1:54415970-54431882 GCA_028658325.1 Potorous gilbertii
TCAGGTAGTCCCATAATTTTTAAATTGTCTCTCCTGGATCTCTTTTCCAGGTCAGTTGTTTTTCCAATGAGATATTTCACATTCTCTTCCATTTTTTCATTCTTTTGGTTTTGTATTGTGATTTCTTGGTTTCTCAGAAAGTCATTAGCCTCCATCTGTTCCCTTCTAATTTTGAGAGAACTATTTTCTTCAGTGAGCTTTTGAACCTCCTTTTCCATTTGGCTAATTCTGCTTTTGAAAGCATTCTTCTCATTGGCTTTTTGAACCTCTTTTGCCAATTGAGTTAGCCTATTTTTCAAGGTGTTATTTTCTTCAGCATTTTTTTGGGTCTCCTTTATCAAGGTATTGACCCATTTTTCATGCTTTTCTTGCATCTCTCATTTCTCTTTCCAGTTTTTCCTCCACCTCTCTAATTTGATTTTCAAATTTATTTTGGATCTTTGGGATACAGAACCCTTGACTTCTGTGTCTTTTCCTGATGGTAAACATTGTTCTTCCGTTTCTGAAAGCATGGGAGGAGATATCTGTTCACCAAGAAAGTAACCTTCTATGGTCTTATTTTTTTTTCCCTTTTCTTGGCATTTTCCCAGCCAGTTACTTGACTTCTGAGATTCCTCTCCAAACCCACCTTGCTTCCAGTTCTGCACAGCTAGTGCTTGGGGGCTGTGATTCAAATGCTGCTTCCCAGCCTCAGGGCTTTCAGTGGGGGCATGGCTGCTATTCAGTGTGAGATTAAATTCAAGATTAAATTCAGGTTCTCAGGGCAGGGCAGGACCGCCACATGGGGCTCAGTTCCCTCGGGGTCTATGTGGAGACCTTCAACAATGGATCCGGGGTCCTACCTGCTTTGGGAGCCCCTGTCTGCTGTGGCCTCCCAAGGGGGCCTGAGTTATGGGGACACCTCGCACCCCTCTCAGTGAGCTGAAAAGACCCTCTCACTGACCTCTGGTGCCTGTGGGTGGAGGGACCTGCGCTTCGGCTGGAGAGTCTGTCCCTGAAGCCTGCTGAGAACTGCTCCTCTTGGTGCTGTGCGGCCAAGGCAGGGCTGGACTCTACTCCCAGCCTGGTGCACGATGGACCTTTCGTGTTGGTTTTTTAGGGCTCTCTGGAACAGAAATCTCTACTCCGTTGTTGTGTGGTTTCCAATGCTCCAGAATTTGTTGGGAGTTCTTCTTTACAGGTATTTTATGGGCTGTGGGTTTGGAGCTAGCATATGTGTATCTTTCTATTCTGTCATCTTGGCTCCTCCTTCCCCTTCTTTTCTGACAGAGTTTTGGAATGTGTCATGACTGAAATTCAGAGCTGAGAATAAGAAAAAGTATTTAGTATAATTGACTCTAGAATATATCTACTTGGCTAGTTAGTGGCAGGACTACATGTGTACGTAGTTCACAATAAGTTAGGAAGGAGGTTGGATTGTGAACAAGGTAGAGGGCCAGGCCCAGAGAGGCCTGAGTAGTGTATAGGTGAAGAACTTTTATATAATTATTTTCAGTTAAATCAGGGGAGACTAGGGAAGACAGATTTAGGAGAGGGAGTGAAGGAATGTGAACAAGCACATCCAGAGAACTTTTTTTCTTGGGGAGGATTGTGGGGGAGCAAGTGGGAGATCTTTAGATAAGGAGTGAGAGGATTGAGAATGCTGAATCCTAAGAGGGGAGATAGTTTTCAACCCAGGTTAGGAAGACTCTTAATCATTTGTAGATTGAGAGGATCAAGGGACCTTCTTGCTTGAGTCCATAGTTGACAGATTAGACTCTAGGTCAGGGCTTCTTAATTTGTGGTCTGTGAACTTTAAAAAAAAAGCATTTTGATATAATTTGTTTCCTTTACAATCCTATCTGTTATATGCATTTAAAAACATTACTTTGAGGAGTTCATAGACTTCACCAGAATGTTCATTAGTGGTGAGGAATGTACAGTGTCGAGGCCACATGTAGCCTTCTAGGTCCTTCGATGCAGTCTTTTGACGGAATCCCAATTTTACAGAACAAATCTTTTTTGTTAAGGGGATTTATTCCGTGAAGTTTGGATTCAGTCAAAGGGCCACACTTGAGGATCTATAGGTTCCTCACTCTTGTGACCAAGACAGAAGAAAAGGTTACGAACCCCTCCTTTAGGTTGAGATATTTGTGAATGACTAAATTAGAGAAAATGTAGCTTAGCATGCTTATAGGTGCTTAAATGTTATGGAATTAACTTCTTGAGAGAGGTGCTGTCTTAAAACCCCAAAATGTCCATGTAGGAGAGTAGATTTAAGAAGCCTAAGAAATAGCCTTGCCAACCAAATCCACAGCAAAATAGCTAGAATTGAACTAACGTCAAGGATTTGTCAGTAGGAAAGGAGCGGCTAATAACGTCTCTATTCCATGTAGTTGCTGCTTAGAAATAGGATAAAACCATAAAAGCCTTGAAGAATAAGTAGTCTTTTTATCCCTTTTATTTGATATTGACTGTCCTCAGTGTTCCCTCCATCTTCTCTACCTGTTGTACTTTGTAGTAAATCTCCTTTAAAAATGCCAGCATTGCCTGATGCCTTAGGAAACTAGGAACAAAGAAGAGAAGATGGAGAAATTGATGATTGGAAGATCCCCAACCCCAGAATTCTGGGAGGGCAATGAAGGAGAATGAGTAGAAGTCGTGGAACCTAAAATCTAGTGGATGGTGGTAGCTATGGAGATGAAAGAGAGTAAAAATCTCCCAGAGATAAGTAGATTCTAGAGGGTGGGTGGCCCTATCATAGATATCATAGATTTTATGACAGTACCATTGGGCATGAAAAAAATGTTTTGGAAAGTTGAATCTGGTTGCATTTGTGTCATGGAATAGGATGGAAAAAGGCTAAAAGATGGGAAATGAGTTGTTGCAGTAAGTCCAAATGGAACACATTAGGATTATGGGAATGTGAAAGAAGGAACAAATGTTAGAGACACCGAAGGAAAGCTTTGTTCCTGTTTTTTGCAGCAGCACAATTTTACTTTTACTACTGCACCTTTTACACAGGTTGCCTCTTCCTCTCTGGGCATTTACTTGTGCAAAAAAAAAAATGGTTAAAGTATCTATCATACACTCGGTGCTTTGATGAACAACATTTCTCAAAATGATTTTCTGAATGTTTCTGACATTTTTTCCATCTTCATGCTGCTTTGGTGGGGCAAAAGGTCATGTAATCTGCTCAAAAATCCTCATTGGCTTCCTAATGCCTACTGAATCAAGGCATTTTACTCATGCCAGGCATTCAAAACCTTTTACAATCTGGTGCCACCCTCCTTTTCAAACTCATTTCATTGTGCTGTCTATATTTCAGCAAAATTAATATTCTTACCCTCTACATGCTCCATGCCGTTTCACCTCCAGCCTTTTGATTATGCTGTTCTTTGTATACGGAATTCCTGCCCCCATTGAATCTCTGCTCATTTTTCGAAGTACAATTCAAAAGCCTTCTCCATGAGGCTTTCTTTGATTTTTTATTTTTTTGTCCCTCACCTTCAGTTGTTAAATGAGCTTTTGGTCCTCAGGCTTCAGGTAGCACATGACACTTGTCTCATGCTCTTATGATTACTTTGCAGTATTATTATACTCATTATTTCTTTACATGTGTAGCCTCCACTGGATTGTAGACTTCTTGAGGATAGGGATAGTCCACCTAAATTTTATACCTTGTTTAATTTTTATCTCCAAATTTTGTATCGTTTGATTTCATGGTACAGATGTTGCTTAACAAATATTTAATAAATTGACTTGAACAAAAGCAAAACCCATTACTGATGTGCTGACATGCAACATATCAAATTTAGATTAATCATTCTTGGCTTTCTATTTGTCTGATTCCTGCTGTGTCCTTTCTTTGGATCAGACTCTTCACTCTTGGTTTCTGTGAATTCACTGGACAGGCAGTAGTGGTATAGTGGAAGGAGTGCCAGACTTGGAGTTGGCAAAGATCTGGGCTTAGGTTTGAAAACAACACTAGCTGTTGTTTTCTCTGGGCAAATCAGCTTTGTTATTTGTTAAGTGGAAACATCAATACCTGTATGGAATATTAAGGTACCATGAGAACCAAATGTAAAGATTTGAAACAACATGGGGAAGTTATATGAAGTAATATAAAGCAGTGATAAACAGAACCAAAAGAACAGTATACATGGTGGATTCATCCATGTCAGTGAAATCATATAATCTGCCCAAAAATCTTCATTGGCTCTCTGATGCCTACTGATTCAAGGCATTTTCCTCATGTCAGTCATTTAAAACCTTTTACAATCTGGTGCCACCCTCCTTTTCAACCTAATTTCATAGTGCTGTCTATATTTCAGCAAAACTAATATTCTTACCAGCTATGTGCCCCATATCATCTCACCTTATGTCAGTTAAGTCAGCTTGAATTTATTAAGTGCTTACCGTGTGCCAGAGCTGAGGATATAATGCAAGGAAAAAAACCATTTTGCCTCTGAAGGATTTTGTTGTTTCTTTAGTTCTTTTTAGTTGTTCTCAACCTTTTGTGATGCAATTTGGGGTTTTCTTGGCAAAGATATTGTAGTGTTTTGTCGTTTCCTTCTCCAGTTTATTTGACAGATGAGAAAACTGAGGCAAACACAATTAAGGGACTTGCACAAGATCACAGAGCTAGTAAGTGTCTAAGGCCATATTTGAACTTTTCTTGACTCCAGGCCCAACACTATCCACTGTACTACGGAACTGCCCCATGGAACTCACAGTCTAGCAGGGAAAAAACATGTCAACAACTATGTGTAAACAAAAGATATATTCAGGATAAATTACGGGTGGACTCAGAGGGAAGGTCCTAAGATTAAGGAAGACATTCTTTGCAGAAGGTGGGACCTTATAGTTGACACTTGAAGGAAGCCAGGAGGCAGAGGTGAGGAGGGAAAATCTTTGAAGCATGAAGGTCAGTCTGTCAAAAAGCACAGAGGGTATTGTGTCTGCACAGAATATGAATTGGAGTGAGAGTAAGGATACTGGAAAGGTAGGAAGGGGCCAAGTTATGAAGGGTTTTGATGACCAAATAGAGGATTTTTATAGTTGATCCTGGAGGCAGTAGGAAGCTACTGAAATTTAGCGAGTGAGGAGGGGGAGGAGATAATCACGGCAATAAATTCATATTGCATATGCACATAATGAAAGTTAGAAAGGATCAGGAAAACAACTTTAACATGTATAATGCTTTATTAAAGTCAATTATACTTTTTGACATGGCATTGATAATGAAAATTACAGATACAATCATTCAGTTTTTTTAACCTTGCAGTTTTATTTTCCTCTATAACCTTATATATTTTGCATTCCTGAGCTTTTCAATGGGAATATAAATGCATTTTACATAAAAATTGAGAGATAGCGTGTGTTAGTGGATAAAACATTGGATTTGGAGTCTAGAAGATCTGGGTTCAAATCTCATCTCCGACTCTTGGGCTCTGTGACCTTGAATAAGTTACCTAAGCACTCTGGACTTCAGTTTCTTACACTGTAAAAATGATCTTACGTAATTTCTAAGGTTTTTCCAATTCTAGACTTGATTATACAGAACAGTGTGGTAACCATATGACTACTGTATCTCATAGTGTCTAATGTAGTGCTAAACACATAGTAAGAATTCAGCAAATATTTGATTTATATACTTTATTTTGCCAGAAAAATTTTCTCTTTATGTATATATGCATATTTATAATTTATAATTATATATAAAACACCTCAACTATTTATTGACCTCTTAAGTGTTTCTTTTTATGTGTAGTAGAGCTTCCTTCCTCTTGAATAATCTGTCTAGATAGTACGAAGACCAAACTACAAGGATCTCATACTTCTCACATCTAAATTGAAGATGCCTACCATTTAACTGCTATAAATGTTGAATAATATATTAAATAGAAATTTTCAAAATATTATGTGTTAACAGTCTATAAGGACACCTAAAATGAAAATGATTGCGATTAAAGGTATCTGGCTTTCCCATTTTTCCTTCTTCAGTGGGGGTTCATGTCACTGTTTTGTGGGAATAATATTCAGATAAAAGAAAAATTTTGGAGTATTATCTTTAATGTTAATGAATAATAATGCTTTCCATTTATATATATATTAGGCTTTTGTGGATATGTGATTGAATCAACATTGGTGCTTATGTTGTGTGACCCTAGTCTATGTTCTTCCCATGAGTCTAGCATGGGAAGCCCACCCAATGTGCTGGAGGCCTTCCTGATCAAGGATTTCTTTTTTTTCTCCCACTTAATAGCATTTTATTTTTTCCAATTACATGTGAAGATAGTTTTTAACATTCACTTTTATAAAATTTTTAGAAATTTTTTTCTTCTTCCCTCTCCTCCCCCCTCCCCAAGACAGCTTGTGATGAGATGTAAACTATACATGTACGATCCTATTAGATGTATTTCAACATTAGTCATGTTGTGAAGGAAGAATCAAAAATAAAGGAAAAACTACAAGAAAGAAAAAAAGAGAAAATAGTATGATTTCTATTTGCATTCAGATTCTGTAGTTCTGTCTCTGGATGTGAATAGCATTTTCTATCATGAGTTTTTTGAATGTCTTAGATCATTGTATTGTTTTGAAGAGTAACTGTGAAGTGCTGCTGTTACTGTGTATGGTGTTCTCTTGGTTCTGCTCATTTCACAAAGCATCAGCTCCTGTAAGTCTTCCCAGGTTTTTCTGAAATCCCCCTGCTTTATCATTTCTTATAGAAAGATAGTATTTCATTACCATCATATATCACAACTTGTTCAGCTATTCCCTAGTTGATGGGCTTCCCCTCAATTTCCACTTCTTTGTCACCACAAAAAGAGCTGCTATAAATATTTTTGTACATTTAGATACTTTCCCCCTTTTTTATGATCTCTTTGGGGTACAGACCTAGTAGTGTTTCTAGATTATTTAATGTTCCATGGGTACTAGTGTAGCTGTCTAGATATTTTCCTTTATTGTCACATGAGTGACCTACCTCCTATTCTGATAATGTCTCCTGATGCACATGTTTAACAATTTTCAGTGTACTTTCACTTCAACTCTTTGGATATAAACAACATTCCTGTGAGGTCTGCAGGGCAGATAATGTGCTCATTCTATAGGTCGCACACATGCACGTGCGCGTGCACACACACCCACCCCCACACACCCACTCCCACCCCCACACTCACACTCACACCCCCACCTGTACCCCCACATATACCCCCACCCCCACCTCCCCCTTCCAAATTAAGGAAAATGTCTTGCCCAGTCACGTCTTCATTCCTCTCTGGCCTTCTCTTTGGACTCTCTTCTTCGACAAATCCTCTTCTGTGTATGTAGTACTGCCTAGCAATACTTACACTTCCCAAGTGCCAAGTATTTGTTAAAGGTTTTTTTCCTCTTCTGTCTTTTGCATCCCACCCTCCCCTGCATCTGTTCAGTTACCAAGTCCTAACTGTTCTCCCTTGATATCTTGCCCATTTTACCCCTCTTTTCCACTCATCTCATTGTGGTTTATCTTATCATGCCCACCAGTAATAATGCCTTTTTATTTGGTGTCCCTGCTTCCGGCCTCTTCTGTTATTCATGCTTCACTCTTTTACCAAAGGCATGTTTCTATTGACCCTGGTTGATGATGCCACTTTCCTTCCGAAAAAGATTTGTGATTTTCCATTGTTTCTGTTGAATAAAATGCATGCTAATTAAGCCAAGACTTCAAGACTCGTCCTCTGCGGCTAGGTTCTAATCTACCTTTCCAAACTTCCTTCACATTCCTATTTTCTCTTTTCCAATCAAACTAGATTAGTCATTGTCTCTTGAACTTAACTCTGTACGTTTTGCACACCCTTCTTCACTTCCTGAAATGATCGTCTCTATTCTCCCACCTTGCCTTCCCATTCTTTCTCCTCTTTCAAATGCCAAATCAGATGCACTTTTTGCAGTAGTCTTTCATTTTTCCATTATGTGGAAAGTGCTCCTTTAAGGTTATTTGTGTACATGCTTATATTTGACCATTTTCTAGCCTGTGTTACAGTTATCCATGTACAAATTTCATTCTTTTGTAGATAATAAACTCTTTGAGAGCAGTGATCATGTACTTTTTAAAAATCTCTATTTCATATCATGGTGCTTCATTTACAATAGTCTATTTGATAAATGTTTACATTGAATTGATTCTTGTAACCTCAGTGGCACATGTTTGGATTACTTTCAATATTATCTGTAATCTTGTTCTTTCTCCCCTTTATCCAGTCCTGTATTTCTGACTGCCTAGGAGATATTTCTGTTTGGATAGTCTACTCTCTTTTTTTAAAATTTGTTTTCAGTGTTCTACAATCACTTCCATATATCTTAGACTTTTTTTCCCTTCCCTTACCCCTTCCCCCACTACCTCCCCACCCCCTCCCTGAGGCGGCATACAGTTTTATATAGGTTCTACACATACATTCCTATTAAATACATTTTCACGTTTGTCATGTTGCATAGAGGAGTTAAAATGAATGGGAGAAATCAATAGTCTGCTCTTACTGCAAATTAATTATATATGAAATGGAATTCAATTGATTTCAGTTCAACAAATATAAAATTCTTAGATATGAGGAAAGATACAAAGAAAAATAACACACTTTACCTTCAAGAAACTTGCCATCTAATGGCAGAGTTAAGAAAGGTAGCTAGATAGTTAAAAAAAATAGAAATAAATGTCTAAGTCCAAATTACTGAGAGTTCTGCATTTAGAAAGAATTTCTAACCTGAAGGAAAGTGAGAATAAGGATACTTTGTTAAGATATTGTAATCTTTCCTTTAAGAGTATTGTAATCTTTCCTGTCATTCAGTCTTAAAATCTTAAGAGTCATTTGACTCAACCTTGTCTGGTTTGTCCCCACATCCAATCAGCAAACCCTGTTGTGTTGAGTATCCTTCACAACATCTCTTGTATCTCTCCTTTCTTTCCTATTTCCCTTGCCATCCACTCTTGTTCACACCCTTATCATTCATTACACATCTGGAGTACTGCTATAGACTCCCAATAAGTTTCCTCACCTGTAGTCTCTTTTCACTCTAATTTGCCTTATAATCTACTGAACTGACTTCCATTTTTGTGTTGTTTGATGTGAAAAAATATCTTGGGTATACATTTTTTAGATTCTTTTATTGTTAGAACTGGAAAAATAAACTAGAAATAATTTAGCATAACTGACAAAACTTGGATTCAAATGCAGCGAAATCTTCTAGGCTGCTGTTTTTGACTGCCCCTTATCTACTGCACCAAGCTGCTCTTCAGGAAGATAATTTTAGGGCCTGGGGATTTAAAAAAGTGTTTAAAATATGGAAATACTATTATTAAGTAACTGAAAAGAGGAAAGTTTTTTTTCTTTTTGGGAAAATTAATAGGAAAATTGGTAAACCTTCGATACCAGAAAAGGAAGAGTCAAAAAACAACAAAACAAAATACCAAACCAAAAAAAAAAACCAAAACAGAAAAACCTGACCCTTGCACTGTTTTGATAGTGATCTTTCTTTTCTCAAAGAATGGAGAAATTTTTAGAGAATAAAGAAATTCTGAAGGTAAGAATTTGTCACACCTCTATTTATTTATGAACAGAATTCTTATTGAATAATGTCTGCTTAGGCTATTACAGGTTTTCTCACCTGAGAACTCCAAAATTCTTTCACATATGTGTGTGTATATATTATGAAGTAAACAATCATCAGTAAACTTAAACATTTCAATTTATAAAGAACCAAAAAAGAGGATTGTTTATGAAACTGTACTAAAGTTATTTTTTTAAGTAAAAGACTACTTTAAATTTTAACAAGGTAGTGACAAAATTTCCCTGTTTGTGGTTTTTTTTCTATGTATTTTTTAAAAAATCAGTGCCTTTTTCTTTTTTTTACATCACTACCAGTACCCACTAACTACCCTTATCCAGCAACAGGTAAGTTTGATCAAGCAAAGTACATTAGCACACTGGCCATTTTCACATATATTCTTACAACTTACCTGTGATGTATCTAAGGACTACTTCTCTGTGTAGGGTTTGTGATTTTATTTGTAACTTGCATTTGGAAAGTTTTCTGTTTTCTGACTAGACAGAACATTAATAACTGTTTGTAAACCTTTTGTCAATAGCAAGCCTTTCTCATCCTGGCCAGTGTTTCTTAACTACAATTTTGGGAACTTCACATTTTTAGCCTGCTTCATGTCATCTCCTTCCTTCATTTGATTAGAGAGTTAGCTTCTTATAGAGCTGTTTCTTTTTTAGAAAGGTTTTTTTTTATAGGGTTTGTGGGAATCCTCAGGATTGTTGAATTGTGGACAATTTTCAGAACCACTGAACCAAAGATGTGACTGGTAGTCATGTGGTTTAATTTCTTTGGCATGTATTTGAAGTTAGTAGCAAACCCATTTTCCCCTTTTTGATATCTATTTGGATAGAATGATAGTTACATTTCTTATGTCAGAAAATACCTCTAAATTTGTGAGCAGTGTTTTTAGGTTGGTGGTCCTCTGTAATAACTTATATAAAATTGTCTTCTGTATGTTGCCATGTTTTTTTTTAGTGAGGAAATGAGAAATACAGATGTTTGTCAGTTATCTTTCTAGTCATTGCCTCAGTGTCTGTGAAGTGTTTGAAACTTCATTGTGGCAAATAGTTTTGCTTATCTCCTTGAAATAGTTTGCACAGCCTCAAGTATCATCTTTCCTTGTAGAAGTCATTCCTCTTTCATCTGATTGTAATATAAAAATGAAGATTATTTGGGCAAGAATTCATGACAGAAACTGCTGAGCAGTGAACATTGTATGGTTGTTACATAGAGCATCTTAATGGGCACTTCAAAAAGCTCTGTCCTTGCAGATTTGGAGATATCTGGGAAATCTTGTATGAGCTGATGAAGGATGAAGTTAGCAGAACTAGAAGAATAAGCTATAAAGAAACAACTTCGAAGACTTCAGAACTTTGATCATGGCAGTGATAACCAAAAACTCCAGAAGATCCATGATAAAACATACCACCCCAGCTCTTGACAACACGGTGGTGGACTGGAGGTGCAGAATGAGACATACGTTTTTAGACAGATTAGTGCTAGCTCTGCCAGGCTCTGGAGTCAGGAGGACCTGAATTCAAAACCAGCCCCATATACTTACTGTTAACTCTTTTTGCTTCACTTTCTCCATCTTTAAAATGAGCTGGAGAAGGAAAGGGCAAACCACTCCAGTGTCTCTGCCAAGAAAACCCCAAATGGGGTCATGAAGAGTTGGGCATAACTGAACAACAACAACAGTGTGCCTGCTATGTGGCAGGCACTTGTGCTAAGCACTGGCGATACAGAGGGCAAAAATGTTGAAGGCAAAAGACAGGTCCTGCTCTCAAGGGACTCACAGTTCAACGGAGACAACATGTAAACAACCATGTACAAATAAGATATATCTGCAGAATAAATTCCAAATCATGGAATGGTGAGAAGGCCTTTATATTAAGAAAGATTGGGGAAGACTTGTTGAAGGTAGAATTTTAGCTGATGCTTGAAGGAAGCTAGAAATCCAGGAGATAGAGATGATGGTGGAAGGGAAAAGGAATAAAATAAGGATTTATATAGAACCTGCTATGTGCAAAGCACTCTGTGAGTATTTTTTTTTTTGATCCTCATAACAAGCCCATGAGGTAGGTGCTGTTATTATCCCATTTTATAGTTGAGGAAAGTAAGGTGGACAGAACTTAGGTGACTTGCCCAGAGTCTTGCTAGTAAGTGTTTGAGGTGAGATTTGAATTCAGGTCTTCCTGATTTCAGGTCCAGCACTCTGTGTACTGTACCAACTAGCTGAGGGAAAAAGTAGTCCTGATATAGAGGGATAACCGGGGAAAATTCCTGGAGACAAGAGATGTAATGTCTTGTTTGAGGAATAGCAAAGAGGCTAGTATTGTTGGATCAAAGAATACATGGTCTGGAGAAGGATGGTGTAAGTTATAAAAAGACTAGGGAGGTTACAGAGGGCTTTGCGTGTCAAACAGGAGTTTATATTTGATCCTACAAATGATAGGGAACCACTGAAATGAGAGAGAGAAAGAGAGAGAGAGAATGTGTGCACGCATGTAGGTGATATGGTTAGACACAAACTGTAGCCACTTTGGTGGCTAAAGTTTGAACTGGAGTGGGGAGGGACTTGTGACAGGGAAACTAATCAGCAGGCTATTGCAGTAGTCTAGACGGTGGTGGCAGTGTCAGAGGAGAGAAGAAGGGCAATATTAGAAAGATGTTACTACAGATAAAAATTAAAATGGATGGGCCTTGTAGAGTTGGAGTGGGGGAGAGTGAGGAATTGAAGATGATACCCAGGTGAGTGAACCTGGGTGACTGGGAGAATGATAGTACCTTGGATAGCAATAGAGAAGTTAGGAAGAGTGGAGGATTTTGGGGGAAAAGATAATGAGTTCAGGTTTGGAGATGTTGGATGTGTTATGGGACATCTAGTTTGAGATTTCCAATAATAGACAGTGAGAGATGTGAGACTGGAAGTCATCAGATAGGCTGAAGTTGGATGAGTTTTGCTTGACTTTTTTCCGTTACAAGGGAAGCCTTGGGGCTGGGGAGATTGTGATAGAGATGCCAAAAAATAACAAAGAAAAGAATGTTGCTGAAACTTTTTTTTAAATGCCCAGAAGAGAACAGACAGAAGTTTAGAGCACAACACAGAAAAGCAGTAGTTCAGCTTTAGAATCAGCATATTGAATTTGTTATCAACTAAAAAAAAGTGATATATATGAAATAGAAATTCATTGTGTAATCTTTTTTATCTTTTTGTATATGGAAATGTTGATAGTTGTCATGTGCAAATAGCAAGAAACCTAAATCCTAGGGGAGGTGGTGGTATGTGTGGAAAACTACCCTTAAGAAGCATGTCCCAGGTCTGTTTATGTAGCTGAAAATCAGGGTGCTTTTAGAAAGGACAGATTGGGGTGGGAGTGACAGCTGAAGAATTTTGAGTTTCATTTTAATTTGGGAAAGATTTCTTGAGTACCTGCGCTGTGTTGGGAGTTTTAGTTTAATAAGAAATTATGCAACCTGATAGTTGTATACAGTTTTATAGTATATAAAGTGCCTTGTTGTATATCAGGTCCTTTGATGATCATATTTCCCCATTGAAAGTGCTAGTACTTCTTACTATTAGGTAGCATTTACTCAATTATTTGAGGTTTATAAAGAAATTTTTAAAATCATGATGCTAGGAGGTAGATTGTGCAAGTAGTATTATACTCATTTTACAGATGAGGAAACTGAGATTTGTGGAGGTTGAGTGACTCGTCCAGAGTTATACAGCCAGTAAATCTTAGAACCAGTACTTTAATCCTGGGCCTTCTGATTCCCAATCTACCATTCTTCCCATCTGCTTCTCTAGGGAATTCAGAGTAGGTGTTTTTATCTTTTTTTTTTTTTTTTGAAGATGACAAAACTGAGGCCAGAGATGGAGCCCGGGCTTAGAATCTAGGACTTTGTTTCTACTATATAATATTATTGGGGGCCTCAATGTTATTGGCCAGGGAGTGGGGTAAGTCTAAACTGTTGAAGTTCAGAAAATCATAGGGATTTAGTTAGTCCCTTCTTTACACTCTGATATCAATTCATATTCAACAAATAGGCACTCTTGCACTATAAACAACTCTGTGGGTGTATGGAGGAACAGTTTAGAGGAATAGATGAGACATGAATCAGGCCATTCATTAATCTCTTGAGTCACATTTATCCAGAAATATTTTTAATCCAAAGGGGACCACATATAGAAATCTTTAGTAAACATAGGGAATTGTTCATTTTTTTTCTTTTTGATAATTTCACTAATTGATGTCATATGCATTCAGTATGAGGAAAGTTTTACTTAATGGCAAATGAATAGGTTTTCCTCACATAAGAAAATTTTAAGTGTGGTTTACAGTAAGTAGCCTTTAAAAAAAAAGTTGCTGAATATCCCACATTCCACAGTAGTGTGTTTTTAAATAAGTGCTATTATTAATTGTCTGAGAGGAAATAAAAATTAAGGAAAGTAGACTGTGCAGGAGAAAAAGTATGAAAGCACAAATATTATCTAGTTCTGTAAACATTGTTTTAATTGTTGGCTATTTAATAAATTTTTTTTTAGAAGTTTGAATTGAACTTTTTAATTCTTGTAACATTCTGATACTCAAGTCTGTGTCAACTAGGATGTTTAGTCTCCCTTCATTTATGAATTTCTTTTTTTCTTAACTTCAAGGGTTCTCATTTTTTTCTTACAGACCAAGGTCATATTTAGTGTACTTCCTTGCAGGAAGACCCAAGTTCAAGTTCTACTTCTGACACATACTACTTACAATCCAAGTTAAGTAAATGAGAAACCTTTTTGCCCAAGTTACATACCAGTTCTTGATTTGAAGGACCACTTTCCACTTCCATATCTTAAGTTACACTATAATTAATAATTATTAAAGCTATTTGATACTGGTTTAAAATATTGAAAAATAGCCGAATAGAAGAGACTAGAAAAAGGAAGTACAGACACTTGAACTTAGTGCACCATAAATCTGAGAACAAACATTACTTGGGGGTGGGGTAAGGGAGATCTCTGTTGACAGGGCTATTTGCTGGGAAACCTGGAAACACTTTAGCAGAAATGAAGCTTATGCCACTTACTACAATAAGGTCAAAAGTGATACTTGCCCTGAATAGTAAAGGTCACAAAATAAAGAATTAGAAGAGAATCAGATCAAGTTTCTTTTGAAACTGTTACTGGGGAGGGGAGCAGTTAAGAGTTCTTAGGGGGAAAAACCACTTTATTGATATCTTCTGCTTTTTAATCACCTAAATTTCCCATTGACTCTATTCCATTCCTTCCCAAACAGCTACTCCTTATAATAAAGAGTAAAAAAAAGAGTAGGGAAGAAAAGAGTTTGGCAAAACTAATCAACATGTTGAAAAAACTTACGTTGCATGTACTGTTTGGCATCCTTACTCGCCCACCTATGCAAAGAAGTTATGTTAACCCTAACTCTAACCTCTAATTCTAACCAGAAAAGTTTCTAATACGGAATGAAATGAGAACTAGAACAATTCATACAGTGGTCACAATAATGGAAAGCAGTGGGATGAAATAGAAGTAGATCCCTGCGGTCTGCATATTAATTTAGAAAACTACAAATTTAATATTATTTCCATTATACCTTTATTTTAACACTTTCTAATTATATTTTAACATGGTTCAGGCTGCACTTGGAAATTTGCAGGCCACCAGTTTGATATGTCTGATACGAAGGAAAACAACTTTGAAAGACTTAAGAATTCTAATGCAGTGACCTAGTGAAGTATGCCAATGAGCCTATGACAGACATGTAATCGACTAGACATACAGACAGTAGAGTTTCAGACATGATCAGTGAGTTGAAGTGTTTTGCTTGACTACACTTGTTATGAGGGAAGATGACTCTCAATGACACTTAAGAAAAAAATAAACATCAGTGTATTAGAGACATTGAAAATAAAATGCTTTGAAGGAAGGTTTCTTGGAGAAAAGTGGTGTTTGAATTCTTTAAAGGATTCATAGGAATTCAGTAGGTTAAGAGGTGGAGTGGAAGGTATAAACCAAGTATGTAGAAGAGCCTGAACAAGTAAACAGTAACTGGTCTAGTTTAGCTAAAATATGGTTTGTGGCTGAGTTCTTTAACTCTTATTTATGTTTGAGGGGACAAATAATATCAGGAAATTACTGTGATATAAAAGACACATCAATAAAATTTTTTTTAAATAAATTTATTTATTTACTGTTTACATCCATTTTCACAAGATTTTGGGTTCCAAAATTTTCTCCCCATTTGTCCCCTCCCCCCACCCCAATACACCCAGCATTCTAATTACCAATATCACCAATCTGCCCTCTCTTCTTTCATCCCTCCCTTCCCTTACCCCATC
>CM053773.1:54432382-54479881 GCA_028658325.1 Potorous gilbertii
TGAACCTCTTTTGCCAATTGAGTTAGCCTATTTTTCAAGGTGTTATTTTCTTCAGCATTTTTTTAGGTCTCCTTTATTAAGGTATTGACCTGTTTTTCATGCTTTTCTTGCATCTCTCTCATTTCTTTTCCCAGTGTTTCCTCCACCTGTCTAACTTGATTTTCAAAATCCTTTTTGAGCTCTTCCATGGCCTGTGCCCATTGGATATCTATTTCAGATGTTTGGGATATAGAGGCGTTAACTCTTATGTCTTTAGCTGATGGTAAGCAGTTTTCTTCTTTGTCAGAGGGGAAGGTTGGAATCATCTGTTCCCCCAGAAAATAACCTTCTATGGTCTTATTTTTTTTCCCTTTCTTGGCATTTTCCCAGCCAATTACTTGACTTCTGAGAGTCCTCTCCACCCCTGGCCTAGATCTGCCCAGATAGTGCTTGGGATCTGAGATTCAAATGCTGCCCCCTAGCCTCAGGGCTTTTGGCGGCAGGCCTGGCTGCTATTCAGGGTAAGATTAAATCAGGTACTCAGGTACCTGAGGCAGGGCCGCCTCCCAGGCTCAGTTCCCTCAGGGGTTTATGCAGAGACGTTCTGTAATGGAGCTTCCGCTGAGCTCCTGCCTGCTCTGGGAGCCTCTGGCTGCCAGCTGCCTCTGCTGCTGCCTCCCGACGGGGCCCGAGTTATGGAGACACCCCTCTCCCCTCTCAGCCCATCCAGACATCTCTCTCACTGACCTGTGTGTCTGTGGGTGGAGGGACCTTCGCGGCCGCTGGAGATTCCGTCCCTGAAGTGTGGTCGAATCTGCTCGCTCCTCTCAGTGCTGCATGGCCAGGGCAGGGCAGGGCTCTGCTCCCACCCGGTGCGTGATGGACCTTTGGGATCGGTTTTTCAGGGCTCTCTGGAACGGAAATCTCCTTCACTGTGTTGCTGCACGGCTTCCAGTGTTCCAGAATTTGTTGGCAGTTCTTTTTAGAGAAAATCCATGGGCTGTGGGCTCTGTGGTAGCATATGTGAGTCTTTCTACTCCGCCATCTTGGCTCCACCTCCCCCCCCCCCATCTTTTTCACATGGAATAGTTTCAGCGACTTTATCAATTGTTTTATTGAAATTGAATGTATTTTTCTCATATATTGGGTTAAATTCTCATTAAAGAATTCTCATTTCATTAAAGAAAATTATTTTTTGTACCTGTATCTCTTTAGAAAATATATATGGTCCATTTTTTTCTTTCGAATTTATTTAAAAACATTAATTCTTTTTTTTCTGAATTTTTCTGAAGGCCAATATTACTAAGATGCAAAACTTATAAAAATAATTGGTACCCTTATTGACAACCTCAATACAAATTTGTCTCCATTTGGCAATTGAAGCTCTTCACAACCTGGCTACCTACCGTTCCACATTTATTACATATTGCTCCCCTTCACACACACTTTGATTCTTTCATTGCTGGCTTTTTTGCTGTTTCTCACTTGACACTGTCTCCTTTATTTGTGCCTTTGCTGACCTTGTCTCCCACTCCTTGAAAATATTCCTTCTTTACGTTTTTCTCTTAAAATCCATGTCTTCTTTCAAAGGGTAGCTCAAATATTTCCTATGTGAGAGCTTTCCAGATTCTCTTCCCTCCCTAACTCGTGGTATTTTATATGTACATGTGATCTTCTCTATAGAACCTGTATATCCTCAGGGCAAGAGCTATTTCAGTAATGTCTTTGCATTCCCAGCACTTAGTTCAGGATCTGCATACGTCTGTCATACAAAGATACATACATACATACATGCCACTTAATAAATTCTAATATGTTTCATTAGTGAGTGTTTCATTTCTCTTGGTTAAATAAATTTTTCTAATTCATTTTACCCACACCACTCTATGCTAATTTTAAAAATTACTTTGTGTCCTGAGCACTTGAATTTCAGAACTAGAGGGAACTTCAGAATTATTTTTTTCTTGCCTTTGATTTTACAGGTGAGAAAACCAAGGCCCATACTTGGAGATAGCAAGGGTTGACTAGGAATTTGACAGTATTGGGAAGATAGCCCAAGTTTGTATTCGTCCTGTATGAGAGGGAAGATGAGCATATTTGTAGGTTGGGACACATGATGTGTACAAGAGAGGGAATAATTCATGAACAAGGTCATGATAGGATAAAAAGATGAAAAGGCAGGGATAAATGTAGGTAAAAATATTTTTCTTGGAAGGTACAATATAGGATATTTAGGCATAGTTTATTAATGATGGTAATAACTGACATTTTATAATGTTTTCAGATTTACAAGATGCTTTTTTGAAAGGAATTATGTTACCTCTCTTAGGTCTGTTTTCTTATTTCAAAAATGAATGATTGAATTAGGCTATGATTTCCAAAGACTTTCTTCTAGACCTACTATTTGCCTTGACTTCAGTACAAGCAAATTAACATAAAAAATAATAGTACCTAACTTTCAGGATTGTTGTGGGGCCCAGGTGATGAAATGTATATATGTAAAACATATCAGCATCTTATATTGTACCCTCAAAGAAAAGAAAGTATATGTGTGTGTGTATTTACCAATATTATTAAAAGAAATTATTGTGAAATTCTAGATAAGAAAATTAGGGAATTTTGGAGATAGAACGTAGAGCTAGCTTTTCCAACTCTTCATGGTTAGGATAGATGATCTAATCTACTCATTTACCAAATTTTGTCAGTTATTTTATATTGCAGTGCGTTTGATACCTTCTTCTTCCTTTTTTACCCTCATTGCTATCACCCTACTAAAGCCCCTATCATAACTTTGAGCTGTTAAAGCATGCTGCTTCATTCTTTACTCTATGGCCAAAGTAATCTTTCTAATTCACAGACCCAAACATGTTGCTCCTCAGGAAAAAAGTGTTTACAGAATTCCCATTGTTTATAGTGTATGTTATTTGCACGTAAGTGCAAGTCACTTAAATAGTTTGTCTCAGTTTTCTTATCTGTAAAATGGGGATAAGAATGGTTCCCACCTCCCAGAGCTGGGAGGATAAAATGAGATAATAATTTTAAAGTACTTAGCATAGTAGTAAATGCTGTGTAAATGTGAGCTATTATCGTTATTACAGAATAAAATCCAAGATGACCTCTGAGATTCCTACCTGCTCTCAGTCTGTGTGATCTTTGGACTAGTTTTCAAGGCTAATCTTATTTCACTCTACTATTTTTTCCCTTTATTTACTGTACTTTAAAACCAAACCAGACACCTAGTCATCCCTTGATCTTATTTTGTCCTTTCTTGCTTCTTTGTATCACTCATGTCATTCTCCCTTCATCTTATACTGAAAAGGTTCAGTGACCTAATTACTCTATTCAACAGTGTAGCTTTTAACTCATGCATACTTGTCCCTACTGTATGACTCTTGTTCATGTCCTCCACAAATTGACCTCAAGGTTTCCACTCATCCTTGTAGACTTCTTTTGTTTCTTTTGATCCAGATGGATTATTTGGACAGTCCATCATTATCTCTTCCTCATCCACCTGACAGGCCCTTAATTGTTTGGTCATTTTTTTCTTTGGCATTTGATCTAAGTCAGTTAAACTTGTATATGAAATCATTATATATGTTAATGTTATTTCCTCACTCTGTAAGCATTTATTAAGCACCTACTATGTTCTAGACACTGACTGGGGTTACAAAAAAGGGCAGTGGGAGAGACAACATGAAAACAACTATGCACTAGAGATAATTGTAGAGGAATAGCGCTAGCGTTAAGGGAAATCAGGAAAGTCTTCTTGTAGAAGATGGGATTTTATCTAGGACTTGACGGAAGCCCGGTAGCCTAGGAGACAGAAATGAGGAGGGAGAGCATTTCAGGCATGAGGAATAGCCAGTGAAAATGCCTGGAGTTTGGTGATGCAGTGTCTTGTGTGAAGAACAGCTAGGATATTTCCATTTGTTTCCTGACATGAAATGAATGAAATAGTTTCTGACATGAAAACTTTTCTCAAAGAAAGTATTTATGATGAATGGATGTGAGGCTTGCGTGTAGTCCACAAATCTTTGGACTCTGATGTCTTACATTGGAACCATTCCTCACAGGCTTTTCTGTTAGATTGAAGTCCCTTAATTTTGAGAGTGATATTGAGTTCATAGAATTTCTCTGCCTCATTTTTTGCAACAGATGGTATTGTTAGTCGCAATTGTTTTTGTGGGTTTCATTACTTCTTGATTACTACTGATATCGTTTAATAGATCCAGAAAGCATTTTAATTTAATTTGGTATTAGGGATCCTTAAATTTCTTGAGGCAAATTTAATTTTGGTGCTAATTGCTTTTTTGAAATTTTTTTTCCAGATACCATATTTAAGGATAAATAACTAGGTAAACCATTTATTAAGTGCTTATTATATGCTAAGCCTTGGTGATACAAATATAAGTAAGCAAGAGAGTTCTGGCCCTCAAGGAGCTTGTGTTCCAGTTGTGAAAAGATAACACACAGGTAAAGGGTATCTGGAAAAGTAGGAGAAAGTTATCCAGCATGGATTGTTGGTGGTGACTGGAAAGTGAGATGGAGGCTGAGTTCTAGGGAAAATGCAACAAAAACTCACACTCACAGATCAAGATCCAGGGAGAGTGGTTACAATAAGGTTCAAGTGATAATCTTCCCCTACAAGAAATGAGAATCATTGTTTGTGGACTTCATGTTTCCTCTGTAAAATGGTTAAGATATTCTTACAAGTAGAACTTGGTTTGAAAAAAATTAGTTTTACTGCATATGTATGAAATGATTTTATGTGCTTCCCGTTTCCAATTTTGTATTTTTAAAAAAGCTATTCATTTAAAAAACAATTCATCACAACCTTTATGAACAAATTGTTACTTGAGAATGGGTCCTGTTGGATTATTCTGTACTTAGAGTAGTTATGCATGTGAGGTTCTTGTCCTGTCATGGTATTCAAAAGCTATTATTTCATCATTCAGAAATGTTTTTTCACTGCAATACTAAACTAGAGATCTATCTACAAAACTTCCAATTCCAATTTTGTTTCCGCAGAAAAATACTTTTCTAGAGGAGGTCATGGTGATACCAGTTCTTGCTATTTTACTTGCTTTGTGACCTTGGGCAAATCATTTTGCTCGTAGAGACCTCAGTTTCTCTGTAGATGAAAGTTTGACTAGATCTCTGAGGTCCTTTCTAGCTTGTGGAAAATGTGGCCATTTTAGTGAAATCCTAGATGATATTTTAGATAAGACCTCTGGTTTTCATAATTCAGAGCTGCTATTTTTTGCTATTATCCAGTGGCATGTTATATTACTTAATGGCTGTTCCCTGCTCTGGAGGATTGGAGTTGATCCTGTGATAATGATATTAGATTTGGAGTCAATGTCAAAAGACTTGGGTTCAAGTTCTCTCTGCCTTTTTACTAGTTTTTTGACCAGGAGAAAATTAGTTAACCTCTCTGAGTCTTAATTTCCTCATAATAGTTCACATTTTTTATAGTGTTTACAAGACACTTTCCCAATAACCTTCTGAGGGCTATAATTATCCCTATTTTACAGATATACAAACTGAGACTCTGTCCATAGTCATTCTAAGTTAGTATGGTAGTTATTAGTATGCTAATATAATTTTCTTAACTTCAAATTTAGCATTGCTTCCACTATCCTATGCTGCATTTACATTTGTAAAATTAAGATGATAATGCTGATACTCTCTACTTCACAATATTGTTGTGAGTTAAGTACTTGACTTTCTTCAGAGAGGGAGAGAGACAGTGTAAATACTAAAAAATAATTACACAGTGTTACTGTACAAAAATTTTACTAAGTTATTTGAGAGAGGTTTGGTTACTTTTTCTTCTTAAAAGTATATTGGTTTTTGCTGCACAAAAATGTAAAACTTGGTAGTTTAAAGAGAATCCATCCAGTAAGAGAAAATTTAGAATGGCAAATGAAGTAGGAGATTGAACTGTTCTATTTTTATTAGCTGAGATAGCTGGCAATCCAGATGGATCATTCTGACTTTATTTTTCTTCTCCTCTTTCCTCATGCTCTCCACTCCCCTCCCCTTTCTTCCCTCCCCATTCTTCCCTCCATACCAGTCAGCCATCCCCCTTTATAATTTACAAAGCCTAACAGCTATGCTACCCTCATGTGGACAGCGATAGAAGGGATTTGAGTGGCTGAGGAGAAACTGAGATTGAGAGAAGTTAAGTAATTTGTACAGGATCACACAGCTAGGACCTGAGATTAGATCTGAACTCTTATCTTCATGACTTCTAAGTGTAGAACTCCACCTAACTGCCAAGTGCTTATTGGGTAGTAACATAGTCAGGCTTATCCATCCACAAATGCATAGTGGTGTAGAAGAGCAAATTGTAAACTCTTTGGGGATAGAGGCTTTAGGGGGATCTCCTCTCACTACTCACACCAGCAAATCTCAAGTTTTAGTGATGAAGAGGAGGAAAGAGGGAGAAATAAGTGGCAGGAACCAAAGGAGAGACCTTGAATTTAAATCTTAGCTCCACTATTTATGTGTCACTTAACCCTTCTCAGTTTCTTCACTTGTAAAAAATAACAATAACACCTGAAACATTTACTTTGCAGACTTGTTGTGCTGGATTCACTTTTTAAAGCCATAAAACAATATATTAATGTAAGCTGCTATTATTGTTGTTATATCTAAGAGACTTGGGCAAGGCTTCAGGTCAGTGGAAAACGTGCCTCCCTTACCTTGCAGTATAATAAACAACCAGGGCAACGTGACTCCTTCAGCATGTATGTGAATTGAAGGAAAAGTTATTCTGGGTTCAGATCTTGCCGCTGACATTTAATGCCTTGGCTGACCATGGACAAGTTTACTTAACTTCCCTGAGCTTCAGTTTTGTCATTTAACAGAGTTGTTGTAAAGAAAGCGTTAAGTGATGCCTTAAAGCACTATATATATATATAATGAGCTATTATATGCAGATGGTCATAATAATATTAATAATTTATATATATATAATGAGCTATTATATGCAGATGGTCATAATAATATTAATAATTGCTGGCATTCACATAGCACTTTAAGGTTTGCAAAACACTTTACAAATATTATCTGCTTTTATAAAGCGGATGGCGTCCTGCCTGCTATTTGGTCTCTGCTTTAAGTCTTGCTTCATCTGTCACACAGTTGCCAAAGTAATTTTCCTAAAGTGAAGCTCTGAACAAATTTTGCCCCATATTTCCCTCTACGTTATTAATTCCAGTAACCTCCTGTTGTCCCTAGATTCAAACTTAAACTGCTCTCTAGAATTTAAAGATTTTTTACAATCTGAACTTTTTCAACTTTTGTGGTGGTGCTACATATTGTTCCCCTCCAGTGTACTTTTTGGTTTGCTTGCTATTCCCCAGCAAGCATTTATTAAGTGCCTAACGTATACCATATCTTTCATCTGCATGCTTTTACACTAGCAGTCCCTCATGGCTAAAATGCCTTGGAAACTCTTACTTCAAGACTCAGCAGGGGGCCTCTCCCCTCTCTCCAGGTTACTTCCTCGCTAAGGTTACCTTGTATGTACTTTGTATCTTGTGTACAAGTTATCTCTTGATCTGAGATTTACCTCACTCCTCACAAAAAATATTTAGCTTTTTTTTCGTTTTTCAGATACCTTCAAATTCAATCTCTGGTGGAATCAATTTCCTCATGGAATTTTTCTATGCATAGTTTCTCTGATCCAGCTTATCTTTCTACCTCTGTTTTCTTTAACGTAATTTCTATTTCGTGTGGCACCTTGAATACTGTAATGTTAAAATTTAGTCATAGTGGCCCTACTGGCCTTGATAGTGAAAGCTTATTATAAATTTTTTAGAGGTTTCTATTTTTATCTTCCCTGTTCTACTTTCTTTTCATTCCTTAAATTTGTTTTTCCTTCTACTGCATTTTTGTTACTGTTGATAATCTTCTGCTATCCTACTTTGTAAGCTCTTATAAGTGAGTTGATAATTTAAACTACTTCTGTTCATGTTGAAGTGATTTCTAGACTATTTTAGTCTTGATTAGATGGTTGAACATTGATTCCTTAGAAATCCCAGCATAACACACCACCAAGTGTCTGGCAGCTCATAATAATGAGGGTATTCTTAAAATGTATACAAAAACATTAAAAGCATTTGCCTTATATTGTGAACATGAGTGAGGAAAAAGTTTTGTTCAGATAGTGGAGAAAACTAATCTTCTTTTTTTTGGCTTGTTTTTAGGATGGATTGGATGCTTTGGTATATGATCTGGATTTTCCTGCACTAAGAAAAAACAAAAATATTGACAATTTTTTAAGCAAATGTAAGTAATCATCTTTGATAATTAGTGACATATACATATATAACCAAATATTACTTATTTTAGAACCTACCCATTTTGTGTAATTCATATTCTTCTTTCCATTTTGTGGTTAAAAAGCACTTGTTCATTAAAGTTTCCAACATACGATTAGGGTCAGAGAGGAGGAGAATCACCACTTTTATTGCTTCTTAATGACACTTGTAAAAAATTGTGTGCACAAAATGGAAAGGGTTTCAAAAGTTACAAACTGTGCTTATTTTATCTTATCCCTCTTTTATATGATTCTGTGCCTGTCTTTTTTGGCTTGTGTCAGTATTATTTAGAAATTTGTCTGAAAGATGTTTGAAAAGATTTCTTTTGTCTAGAGGGTTGTAATATAGTCTCTTTTTTTTTTTGATATGCCTGAAAAACCTGTCAAAAATTAGTGTCAAACTCTTTAAGTGGAAAACTGATTACCTATAAAAATCCTATTGAGACAGAATCACAAGTTTGATATTTACTTAGAGGGTTTTTTTGGGTGGGGAATTATTTTTTTGTACTAAGACATAATGCTACTTTTGTAGTTGACATTGTAGAATTTAATAGCTGTATATTTTGTCTCTTAGAACTATTGAGACAGCAACGTAACATAGTGGGTACAGGAAGTGGAGTCAGGAAGCAGGAGGGAAAGTCCTCTAACACTTACTAGCTGTGCAACCCTGGGCAACTTTTCTCTGCCTCAGGTTTCTCTTCTGTAAAAATGGGGATAGTAGCACTTACTTTACAAGGTTATTGTCAGGATCAATCTATTATTATTATTGATTCACTTTCAATTTATACTTAATGTGTTATCTTTGATCTATAAAGTCTATATAATTCCATATACCATTAGATAAATACTTATTGAATTAAATGGATTTTATTGAATTAAATATGATATACTCATTTTTAAATTAGAGAAGTCTCTAAAGTACTTATAAAAAGACCATTATTCATGCTTCATTAAGGCTAATTCTGCCCTCTGTTTTAGATCCCATCCCTTCTTGCTTCCTCCTAGATCTTCCTTTCTGATTAACTGTGCTCCTCACCATGTATCTTGCAAATAATCAAAAACAATTAAGTGCTTAATATGTAGTAAGCTTTGTTCTTTTCCTGGGAATACAGAATCAAAACTGAAACAGTCCTTGTGTTCTTGAAGCCTACCTTCTTTCAGGAGAGATACAATATAATTGTAAATCTTCCTTTCTGTCCTCCAGCCTCCTATGCCACCCACTGTCCTGTCTCAGTAGAGGACCACAACTCCTCTTATGATTTACTTGACTTAGAAAATAAACATTATACATTAAGCATTTTTATTCTGTAGCTCAGAACTCCTGTTTGGTCATCATTTTCTTCTCATTGTTCTCCTTTCTGACAAAAGGGTGTCTCCTTTATAATGCTAACTCCTTTATTTTTGCCCTTTATTCTATCCCTGGGAATTTGTCTTTTTGACTCTCTAGTATTGCAGTAGCTTCCCAGTTATCTTCCCTACTATCATTCATTCCTCTTTTCAAGCCATCCTCTCCAAAGCTTCTAGAACATTCTTTCTAAACCATAAGTCTGACTGTGCCACTCCTCTGTCCAAGAAATCTCTGTTACTTCTAGGTTAGAATAAGATCTTAGCTTAGGATTTAAAACCCTCTCAATTTGACCACCCTCTCCTTTTTTACACTTATTTCATATTATCCCCCTTAAATTCACTCTTTGTTCCAACCAGATTGACTTACTTGTTCTTAGAACTCAGTATTTCATTTTCCATTTCCATGTTTTTGTAAAGGCCCTTCTGCTTCCTTGAAATTTACTCACTCCCTACCATGACTACTCAACATTCTTTAAGGCTCACCTCAGATACCGCCTCCTCCATGAAGCCTTTCCTGATCCCCAAGTAGTTAGTTTCTCTCATTTGTTAGATTATTATATCTTTGTCTCTTTACTTTCTTTATCCCTCTGGAGTATGTGTGTTCCTTAAGAAAAGGGAATGTTTTTCATTTGAAAATCCAGGGTGGTCTAACCCTGGGAAGTAGAGGTCAGCATAGGCACCTACCTGATCCAGGGTAAGACGAAACAAGGCCAGACACCTCACCTAAAAGCACATTAGGAAGCACCAAGAAGACACCCACCAGTAATTGTTGTGAATCTAGAAATCCTTCCAACGAAGGTGAGAGTTACAGTAATAACTTTAATCAGAGACTCATATTAAAAAACAGATTTTCTACAAGGACGGCATAAATACTTAGAAGTGCAGTAAGACATAGAAAATAAAGTAGAAGTTCTGGAGCGAAGAAATAAAAAAGTGGTTTAGAGGAGAAGGTTGTAACCCTTACCCAAGTGATGGATTCCTTGAAAACTAGAAGAGACCAAACAGAAATAAAGAATAACAGGAATAAACTTATTGACAATTATGGGGAGAGCAAAAGATTTGGGATTGGGGGGAGAAAAGAAAAGAATTAGAATCTAAGATAGTGTCCATCAGTTGGGAAATGGCCAAAAAAATTGTATTATATGAATATAATGTAATATTATGCTGGAAGAAATGGTGAAAAAGACATTTCAGAGAATTCTAAGTAGTAAGAACATCTGCTTGTTGAGTGAAGTGAGCAAAAACCAGAAGAAAAGTTTGTATAAGAATAAATAACACTAAAACAAAACAACTTTGAAAGACTTAAGAACTCTATTAATGCAATGACAAATGAGCTGAATCTCTGGAGGATCTATGATGAAATATGTTGCATACCTCCTGAGAGATGATTGACTCTGCAGAAAGAAAGTTTTTTTGGTGAGTTTTTTTTTTTTTGACATGGCCACTGTGTATTTTTTAGCTTGAATATGCCTCTTTTTTACAAGGATGTATATAGTAGGTTGTGTGTGTGTTTTTTAACTGTCCTTGATGTAGGGAGGTCAGTGAGAAGAGGATGGGAATAGTGAGGCAAAAATCAAGATAGCTGTCAAAATATTTTTTTTAAAATATGCAAAAGAAAACAGAAGGAAGTTAGAAAGGACAAACACGATAGTTTTGAAAGTAACATGTGTCATGTATTATATATGGCATAACATGAATATTCAGTAATCCTCTTTTGTGTTCTTCTTTGACTTGGAGTTAGGAATTTCTAAGTTTAAATCATCCTCAGACCTTGGCATGTCACTTACGCTCTCTTTCCTACAGTTTTCCTCACCTATAAATTGAGGATAATAGTACCTACCTGAGCTAAGAACCAAATAAGATAACTTGTGTAAAGCCCTTTTGCACACTTAAAGTAAGCACTATATATTATTGTCATATAGAAGTGCCTTTTTAATGTCATCTTTAAATTCAGAATAAATGTAACTGGCTTTTTAAAAGGTAGATAAAATCCTCTTACGTTGTTCAGTAGGGGAAAGTGTGTGTGTGTGTGTGTGTGTGTGTGTGTGTGTGATCAATAGTGCAGTATGAAAATGCAGTAGGAAAATTAAAAGTGTAATGCTTAGAATGAAGTTATTTCAGGCAAGACTATAGAAGACATGGACTTGAATTCACTTCCTTCTTTTTCTCTAGTCTGGTTTCCATCCCTAACGCTCCACTGAAACTTCATTCAAAGGTCACTAGTGTTTTTCTTATCAAATTCAGTGGTTTTAAAAAAATTTTTTTTGCCCTTGTCCTTTTTGACCTCAACTTAACATTTAACACTGACAGCTCACTCCTTGAAATGTTGTTCTTTTCATTACTGTAACATTGTACTTCCCTGGCTTTCTTCTTCTGTCTTTGGTTTGTCTTGGCTGACTCTCTTCCTTTTCTTCCCTTCCTCTGGTAATTGTGGATGTTCCCTTTATGTGGATATGTCTTCAGCTGGGCTTTTTGCAGTCTCTTTCCTTTAGAAGTCTTTTGCTACTGCGACTAAAATGATCATTTCTCTGAGATTGATGTTCACATCCTGATTCCTAATTCTAGTTCTATATTTCCAGTTGCCTACAGCTTACTCCTACATATTTAATAATATTACATAATAAAAATAATAAAATAAATAAAATAATAAAAATGCCGTGTTTTAGGCTTCCTCTATCTTCTTGAACCCTTTCATCCAGCTTTCTTCCCAAAAAAACTCAACTTGTTCACCTAAAGAACAGTTTTCTAGTCAACAAAAAATTGTTAAATAGAATAGAATCAGTACTATAACTGTCACTATTTTTTCAAGATTTTTATCTAGAAACGTTTGTTATCTTTAACTTGTTTTACCTACCCTCTATATTCAGTTCAACAAACATTAAGTACCATATATATGCACATCACTGTTCTACGCAGTCATGAAACAAGGATCAAGAAACTTAGAGTCTACTGAGATTAGGAGTTGAGGGAAAGAAGTATAGTCTGCACACCAGTGAAGTACAAAGTAGAAAGTTGTGGGTGACAAGAGAACAGACCACATGCTCTAAGAATATTTGGGGAGAAAGAGAAGGGTCAGGTCAGGTAAGGGAAGGAGGGTAAGGCAAAACTGCATGGAGAACTTGGTGTACCTGACCTAAGCCTTGAAGAAAGATAAGGATTCTGGGATGTAGAGATGAAGAGGGTGGATTCTAGGTATAGGAGCCAGCCTTTCCAAAACATGGAGGCAGGGATAGAATGCCACGTTATAAAGAGAAGTAAATAAAAAGAGATTAGAGTATTTTAGGAAGGGCCTAGGGTTATGTCGTTCAACTTCTGCCTGAGTTGGGCATATCCTTTTTTTGTCATCTCCAAATTTATGTATTTATTTGTTTTCAGTTTTCATCATGAAGAATAGGACACAACTGAAAAATTCCTGAACTGAACATGTGTGTGTGCATATGTTTGATTTTTTTTTTAAACTTTCTTTTTGAAATAAGACAAGCATAGTACCATACAACTTTTATTAGAATTTGGGACTTGAGTTTAATAGTTGTTCTGTGTTTTGTACAACTCTGAAATATGAAGCTTTTCCATGCAATTTCATGCCAGTGTTGACCCATGTGGATTAAAATAGCCTTATTTTAACCCATGACCAAATTTGGAATTAGAATATCTGTCCACTGGGAATTTGTAAATTATTGTAGTTTATAGCATGACAGGTTTATATAAATAATTACAGTGATTCCCACTGCTGCTTTAAATTAAAATTGAGTTTCAAATAGAGAAACATAATGAAACAAGTGCTGAAGATGCCAGATTAAGGTTAGTGTGCCTTGTACCTGTTTATAACATCTCAGTCATTTATTTATACCATTTAGAAAGAAAGAAAAGGTTTAAAATTCTGATTAGGAAGATAAAATTTTTATCCCATTGACTTAGAGCAGAGCATATTACTTCTTTGCTTTATTCATTTAAAGCATTCTGATTTTAATTTCTGTTCGTCTCTTGGCAAATTAACTGCCCAAGCTTCTTTTATTTTCTCTTTTAATTACTTGTTTATCTTGTGGCTAAGATTGTATTTTACTGTTACTATTAATTAAGTAGAGAGAGGAGTTATAGACTTTAAAGTTAAAAAAATCCTTTTGCCTAATTTTATATAGTATATATATTATAATTTATGTTTTATTGAACGGAGAAATTATCAGTCATTTTGGATCTTTTTCTGATAATTTGAATATGGAATGGAATATGGAATAAATGACACTAAAAATAATAATTGCTTAATACTTATTTTTAACTTTTTCTTTTTACACAGATAAAGACACAATGAATAAAATTAGAGATTTGCGCATGAAAGCTGAAGATTATGAAGTAGTGAAAGTGATTGGTAGAGGTGCATTTGGAGAAGTGCAATTGGTAGGTTACTTCAGTGAACTTAATGATGATATATTATTTTGGTAAGGATGCCTGTATTGGTTCAGCATTTTTTAATTTGAAACTATTGGGTTTTTTTAAAAAAATGGATCACTTTGAATTTTGGTTGCCTAATTCCTGAAAAAGCTTGTAAATTCTGGGGTAAAATTCAACCTGCAATGCTGTATCTTCCATAGAAGACTCTTAAGATCCATGCATAGGAAAAGAAGGAATTGAAGCTTCAGAAATAGAGTCTTCCTGTTAGTAAGAATTGAGTATCCAGTAAGGTTTTAGATAGTCTGTTTAAGTAGCAGGATTGGGAGTGAGAGATATAATTTTCTTCCTACTTCCTTCTGTTTGCCTAGCCTTGTAACACACCTCATATGTCTCATCCCACCCTGTATTTCTCTAGACTGGATCTAAGTTGACTAGTGTTTGCCTGATATTTGCCTGGCATGGTAATCTTTAGTGATTTGCTAGGTTATTTGTTTTCACAACCAGTTGACTTTCAGATTGACAGAAAAATGATCAGTTTATTATATGGTATTTAGTGTACATGGTGTATCAGAGTCTTTCTCATGTTATTGGATTTCCTTTGGTAGATTTCTTTGAATACACACTTAAGCCAGATTCTTTTAATTACTAAAGATCTAATCCAAGATAGATAAAGCATTTTTTTATGAGCTTACTAGTGCTAGGCACTGTTCTAAGTTCTGAGATTATTACAATTACAAACCAGCATTTTAATGATTAAAGAGAACACATAAAGGGGAGCTGGAAAAGGTGGGGAAGGAGTTTATGTGGGGTACAGTAAAGAGTAATGCAAATGAAATCCTTTATCCAAAAGGGGCTAAATGTTTCATTTTCTTCCAGTTAGAGTTCAAGTACTTTTTCCTTTTTCTTCCTCTTACAGAGGAAGTAATTTTAAGAAATATGGAATGTGGGTAGGTTTCACAGATTAGAACCTTTTGGGGACAGTGCTAAAGATAGCAACATAGAATAAGGAAATTAGTGAAACTTAATGACCTCTGATAAGTACAATTTTTAGAAGAGTAAAAGTCTGGAAGTTCAGATAACTGTTTTGTGTGGATTCCTCCCCCAAATCCCCCTTTCTCATTTCCCCTCACCTTCTCAATTTTACTTAATTTTTCTCTACTACCTGTTCTTTTCTCCCAAGCCTTTTAAGATGCTGCTGCAAAACATGTTAGAAAAAAACCTTTACTTTCTGAGGCAGTCCATTCCATTTTTGAATAATTCTGTTAAGAATTTTTTTTTAAATCAAACTGAAATTTCTCTTTGTAACTTTTATCATTGCTTCTGCTTCTTGCCTTTTGGTTAAAACAGAATGAATTTAATTTCCATTTCACATTATAGCCTTCTTAGTACTCAAATATAGCTATCATATTTCCCCATCTTCTCTTGTACAAGCTAAAAATCCCTACTGCCTTCAGTCAATCTTTGCATGATATAGAAGCCCTTAAAAATGCTGATTGATTGATTAAAGTCCTTGACCATTCTTGTTGCCCTCATGGACATTCTCGTCCTTAACAATTTTCTTTGTAAAATGTGGTGTCTAAAAACTCAACGTACTTCAAATGTTATCTGACCTGAAGTATCACTTTAAGATACCATACCTTCTCTAAAACAGTTTTTAAATCTGTTGGCTGCCATATCCTACTCATGTTACCTGAGTGCGCAGTTCAGGAAAACCCTGAGCTCTTCAAACTGCTCTCCAGTCATACTTTGCACATTTTGTACTTAGCTAAGTGATTTTTAGAATCCTAGTAAGTATATGATTTATATTTATCCTTAGTAAATTTCATCTTATTAGATTAATCCAAATTTCTAGCCTGTCAAGATCTTTTTGGATCCTGACCTCATCATCCAGTGTTGGTTATTTCTCTTAGCTTTGGGTCATCTGTGAATTGAGTAAAGAGATCTTGTATACCTTTATCCAAGTCATTGATAAAGATGTTAAATTACATAGGACTAACGGGGTTCTTCTGCTGGAGTCTTCCTTCTAAGCTAACATCAAACCATTAATTGCTGTTCTGTTAGTTCAGCCAGGAGTGAGACTGAGAGTTCTAATTAGGAGTGTAAAAATAAATAACCTAAATTGAAAGCTAGCCTGTTTAGTTCCTTTTAATATAAATGGTGTTCATCACTGAAACAGATGGTATTTTTCTTCCATATAATCTCATTATAGAAACAAAACGATAAGGGCTAGGCATCACAAGGGCTCGGAGGAAAGTGAGTATGGAGATTGGTTTGTCAGTTTGATTAGTTTTGACTTACACTAATAATTAACTTGATGTTACTTTTTGTTTTATGTACTTGCGTAGCACAAGGCAATAGTCAAAGATTTTCAGAAAATGTAGACAGTAAAATTCTGTCTTTTACTAAAGTGAATTAAAGTCTAATATAATTTGTTAAATATATGTTTCAGCTAAAGAAGGAATAATTGAAGTGACTGAGCTATTAAAATAGCTTTTTGTCAAATTGAAATGTTTATCAGATCTCATGAAGCTATTATACTCATTTAGTGAATTGTTGCACTTTATTGTGACTTTTTGAAAATAAGAAATGCTTCATTATCTAAGATATTGTAATAATTTGAAACAAAACCTTTGTTTTAAAGGTAAGGCATAAATCTACCAGGAAGGTGTATGCTATGAAGCTGCTGAGCAAGTTTGAGATGATTAAGAGATCAGATTCTGCTTTCTTCTGGGAAGAACGGGACATTATGGCTTTTGCTAACAGCCCCTGGGTGGTTCAGGTATAGTTGTGCCACTGTTTTATTTTATTTATTAGAGCACAAATGTCTTAATAGGAATGAGAGAAGATATGGAAGGAAGGAAAGAATGAAGAACTTACTAAATACTTTCTATAGGCCAGACATTGTGCTAAGAACTTTACAAATATTATCTTATTTGATTCTCACAACAACCCTGGGAGGTAGGTAGGTACAGTTATTATCCCTGTTTTACAGTTGAGGAAGCTGAAACAGAGGTTAAGTGACTTGCCCAGGGTCATACAATTATTAAATGTTTGAGGCTGGATTTCAACTCAGGTTCAAATGACTCAAAGGCAGCACTCTGTTCTCTGCACCACCTAACTACCCTTGGAACTTAAATAAAGAATTTTCTACTTTAATAAAAACACTTTTATTACTTAATATGTCTGTTATATTATAATCAGTTGTCATATAGTTCATGCTATAGATAAGAAATAGTTGAGGAAATCTGTATGGAGTTAAGAGCAACTATAATGTGCCTGAAAAGTGGGACTGCTTCTATGTAACAGATGTAGTCTTGCATTTGATGTAATTTGTTTAGTAGGTTTTATTCATAGACAGGAATTTCTAGATAGTTTCTTAACCTTCTCTTTATGGAATAATATTTTTCAGTCCAGCATTAAGCAGGTCATTTTTCTCTAGTACTTTTCCTGAAATTAGAAGAAATTTTCATCAGATAAATGGTGTTACCTTGATTTTGTGATCTGATATGTACATAACTTTAATTTGAGATTCAAATCAAAATAATAGAAATTGCCTTTGTCATCTTTTGGACAGTTTAAAAAAAAAACAGTGCTTTTTTTTCTTCAAGGAGAATCGCATCCCTGTAATGTTACCATTTAGCTCTTTTTAGCCATATCCAACTCTTAGTGACCCCATTTGGGATTTTCTTAGTCTAAGATACTGAAGTGGTTTGCCATTTCCTTCCTCAGCTCATTTTACAGATGAGGAAACTGAGGCAAACAAGATTAAGTGACTTGCTTAGGGTCACAAGTAAGTGTCTAAGGTTGCATTTGAACTCAGGTCTTCTTGACCCCAGAACCAGTTTTCTGTCCACTGAGCTGCCCTTCGACCTGTAGTAACAGGTTATAAATGCTAGTGATTTAAATGTAATAGTGTAGATAGCCTCTTGTTACATGTGATATACTGTGATATCCTTCCATCTCTGAAAATAGTAGGCTTCCTTCTAAGTTTCAAATTCAGAAAATAAACAAAAAAACCCTAAAGTAAAAAAACCTCGTCATGTAAACCAGAAACTTAACAAAAGTAAAATGACTTAACTGTGAAAATAAAAGACCAACCAGGGGCTTTGTGACCTTGGACAAATCACTTAACATCTCTGAACCTTAATGTTCACATGTATAAAAAGGGGCTTGGACTACTCAACCTCAGAATTTCCTTCTAGCTCTGAATGCATAATACTTTATTTGCTGTAGTATTTAGGGTCAGACAGTATGTAGAGTGTGGCTATCCTGAGTTAATTTTTATAAGTAAAAAATTTATATTTCTAGCCATTTTCTTGATCTTCTTCTGATAAAATGACCATTTTGTATATTCATGTTTTAAATAGCTTTATTATGCATTCCAAGATGATCGGTATCTCTACATGGTAATGGAATATATGCCTGGTGGGGATCTTGTTAATTTAATGAGCAACTATGATGTACCTGAAAAGTGGGCCCGCTTCTATACTGCAGAAGTAGTTCTTGCTTTGGATGCAATCCATTCAATGGGCTTTATTCATAGGTAAGAATTTATATCATAAACAATCATTTTGTTGGTTTGTTAAAAGGCAAAAATTTACATATACACACCCACACACGTGTGTGTGTGTGTGTGTGGGTGTGTGTGTGTGTGTGTGTGTGTGTGTGTAACCTGGTATTGAGGTTCCTTTTCAGCTAATATAACTCCAGAAGATAAATCTTTTAAAATTCATAGGCTCATCTTTCCTTTCAAAATAGGTAGCAATGCATTGTTCTACAATGTTTATCACAGTCTGTTTAATGTAGAGGTCATTCATGTAATCACTAATACTTACGTAACATTCCTTCTAACTTCTTAACTTAAAAACACAGGATATAATAGAAAGACATTGCCAGAAATGTTTTGTAGTACTTTAGGATTTAGCCTACTTTTTTTTCCTAGAGATGTGAAACCTGACAACATGCTGCTGGATAAATCTGGTCACTTGAAGCTAGCTGATTTTGGTACTTGTATGAAGATGAATAAGGTTAGTATATTTTGATACAAACATGGTTTAGCCAAATGAAGCGAATTACATTGTTAGAAAATGTTAGTAACCTTATGTGGGCTTCTACAGTATTGACGTGGACTGTCTTTATTTGTTGAACTGGATACCATGGTAGCAATGCTGTATAAAGAACTTGTTCATGATTTATTTTTTCCTCTCTATTTAGGGTAAGTGTAGATTGCCAGATTTACTAAATCCTTCATAACAACTTTATAACATGTACTTATTGGTAACTGAAAATGGATTTAGTTTTAATATTACTAAATAGTTGTATCAGTATTGTGAGTGGGCTCTGACAAATTCTGTCAGTGTGTTTATACTTTTACATTTTATTGTGTCTTTGGATTTTTGAGTTACATTTTATTGTTCATAGCTCTAAAAAAGTGTCCCATTAAAGTAGGACTTTGTTTTAGTATTTAAGGTTTGTCAGAAAATAGTCACCAAATAGTGAAAAATTACCTTTTTCCAAGAAAATAACATTTATTAGTTTATTATGTATTAGGAAGAAATCCTTTTTTGGCAGTTTTTATGCTAAAGGTTTTATTGCAGTTTTTAAAATTGATAAATGGACAGGTTTTGCACACAACATATAGAATTTGTTAATTCAGTAAACCTTTTTTAAGCTCTTATTTCCATACTGCATTCTAGTAAGTACGTGATAAGCCATGTATACACAGATACATATAATGTATTAGAAGAGAAAAATTTATAATGTTCCATGAGTTCGGATGAGAAACTTTAGCTTTGAGGTGGATGTTAGAGAAGGAAAGAAAGAATTTGGTAAAGCTTCCTAGAGTTGGAGATAGTTAATCTTATATTTTAAGATTGCAACAGATAGTTTTATTTTTGTATTTGCTCTTTGCATTTTCAGGCATTATTTATCGGATCTTTTAGCAAGCAGTTCATAACTAAGGCCTTTATTGAGGGTATATATGGTTCTTTAAAGATATGTTATGCCTTAAAGTTGTAAATTCCACTTGAGTGAGATTTCTCAAATATTTAACATATACTATGCAAGGCATTGTTAGGTGTTAGTGATACAAAGATGAAAAATGACAGTGCCTCCCTTCAAGAAATTTATACTCTAATGGGATGAAGGATAAAACAGGCACACCCAAATAAGTATGATGCAAGATGATAAAACCACAGCAACTGGTCAGACAAAAAACAAGAAACTTGAAGTGAGAGAAAACACATTTAGCAGCAGAGATCAGGGGAATCTTCAGAGAAAAATTGATACATAAAGTAGGGCCTTAAATATGTAGTAAAGGAATTTTTACATGCCAGAATGTAAAAGGAGTGTGTTTGGGCATGGGAATGGGCTATGCAGATAAACCACATTTGAAGAGGGAAGTATTAATTAAGGTTCAACTAGTATCCTAGTTTGACTGGAGGTCATAGGGAAGGTCATGTGAAATCAATTTGGGAAGGTAAATTGAAGCCAACTTATTGAGGGCTTTAAATACCATTCTTAAGTGGTTTGCATTTCATCTAAAAGGCTTGGGGAAGATACTTAAAAAAAAACCCAGGAGTGACAGTCAGATGTGTGCTTTAGGAAAGTGATGTTGTCAGTAGTATGACTATATAGATTGGAAAGGGAAGAGACTGGAGACTGGAAGAAATACCAGGTGATAAGTTGTTAAAATAACATGGGCAAGGAATAATGAGATGTTGAACTTGAAAGCTACTAGCTATCTAGTAGAGATATCAGGATGAATGTGAAAAATTATTGAGAAATAATTTAAAAGGCTTGATAATGGTCTGGATAATGAAGTAGTGGGAAAATGGGAGGATTCAAAATTGATTAGGGTTTTAAAGCTGGGTGGTCAGCAGGATGGTGGTACCATCAACAGAAACAGGGAAGTTGTAGGGAAGAGGAGCAGGTAAGATCTTAAGATTTTAAACATTTAAACATAAAGTCCAACCCCACTGTAGATGATTGAGTCTCTGAGGTTAAGTAAATTGCCCAGAGTTCCACAGGTAGTAAATGACAGACTTGAGATTTGTAAGTCCTTTGACTCAAAACCCAGTACTCATTCCTTTATACCACACTGATTACACTTGCAGATGTGTATGTAGCATTTGAGTTACTGGTGACAAAAGATTTTTAACAAGCAATTAAAAATGAGCTCAGAGGGGAGGGGATAGAGAGAGAGAGAGAGAGAGAGGATCAAGATTGAGATGTGTAAATGGAAAATGAAGGTGAAAGTTCATCTATTGAGGACTAATAGTAGAAGTGGGAGGATGGATGCTTGAGGAGAGCGGAGGTTTGGAATGTCTACTTCATGGCATGTGGTAGAGAGTTAGATGAGTAAGATTGCCATGCGACTGTGACAGTCAAGCTCCAATTAAAGTTATTCAGCATAAATTTGTTGTCTCATTATGTAGTTCTGTGAGGTTTTCCAACAGCATTCTAGTAGCACAGAAGGTGATGATGAGAGGAGAGGGATTCTAAGATTGGGGATTAGTAGGATTGGAACAGTAGAAAGAGAAGGGATGGGGACACCAAGTTTTAAGGATACAGATAGTGTGTTTTTAAGGATTGTTTTATTATGTGTTTTGCTTTTATCGAAATTTGCTCCCACCCAAAGTATACTCTTCCTTAAAACAGAAACAGCAAAACAGCTCTAAACAATACCCCTTCATACACTAGCCATGACTAAGAGAGTCCATCACTTCTCTTCTGGAAAGAAGGAAACGTGCTCTGACATCATTCACCTGCAATCAGTATTGAGCATTGTACTTGTTCTGATTTTCTTTTGTCCTTTATATACACACACATTATTATATATACATTATTATACATATATTATGCATTATTATAGTTATATATATTCTATTAGTTCTTCTTTCATCACTTTATATGAGTTCATATGAGACTTTTCATGTTTCTTTAAATTCCCAATGTTCTTTTTTTCCTTACCACATGTTAATCCGTTACATTCACATACCAAGATTTATTCATTCATTGCTCAATTAATGGGCAGTCTTTTTCAGTTTCTAACTTTTATAAAAGTGATGCTAAAAATAATTTTTGTTACTGAACTCATTGGGCATCATAAGCCAAGTAGTAGACTTGCTAGGTCAAAGGATATAAAGAGTATAGTAAGTTTTTTCTTTTTTCACATAATTCCAAATTGCTTCTCAGAATGATTGGATTAATTCATACTTCCACCAGCAATGTACCAGTGTGCCTTCCTTCTCATAGGTCTTTTAAGGTTGACGGTCTTAAGCTTTTATCATCTTAGTATTATTAAAGTGACTGACTTTGGATTCAAGACCATTAAAAGAGGAAAAAGGAAACCAGAAAAGGGATAATGAAGAAGGAAATGAGAGAGGGAATATATACTATAGGTACATAAAGGTTGCTTTAAATGAACTAAACTCATAATATGCACACTGGTAAGTTCAGCAGGATAGGAGACTATGTTCAGAAAAAGGAATTTCAGATTTAAGGGGTATTAGAAGTAGAAAAGTTTTAGGTAACAGGGAAGATGTGACCATTTCTTTGGGTGGCTTGAGGGCAAGTGGATCTGAAGGACCAAAGCAGAGGAGGTTGATGAACTTGAGAGACCAGTATAGTGGTCATCAGTATCCATTTTTTTCCATTGTCAGGGATGATATGGTTGGGGTGAAAAGGAAGTGTTAAGTAAGTGTTTTTCATTGAGGAAGTTAAGAGATCATCCTCGAGGTCAGTCAGTAGATGGCAGGGATAAGGATGCAAAAAAGAGTAGATTAATCCATTTGTTTTATGAATTTGAAAGAGAGACGGGGTTGTTGCGACATGGAAGTGGACAGTAAGGAATTAGTGGAGTCATTCTCTCCCCATTTGTTCTCCTACTCTCTCACTATGATAGTGAAGAGTGTCCTATTTCATTTAGTGCCAGAAAATAGAAGGTTTGTAAAAGGAAGAAATTGGAAGATGCCAGTAGAATGAATATCAAGAGGACACGATGGCAAAAGTGGAAAGAGAAGGATAGGTACTGGGGATAAAGTGTGATTAGGTTGAATAAGTACGACAATATGAGTCACAGTAACAGGAGAAAGAAGTTTTTCACCTAATTAGGTGGTGTTATTGCACAGCAGAGTTTAAGAGGATATGAGTTTTGTTGTGGGGTAGAGGAAATTCCGACTTTATAGAAATATGCAGAATAAATTGACTTCAAGATTCTAAGTAGATTCTTTATGTGAGAGAAACTTGACAGATAGATATCTTTTTCTAGATAATTTGGAAGTCTGGGAAGGCTGGATGGTTACAGTGTGTGAAGGAAGAAGGCCTTCCCTGATTCCCCCTCTGTGGGAATTCTAAAAAGGTTTTATTAGGGGAAAAAATTCCTTTGTATGAGTTTCTCTCCAGATTCATACTCGGATTTTCCACTTTTTACAGGAAGGTATGGTACGATGTGATACAGCAGTTGGAACACCTGACTATATTTCTCCTGAAGTATTAAAATCCCAAGGTGGTGATGGCTATTATGGGCGAGAATGTGACTGGTGGTCAGTTGGAGTATTTTTATATGAAATGCTTGTAGGTGAGTAAAACAGAACTTAATATATTTATAGCATAGTTTATTTATCCTAAAAACTTGTCATTAAACTGTTAACCTTTAGCTTTTATTTTTGTGGAAGAAAAACTTCAAGTCAATAATTTAGCTATTAGGTATAATTTTAGTGCTATATCAGTGTTTTTGAAATACCAAATATTCTTATCTTTTAGCTTTAACTCATGTGTGTTGCATATAAATTTGTATGCTTTTTAAACTTGATCGTGATGGTTTAAATGTAGGAAAATTTTGTTTTATTTCTCATATTACATTTTTCAGGTGATACACCGTTTTATGCAGATTCACTGGTTGGGACATATAGCAAAATTATGAACCATAAGAATTCTCTTACCTTCCCTGATGATAATGATATTTCAAAAGAAGCAAAAAATCTTATTTGTGCCTTCCTTACAGACAGGTAAAATATCTTATAAGCAGACAAAATATTTTAAAACTAGAATGCCGAGGGGATTTTCATTCTCCATCTTTCCTGTAATGAGGACCTATATTGTAGCTATTAGGTATTCATAATATCAAATGTTTTATTTTTAAATTAACAGGTGTTTCATTCATGAACCCAGTAAAAGTTGCATAGCTTTCTCTCGTTTTAATCTGAAGAAAGGTGTGTGGTAGGGAGTAGGGATATTATCCTAGTATTTGAATTTTGTTTTGTAGCTGAAACTCTTGGCAACCTTCATTAATCATCGAGCTTCTCTCCCCTATTGACTAAAGCATGGAAATAAATAAGCTATAATCATAGATTGATAGAATTTTAGCTGTTGAAAGGGTTTTGAAGATCATGGAATCCAGTGATCTCACATCAAAATCGCATATTTTGTTTAGAGTATTAGTCCAGTTGTATTGTATAAATTTTTGTTTTTCTTCACAAAGACAAAAAGAACTCCTTGTAGGTGGGGCTATATATCTTTGGGATTTGAGCTTCCTGATCTATTCTAACACCTTCTCTTTTATCAGTGAAAAAGTTCATAGCCCCCTCATTAGTCTGGGGTCACATAACTACCTTGGAATAGAACTTTATGAGTAGCACCTAAGTTTCTTGAGGTATGGTGTTCCGAAAGTTGAGGCAACAGTAAATTAATTCTTAATCTGAAATTTTCAAGTCTCATCTTCTTCCTTTTTGGTTATGGTTTGTACTAACATAAAGACCTAACTCCTTTTCCTTTTCTGCAACAGTTGTCATTGTCCACAGGAAATTGTTATGCCCGCTTGGCAGAAAACATATTTGCCATGCTAAGTCTTCTGTAAAGTACCTTACTTTCCTAGTGCTGCTAGAATTCCGTAGGACTTATTTCATGTCCATTCGCTGGAGAAGGATTAGTTAGTTGTAATTTAATTTTAAAATACCTTCCCTCTTTCAGAATTTCCTTGATATTTAGACTGAGACTGTTTATGTGAAGCTACTTCTGCATGCATATTTTCAAAAGCTGAGAGCTTAGGAGAGGAAGAAGCTTTTAAAGTTATTGAAAGACTTAGTGTTTTGTTTAGACTTACCTTTCATGTTCCAGATTTCATTCTTGAGCCTTTGTCCTTTTTTTCTAACAGTGAAATGACCTTGTGGGGCTACAGTAGCAACTTATTGCTAGCATCTCCATCAACATGGAAGGAAAATTTAAGAAATGTTTAGTTTTGTATACTTAGTTCATTTTCAGGGAAGAGGGAGATGAGAATAATGAAATGGTGGGATGACAAGCAGCCAGGTAAGAGGAATGAGTGCTGCTCACTTCTTTGCCTGTGTAGCCAAAGGAGAGATGGTTTAAGGACAGTGTATGTCTACTTACAGGAACTGCCAGTAGTGCAATTGACTATTTCAAAGCAGGGGAAATATTTTTTGGAGATAATTTTTAAGGGAAGACATTGGTTTGATTTTCTTTTCACAGCATTTTAGATAAAATTTGGGAAGAATGTCAGACCTTGTCCAGTACAATCTGTCCCTTAAAGGGAATTCTCTCTAGACTGTTGTACAAAGCAACTGTTTGCCTTTTTTTGATGATTTCCAGATAAGGAGTTCCATTTTGGACGTATATAATTCAAAATACTACATGTGAATATTCAAGTGGAAATGCCCACCAGTTGATGGATGATATAGAAATGGAGTTCAGGAAAGACATGAGGGATAGAGATATAGATTTAGGAATCATCCACATTAGAAATGATTATTGGAATGAGTGGTTGGTAGGTAGTGAGGTTGATGGGAAACTGATGAAGTCACAAAAGAAAAAGGATACCAGAGAAGAGTTGTTTGATACACCCAATATTTGGGGTAATATCTGGATAATGACCCCGCAAAAGAAACTAAGGAGTAATGGTCAGAGAGGTAACAGGAGAATCAGGAAAGAGCATTGCCTTGAGGAAGGAGTGCCCAGCAGATATTGTCCATAGTGTCAAAAGCAACACAAAAAGGAGGAGAAGGACTGAGAACAGTTCCATCAGATTTAATTATTTGGAGAGAACCAGTTCAGTTGAGAGGGAAGTTACGTTGCAGGGGATTGATAAGTAAATGGGATGCAACCAATATGAATGACTTTTTCTTAGAGTTTGTCTATGAAAAGGTAAAGAGATATGGGAGAATCACTTTTAAAATGGCAGGGGGAATAGAAGAGTCAAGTGATTTTTTTGTGGGGGAGGGTTATTTTTTAAGAACAGAGGAGATGTGGGTGTATTTCTAGGCCGTTGAGAAGGAACTAGTGGAGAAAGAGAGATTACAAATGAGTGGGACAAAGATAATCAAAGAAGCAGAGATAGAATCAGAGGCACAAGTAGAGGAGTTGGTCTTAGAAAGGAGAAGATCCAAGCCTTAGAAGCAAGAGAAAAAGAGGTGAGAATGTAGGATGATAGAGATATTTTGATGAATAGTCAAGAAGAGGGAATTCATAATTTTTTTCTTAGAATACAGTAAGAAGTGGCTTTCCTCAAATGAGAGGGAAGGAGTGGGTGAACTGTGTGGTATAGAAAGCTTGAAAAGAAAAGAGAAGGCTTGAAATAGCTGCTATGGGATTGGAAATCAATCAGGAAAAGATAAAATGATTATCTTGTAGTAATGTGATCCCAGTCAATATTGGATGCCATATTGTTAACAGCATAGTTGTGAAACTTTCTTTAGTGTGACATTCAGCAAGCCCTTGTGTGTATCAATAGAGCAGATGAATGATGGGAGGACAACACAGGATTGAGATTTGTCAGAGCATGAGTGGCAGTAGGACGAAGTGGAAAGACTTTTATTCGAAGTGATTAATTTTAAGGGCAGGAGTACAAAGGGAGAAAAGGGAAACCAGAGCAAAATGCTAGACCTGGAAAGTAGGGAGAGGTGGAGTCACTGGAGATCCTGCTGAGGATAAGGGGTAGGTAGATTAGGTAGGAGTGAGGCAGAGGGATAGATAGAATTTTAGGTGATTTGCCTCTTCTTTCTGTCTTCCCATGTAGTTAATTTCAAGGTAATTGTTCATTAGAGAACAGATAGTGTAGTGTTGGAGGGCTTAGATAAAGTGTGCATCTTTAAAGAAGAACTTAGAGCTATGATTCATAGGGGCTTATTCTCCAAGAACACTCTTTTCTTTCTCCTATAAGGAAAGTAATTAGGCAGTCTGGAAGTCATTGTGACATGTAGTAAAAACAAACAAACAAAAAAAAACCAATGCTGTAGATGATTTTTTTTAAAGTGGAGATTGTATTTTGGAGTGACTATTGAGGTGGTCCTATTCAACTATCTGGAAATCAATTTGGAAAAGTGACCTGAATTGTTGATCTAGTAATTTCTATACCCAAAGGAGACCAAAGACAGAAACAAAGGTCCAATACATACCAAATATTAATAGAAGCAGGGCCTGGGAACTGTAGAAAATCTTCATAGCAATTACTCTCTCTCCTACTCAGACAGATAATCTCTATCTCAATTTATTGGAACTTCCTATTAACAGACATTTCTTGCATAAATCAGAGGGCTTTTGAAATTTAAAATATTCTTCTCTCCTCCTAAAAAATTTTACTTTAGATTTAGTAATTTTAAAATGGGAAGATGAACCTAGGTGCTGCTTCATTTGTCCTTCTTGGACCAACATTAGGCATAATAGTGCAGAAATTTTTCCAGGGAGATTTTTAATAGTGCTTTGATGGTTAGAAAGCTCATAAGCTTGCGTAAAGAAAGCTCATAAGCTTGCATAAAGAATCTAACTTAGATATTTGACTGAATAGATCATTGGCCTTTTCATTTGTATCTAAATGTCATCGCATCCATCTGTCTTTCGTAGAAACCAGATAAATTTCCTGTTGTTTGTGGGATTGCAGTTGAACTTCAGATTATCAAATGTGTTTTGCTTATGCGTTAGGGTCACAGATAACTGTTTAATGCCATTACTTCTCTGTTTTGATGAACATTTCCTATCTTATTAGAGAGGTCAGGAGGCAGCATGATACAGTGGAAAGAACCATGGGACTGAGAAAGACAAGATGGTGAATTCTAGGCTTGACTTTCCCATTTAACTAGCTCTGTTTCTTGGGCACCTCACCCTCTGAGGCTCCATTTCCTCGTTTCTGAATTATATCTAAAACCTTTTTCCCCCGGCATATCTCAGAGTTGTTTTGAGAGAAGCACTTTATTTTCAAAGTGCTATGTACTATAAATGAGAACTATGACTTAGATGGTTTTGTTGTCCCTTTATCGTGGGTTTTCAGGTCCCAACTGCTCCACTTTTGAATAATTAGATTATAAAAGATAGCATTCATGCAGCAGCTGGTAGAAGACAGCAGGGCTGTTATTTGAACAAAATCAAAATTTCCTGCTGCTTAAAAAATAAGAATTCGAAAGTCAGCTATTTAAGTACATATTGGTATCTAGGATATTAAGGGAGTTTTTAAAAAAGTCATCAAAGAACGTGAACTTGTTTTATTATGGAACTACATAAAGACATGATCTATGAGTTCTAATTATTAATTTAAAAAATCACTTTGACTATTAACAAACTTCTTTTCTTAAAGTTTCTCCTGACGTTCCTTTTTAATGTCCTTTTCCCTACTTTCTCCAGTTATTAGCCAAGCTGAGGTGTGATCAAAATGATTATTATACAATTATACAGAATTCTACAAATAGCCTTTTCAAGTTCATATTAATCAGCATTTAGGATATAACTTTTTATTTTTAAATACAGTGTATGTTATAGCCAATAAGCTCCCTTATTACCTTCTATGTAAGTGTTGGGTTTTTTTGTGTGTGAGAAACTCTTATAAACTATAAAATAGCATGTAATTGTGAACTATTTTAGTATCTTAAGAATGTCTTGTGTCATTAATTTCTTAAAACAGGGAAGTGAGATTAGGACGAAATGGTGTGGAAGAAATCAAACGACACCTCTTCTTCAAAAATGATCAGTGGGCGTGGGAAACTCTTCGAGATAGTAAGTTGTCACACCCTATCCTCCTATCCTGACACGTGCATGTTTGCACACAGAGATAATTCTTTATTCAAAAAAAAAATTACTTTCCAATTGATGTTATTTTTGTGTCTGCTTAAAAATAAGTAACTCATGTTATGTTTATCAGTAGTATTTCACATTTTGATAGAGATCATTAAAAACAAGAAAATGTACCCTTCTTTAATGCCAAGATGGCAACAGGGAAGGCACTAACCTGCAACTGCAGTTGGCATTAAAAGATGTTTGTAAATCAGGTGTGTTTATATTGCCTATGGAATCTAGACAATGAGAAAAAATCATTTATGTTCCTTAAAATTTTCTGTGATGCATTTTTTATTTTTATGATAAAACCTGTTCAGCTATTGATAAAGCTGGCCCACTGACTTCATTGATAAAGGGAACTCCTGGGAGAGGAGAATATCTCTCTTAATGCAAGTCAGTGTTTTCTCTGAAACTTAAGCCTTAGAGAATTGCCTAGAGAAATGTGAAGTTATGTGATGTTTCTAGGATCATGCAGCCAGCATAAGTCAGAGGCAGGATTTGACCCCGGGTCTCTCTCTTTGGCCTTGAGGCCAGCTATCTTTCTACTCTACTATGACTACCTCTTTTATCAATAAGAACAAAACAGAGTCTATAAAGAATACATTTTATAAATGAAGCAACAAATGGAGCTCCAGTGACAAAGATTAGAGTGAATATTGAGAAGACAAAAGGGACTGTTTTTAGAGTAAAGTAATAATACTCTAGCTAGAGAGGTAGATGTAGGGAGATATTTCATTGTGAGGGTTTCCCATTTAGGGAATGTCAAAAGCAGTAAGATTTTGGTATCATCTACCCTATTCCTCTCCCCCAAAGTGGGGAAAGTATTTTTTGAACATGTCATTTTGATGCTGCAGCAGAAATAGATGCATGAATGAAGCAGTTAGTTGTATAGGAAGGAACTGGTGAATGGTTAAATTGATTCAGTGCTGTAGTTTGCGCTTTGCAACATTCTTCATAAAGCAACTGGGCAGCAGAAAGTACAAACACAGTGGTTAATAGATAAGTACAATGAGAAATCAGTATGCCATCACCCCCAGATGTAGCCCAGTAGTGAGGAGAATTCCCTGTATGTGATTGATGACTGATATTATCTGAAGTTGGCAGTGCTTCCTGATGAAATTTAACTAGGCTCTGACCAAAAGCTTTAACTGCAGAGAGGTTTAATAAGTAATCATAAAAAATTTGAGAAAGAAAAGGAAAAGTTTAAATTTTGAATTGAAGCCTAAATGAATTGTTTTACTATATCATTTTGTGTAATGGTTATAGTCTTGAAAAATTTAAAACAAGGTAATTACTGTTTTTGGTGTACTAAATGAACCTTTGTATTTAAAAGACTACTATGCAGGGCATTTTTTTGTGAAGTTAATAAACATTTTCTAATTTGGCTTTTAAAAGATACTGTGAGGTTTGCTTGAAAAGTAGCTCTCTTTGGCAGTTGCGTTTTGCCTTTTAATGGACATTTTGATAGTTTTACTTAACCCTTTAGTCTTTGCTCTGTGGTTGAGGAAATAAAGAGTTTAATCTTATTCTCATTCTCTTCTTTAATTACAGCCAATACCAAGAGTTTTTTCATTCTGCTTAGGTGACTTCTTCTGTTCATGATGACTTTGGGTATAATGTGACCTTCTGATGTTTTCAGAAGTGAATTATGATAACTTTTACCGTTCCCAGTTCTGTCAAAAAAGAATTCCCACATGTGTAATGTTGTGTAGTGAACACAAAGAAGCTTACTACCTAGTGAAAGCTGCAAGAAGGGCAACTCTTATACTATTTTGTTTCACTTAGAGCCCATCTGCCCCAGATAGAGGCTAGGAAAAGCAGGAATGCATCTGCTATCAAAACTTTAAAACTGTTGTGTAAAAATCCTCAATGGAAACTGTCAACATCAAACAGACTGGGTTTTGGATCTTAGTGCAAAAAAGAAATTTTGAGGACTTAGAAGGTTTAAAATTTAGAATTTATGATAAAAGTGATTTTATTTAGCAGGCCTCATTTTAAATATGTTATTTAAAATCTTAAGTTATTAAAAGACAGAATTCACTAAACATTATGGAGTAATGACATAATACGTTTATCCTTGGGTACTCTGAATTTTATTTATATAGCTCAATCATTGCATTAAAGAGATTACTTCTATATGTTAAGAATCTATGATTTCATTGGTGTGGCTAGTACCTCCTAGAGTATAGGTAAATTAGCCTCTGAATTAGCCTCTAGAGTTAGCCTCTAGAATGATTTCTGTGGCCAGAAAAGGTATTTGACCCTAGTGAACAGTCTTTTGGTGATGAAATGGTTTTATGATAGGTGGCATGGAGCCAATGTTTTTAGATCCACACTGGAAAATGTTCCATTTGGAGAGGACATTCAGAAACCTAGAGCCACTTGCATGTCTTTTTAGTGGTGAGTTTGTAGGACTATGTATAATTATTATAGTTTTCCTGCCTCATCGTTTTACAGCCAAAAGTGATTTCCCCTTCATATGATCTCATAGGATTTTGTATTTTTTCCTACGTACTTATCACATTTATATTTGGATCTCTCTGTTATTACCCATACTATCTGGGTCATGCAAGTTCCTGGAAGGAAGGAGGGACTGTCAAATTTTGTATCTTCCTTAGATCCTAATAGTACATTGTACATAAGAAATGCTTAATACATGTTTGAATGTTACAGTGGATAAGAAATGCTAAAATACATTTTTTAAATGTATGTATGTATTTTGGACATGGCCACTGAGTGGATTTGTTTTGCTTGAATATGCTTATTTATTACAAGGACTGTTTTTTTTTTTCCACATTGCTTTTAATTGTAAGAGTTTAGGATAAAAGGGGCCATTGAAATAACTTTTTAAAAAAATTAAAAGAAGAAAACAGAAGGAAGTTCAGAAGCAAGTACAAACAGGCAGGAGAGTACTGAAAGCAATTTGTGTTATTTATTATATACTTTAAAAAACAAGTGATACAGAGTGAAGATTCATGATTTTACATATTTTCTTCTTTGAGTTCTATTATGTATATGGAAGTTGTAAGGTTTTTTGTGTTTTCAGAATAAAAACATTTTAAATGCTTATTTTATTATGTAGATACTTATTTTTCACTTTTAAGTTCAATATTTGCCTATAAAGCTTCTATGACTTGAAGAATGGCTGAAGTCTAGAAAAATTTTTGCAGCTTTGATAAAATCAATTACAAATGAAGCCAACAAAAAAACCCCAAAACTTTTAAAGTGTGTGTGCATGCGAGTACATGTGTTCATGTACGCATGTGTGCATGTGTGCGTGCACGTGCGCATGTGTGTGTATGTCAGTGTGAAAAAGGAATAAGCAATAGATTATTTCAGAAATAATTTTAAAGAATGTGTTATTTGGGAAAGAATATTGAAAAGGAAGAAATATTGACATGTATATCATATCACTTTTATTCTTGAATAAGTTGTATCAAAAAATTACTCTTATTTATAATTTGTTACACTATTTTTGTTGTTCATTTGTTTCAGTCTTGTCTGATTCTTTGTGATTCCATTTGAGGTTTTCTTGGTAAAGATATCATTTATCATTTCCTTCTCCAGCTCATTTTATAGATGAGGAAACGGAGGCAGATGGGGTTTAATGATTTGCCCAGAGTCCCACAGCTAGTAAATGTCTGAGTCAGATTTGAACTAGGGTCTTCTTGATTACATATTCAGGGCTCTATCCACTGCCTCATCTTGCTACTCATTATTCTACAAGGAAATTAACAAATAACACCGCATTTAAATATAATCAATTCTTTTTGAGTATAAGGTAGTAGTGGGTCAAGTCTGACCAGACTGATATGGTGGAAATTTGAGACTGAAACAAAATGAAATATTAGTAGTTGATCTAGACACTTAGCAAAATAAAGTTTACTCAGCTATAACCACAGGAGGTTGGCTTAGCCATAGTAGGGGAAGGACTCTTAGACTAGGAAAAGGAAGGATATTAATCAAGGATATAGTCGATTGAGTTGAGCATAGTTTCCTAGTGTTAGCTATGTTGCTGGTCTGCCTGTTTGAAGCCACTGACACAACTAGACTGCCTGATGGATTTGTTTTACTTAGGTGACCAAAAAACTGTGTTAATGGCTTGATCCTTAATTCACCGATTAAGTTAACCAATTAACTCCTCTTGAGTACAGTTTCAGTTTCTTTTAAGGATAAGAATTACAGTCAGAACCACAGTGTTGGAGAACTCTGATATGTATCACTGCTAGCACACAGGAAATCCACTTAGTTTTCTGAAAACCATTTTTTACTATGGTTCTTAAGAGCATTAAGCGTTTTATTTATTATAAAACCACAAGGCAGAAGTATCTTTCTGAATGTTTAAATTAAGCTTGAGGAAGAACTCGTAATTGTACTTGAAGAACAATGAAGTTCATCATGATGTCATTTGATCTGTATGAAGAAGAGTATAATAACATCCATGAATATCATATAATTTCTCATAATCTCACATAAAATGGATTAAGTACAAAATACTAGGTAACAGCATTTTGTTGAACATTTGGTACGCTGGAAAGAATTACCAGGCCTGGGTCAGGAAGACCTGCATTCAGAGCTGGCCTGAGGCACTTACTAGATGTTACATCTGTTGGCCTCAGTTTCCTCCCATGTAAAATGAGGAGAATAATAGCACCCACTTTCTATGGTCGTTGTGAAGAAGGAGTGAAATAGTAACCGTGAAGCGCTCCGCACAGTGCGGGGCTAAGTGCTTTGTTAGCTATCAGATGTGAGAAAGAAAAGTTATTAATAGCGTGATGTTTATTATTGAAACAAAGATTGATTCTGAATGCCATTTTCAATCTAGTTCAAAACATTATGGGCAGTAATGGTTAACAAAGATAAAATCTATTTATAATGATAGTCATTACAATGAAATATTTTGTCCAAAAACCCTATAACCACAAGCGAGCAGGTTGTATGATATTACTGGTATTTTACTGACTTGGTTACACCGAATCCTCTACATTAGTTCATCCATATAATAAAAATCTTTTTTGTGATACCTCCTGTGTCATTTCATAACTTGATTATATGCTAAATGTGATAATAGAAGTATTGTAGGGAGAAGCACATCATTTTCTTTTTACTCATTGCAGAATGACTAGAAGAACTGGGTTCAATTTTATTCCATACTTAATTTCTGTAGATTGGGAATGTACTTATATAGCTTATTGATAATTATTTTAGATTTGTCACATGAGACTTGAACAACCTCAAGTTACTTAGAAAAAAGTGAAATTCTCAGTAGTTTGGATTGATTCTTTGTTGATTTTTATTTTACTTTTTAGCCAAATAACCAGTTTTTTTTATCCTTAGCTGTTGCGCCTGTTGTACCTGATCTCAGTAGTGATATCGATACCAGTAATTTTGATGACTTAGAAGAAGACAAGGGAGATGAAGAAACATTCCCTATTCCAAAAGCTTTTGTTGGCAATCAGCTACCTTTTGTAGGATTTACATATTATAGCAATCGTAGGTAAGCATTTTGGAAAATGTTTTTATTAGCAGCAGTAGACACAGCAAAATTTTTATTTGATATATACTTTTAATACTACTTCATATCATGGAAGGTGTTTTAGTGACATTAAATCCACCTTCTGTCTTTTCAAGAAAAGCTACAGGATTTTCTGTTTAATTTCTTTTATATTATTCCATGTTTAGTGAAAATCTCATTGCCTTTCAGAAATTCTTTTGAGTTACACAGAATGTATGTTTTTTCCTCAAATTTGGGTATTTGTGTTATGTGTTTTATGTATTATATGTATTATGTGTATTATGTATGTATATTTTAGCTAAAATTCAAAGATATGGTTAATTTTAACATTCATAGAATTGGGGTAAAAATTGAATCTTAGAATAACAGAAACCTGAAATCCTACTATCATTAAATTAGTACCATTGAAAAATCATAGTTATTAGCACTTTGGGAGACATCTTTAACTTTAGTTAAAGAGCAAGCCTTCTCTAGTCTATTAGAGTATGTGTCATTGATTTGATTGCTTAATTATTATAAAATGCTAGGATTAACCTACTAATATTGAGCAGACTTAAACTTTGGTTAATTAAATATTTGAAACTTAAAATCAATCAGTAACATTAACATTTTAATGCTTGTTTCAAAACACCACATTGACTTACTATAACTGCTGAAGAAGTGCCACAATTGTGTTAAACTAGGGGAAATATAAAATATATTTCCCTTAGTGTTTCTTTGTTTAAGGCTTAGTTTTTTTTTTTACTCATACGTAGCATTAAAAAATATACCCAGGAATGTGCCTAAAAGGCAGTGTGTTCTAATGGAAGTAGCACTGAATTGGGTTATTTAAAAGACTGGGTTATGATCTTGGCTGACTGTGACCTAGAGCTAAATCAGTTTCCATCTCTAGGCCTCAGTTTTCTCATATAAAATGAATTCAGTTGGACTAAATAGGCTCTAAAATCTTTTGCAGCTCTCACATTCTGTAATTGAAAATTTGGAAAGTTTAGTCCTTCTGAGAAATAATTAGCACAATACCAAAAAAATTTCACTGAATTGTACATTTACTGAAATGTAAACTTGCTTATCTCAACTTTTTTTTTTTCTGCTTATTCATTTCAACAGAGCAGGTTTAAAAAAAATTGACTTTATTACCTTGGAAACTTCTAAATTCCATATTTATTGCCTTAATATGAAAATTTTCATTTTTTTTGTCCTGCGTCTTTTTACAAAAGATGCCAAATCATCTTCGCATCTGTCTCAGAAAAAATGAGAAATTAAACTAACATTACATTATATATCTTCTAATAATGAATACCACAGGATTAATATTGACTTTTTAAAGTAATCTTTTTTTCTAATGCTTCTGATTTTTTTTTTTTTTTGATAAATGCTATGTTCTGGTTTTAGTGAACTTAATTAGCATTGCTGGTGGAAAGTAGCTTTGATCCAAAAATCTCATTGTTCTTTATCTCTTTGCAAATGTCCTCCCCAATTCTCTTTCCCCTTCCCTCCCCCTAGAAAAGGCCTACCTTGGCTTTTATCATTTTTAAATAGTTAAACCTTATTCTTGAGTTCTCCAGGAGGTACTAACAAGAATAACAATGGACCAAGAGTCTCATTTCCAAAAAAATACGGAAAGCAGGGCAAATTTTGCAGGGATCAGCATATGCAATGTTTTGTATTTTTACCTTAGCCGAGTGGCAGTTAGCTTTACTTAAAGTGCAAGCCAATCTCTCTCATTGAAGAGAAGGTAGAAGACTCAGATACTTTCCCACTTTCCAGATTATCAGGAGGGATTCAGTCCTCTTAAAAATAGAGAAATACTTCATTGTGAAAACAAGAGAAAAAGAGTGAACATCCAAATGAGAGTCCTGGTCTATTTCAGAATAGAAAGAAAACAAAAACCAATGAACATTTGAAGCTAAGTAACAGATATGAGACTTACAGAGATCCTCTGGTGTCAACTTGAGGTCTTTAATGTACTTTCCCAAAGGTCTGTGCTTTGGCCTTATACTATTGAGCATTTTTATCAATGATTTGGATAAGAGTATAGATAATAGACATATGCACTGATGAGAGAATATAGATCACATAGCTAATACATTGGAAGACAGATACACACATAATGTATATTTATAAGATACGTATATGTATTTTGACAGGCTAGAGTTTTGGACCAGTTTTAATAAGATGAAATCAAATACATTTGGGTTTCAGATTTCACCTTCACAATTAAAAGATGAGGGATGTATGGATATAAGATGAGAGAAGGTCCCAAAGTTCATTGGTAGAGGGATTTTTCTCACCTAGCAGTTTCCTGTAACAAGAAAACTGTGAGCTCAATTTAGTATATAAAAATACCCCTGGTATATAAAAATCTTTACAAAAATATACATTAATTGACTGATAGCATGGTCTTATTTGTTCTGTTGTCATATTTTATATTTGTTGCATCTAGCAACAAATGCTCAAAAAGTAAAGTTCACCCATATTGATCAGATCTATTGGTATCATGAAGTTTATTTTTTAAACCTCCTTCTCTCAGAAGTGAAATAGAAGATTGTAAAAGCCAGATACCCTGTAATCAAGTTGAAAATTTTTTTTACTACTGCATTGTGCCTTAGCCTTCATAGTAAAAGCTATGAATAGCACTCAAGCAGGAAGTTTGATTGTTTTACTTCCCTTTATCTTCTGGAATTCCTAACTATTCTGTTCTCCTCCAGAAAAATCTACTAAATGTACAAAACAACACAGGGAGAAAAAAGAACCATTTTGGAAAAGGAAAAAGAAGAAACTTAGTGCTTGTAGCTTCTTTGCATTTTCCATACTGTATTTAAAACTTTTCCCCACTTGTAGATTCATTAGAGAGATTGAGGTAAAATTATTTCATAGAATCTTAGAGTTGGAGGACACTATACTTAGAAGGCATATAACAAACATCCTATTGTATATTGGGATCCTGTCAGAATGATCCCTGACAGATTCTACTTTAATATATCCTGTGTCCTTCTCTCAAAGCAGCTCTATTCCCTTTTTGTATATCTCTGTGGACTTGAAGTGACATTGTATTACACCACCATTTGAGGGTTTTAAGGGCTTTGACCTCTGCTTTATACTTCCAGAGTCCCAGAAACTTTTGTTGTATTATTTTTTCTAGAATATTTAATATTCTGACAGGTTTGAAGTTACTATTTAAAGTTTCATGCCTCCTCCACCTCCAAAATTACAAGTGATGGGTTAAAGCAGGAAGTGTTGGAAATTTGGATGATCTTATTTTACTCAATGATAATAGATTGATAAAACATTTACTAAGGGGTTACTATGTGCCTGGCACTGTGCTAAGCAATAGAAATCCGAGCATATGAGACAGTCTCTGCCCTCAAGGAGTTTATATTCCGAAAGGAAGATAGCATTTAAAGGGGAGCAGGAATCTGGAAGCAGCACATGATGGCATGATGTGGAAGTGGCTGAGAGTTGGTATGAAAACCTATTTCTGGGCAAGATAAAGGTAAAAATCCACCAATTAGAGCTGGAAGAATCAGAATTAGCATTCAAATTTGGGGCCTGGAAAAGCAAGATTGAGAATGAGAGCAAACAATACAGTGAAGAGATGGTCAGGCAGTGAGGAAGGTTATCAATCTCTTAATATCTTTGCTATCGATTTCAGATAAGACTTTTAACTTTGGAGACCCCAGTATATAAGGTATTATGTTTTAATTTTCATTTTTGTATCCTTGCATTTGTTTTTATATATACCTTAGGATAGTACTAAATATGTCGTAGGTTCAATTCTTCATCACTGATTTTTAAAATAACCTTTAAAACCTTTCTTATACTCCTCTCTCCTAGATATTTATCTGTATCTTCAGCAAATCCTAATGATAATAGAACCACCTCCAATGTGGATAAAAGCTTGGTATGTATTTCCTTATGATTAGTAGTGACTTTGGTTTGGGGTGGAAGTAGGAAGTACTGTTTGTGTGGTTTAAATGTGGTTGAATGTGAAATGAGGTTATTGTTTCATAGTTAGGCAATTATTCAGTAAAAGTGTGCTATGGAACTTCTTTCCAAGGCATCCTTTTAATTCTAGGAGTTTAGAATCTGACAATTCATTTATTTTGTCCATTGAAACATAAATACTGCCTTGGAAGGATAATATTAGGGGAAATAGTTCTTTCTAATGGGTGTTCTAGACAGTGCAGAGTAGCAAAGAAAGGAACTAACTTGTTAGTATGCATGAGTACAAATAGGGATTCTTTTTGTTAACTAGATTTTTCAAAGAAATCTGAAGTGTGAATTACACGTACTTAGTGGAACAGTTCTCCAGTAGAGTTTTGTTCCTATTCCTGCTACATTGGGAGCCTACAATTCATCAAACTCTTTGTCGATAATAATGTGTATTAGCTGGTGAGAAATAGCACATTTTTCTCAACCATGTTTAATTATGTAATTCCCTTTTCCCTGATACTTTTCATCCAAAAATGAATTGAAGCATTTGGCAGGGGATATGGAACAAAAGAAAAGCATAAAAGGTCTAGATCTTGATTTACTGTCCTTAAAGTCCTTAGAGATCAACTTGTCCACCTACTTTTTCAGGTGAGCAGATTGAGAGGTCCAGGGTGACTTGCAAAAGGGCACTCAAATAATATTGACAGAATTAGGGTTAGAACCTGTGTCTTCTTATTTCTTCTGGTCTGTAGTTAATTGTAGCGTACCATTTTTACTTCCACGGACAATAGAACATTTAGTTATATAGTAATTAGTGACAAAGCAAATTAGAATCTCTCTTTACGTGTTGTATCATTTAAAATACCTTGAGTCTACAGAAGGTAGGGCTAGATAACTGCTGTCTCCTTGTAAAGTTAAAGGCATACTGAAATTTTAAATGCTTAACGAAGCTACTTTGTTGTTGGTCAGTCATCTTCAATGGTATATTTCACAGCTTACACTTCTTAGTGTGAACAAGTCACTTCAACTCTTAGACTCAGTTTACTCATCTATGAGATGAGAATGATAATAGCATCTGGCTCTTAAGAGTTGTTGTAATTGTATGTGCATATATATGCATTATTATATATTGTTTTATATATATACAATATATAATATATGTATTATATATTATATATAACATAATATATATTATATTAATATATATGTATACAATATACATATTGTTTTGCAAACCTTAAATCAGTATATAAATGCTAGCTGTAATCTTTCTCTCCTATCTCCCTCTCCCCTAGTTTCTAGTGATTTCTCTTTCTCCAAGTTATCATATGTGTACTTAACTGATTTTTGTGTTGTGTCTAACTGATAAAATGTAAGACATAGATGCAACTTAATTCAAAAATAAGATTTTTTTGAAAGTTCATTGATACTTGTTTTTACAATTCAGTCATTTTCAAAATATGTCTCTTCCCCTTCTCCTTACCCAGTGAGCCATCCTTTGTAGCAAAGAATAAAGTTCATCAAAATTCACCAAAATGTCATTACCTGAATCTGACATAGCATATGCAATATTTTACACACATAGTTCTGTTCCTTTGCAAAGAAGAGATGCATTTTCCCAAGTCTTTAGAGAATTTTATTTTATTCTTCCTGTTTGTGCACCTCTTCTTTATAGAAACTGAAAGAAAGACTGTGCCACTTAATTATACCACTTGGGAAGGGCACAGGATTACCTGCCAAGGGAGATCTTGAGTTTCTTAGCTGTCAGCTCACTTGCTTCAGTGTGGGCTCCCCTCTCCTTGAATCCAGCTAAGGGGAAGGAATAGGTGGAGACTGAAGAAAAGAAGGGACTGCCTGAGCTTTTTGTTTACTCATTATGTAGCCCAGAAAGTATCCTCATGACATACATAGTGACCTGCTCCCTAATTGAACCTTTTCATAGATTCCTTGAATATCATTCTGTATATATACTAGCAGTGATCATAATTTGTGTCAGTCAAGTGTCCTTTGTCAATGTCTTTTTCCTTACTCTCATTGAAAGATATAAATTTATCTAGATAGGGGCTCTTAACCTATTTAATTTTCTGAACTCCTTTAGTAGTCTGGTGATGCCAATATGGACCCCTTCTCAGAATTTTAAAAATATTCTTAATTGCATAAAATAAAATATATAGATTATGAAAGAAATTGATTATATTGAAATACAATTATCAGAATCTTTTTTCGTGAAATCAAGTTTGCCAGGGTATGCAAGGTTAACAACCCCTTATCTAGTGCCTAGATTAAAAACATTTTGGTAGAGCTTTGTTAAAGATGATTTCCATACTAACATGTTTAGGTCTGAAAGCATTATAGTAAGCCAAGTGAAATCCTCTGTGGAAGTCATTACATATGATTGATATAATTGTTTGTACATGTAATCTTTAGCTTTTCTAACTATCTTTTTAGTGTGATAATATTCTATGTGAATGAACATGAGCTCATTTTTTTGTCTTTCTGACAGTAACAAATTTGGTTTCCAATTTAGGCTAACTTGGTCCCTTTATATGATAAATGTATAGTTCACTGCAAATCACAAATAAACATAGCTACATTTATTTAAATATCAGTTTTTTATAAAAACTCGCTGTTTCATTAGAGGTGTTATTTGTCCATTAGTTTCAATATGCCTTTAACCCCAACCAAAACCTCTGTAATTTTTTTTATAAAAGTAGAAAAGTTGGAAATTATAGTTCTTTTCCTTATCTAAATAACCTTCCTACAGAACTGCAAAAAGTGAAATCTGAAAAGTAATAAGCAAAAAAGCAGAAAAATCTACAATGGAATAATTAGCCTCTAAATAGTAGAGATTTATCTTTATAAATTTGGTTCATTACTCTTAGAATGCTCTATTTTTTGTAAAAAAAAAAATGAATGTTATGTTATTCTTTAAAGCAGGAAAGTTTGCAAAACACAATCTATAAGCTGGAAGAACAACTGCATAATGAAATACAGTTAAAAGATGAAATGGAGCAAAAGTGCAGGTGAGACTAAAGTTGAATAGCATGTCTTACAAAGTTTAAATTGTATAGGAGATGCTTATTTCAAAGCCTGTACAGTAAGGGTCATGGACAGTGTTTATAATCAATTTAAAGTTGTCAAAGGAATATTTAAAAGTTCCTATGGTGAACATGTGCCTCTTGAGTATGTCTACTCAAGAAGTGAAAATGAGTATTTGCTGATGTTGGAATTATGATAGATGTTTTCTCCCAAAACTTTGAAATACAGTTTCTTTTTCGTAGCGTGACAGTTAAAATTTTCTATATGACATTTAGTACAGTACTGCAGTTGACTATTCAGTATTGGTTGGCAGACTGAAGGAACAAATTAAAAAAAAGTTTTTTTTAAAAATGGACAGAATCATAAGGTTGGATTTAAATATATTTCTCATGTAGCTATGCTGTTGAAACACCCTATTTTCTATTGTGATTTTCAGTAGCACTAATGCTATTTTTCTAATGGCTTAATTCTAGTATAATTCAAGAAAAGAATGCATACTTAAGAAGGTAGAAGATTTGAGAATTTCTTTTTAAGTAACTGCATAATAGGGGACTCAGAGATGACCTATAAATGTTTCTTGAATGAAATAACCGTGGATTAAAATTATATCCTTGTCATCGCAGAGTAGGATATTATTGGATAAATGAAATACAAATATAATCCCAAAACCTCACTTCTGCCAGTATTATTTGAAGTTTATCATTGATTTTTTTTTCCTCTTGCCCAATCCTCCATTAAAGTGACAATGATCAATGAAATAACCAAAATAGAAATACAGATAACGAGAGGGAAGAGAGAGATGTTGATAATCAGTATCCAAATAATCAAAAAGAGATTGCATTTTCATTAAACCCAATTTTGTTTTGTAGGACTTCAAACATAAAACTAGACAAGATAATGAAAGAACTGGATGAAGAGGTAGGTTTTGGTTTCTGACCTTTAACAATTTTTAAATGTAAAAGTTTGTTTTGGTGTCTCATAGCAATATTTAACTTAAAGCCTACATATTGAAATACTAAATAGAAGGGTAGCTTATGGTGACTCAAAGTCACACCGTGAAATAGAGGACTGGATTTTAAAGCCTATACTATGGGTCACAGAATATGTTTGTAATCAATAATTAATTCAAAGTTATGAAGTGATTATTTTGTATCAATTTAGTTCCCTGATTACTTCATTTCTTTTTTATTATTAATTAATTTTATCTATTTTCAGTGTTTTACGATAACTCCCATATAACCTAGATTATTATTTTTCCCCCCTCCCTCCCCGAGATGGCATATGTATAGGTTCTACACATAGATTCCTATTAAATACATTTTCACGATAGTTATGGTGTGTTGAAGAATTAAAATGAGTGGGAGAAATCATATAACAAACTAAAACACAACACACACACACACACACACACACACACAATCTGCTACAATCTGCGATTGAGTTGCATAGTTCTTTCTGTGAATGTGGAAGGCATTTTGCCTTAAAAGACGTTGAGAAATTTTTTTTGAAGTCCTTCGTTCCAAGTCTACCAGAAAAAACTCTCGCACGCTGTGGTTGTTGCTGTGCACAAAGTTCTCCTGGTTCTGCTCCTTTCAGTCAGCATCAGTTTGTATAAGTCTTTCCAGGCCTCTCTGAAGTCTTCCTGTTCATCATTTCTTATAGCACAATAGTATTCCGTTACATTCACATACCACAATTTATTCAGCCACTCCCCAATTGATGGGCATCCCCTTGATTTCCAGTTCTGAGCCACCACAAAGAGAGCTGCTATAAATGTTTTTGTACATGTGGGAGGGACCTTTTCCCATTTTTATGATCTCTTGGGGATACAGTCCTAGTAGTGATATTGCTGGGCCAAAGGGTATGCATATTTTTGTAGCCCTTTGGGCATAGTTCCAAATTGCTCTCCAGAATGGTTGGATCAGCTCACTGCTCCACCAACAGGGAATTGGTGTTCCAACTCTCCCACATCCTCTCCAGCATTTAACCATCATCCTGTTCTGTCATGTTTGCCGGTCTGATAGGTGTGATGTGGTACCTCAGAGTTGTTTTGATTTGCATCTCTCTAATCAGTAGTGATTTGGAGCATTATTTCAGATGACTATAGATAACTTTAATTTCTCTCCCTGAAAATTGCCTGTTCATGTCCTTCGACCATTTATCAATTGGGGAATGACTTATATTTTTGTACATTTGACTCACTTCTCTATATATTCTAGAAATTAGGCCTTTATCCCTAAGATTAGCTGTAAAAATTCTTTCCCAGTTTTCTACATCCCTCCAAATTTTAGTTGCATTGGGTTTGGTTGTGCAAAAACTTTTCACTTTAATGTAATCAAAATTATCCATCTTGCACTTCATAATGATTCTGTCTCTTCGTTAGTCAGAAAGTCTTCTCTTCTCCACAAATGTCATAAATACACTATTCCTTGCTCCACTAATTTGTCCATAGTATCCAACTTTATGTCTAGATCATGTACCCATTTGGATTTTATTCTTGTGTACAGTGTCAGGCATTGGTCTATGCCTAGTTTCCACCACACTTTTATCCAGTTTTTCTAGCAATTTTTGTCAGACAGTGAGTTCTTATCCCAGAAGCTGGGGTCCTTGGGTTTATGAAACAGTAGATTGCTAAATTCATTGTCTACTATGTCTTGCATATGTAGCCTATTCCACTTGTCTACCCTTCTGTTTCTTAGCCAGTACCAAGTGGTTTTGATAATTGCTGCTTTATAATACAATTTGAGATCTGGTACGCTTCATTTCTTTAAAAAAATTTTTTTAAATTAAAATCATTTGTTTTCTCCCTTTCTCCCCTTCTGGAAAAAAAGAAAAAACAACCACCACCTCATAATAAATTTATAACAAAGTAAGGAAAATAAATTCTTGTATTGGCTGTGTCCAAAAATGTATTTTTCTTTCTGCATATTGGGATTATAACTTCTGTCCAAAGGGGGGTACCATTTTCCATTACTGATACTACAAAATTATATTTGGTCATTGTGTTGCTTAGCATTGTTTTATGTCTTCATTTTTAGAATACTTTGAAACTTTAGCATATTATGTATAAATTTCAGTAGAATAGTAGGTAAACATGACTACAGTTGAGAAAAAATTTCAAAATTATAGATGACTGGAAGAGATAATTTAGAAATGAAAATAAAGTAAAATTGAATAATTAAAATTTTAAACCCAAAAAGTTGAATGTATTTGGAAGGGTTTAAACAGTAATTCAGTGTTGTCATCCTAACAGGAGAAAAAGAAACACTCAGAATCTTAATGTTCAAATAGTTTATGTAATATTTCGTAAACAGAATTAAAATAGGACAGATAAATATGTTAGTGGCAGTTTCATTCTCTTGATGGTCATAAGAGGAAAAATATAGACAAAATTGGATAAAGTGGGAAGAAACTAGGATGAAGGGAATAGAACTTAACAATTCTTATAGTTGAAGTATATAAAAAGAGTACATAAATATGTAAGAAGGGGTAGGGAGAGCAGGTATTGCATGAACATCATTCTCTTTCTGTTTCTTCGTATTGAGTTTTTTGGTGGTTTATGGAGATGCCATTGATTTGTATGGATTTATTTTGTGTCCTGCAACTTTGCTGACGTTATTATTTCCATTTTTAAAAGTTGCCTAATGGGTTCTCTGAGGAGATCTATTTCTTCTTTTCCTGCATTTATTCCCTCAGATAATTTTTATTGTTCTCATTGTGGATGTGTTTGGTTGTTTTTATAGTTTGCCTAGTATTCGACCATCCCTGTAGTGAATCTAACCTGTCATTCTATTCAGTCTTTTTGATGTATTGCTGTAATCTCTTTACTAATATTTTACTTGTATCTGTGTAATTTGAGGAAGTTGTTTGGTTTTCTTTCTGTTTTGATTCTTATTTGATTGTCAAGACCATGTTTGTGTCATGGTAGACATTTAGTAGGGTCTCATCTTTTCCTATATTTGTGATTTTTTAAAAAAAATATGATATTGGGTTCAATTGTTTGGTGAATGTTTGATAGGGTTTTCTTATAAATCCTTCTGGTTACCTTTTTTTGTTTGTTTTGAGAGTTCAAATAATGACTTGTTCAGTTTATTCTTTGGGATAAACTATGAAGGCTATTCTTTTTTTTTTTTTTTTGGTCGCAGTTTGTGTTTTTGTAAAGAGTCACATATTTCATTTAAATTTTATCGTTGTTCGGTTGTATTTCAGTTGCATCTAACTCTCTTCATCACCTCACTGGGGTTTCTTGGCAAAGATACTGGAGTAATTTGCCATTTCTTTCCCCAGCTCATTTTACAGATGAGGAAACTGAGGCAGACAGGATTAAGTGATTCTTCACAGAGCTTGTAAGTGTCTAAGAATGAGTTGAAGTTGGATCTTCCTGATTCCATTTCTGGTGCTCTAACTGCCCCTTAATCTAAATTACTGTTTTTTATTTAATTATTTAATTTATTTCATTGAAATAATATTGGCAAAATTACTTCTAATGAATTCACATGTTGCTTCTTTAGAAAAAAAAATTATAGATGATCTAAAGGACACTGGAGAGGCACTTGGTTGACATGAGGAGAGTATAGCATCTTAACAGCAAAAAGTCACAGAAGAAAAGTAGTATAAAAGGTACACCTTTATGGCTGGAAAAAGAGAGAGGATGGTCTTGTATTGAGAGCAAGGGATAACCAACAGGATAGCCTACATACTCTTATTTGTATCTGTGTAGGGTCAGGAAATCTAGAGGAAGATTTCCCCAACTCACAGGATAAAATTTCCTATAAAGGATTTATGGGAGAACACGGACAAGAGTTTGACACATGGGAAGGCATGAATGTGTTGTGTTCTCCAAATTTGAATGGAGTATCTACAATGATGAGATCATGTAGCCATCAAAGTTGTAATCAAAAGAATTTCTTTCTAGAGCACTTTAATATTTGCAGAGCACTTTACTATAAACAACTGTAAACTATGTAGTGCACATGTTAGGTTTTATAGATGAGGAAATTGAGGCTCTGAATGGTTACATGATTTGCCATAATGTCACAGATACCAAATATTTGTTTAGTATTTTAACCGATTTGAATCTGAAGCTTAAATCCACCATTTCCTGCTGTCTCTCAATAGTAGGTGGTAATAGTGGTGAAAAGTATATGGTAAAGCTGGTAGAATAGACTTGAACCTAGAAAATGCAGAAGAGTAGGGTAAGAAGAAAATAATATCATTAAATTGACATATAATACTTATGTCAACATGGTATTCTCAAATGGGAAAGGTTTTGTTTAAGATTATTTAGTTCATTTCGTTAAAAAAATTAGATTGTAGGAAAAAGTGGTAGTAATTGCTGTTTGTGATAGGAATAATTATTTATAGGACAATTAGACTATCCTACTTTTTTCAGCCAATCTATAATAAAATATACTGATTTGATAGTATACCTTTTTTAAAAAATTTATTTATTTAACTTTTAACATTCATTTTCACAAAATTTTGGGTTCCAGATTTTCTCCCCATTTCTCACCTTTCCCCCACTCCAAAACGCCGAGCAATCTAATTGCACCTATCACCAATCTGCCCTCTCTTCTAACATCCCTCCCTTCCCTTGTCCCCATGTTCTCTTTTGTCCTGTAGGGCCAGATAACTTTCTATTCCCCATTACCTGTATTTCTTATTTCCTAGTAGCAAGAACAATACTCAACAGTTGGTCCTAAAACTTTAAGTTCCAGCTTCTCCCCATCCCTCCCTCCCCACCCATTCCCTTTGGGAAGGCAGGCAATTCAATATAGGCCATTTCTGTGTAGTTTTGCAAATGACTTCCATACTAGTTGTGTTGTGTAAGACTAACTATATTTCCCTCCATCCTATCCTGCCCCCCATTGCTTCTGTTCTCTCTTTGGATCCTGTCCCTCCCCAAGAG
>CM053773.1:54480381-54543373 GCA_028658325.1 Potorous gilbertii
TTTTGAACCTCTTTTGCCAATTGAGTTAGCTTATTTTTCAAGGTGTTATTTTCTTCAGCATTTTTTTGGGTCTCCTTTAGCAATGTGTTTGACCTGCTTTTCATGCTTTTCTTGCATCTCTCTCATTTCTCTTCCCAGTTTTTCCTCCACCTCTCTAACTTGATTTTCAAAATCCTTTTTGAGTTCTTCCATGGCTTGAGCCCACTGAATATTTATTTTGGATGTTTGGGATACGGAAGCCTTGACTTCTTTGTCTTTCCCTGATGGTAAGCATTGTTCTTCCTCATCAGAAAGGATGGGAGGAGATATCTGGTCACCAAGGAAGTAACCTTCTATAGTCTTATTTTTTTCCCCTTTTTTGGGCATTTTCCCAACCAGTTACTTGGCTTTTGAGTCCTTTGTCAAGAGTAGGGTATACTCTGGGAATTTGTGAGATCTCAGTTCCTCCAAGGTGGCACAATGAGGCGTGTACTGGTCTGGATGCATAGAGGGATTTTTGTGTCCAGAATCTTAGCAGATACCCCTCCACAGCCACTTGGCCTCCAGTTCTGCCAAGCCATCACTGGAGGCTGATTTTCAGATAAGCTGGAAGGACAGGGCCACCATTCAGTTTGAGACAAAGACCTGCTTGGCCAGGACCTCCACCCAGGGCTGAGGTAAGACTCAGCTCTTCAGTGCCCCCAGGGGTTTTTACGCTCGAACAATGGAGCTTCCATAAGGGCTGCTGTGCTGCCTGCTGTCAGAGCTCTGGGAAGGCCCTTCTCCCTTCCTGGTCAGCTGATAAAACCCTGTCACTGACCTTTGGCGCCTGTGGACCAAGGGATCTGAGGACCCCCTACTGCGACTGGAGATCCCTCCTCCCCAGATGTCCTCCTCCCAGAGTCTCATTATGCCTGCTGCTTGACCAAGGCTGGGCTGGGCTCCGCGTCCGGGGTAGCTGACTTTTCCGTGGGCCTTTCAGGTCTCCATGGGCTGGAAATCTCCACTCTGTTGTTCTCCACTTCTGCTGCTCCAAAATTTGTTGAGAGTCCCTCTCTACAGGTATTTTATGGGCTGTGGGGAGGACCCTGCCTAAGTGTATCTTTCTAGTCTGCCATGTTGTCTCTGCCCCCCCCCCCCATAGTATGCCTTTAAGAAACACACAAAAATGGATTTAAATGATATGTCATTTCACTCATGTCCAATTTTTCCTGACCCCACATTTGGGGTTTTCTCGGCAAAAATACCAAAGTGCTTTACCATTTTCTTCTCTGACTCATTTTACAGATGAAGAAAGTGAGGCAAACAGGGTTAAATGACTTGCCCAGGGTCTCAGTAAGTGTATGAGGATAGATTTAAATTCAATTCTTGACTGTAGGCTTGGCACTCTATCCACTGTACCATCCAGCTGCCCATAGTGGCTTTGCATGGTGACCTTAGATCTATTTCCCTTTTAAAGTATTTCCTTGTGTATTTTGGTGTCATTCCTACCACTAATTCCAGTGCTATAGGTTTTTCTCCAATATATCTGTTTGCCTAATGGATGTTTTGAATTGGGTGTGCCATAGACATCTTACATGTGCAAACTTACTTCCCTTTCAAACTTCCCTATCTTATCCCACCATCTTTATGGTCACTAGGTTTAAAATGGCATACGCTCATCTTCACTCTTTCTCATTCTGCATATCACATCAGTTGCCTGATTTACTCATTCTATGTCTACCATGGTCTCTCATCTCTTTCCTTTTCCTTTTATTCACACTACCACCAACATAGTTCAGACCTCCATCACCTCAACTACAACTTGAATGGTTATGGGAGATGGGGAGAAAGTTGCAAAGTTAAGATCCATTATTTGTTAAGTATTGGGAGCTCTCTTGGAGGAAGCTTCATCTTTCAATGCAAATCAGTGAATCTTAAAGGCTGTTGTCTGGAGGAATGGAAAGTTTCCCCTACTTGCCCAGGGTGGCATATCTAATATGTCTGAACAGCTGATTTGGATTATAGGTGGTTTTGAACCAAGTCTTCCTCACTCCAGGCTAGACTGTCCTCCTGTTCACTACACCATGCTGCCTTTATCTGCTTTGAACCTTTTTTATTCCATGGAAAAACCTAGTGTCCCAATTATAAAAATATTTTTACAATGCTGAATGAAAGTTCTTATATTTATCTGTAGTATCATATTTGTAGTTCCTGTAGTATAACTATCAAATACAAGAGTAAAAGACATTCTATCTCTAAAGGCAAACTATCATTTTTCACAGAGGAAAAAAAATAGTTTTAGTTCCATTTTTTATTGTAGGATGCATATTGTTGACTTTTGTTCCATAATTTGGTAGATGTTTTCCTGTTCTCTTTACTAGGTCTCAAGGGAGTAGGGTAAACACTGCCAGTAACATCAGTTTTTTTCTGGTAGAGATTAGAATCAAATAGCTTTTCCTGATTACTCAGAACAGAGGGAAAAAGAGAATCTCTTTTAAAAAAAAATTGGAGTGGGAAAGAAGTTGTAACTTGATTCCTAGGATTTCTGACCTGAAGCATAAAGTCAGTGAGAGAACTCATACTAGATAACTGTCCAAGTGTTACTGCAGAAAGACATGTATCACAGGGCCTTCCTCTTGCCTCTTAATAGCATGAACTCAGACATGCTTCCAAAAATCTTTAAGAGAATGAAAGAAATTATATAATACTTTCTCTCTTAGAAACAACAAAAATAAGAGGATGTAAAGAAAATCGTGATGTGGAAATTTTGAGGTAGTGGGCTTTGATGAAAAGGAGCAATATTGTTCTTTAACCTTATTAAAAATCAGATAAGCACTTTGAGGAAAAATAATCGAGTATCTCAAGAATTTTAATGATAATTCATTTAACTACATAATTTAGGATGTACAAAAACATGATATAGGAGTGATAACAGCTACTTTATCCACCTGAGCCACAGAACAAGCCAATGCACTTTGCATTTGATGTTAGAAAGCCATTTTCAGGAGTTGCAAAATACTGTGCAAATTAGGCAAGATGAATTGATATAATTTTCATCTTCCATCCATTTTAACTCTGTTATATTGATTACTCTGCCCAGTGTAACTGCTGTGAAGTGGTGGCAGAACCTTTGTATGACATAGCCTCTTCTTTTTTTGATGAGAGAACTGTTTGTGTTTAACAAATACATGGACAACGGGAAGGCATCTAATGACTAATTTCTTTAATATTTATATTTCATTCAAAATTTATCTTTTTAATTAGCAGAAACCAGGTTTTACTCCCTCCTATCTCAGCCCCACTCCCACTTCTGAGTCAAAATAAAAGAAAAACAAAACTATTGTTACAAATACTTAGACACTACATATGTAGCAAGATAGTGGAGTAGAGAGATGCACAGACACTTAGCTCCTACCCCACAACCCATAAAATACCTGTAAAGAAGAACTCTCAACAAATTCTAGAGCAGCAGAAACCCCAGAACAATGGAGTGGAGGAGGTTTCTGTTCCAGTGAGACCTGAAAGAGCGACGGGAAAGGTTTGCCGTGCACCGGACACGGAGCAGAGCCCAGCCTTGCCTTGGCCAAGCAGCACCAAGAGGAGCAGACTCGACCAGGCTTCAGGGATGAAATCTCCAGCAGCAGCGCAGGCTCCCAAAGCAGGCAGTAGCTGGCATCTGCTGTTGAAGGTCTCATCAGAAAGCCCCTAAGAGAACTGAGCCCTGGGTGGTGGCCCTGCCCCCACTTGAGCTACTGAACTTAAAGTCACACTGAATAGGGGCCTTGCCCCCACTGAAAGCGCTGAGGCTTGGGAGCAGCTCATTTGAATCTCAGCCTCCAAGTGCTGGCTGGGCAGACTGGAGGCGAAGTGGTTGTGGAGAGGAAACTCAGAAGTCAAGTAACTGGCTGGGAAAATGCCCCAAAATGGGAAAAAAAATAAGACCATAGAAGGTTACTTTTTTGGGGAACAAGTGTCTCCCCCCATTCTTTCTGATAAGGAATAACAAGGCATACTTTCAGAGGAAGTTAAGGCCTCTGCCTCCAAAGGGAACTTAAACTGGGGTCAGGCAGTAGAAGACCTTAAAAAACAAGTTAGCAGCTTATTAAAGGAGAACCAAAAAAAAAATACTGAGGAAAATAACAGCTTTAAAAAGAAGCTAACTCAATTGGAAAAAGAGGTCCAAAAAGCCAATGAGGAGAAGGAGGTATTAAAAAGCAGAATTAGCCAAATGGAGGTTCAAAAGCTCACTGAATAAAATAATTTGTTGAAAGAGAGAATTGACTTCAGGGAAACGAAAGACTCTGAGTTAAACCAAAAAGTTAGTAAACAAAACCAAAAATTTGAAAAAATAGAAGATAATGTGAAACAACTCATTGGAAAAACAACTGCCTTGGAAAATAGATCCAGGAGAAATAATTTAAAAACTATTGGACTACCTGAAAGCCATAATCAAAAAGAAGAGCCTAGACATTATCTTCCATGAAATTATTAAGGAAAATGGCCCTGATGTTCTAGAATCAGAGGGCCAAATGGATATTGAAAGAATTCACCAATCACCTCCTGAAAGAAATTGAAACAAAGAAACTCCTAGGAATATTGTGGCCAAATTTCAGAGTTCCCAAATCAAGGAGAAAATACTGTAAGCAGGTAGAAAGAAACAATTTGAGTACTGTGGAAATACAATCAGGATAACACAGGATCTGGCATCTTCAACATTAAGGGATTGAAGGGCTTGAAGTGGGATATTTCAGAAGTCAAAGGAACTGGGATTGAAACCAAGAATCACCTACCCAGCAAATCTGAATATAATACTTCAAGGGAAAAAATGGTTATTCAATGATATAGATGACTTTCAAGATTTCATGTTGAGGAAAAGCCCAGATCTGTATTTAAAAATTTGACTTCCCAAGACAAGAATCAAGAGAGGCACGAAAAAGTAAACAGAAAAGAAAAATCATAAAAGGCTTTCTAAAGCTGAACTGTTTACATTACTACATGGAAAGAAAATATTTTTAACTCTTGAATCTTTTCTCACTATTTGGAGAGATTGTACATACACACATAACATATGGATAGAGAGTATAGGATGTGTTATATCAGAAGAGATGATATCCACACACATAACACACATAAAAATAAAATTAAGGGGTGAAAGAGGAAAATTCCGAGAAGAAAAAGGGAGCAATGGAACAGGGCAAGCTGTAACTCATAAAACAGATAAGAAAAAGTCTTACTCAATGAAGGAGATAAGGGAGAAGGGGTGGGGGGAATAAAACTACTCTCCCCACATATGGCTGAAGGAGAGAATAACATGCTCACTAAATTTGATATGAAAATTTATATCACACCACAGGAAAGTTGGAGAGGAGGCAACAAGTGGAACAAGGGGAATGTTAGAAGGGAGGGCAAATGGGAGAAGGGAGTCACTAGAAATGAACACTATCGAGAAACGACAGGGTCAGTTGTAGGGGGGAAAATAAAGGGGACTAGGGTAGGACAGAGGCCATTATAATTAATATTATACAACATAATTATTATAGAAGTCTTTTGCAAAAGAACACATATTTAGTCTGTATTGAATTGCTTCCCTTCTCAGTGGGGTTGGGGGGGGTGGAGAGAAGTTGGAATTCAAAGTATTAGAAATGAATGTTGAGAATTGTTATTGCATATAATGGGGAAATAAGAACTACAGGGATAGGGGTATGAAAATTTATCTTTCCCTGCAAGAAAAGAGAGAAGATGGTAATAGGAGAAGGGTGCGGTGTGATGGAGGGGAGGGTACATTAAGGGAAGGAGTAATCAGAATGCAAGGTATTAGGAAGTGGGGGGAGGGGAGTGATGGGGAGAAAAATTGGACATGTTACATAGTGCGGTAAAAGCAATTAGTATTAAAACAATAGACTGAATTAATTACCTGAGAATAAATCAGTGACATCTTTAGTTTGGAGAAAAGAATTTCAGTCTAAATTTCCTAGAGGAAGATACACCTCTGCTAAAATTTGGCACTGATGGAAAAGTCAAAGTTTTAATGGTAGATTTGATTTTATGATTGCCATTTAACCAGGAACTAGAACATGTATAGAAAGGTGTGTAAGCCTCTTAAGACTTGCCTCAAAAGATGTTCCTTAGCCAAAGTGAAACTATAATCATATTTGAAGCCTGGTTAATGGAACTTGCCATTTTTAGATGCTATGGGACTATTAAGTGAATGTTCTTCTGAGTCTGACTCCAGGTATGGGTAGCAAGAAAGGTGATCTGAGCCTCCAGTCCACGATGCCAGTAAGCTGATGAGATGCTAGTATGAACTGCATAAGGTGATCTCAAGAAAAAGGTGGGAGAGCAGCTGTTCAGCATGGACTGAGGTGGGATTCTCCTGACTCAATTTCCCCACTGACAGCTGGCAGACTTTAAGCCTGACTGAATGCAAGTGGATAATCTAATCCTGCCTGGAACTGACATGAAGTTGGGGAGATACTGTATCCCTGCAATGTCCCTACTCTTGGTGGCAATTTCCTGTAGTCAAAAGGTTTGTAAGCTTAATACCAGATCTATTCAATTATAGATTATTGGTAGGGGAACATCTGAAGTTGTCTAAAATTAAGCTATTAGGCACAAGACTTTAGAACAACAACATTAAGTTAGGGTCCTTTAATTCTTAGTAATACTGTGGAGACAATTAGGTCAAGAGCTTGTGAAGTTAGCAACATAAATATTATTTGTGTCTTAGGTGGTTAATGTCTTAAAAAAAAATCCTTTCGTGGTCCATATTGTAAATGCTTTAAAAACAAGTATCACCTAACCAAAAAAAAAATACTTAAACAAAACAAATTTCTACTTGGGTCATGTTCATAAATATACCTCATTGTGCGCTCTGAGTCTTTTACTTTCCTTTCATGAAATTGGTAGTATGTTTCATCATGACCTGAGTTCCTAATTCTTTCAAAATTATTTGTCCTTACCTTATTGTGTAAATTGTTTTCCTGGTTCTGTTCACTTCACTCTATTAGGTCATACAATTCTTCCCAAGTTTCTCTGAAAACATCCCCTTCATCATTTCTTACAGCACAAAATTATTCCATCACATTTATATACTATAACTTGTTTATATGCCCCAGTTTTGGGGCATCCTCCCAGTTTCTCATTAAAAGAAGAGCTATAAATATTTTCATATGCCCTTATTGTTTTGCTTAGGACTGACTTCTCCCTTAACTTATCCTCCCTCTAAGTCCACCTCCCCCTTTTCTTTCCCATTTCCCTAATGAGTGAATGAATTTCTGTACGTGTGTGCATGTATTCATATATTCCCTCCTCTGGCCAAGTCAGAGGACAATGAGATTCAGGTATCATTTGCTTCCCCTACCCTCTCATAGTTTCTTCATAGCTCTGGTCTTTTTTTCAGGAATTCTTATAGATCTCTATTTCATTTAAAGTTTTATTTTTCCCCTGTAGGATCATGCTCAGTTTTGCTGGATAAGTTATGTTCTTGGCTACAAGTCTGTCATTTGCCTTCTGGAGTAACATATTCCAAGCTCTTCATTCCTTCAGAGAGGTGATTGCTAAATCATTTATTCTGACTAGCTCCTTGGTAACTGAATTCATTTTTTCTGGCTACTTGTGGTATTTCTTTTGACCCAGAAGCTTTAGATTTTGGCTATAATGTTCCTTTGAATTCTCATTAAGATTTCACAAAATATCATACCTAGGTTTTTTTCTGATCATAGTGTTCACATAGTCCAGTGATAATTAATTTTTTTTCCTTTGATGTTTTCTAGGTCAGTTGTTTTTGTTATAAGATACATTCTATTTTTTTTTTTTTAGTCTTTTGACTTCATTTTAATATTTCTTGTCACTTTATGAACTCATTAGCTTCTATTTGTTCCATTCTTATTTTCAGCGGCAGCTGGGTGGCACAGTGGATAGAGTGCCAGGCCTGGCGTCAGGAAGACTCATTTTCATGAGTTCATTTCTGACTTTAGACACTTATTAGTAACTGTATAACCCTGGGCAAGTCACTTAACTCTGCCTTGGCTCCTCATCTGTGAAATGAGCTGGAGAAGGAAATGGCGAGCCACTCTAATAACTCAATCAAGAAAACCCCAAATGGGGTCAACCAGGAGTTGGGCACAACTGAAATGACTGAACAACAACAATTTTCATGGCATTTGTTCACTTGGGCAAGATTTTGTGCTTCTTGTTAGAAATTTTTTCTTTTATGACTCTCATTTATTTTCCTTTTTTAAATACGCTTGCTTCATCTCTTCCAGGAATCTAATTTAATTTGCGTCCAAGCTATTTTTCTTTGAGGTTTTCATTCTCTTCTTCTGGATTTGTATCTTAAGCATCCCTGTCATTACAATAGTTTTTTATGATGGGACTCTTATTTTTGTTTGCTTAGTCTTCCAGCCTGCTTCCTGACTTTGGATCTGGGCTGGTCCTGCTATTGCTTTCTTAAGGTATTAAGTTTTGTGTTATTCCAGGTTCTAAGGGATAGCTCCTGCCAGAGACCTGTAAGCTTTCAGTGCTCACTAAGTGTTCTGATCCAGGGCAAAATCTGATTGCTGCCCCCTTGGTCTGAGCTCTGCAAATTCCTGACTTGGATTTGAGTGGCAGCAGACTGCCACTAGGCTCAGTCCTTATTAGCCATCTGGGAAGCTCTGCTATTTCAGAGTGACAGCAGTGCAAGCTTCTTTTTTGGCCTGGGATTCCTGCCCTGGTTATCTCCTGCAAGTTTCTCACTGGGCAAAAGCTAGAACTGAGACTGCACTCTCTTTCTGAGAGTCTGAGCTATGCAGCTGCTTCTTGCTTCTGAACTTGTTCCTTCTCAATATACTATTTAGTACTTTTCTACTGTTCCTTATCTAAATGCTACCTCCTTGGTTCTGTGACCTAGAACTAAGTAGTAGGCAACAAAACTGTCAGTTGATACCTGCCCTCATTACTGTTCTTCAATAGATCTGGGTTATCTAGGTATGAGTCTGAGACTTCCTCTTGCCCCAGTACACAGCCTTTCCTTTCGTACTTTGCTCTTGGCCAAATCCCATACCCATCTAAGTGTCCCTAGATCATCCTGCTTCCCTGTATTAACTTGGACTGGAAAAAATAACTCACTGTGACTTTTTCTTGGATTTCCCCATCAGGACTCAATCTGGTATATTTTCCAGGTCTGTTTGGAGCAAATGAGGCAGGCACAGGAGGTTGAGGGGAAAGAAGTAGGTTGTATTGCTTCCTGCTACTTGGACATCTTAGCTTCCAGCCTCTCACTCATTATGCTTCACAAACTTGCTTTAGGTTCCTTAAATTTCTGTGGCTTGTCAAAGGCATTGGTCTGCTTAAAATGGTAACACATCAAGAAATAAACATGTAAAGAAGTAGAATGTCTCAGTCCAATCACACTTTCACGTGTCCAGTGTTTATTACAGGGTTATTCATTAGAACAGTTTAGTAGTGGTGATGTCTCAGAACGAGAAACTGATTGATGAGATAGAATTTGATATGGCAAAAAAAAAAAAATTATACTTACTGAATTATTTTCCCTCCTCAATTCCTTTGTTTTTTGCATCTAAGTGATGGGACATTGAATATAGAAACTATAGTAACTTTGTTTTATTGTAATTTTGATTTCTACTCCAATTATCAAGTTTTTGCCTGCTTAGAAACTGGCAGAGAAAATTAAGATGTTCTATTGATTAAAATTTAGCAGTTTTTAGCTCATTTCATAACAAATTTGAGGAATAATTAAATTACTAATTTAATTTACATTTTTAGTCATCCAGTAAATTTGGAATTATTGTCTTGATTAAAATGATCCTTTTTAAATTTAATATGCCAAACAATAATTTTGTGAGCAGAAAAAGATAATATATTTTTTGTGTTTTTATATTAACCCTGTAGGTCTGTGGAGATCAACTAAAAGTAACAATTTCATATATTTTCATTTTCTCCTAAATTCAAGAAAAAATAGAAAAACAATTAAAGGTTTTCTTCCTATAACTACAGAATTTCCTGGAGGTTTTACTTCTAATGGTGAAATTATTTACCTCATGAGGCAGATCGGCAGATCAGTGTTAAGAGTTGTGGTTTTTTTAAAGTTTTTTCTCATATTTTTTTTTTAAATAAAACAAAACCTTTCTCTTTGGCTTCTTAGTATCTTATGATCCTTGATAGATTTTTTTTTTAAGACTACCTTCCAAAATTTTAAAGAGATTAGAATGGCAATAAGGTAAGAAATCTATTAATATCTCTTATTTCAGGGAAATCAAAGAAAAAATTTAGAATCCACAGTGTCTCAGATTGAGAAAGAGAAAATGTTACTGCAACACAGAGTTAATGAGTACCAAAGAAAAATAGAACAGGAGAATGAGAAGAGACGGAATGTTGAGAATGAGGGTAAGTGGCAGTTTTAGAATTCACTGTGGTTGAAGATCCGTGCCATGGCACTATGTTTTGAAAGATGTTTGTTGTGGTAATAAGGTTGTGACTCTGAAGTAATTCAAAAGATGCCCACTATAAATTAAATTTATGTAGAAGTCTTCTCTTTTAGCAAGGTGTGTTTTAGCACAATACAGGCACTTAAGAAATGCTTGTTGATAGTTTTAACAAAGTTGTGGTATATTTTGGTTCTGATTGTAAAAATTGAGACAACTATAAGAGTTAAGGAAGATTTGCGAGTATTAATGGTTAAAAATTTAAAAGTGATAAAATGTTATACTTTATTATATTATTATATGCATACATATTATATGGAGCTGTATATTATATTATCTGCATATATATTATATGCAGCTGTATAATTAGGAATCAGCTTTTAGTTTTACATTGTGAAATCAAGATCCTTTGGCTTGAGGACTTGATAGAGGGAGACTAATGTGAATGGAATTTATCACCTCTGACTGTCTTTTTAAAAGAATTTAGCATTTTTCTGAAAGAAATTTTTAAATATTATGTTCATTTTTTTCTAGTTTCTACATTAAAAGATCAGTTAGATGACCTGAAGAAAATTAGTCAGAATTCTCAGCTCACAAATGAGAAAATGGCACAGTTACAGAAGCAAGTAAGACTTCTTTTTACAATCAACTTTTCTTTTGGTGTTGTGGTTTTAATTTTTAATTAATAATAAATTTTAATTAGACCACAGTTTTGTGTTTGTACTTTAGCCAAAGACCCATTTGTCTCTCTCCTAATAGCTAAAAGAAGCCAATGACTTACTGAGGACAGAATCAGACACAGCAGCAAGATTAAGAAAGAGCCACACAGAACTGAGCAAGTCAGTAAGTCAGTTAGAGTCCCTGAACAGAGAACTACAAGAGCGAAACAGAATTTTAGAGACAACCAAATCCCAAGTGGACAAGGATTATTACCAGCTTCAGGCTGCATTAGAAGCTGAACGAAGAGACCGGAGTCACGGTTCTGAGCTGATTGGCGATCTGCAAGGTAAAGTGTCCAATAAGAGGACAGAGCCAAATACTTTGGTGAAACCAGAAGCAGGTGCAGTTTAATTTCTTTAAAAGTAATTAATTCCTTGCTTGACTTATACTTTATAAATGCACAAAGAGTCTCTGAACTTTATCAGCTTGGATACTGTAACTTGTTGATACTGTAACTTCCTTCACCAATGAAGACTGTAGTTCTTACGGACCCCTGGCATCACAGCTAATGAATGTCAAGGCAGCATTTAAGTCCAGGTTTTTCTGACTCCAAGCCCAGGCTAAAAGCAGAAAATAATATAACCAATTTTTATGTGTGTATGAAATAGCTCAAATCGAGGTCATTGCATAAAAAGAGATTCTTAAAAAAAGGGGGCATTTGTCATTTATACCGGAAAAATCTAAAATTGAGGAAGAAATTGAAAAGACAGAATATAAGTAGAAGATATAAAGAGGAGGCAAGATGGAAGAAGTGTGACATTAACATGGCTCTTCATCTTCCTTCTCAGTGCTGAACTGTCCCCATACCTACAATGGACTTTCTACACACCTGTACTTTTCTCCTTTCCCAAATTATTTTGTATCCCTATTAGATAGATAGATAAATAGATACCTTTCTACATATGTCTGTATAGATTTATAGATATGCGTATTTATGTATATGTTGTCTTCTCCTACTAGACTGTAAAATCCTAGAGGTCAGGAACTGTTACTTTTCTGTGTCCCCAGGGTCTATACAACGCCTAGCACATTGTAGATGCTTAGTAAATTGCTTGTTGGTTGATTGCTATATAAAAAAGCTCTTCATATCCATTAAAGCCCTATATGGATGTGACTTACTGTTTTATGTGATGTGTATCTATAATCTGTAGGTACAAAATTCAGAAAAGCTATGAGAGAAATTTGCCTGCAGAAATAGACAAGCTAATATTAGGTGATACAATATTCTAGTAATTTTGGTTGGTTTATTTTTGTTTGTTTTGCATTTATAGCGCCTAACCTGCATGAATGTATTTAATAACTTTCACCTGATAGGGATATTTTCTGCTTCAAATTAATCTGGGTAAGGAACAAACAAAGCAAAATTTATACTAGCCAGAGCATTTATGATTTTTTCCTCTTTTTTTGTTAGCTCGAATTACATCCTTACAGGAAGAAGTGAAACACCTTAAACATAATCTTGAAAGAGTGGAAGAGGAAAGAAAAGAGGCTCAAGACATGCTTAATCATTCAGAGAAGGTATGGAAGGAAGTATCTCACTTTGGTTTGGGAGATAATATTAATAGATTAATATATTTTTGATATTGCTGTTTTAAGCAAAAGTAATTTCCTAAAATGCAAATGTTTAAATCTGTGAAAGGGAATAATTAAAAACTGTGTTATTCTATATTTTAAATTTAAAATGTTTTTGTATCATGCAGAGTTATTTTATTGGTCAAATTTTTTTTAATGTAAGTTAGGAAAATGTGTGTCAAGTAAGGAATTATGTCATATGTCAAAGGGAGTTGTGTGAGAGGCAGAGAGAAGCAGAAGTAAAAATGCCTAGTAATTGAAAATATTTAGGATTTCCTTATCTTGCAAATTTCATGTTTTTTGGTTGTTTCCTGGTTTTCCAGCCAAAAAGAGCAACCAGCTGCTGCATGTCCATCTCAGCACAATGTGTATTATCCCTATGACATCCCTACCCCTTGCCCATTTCCCACCAGAATTGCAGGTTCACTAGAACCTGAAGTATCCAGATGATTCTACCTAGTAGTGAAAGAGAGAAGGAATAAAGAATACAGTTGGTTACAGTTAAAGGAGCCAGAAATTAGGGTTAGGTTAGATTGAGACATTATTTCACAATGGCTATAAATTGTTTTCCTGTCCAAAGAAGAAGGGCAAGTTTTTCGTTGATGTTATTTGCTTCTCTTCTGTCAAAACATACTCAACCATGATCTATAAGAAAAGAAGCAAAAAATTATGATATTCATTTTTTTCCAGCTATGAATCTGCTTGATGTTCTTTAAGCTCCTAAGAACATTTCTATATACATAAGTAACTATTTCAGAGGACAAAAAAAAGTTTATTCAAAGAAAAAAAAATTCCTTGATTTTTGTTACTGATATTGTTAACTGGGAGCTGTTTTTTAGGGAAGGAAAAATATCTAATTAAATATGCTATCGTTATTTCATATCACTAATAATGAAAATAGCTGATATTTGAGTTCTGTGGCAATTTTTATTTTATAACTACATATGACTTACTCCTATATTACAGGAAAAGAATAACTTGGAAATAGATTTAAATTACAAGCTAAAATCATTACAACAAAGATTAGAACAGGAGGTAAATGAGCATAAAGTGACTAAAGCCCGTTTAACTGACAAGCATCAGTCTATTGAAGAGGCAAAATCAGTAGCTATGTGTGGTAAGTGTTAATTTTTATATTTCCCTATAAAATTAGCAGAAAGCTGATAGCTTTAAATAATTTTTGTAACCTTTATATTTTGAGCAACCATGGTTCCAATCAGACATCAGTATTTTAATTCTCAAAAGAAAACCCAACACTTCAAAAATTTTTATTTTTATTAATATCTTGTTTTTTCAAGCACTCTTTTCCTGATTATATTCCTTACTTATCTCCTACCCAGCCATCTCTTTTAACAAAGAACAAAAAAGAAAGAAAAACATCAATTCAGCTAAATTAACCAGAACATTACTTGATTCTGACAGGTTATGTAAAACTCCAAGTCTAGTCCCTAGTCTCTTCAAAGAAAGGAGGGTTGTACTTTTTTCTTATTTTTTCCTCTGGAGCCAAAATTGTTTATTATAATTATATAGCTTTTGGTTTTGTCCTTGGGGTGGGGAAGGAGAAGTCTTTTCATTTATACTATTGTCATCATTTTGTGTATTGTTTTCCTGGTATTTTGTTCTTGGCTCTGCATCAGTTCATATAAATCTCTCATGTGCTTTTTTGAATTCCTTTTTTTTAATCTTTTCTTACAATATTTGTCATATTGTATACCACAGTTTCTTTGGCCATTACCTAACAAATATAAACACAACACACACACAGTGTATATGTAATATATTTTTGTTTGTTTCATTAAATATTTTTCATTTGCACGTAAAAATGTTTAATATTCATTTTTTAAAATTATGAGTTCTAAATTCCCTCCATCCTTCTCTTCCCCTTTTTGAGAAGGCAAGCAATTTTGGTATCGATTATACCTGTAAAGTCATGCAAAACATATTTCCATACTAGCCATGTTGCAAAAGAAAACACAATGTGTGTATATATGAGTATATGTATATAATATATATGTTTTTGCTAATTTTGCTAATGGGGAGAAAATTCTTAAGAAAACAAGGCATAGAGAAAGTAAAAGTTAAAATAGACCACATAATGGTCATAATCATATGGGCATTTTAAAGCCATTCACAGCCTACTTCCTACTTTTATAGTAGTCTTAATTTACTCCCCAACATCAACTCTATAATCCAGCAGTACTGGCCAACTTGCTATTTCTTGCACATAATATCTCACCTGATTCATACCTTTTCACTGACATGGATCCCCATGCCTGAAATGTTTATCTTCCTGACCTGTTCCTCTTGGCTTCCCAGACCTCCTTCAAGACTAACCTCAAATACTACCATTTACAAAAGACTTTTCCCTGTCATCTCTACTGCTAGTGCTTTCCTTCCTTCTGAGATTTCTACCCATTTACACTGCATAGATCGTGTGTGTGTGTGTTTATACACATATACATACATATATGCACATGTGACTTGGAGGATATATTCAAGAATGAATTTAGTATAAAAACAAAAGGCATTAGTTTTTAAAAAGAAAACCCAAGAGAGGATTCAATTCCATGTGTGTAGGTGCAGTGCCTAGAAATAAACATAAAAAGCATCAATAAAGTTGACTTTTAAAATGTTCTAAAGTGCTTAAAATTTGGAAAACAAAATCTGCCATGAGAAAAGACATTCATTTTCACTATATGTTAAGTATTTGTTGGTCTTCTGTTATGTACAAGGTGATGTGGAAAGTACGGAAATAATTAGTCCTTGCTCAGCCTTCATTTTCAGCTGCTTTTTCATTTCTAATTTTCATCTTCTTTTCCCTCTCTTCTCTTGGCTTGGAATGAAAACTGTGTTCAGCGTATGCTTCAGATTTGCTCTTTGCCTCCTTATAAACAAAAGATTCTGGATAAATGTCGGGTAACCTTTGAGCTAGTCTGTACATGGAAGGGTCTACTACATTATTCAGTTTTTTTTTAATACTTCCTGTAATGATGTGCTTTTATAAAAACACTCAAGTATACAAAAATTTGTTAATGGTACTTCATATTGTCATATTGTCATAGAAACACTTGGCATGCATTTTGCTGATAGAACCATTTTGAATAAAGAGTAACAAAATTGTCTCATTAGAAGCTAGTTGTTAAGAACTAATTTAATTTTGTCACTTCATAGAAATGGAAAAGAAACTGAAGGAAGAGAGAGCAGCACGAGAGAAAGCTGAAAATAGAGTTGTTCACGTTGAAAAGCAGTGTTCCATGTTGGATGTTGACTTGAAACAGTCTCAGCAAAAACTGGAGCATTTGACAGAACACAAAGAAAGGATGGAAGATGAAGTAAGAAAAAAAGGATACTATTGTCTTTGTTCTTAGTGTGAAAGAGAAACAGCTGTGTGTTAAAGTTTGTGAATGAGGTAAAATAATATAGATAATTTGTGTTAAGGGTATAGCTTGATATTAAGCATGCCTGTTGTAAATGAATGTTTCAAGGACTGTGCTAAGTGCTGGTTGCAAACATAAATGATAGGCCTTGCTATCAAGAAGCTAACTTTCTAATTAGGAGGAGGTAACATATATAGGAGGGTTCAGCTACTGAACAAATGGCAAGGCCCAATGACCCTAAGGGTGCTTCAGCAGATAGGATAGCAAAGTGTGGAGGTCCAGAAGGCAGTCAGTCATGTTGATAAAGCCCAGTAGTCTTCCCTCTTACTGGAAGGATTGTAGTTGGTTACGTACTGCTCATACAAATAGCGTGAATGGCCATGTCTGTTCTTGTGAGTGGGAAAGCTAGAGGAATCTGGACCATGATTGCTGAAAAGGGGAGATCAAGGAAAGAGTCTAAGGGTTTGAATGGAGAAAAAACTCTGGATACATTCCTTTAGGGATATAGATGGTATGGGGATTGGGGGAAACAGCAGTAGCCAACCAGGAGTAGGGGAAAAAAGAGAAAGGGTATTGATAGAAAAGTTGGGATGTAGGAGAGAGCTATGATTTCATTGGTTTGAGTACTTCCTAACAAAATTAGGCATCAGGAAATACTTATAAACTGCCCATTCTCTTAAGCATTGGGAATATAAAACAATACAATAGAAATTCACCTCCAACTTTAGAGGAACTTACTGTGTGATAAAATCATCTTTGATGATAGGATATGCTATACCCTGAAATGAAATCTAAAACGTAGTATTTAAACACTCATAATTTTTAACTAACTAAAAAATCATATGAAGAAGAGCAAATATACATATCAGAAGATATTTAACTTAAGTACATGGATGATTTAATTTGGCTTAAAATATTTTATTTTATAGCTAATATATGTTAGATAAATGACAGAATCACAAACTCAGGACTGGAAGGGATTTCAGAGGAAATTAAGTCCAAAATGAAAAAGAATCTCCTCTACAATCCCAGTATAGCTTTATAAAAAACCTTTTTATCTTGCCTTTTTTTTTTTAAATCAGTTTTAGCACTACTTGCGTTGCTGAAAGCTTGGTCACACTTTGATGTTTGCTGCCTGTCCTAGTTTTGAACAGTGACCTTTTGAGTCAGGAATCAGTCAGTTATTAAACATTTATTAAGCAGTTATTATATTGCAGACACCATCCTAAAGTCTTGAGAGTAAAAAGAAAAAAACAAAAACCTGTCTGTGCCATCAAGGAGTTTACATTATAAAGGGGAAAACAATATATATATTAAACACACAAGATAAATACAGAGCAAATGGAAAAACATTGGCAGCTGGGGAACTGATGGGGAACCTCCTATAGGAAGTGGTGACTGAGCTGAAGTTCAAAGGAATATCATGGACTTAAAAAGCAGAGGGCAAGAGGGAGAGCATTGTGAGTCAGGATTGGCAAGTAGTTCAAGTGTGGCTAGACCACAGAGTACATGGAGGAAAAGACTACGTAAAACAGAAATCCTGGAAAGATAGACCAGGTTGGGAAGAGCTTTAAAGTCCAGACAAAGCAGTGTATATTTGATGCTAGAGATATTAAAGGACCTTTGGAGTTTATTGAGTAGGGGATCAGCATGGTTAGTCCTATGCTTTAGGAAAAATCACTTTGGTCCCTGTGTGCATGGATTAGAGTGGGAAGATCTATGTCATGCTCACTGACTGGGAGCTTTGTATTGGGTCATCTTCTCTCTCTCTCTCTCTCTGTCTTTCTCTCCCTCCCCCCTCACATAATAATCTCATCAGCTTCCATGAGTTCATTGATCAACCCTATGTACAATGTTTCTTAGATTTGTTTATCTAGCCCTTGTCTCTTCAGAGCTCAAGTCTCACATCACCAACTGCTTTGGTTGAATATCTTTGAACTGAATATCCCACAGCCATCTCAAAATTCAAGTATCTAAAGCAGAACTTGCTATTTTCCTTTGTCTTTCCCCCCATCCCCCCTCCAAATTTCCCACTTACTGCAGATGGCACCATTTTACTTCTGCTTGCCCAGTGTCATCCTAGATTTCTCACCCTACATATGCATTCATTTGTCAAATCCTGTAATTTTTTTTATAGCATCTCATATACATCCCCTTCTCTTCACTCACAGAGCTTCCATCCTAGTTTAAGTTCAATCACCTCTCAAATGGACTATGTTAACAATAACTTTCTATAGTAATTACATTCCCTACCTCAGCTCTTTCACTACTTTATTCCATCTGCCATGTTTTTTAGAAAATAAGTCCTATGGTCTTGCTCAGCATGTTTTCAGGATATGACCTTGCAAATATTTTCAAATCATATTTTCACTATTTAAAAAAAATGACATGGGCATGAATTTCTTCTCTTAGAAGAAATCTAGAAAGCATTATGAAAGATGGTTGGATCTTGGGAAAGGAACTGAAGACCTTGGGGGTTTGGGTGGTGGTTTTCTCACTGTTGCTTATCAAATGCAAGGCCTTCAGAAGAGAGGGGCACATTTGGAAATGAATAGCCTTGTTTTAAAAATGGTTTTCTGAGAATGGGATTCAGATCTTGTTTAAAGATAAAATACACCTAACGAAAACTAATAAAACTATATTTTCCTGGAATCTTGAAAATCTAATAAAAAAGATGTTAAAATAAAAAGATGGGGTAGGGAGAAAAATTGTTCATGTATATTCACAAGCCTAGATATAATAGATACTGTCTGTAGTGGAGTAAGAATAACTTCTTAGGTAGAAGAGTTACTGAAAAGTATATGAATCAAGCCAGCAATAAATGCGTGACTTAGTATGGCTATATCTGAAGTATAGATGATAAGCCTGGTGAACTGGTGATCCCAACTAAGGAAGAAGATTTAACTCCAGACTTGGGATGATGAGATGCATGATTGAAATACAGGTCTCAAAGAACATACTTTATTTAGAAGAAAGTGAATAGTTAAAAGACTGTATGTGACTAAATTCAGGAAGAAGGCAGAGGAAGGTTTGGAAAACTACATCCTATAAAGCATTTGGGTCAAAATAAGCGGAGGCAAAAACAGAAACAGTATTATCATTGATATATACTATAAATAACTGCACAGAAAGAGGAAATAGATGAAATCAGAAAACAAATCATAACCTTGGCATAGAGACAGTGATGAAGTGAATGTCTGGATAACTACTGAATTTTTCTTTCTGCTAAAAGCAAAGCAGATGATAATTTCCTTCCCTGAGTGGTGAGAGGGGTAGGGTATTAATTTTTCAATCCTTAAAAGGTAGAGCAAGAAATCAGAGGAACTTCTCTTCTGTACCAGCAAAGAAAAACCAAATGATGAGTATGTGGCAGGAGAGGGGGAAAGAAAGGAGAGGAGAAAGTGTGATAGAGGAGAGGAAAAATGAGCTAAATTTGACATGGACACTAGCTTTGGGGAAATTAGATTTCAGATGTTTCATGGAGAGGGATACATAGATCCCATGGATTAAAATTCTCCAAAGGAAGTTAGCCTCTTAGTAATGTAAAGATCTAAGGTTCTAAAGATATAAAAAGAAATCATTCTCATGAAAAAGAAAAGGAAGAAAGGAATTATATATTACAAAGGAACTAATATAGATACACATGGAACTAAATAACCAATATTTATTTTTTTTAAACATACAGAATACAGAAGCAGGCACAGCCAGTAGGATAACTACAAAAACATGGCATAGTGCTGAAATAATTGTCAGCAATAAAACTCACAACTGTGACTGGTGAGGAAAGCTACGGGTAATACAAAAGGTCAGGCCCCAAAGGGGCTTAGGGAATTGAAACCCAAGGTAAATAGGAAGATTAAGAATAACTAGCATCCTTTGTGTCAGGTGTGTGTTTCTCACACATTCAAGAACTTACTGTGTATGTTGATACTTGATTTGAAAACTTAGTTGATCAAAATTAGAGCACTTGAGATAGTTTTTACTCTCTAGCAGGCAAGAAAAGAGTAACTTAAATATCTGTAATTTTGTAACCATTTTCCTCTTTGACCCCAAACATGGCTGGCAACTTTAGATTTAAACTGTCTAAATAAATGTTCTTAGACCATTTATGTGATACTGTGATATATGGGAGCCCATCACTTAGAATGTCCATGCCCCAGTCCCCCCAGACTGACCCTCTGTGGAACTGAGTGGTTTGTTTTTGTTTTTTGCATGGGCATCATAGCTTATCTAGAGCAAGCAAGGTGGTACAGCTCTTGGTGTCATCAAACAAAAGTTGTCTTTACTCCCTTGAGGTATAGAATGGGTTAAAGGAGAAGGTAGTGTTTGGAGAGATTGGATCCCCATCTTCCCAATGGGAAAATGTTCCTTTTCTAAATCCCCTGCTTCTCCCAATAATGATTCATTCAGCCTGATAGTAGAACTTTGATCCATGATGAGACTGGGTGATGCTTGGACTCCAGGAACCCTCCCTAGAAAGGAGAGTTCTGCTTGGACACTGCATCTGGCAAGCCCCTTTGCCTCTGCAAATTGGTAGGAGGCTAGGGCTTGAGAAAACAAAGTGGTGTAATGCCAGATCCAGTCTTAGGAAGACCTACATTCAAATTCTACCTTCAACACTTAATGGTTGTGTGAACAGGGGTGAATGACTTCATCAATGAGCCTCAGTTTTTCCTTCATCTGTAAAACGGGCATAAAGAGCACCTATATTACAGAATTGTGAAACTCAAATGAGATAATCTATATGAAGCATTTTGATGGTAGTGTTAACTATTTTTAATGAGTTGAAGTCACCAAGCCCAGGAAGCTACATTCCAAGGTGCTAAAAGAACAGTGACATTTTAAAGATTGTGGTGAATGGGAGACACATCACAGGACTGGAAAAGAACATTTGACAGTTTTCAGAAAGCTGGAAGAAAATAAGAGACTCAAAACTGTAGACCTATGGACTTGGTTTCATTTCCTAGCAGAATCCTAGAACATATTCCCATTCCCACAGAGGTGGCAGAAGTTAAGTTTTTGAAGTTGTTTACAACCCACCACTAATAGCTTGATTTCCAAGTTAATAGGGTTTATCAAAAATTCTTTTTAATAGGGTCATTTCAGAGTGCTTAGATGTCCTCAAATAAGTTAAGGAACCACAATGGACATTAAAGTTTATTAAATATACTTTCGTATAAACACTAAGCAGTTGCAAAAGTATATATGTATCTCATTCATAGGTTAAGAATCTCACACTGCAGCTGGAGCAAGAATCAAATAAGCGGTTACTGATACAGAATGAATTGAAAATTCAAGCTTTTGAGAAGGACAATTTGAAAGGGTTAGAAAAGCAAATGAAACAAGAGATCAATACATTATTAGAAGCAAAGAGATTATTGGAATTTGAACTAGCTCAGCTCACAAGGTAAGTTGTGATAAAATGAACATTTTAAGTGAATTTCCTTTTCTCATAAACTTGAGATCTTTTGTTGGTGTATATTGTATGCAAGATACTTTGATACATGGATTTAGATCAATAGAAATCTAATGTTAAAGCCCCATGCATTGTATTGACCCCTCTGTTTCTCACATTGATTCAGATTTAGTCCAAATACCTGTTTAAGCTTCATAGCAATAAGAAAAATAGCCAGTTCCATCGTTGGTTAGATTACTTTCACCTTAAAAGCTTGTTGATTCATAAGATGATATGCTGCATCTCCTGCAAATAATTTTTGTTTAAAAATTTTATTATAAACTTACTGTCCACAAAAAATTCATATCTTCATAATATGAAATAAGTTTTACATCAAACTTTTCACATTTGATAGGTAGAATAAAGCAGATTAACACATGAAGACTTTTAAAATGCCTTTGTTCTGTGATCCCTTTCAGTTCTTCCTGAAACTTTGCTACTTGTGATGTTTTTTCTTTTCTTCTTTTTTTGCAATACCGTTTTCAGTGTATATACGGTCTGCTGATTTTTACTCACATAACTGTGTATAGGTCTTTCCCCCTTTTTTCTTTGTATTGTATTGTATTATATTTCCATGCTCAGTTGTCCTCCGGTTATTAGACTGTAATGAATTGTTTCTTTTTTTAGGGGGTGGGAGATATTTCCAATAGAACAGCTATGAATACTTTTGTAAACTTTTTTTCCCTCTTTTTATGATGTTTTTGAGATGAAGTCCTAGCATTGCAACTGCTGGGTCAGGAAGTATGATTATTTCAAAACTCTTTAACTGCTTTTGCTGGGCAGGTAGGTGGTGCAGTGAATAGAGCACCAGCCCTGGAGTCAGGAAGACATTTACTAGCTGTGTGACCTTGAGTAAGTCACTTAACCCTGTTCATCTCAGTTCTTCATCTGTAAAATGAGCTGGAGAAGGAAATGGCAACCACTCTAATATATTTTCCAAGAAGACTTCACATAGGATCACAAAGAATAGGACATGATTGAAACTGCTGAACAAACTATTCTTGCTATATTATAAATATTTCAACCAGTCTACAGCCCTCCCCAAGGAATGTATCAGAACACCTACTTTCGTACTACCACCAGCATTAAATTTAATTTTTGCTGCTTTTTTTAAAAGTGTAAATAAAGTAGTATCCTAAGGTTATCTTGATTTGCATTTTTCTTATTAGGAAAATTTGATTATTTTATTATGGAGTTACTAGTAGTTAAAGTAATTTGTATTTTAAAGGGCTGTTGGCACCCTGGGATCACTGATTTCTTCCATGATCTTCTCTGACTCTCCTCCTTTAGCAAGCTTCAGGATTGAGCTTACTATTGACTCCTGTTTTCTAAGACTCCTGTTTTCTAACAGTTACCACTCTTCTTTTCTGAAAGCCAAGTCCCTGCAATATCTAGCTTAGCTCTCAGAAAGGGAGCCTTAACTGTGCTCCCTAAAAACAGCAAATAAATAAGTAAGCAGTTCAGGGAAACGTAAAGAATTGCAATGATAAATCAGCAGGAAAAAATTGTAATTTACAAAGGTCTTATCAATTCTTTTGGTCCTTTATAGGGAACAACTTCCTAAGCTAACAACTACCCCCTCTCATCTCACCCCCCCACCTTTCCCTGTGACTTCTACCAGGTCATATCTTTTGGAGACAGTTGGTTTAATTCTTTTTTATGTAAAATCACAGGTTTAGGTCTTGAAGGTCCTTGGACATCATTTGGTCAAACTACCTCATTTTACAGTTAAAGAAACTAAGATCCCAGAGAGGTTAAGAGACTTAGCCAGAGTCACAAAAATAATAAATGGTATATAGATTTAAACTCAGTTCCTCTGACTCTTGACTTGGTACTTTGATCTACAGATAGTAAATTTTAGATCCTATACCAAACTCACATTCTATTCTTTTTCAAATTCCTGCCTTTTATTTAATATACTTCCCACTATATTCCCTCATTTCCAGCTCATTGATAGGATAGAGATAAAAGAGAAGCTGTAGGGCCAGTTAAATGATCAGTATCTGCTCTTGGACCTTTCTGTTTTTAGGAAACAATTTATCCCTCCTTTTCAAGTTACTGTATCATATATAAATCATGCCCATTCTCACCTTTTTAGATTGTATGTTTACCAATTAAAATGAGTACTTTGCATACACAGTAAAAATTTGCCCCTCTCCCTTCTCTTTCTAGTCCTTACTCCCAACCAACCATTCAGGGGTATCCATTGCTCTTGAGGTATCAAAAGAAAACCAGTGCCTTTGCTGAGTTGAGAGTTTTATAGTAGGAGTGAGAAAGGTATGACTTGGAGGTCCTGCAGCCTATAGGAAAATACTAAAATGTGATGCCTCTGGTTGTATAACTCTTGATTTCAAAAGTAGTTATAATTTTTCATTGTTTAGAATATTTTAACGAGTGACTAGATAGTTTGTTTCATGAAATATACACAGGCATGCATGTTGTTTTTCTCTCTTTGGAGTCACTATCTTTCTGTCTTTGATTATGGGCTTGTTTTTCATGAAGTGTTATTTATGTACTTCTTTGCCCCTCTCTGTCTTCCTTTTTATCAATTTTTCTTTATTAGGCTATCTTTTCTCCATCATTGTCCTCTTTGTTTCTTCCTGCTTCTCTCCTGTTCTGTCTCCTTTCCCTAACTAACTATAATGTATAAGTTCAGCTTTTTAAAATTAGATTTATGTTCTCTTTTGGTTTCTCTTTCAGTCTCCCAGACTCTTCAGTTAAGTTGTTTTTTACAATTAAGGTCAATCCCCAAGTGTTGTTTGTTATTTGCTTTTTTCCTTTGTGGATAGTTGGTCCTCACTAAGAAAAAAGGTTCTTTATGCAGTATTTTTTTCAGCAGAGGAATGGAAGCAATACTATAACTAATTGAATTATTGATTTACATATTAGTATCATGGGGATGTATTTAAAATAGAGCTATTTAAACAATCCTGTTTTTATTTTAAATAGATTTTAAATAGGTTCTACAACTGTTTACTTTATTATAAGCAGATACATTTATTGACTTTTTCCTCTTTTTTCTGAAGACAATATTGTGGAAACGAAGGACAGATGCGGGAACTACAGGATCAGCTTGAAGCTGAACAATATTTTTCAGTAAGTTATAGAGGCATTTGTTGATTTTTGTAGAGGAATTGTAAAAAAAACCAAACCTTAAAATGTTGTGGTCAGCTACTTCTAAGAAGTGAAAGGCTCTGCCTATCAAGTTTCAGAGGCAGAGGGCTTTTTCCTCCATTTCCAGTCTGTATTGTTGTTTTGAATGGAAGGAATTGATGATATGGTTAATAATTAAAGGAAATACTACTATCTTTGGTATCTTTCTGTTGTCTGTCCTTTGCATATATTCTATCCAGCACTGTTTTTTGTATTGCTTTGTGTTATAGCAGTTATTCTTATCTGGTTTCACCCATAAACAAAGTTGAATGTACCAGAGGTATCTTTTAGTTTGGTAAAGCCACTCCTGTTATCTTGATAATTTATTCTGTCAATCACTTGATTTAATATGTTTTGTTAATTTGCTTTTCTACTTTCTATTCTCAATATAAAACTGAAAACTATACTGTTCCCATAGTAAAAAGAAAAATTAGTTCAGTATTGCTTATGAAAGATTCAATTGCATCTTTTATTTCCCTTCTCATAAGTTCCCAGTACTTCACTGATTCTGTAAAATGTTCTATAATATTAAATTCTGTCCCACCATATTCCCTCATTTCCAGCTCATTGATAGGATAGAGATAAAAGAGAAGCTGTAGGGCCAGTTAAATAATCAGTGTCTGCTCTTGGACCTTTCTGTTTTTAGGAAACAGTTTGTCCCTCCTTTTCAAGTTGCTGTATGAATCAACAATGACTTGTTAGTTAAAAGATTAAAAGCACATTCAAAGAACTGCCAGGTTCTTGAACATATTTTGTGTTGTAATTGCACAGCATTGAATCTGTAACATAGCCCTGTTTTACATTGCTCACAGGAAAAGGATCAAACACAATGTCACTGACTACTGAAAGCAGCCTTGTTTTTGTGGAGTAACTTTAGAATTTTAAAGAATCTGTGCTTTTCTGATGAGTATGAGTTGCCACTTCAGCTTCTTTCCCCTACCCCCTGCACATTGCAAAAATAGAATTTTATTCTCGTAGCAATCCAGAAAGCCCGGTTGATATAATCTGGCATTTTAAAACCCTGAATATAGGTTAAAAAGAAATGTTTTCGTATGTTTGGCATTTAATATGAAAGATAAAATAATTTCTCAAGTTATGTTCCATAGAGTGTAGTAGCACATACTAAATTCTTTCATATTTTATCTATTCAAACTTCTTAGTTATTTTAAGAGAACTTTTTTTCCAAACATGAGTTATGAATGAGGGCCAAGATTTGCCTGATTTGGTACCTTCAAAAATACTGTTATTTAAACTGTTTAAAATAAGAATAAAATATATTAATATGGTGGAACCTCTGGGAGCAGAAGTCACCAAATTTCCCAAAGAGGAGGTTGGGAGGAAACCAGCCTAGGTCAGAAAATGGAACTGGTCAAAGGTCCCATGCTGCTGAGGGACCAGGTCCATGAGTAGCCCCCAGTATTTCCAATGTTGGCAACATAGAGAGATCTAGTCTTTAAAAAAAGAAAGAAGGAAGGAAGAAGATAAGAATAAGTAATGAGCAGGTATGGTAAGGAACTTCAGTGAACTCTTACTTATAATGCTCAGAACCAGATTATTATTTTTCATCCCTAGCTAAGTTTTCTTTGTGAAGCTCAATATTTCCCGGCTAAAAGATAGGTGAGAGAATATAACTCCTAATGATAGAATGAAACACTCTAGAACATGTGAACACTTAAACTAGATCAAGCCATCATCATTCTTACTTTATTTGCATTGCCATAGGCATCCATGTATCTTGTCTTTGGAGGAGTGAACTTCCTTTTCCTTATTTTTTTAAAAATGTTTTACTAATGCCCTTTTTTGCATAAGTCACTATCATTTCCCAATGCCATACTACTCTGCTTCTTCCCCACTGTCCGTTAGAAGCATCACCAGTAACAAAGAAATACTGCTAAGCAAAGTGTATTGACCATGTCTGAAAATGTATGCCTCATTGTACATCCATATGTCACAACCCCTCTAATAAGAGACAGGCAATATTCCTTAATTGCAGTCCTCTGAAGTCACTGATGAGCATTTTTAAATCTTTCACTGTTGTGTCCACTTACATTATTGATGTCATCATATAAACTATTCTTGTGCTTCTGCTTAAAGGGAACATTACTTTGGCAGCATAAGTATTTCTTGTAAATATTACTGTACTAGATGATGCTTTAACTTTTGCCTTCTCCACATTTTATTTCAATAAATAAATGTAATTATAAAAGTTAAAGGATTGTATATCAAAGTTGGGAAGTGTTAGACCTTAGAGTCAAGTAATTCTTTTGAAATTAAATTTTGTAGTATTTATCTGCTGTTGAAATTATATATGATAGATTTCAGTAATAAAATGGAGAATATTTTGCAGACAATATTAACTTTATGAATTGATGTTTAAAAGTTGTAGTTACTAAGTTCAAATGATTAGCTTGCTGGATTATCTTAACACAATTCAGTTAAATTATTTTTTAACTGGCTATATAAAAACCGCTTATTTCTCCTTGGTACTTATTTTGCAGACACTTTATAAAACTCAGGTAAAGGAACTTAAAGAGGACATTGAAGAAAAAAATCGAGAAAATCTAAAGAAAATACAGGAACTGCAAAATGAAAAGTATGTCCATTTTACTTTGGCTCAGAAATCACATAAAGTTGTCTTAAGTTTTAGTTTGAAATTATTCACTAAAACTAATGAAGTTAGCTGAGCTTATCCAGTCCTGTGCAATATTTTTTATTTTTTATCTAGTTAGAAGTAAGTTTGAACTGAAGTTTTAATTTTGTTTCAGCATTTAATTCAACAAACATTTATTAAGTACTTAACTTGTGCAAGGCACAAGGACCTAGACACAAATACAACTGTCTCCCACTTCAACATGTACACCGATGTATTTAATCTAAGGTAGTTTGCAGAAGACAGAACTAATTCCTGGAGAGAGTTTTACGGGAGGGGGAGTGGAGAACAGAACCAGGAAAGGCTTCAAAAGGAAGTGGTACTTAAGCTGAGTCTTAACAGTTAACTGTCCCTCACTTAAATCAAATTCACTTGCATGTCATGACATCACCTTCCTGATGTCATAGCCCTCTTGAAGAAGGAAGGACAAACAATAACAGTGAGGTAAGCCTTCTCAGAGACAAGAAAGGAGACTTGGTTGTATTCAAGGCCTAGGGGACAGAGCGATGAATGCATGTTGAGTTGGGAAAATCTGTAGTCCCATGTGATGGGAATGTAGCATGTGTGAAGGTATTACTGTGATTTAAAGCTAAGAAGCTAGGTTGGAGGCCAGTTGTTAAGGGCCTTAAATTCCAGGTGTAGAGTTTGTGTTTTATCCTTGAGGTAATAGGAAGCTACTAAATTTATGTGTGTTACTTAAAATCAGAAGTTTAGAGCTTATTGAGTTTGTTGTTAGGAGGTAGGTAGTATGATGAGAGAAAACATTGGAATATTGGTCAAGCAGACATGACATAATTTTAGATTGTTAATAGAAGAAATCAAAGGAGGTAATTGTCCTATTGTAAGAGAGATATTGGTAGATTATAGTTTAGTGTGAGGGTAGATTTAGGTGATAGTAGATTCTGGAAACTGTATTTAAAATATAATCTCACAAATCATAGACTTGGCGAAGGAGAGATTTATGATAGCAGTCTTCAGACATCAAATGGCTGTCCAGTAAAAAGAAATTTATTTGGTACTCCTCCAAAGGGCAGAGATAAGACCACATTGTGAAACCTATTAGGAGGCAGAATTCTGCAGAACATAATGCAGAACTTTGAAAAATAATTTAAATTGTCTTTAAGATCCCAGATGAGTTACTTTGTGAAGCAGTGAGTTTCCCATCATTTGAAATGTTCAGGCAAGGGGCTGGATAACCAACCACCTGTCTAGAAAGTTGAGAAGGAATTATTTGATACAGCAAGACAGTGAATTGTATGACTTCTGAGGACCTTTTCATTTCTAGGATTCTGTGACTCCTTCATTTTAAAGAAATAAACCTATTAAATGCAGCAAATCAAGATATACGGTAAATCATGGCGCTGGCATTGGAAGTGACTTCAGAGTCTGTCCAGTCCAGTCACTTCCTTTTATAAATGAAGAATCTGAGGCCTCCGAGTGAGTTTGCTAAGTTTGTGTAAGTGTTAAGCATCATAAGGATGTGAACAGATCTTCAATCCCCCAAATGCAGAGTTTTTCCAACTGTACCATGTATACCTCCATGGCAAGCTTTTTAAAATGTTAGAATGTCACCCTATGAGAGCTGGCCTTCAAGTCAAAACGCTGTGGTTTAAGTCACACTTCTGACCCTGAGTAAATCACTTGATCAGGCAGGTCTCTAAGCCAGACTTTGCAGTTGTTAAACCACCTTGGTAAAGGGAGTTTCCTCACCAATGAAATCGCAGATTACAGACTATAAAAATGTGTGTTACACTCTGTAGTTGCCAGTTCACAATGGCCACCACAAATTTTAACCTAGCAGTAGTGCTCAATAGATTAGCATTTTAGCCGGAATTTTTATGAGAGAATTCTTCATACTTCAATTTCTGAGTCTCAGGAAAGAATTAACATCCTCCAGTGCCTAAACTGTGATTTAGAGGGATGTGTATTTAGACCGTCACTCCCATCATTAACATTTAGTTTCTTAATTTGTTTTATTACAGGCAAATGAAATGAAACTTTTGGCACAGAGCTCTATTATTAGGTTTTTTTTCAATACTAAATACTTAGTTACTGCTTCTGCTTGGGTGAAAGAAGAGTAAATACTTTGTTAAACATTTGACTTTATTTTTTCATAGCGCCAGAGGGATACATGAAGGCCAACTCCATGTCTTTACTGGGATTTTGTAACAGTTTAAGTGTGGTGCCCGTGATTAAGAAATTGTAGGTCCTGTGATCTTTTTAATGGCAGTTTATAGACACAAATAATCCAATTGGAAGGATAACTTCAGTTTATTTACTTTCGCTAAAAATATCCATTCTTAAATCTTTTACTGTGTTGTAGAGAAACGTTTGCTGCACAATTAGACCTGGCAGAAACAAAAGCTGAATCAGAGCAGTTGGCTCGACGTCTCTTGGAAGAGCAATATTTTGAATTGACCCAAGAGTGTAAGAAAGTAGCTTCACGAAATAAACAAGAAATTACAGATAAAGATCACTCTATCAGTCGGGTAAGTTGACATTACCAAAATGAATTTAAGTACCACTAAGTATTATATCCTTAGGTATTGGCATGTTCCTGCTGCCCCAGTCAAGAAGCAATAGCTTAGAAAGTTCAAAACCATTGATACTCTAAAATATACTTTGCTTTGAAGTGTATCATATTCTGTTCTCTTTGGGGCATCATGTTTTCCTAGTTTTATTTGGGTAAATTTTAAAATTCACTTTTATTTTCTATGCATGTATCTACTAATATAAAATGTGGTGCTGACTCATGTGCTAGGTAGAAAGAAGTCATACTTGAGATTGAACATTTACTCCAAATATTCCAAAGATTCACATATTAAATAAATTATATGTGTGTATATGTGTATGTGTATATTTGTGTACAATCACATATACTCATTCCATCGAAAGTTTATTGTATAGTCAGATATGACCTGGGCTTAATATTAGAATCATAGAATTTTAAACATGAAGAAACATAGATTTGGTTTACTGTAGTTATGTGACTTTAGGCAAGTCATTTTACATCTGTTAGCTTCAGTTTTCTCATCTGTACAATGATGGAGTTGGATAATGTCGGAAGTCCTTCCTGACTTTGCACCCTCTGGACTATAAATTAGTCCAACCCTATTATTTGACAAGTGAAGGGATTTGGGCCCAAAAAGATTGTAAGTTCCCTAGAGTAATATAACTCTTTGAGTGTAGCTGTCACCCTTTCTGTAGCCCTTCATTCTTCTGAGCAGCCAGGATGAGACAGACTAGTGGGGTAGAGCAAAGATGGATTTGTTTGGGTTCCTTTTTCAATTGGGAAATATCTGTGCAACAACTACTAAAGAACTAGGACTGATTTTTATAACTGTTCACATGAGAACATATCCATAAATATATATATTAATCTGGTAAGGAAAGGGTATGAGCAGAACCTGAATTGATTAAAATAATAAGTTTTATAATAATAAATTTTATTGTGTATGTTATATAATGTAATATAATTATAATAATTATTATATAAATATATTTTAAGTCAAAATTCAGGTATTCCCCATGATTAGTTCGTGATAATCTTTATTTATATGAAAAGTGAAAAATTCATTTTGAGGATCATTGCTGTGACTGAAAGTCAGTTTTAGGTTATGATTTTTTTTTGCCTCATTTAGCTGGAAGAAATAAACAGTACATTAACCAAAGATATTGAATTATTAAGAAAGGAAAATGAAGAGTTTGCTGAAAAAATGAAGGAACAAGAAGGTAAGTGGATTTTAATAATTAATAAAGAAATTTTGCTAAGTGTATAATAGACTACTAAGGTAAAATAAATTTTTAAAAATCTAAATATATAATAGAATATTAAGTTTAAAAGTCACCTGTTACCCACATGTACAGAATATTTATAGCAGCTCTTTTTGTGATGGCCAAGAATTCCACTACTGAGGGAATGGCCATCAATTGGGGAATGGCTGAATAAGTTGTGGTATATGAATGTAATGAAATACTGCTGCGCTATAAGAAATGATGAACAGGCAGACTTCAGAAATACCTGGATAGATTTATATGAACTGATGCTGAATGAAGTAAGGAGAACATTATACACAGTCACAGGGTTTGAGGACTATTTTTGATAGACTTATCCCTTCTCAGCAATGCAAGGATCTAAAGCTTTTCCAAAGGACTCGATGCAAAATACCATCCACATCCAGAGAAAGAACTATGGAGTCAGAACACAGAATAAAGAGTATTTTCTCTGTTGTGTTTGGTTTTGTTTAGTTTTACTCATGCTTTCTCCCATTTGTTTTAATTCTTCTGTGCAACATGACTAATGTGAAAATGTATTTAATAAGAATATATGTATAGAGTCCATGCATGCCATCTTGGGGAGGAGGGAAGAGGAAAGGGGAGAAAATTTAAAACTTAGGGAATTGTTGAACGTTGAAAACAAATAAATTTGGAGGAGAAAAAACCCCACCTGTTATTTAATACTTATTTTATGAAAAATACTTATTTTTGCCTCCCCAAAATATTTTAACTCATTGAACAGATTATAAATTGAAGAAAGAAGAGGAGATCAATAATCTTAAAGCTTCTTTTGAAAAGAATATTAATACTGAAAGAACCCTAAAAATACAGGTATGTACTTTGACTATTTTTCAGATTATTTTACAGTTGTCGACTTATATTTAATTTTATGCTAATTTATGTAATTTAACACTAAACAAAATAAATCATGACCTGCCTTTGAAAACCTTGCATTTAACAATAATGTTTAATGATATTAAAAATAAATAGTAGTGTTTATTTTTAATGGGATGAATGGGCATATAGTAATCAATTCATACTGATGTTTAAAATAGAACTTTTCAGGGTGAACTGAGAAAAGAAAAATAGGCTTAGCATTTATGAAAAACAACTCTTCCATTTTACATAGAATACCTGGAATTAAAAGTGGGAAAGAATGGATGGGGGCCTGGCTGGGCAGGAGAACAAATTGACTAAAGTTAGTGAAGTGACTTAGGAGCACAAGAGTGAAATTGAGAGGGACCAGAATACCTTGAAGCTGTGTCATGTGAAGCTGCAATTTCTTCATTCTGTTCAGAGGACTGCTTTGGGACTGCTGTGTTTGACTTAAAGTATGACGTGTTCATGGAAATTGTTGTGTATGGGTGTTTTTTATATGAATACAAGTTGCTAATTCTCACTCTAGCAAAGACAATGAAATTTATAATAGATGACTTTAATTTCCTGCACTCTACTGAAGAATTTTTGTAAGCCTGTCTTACAAATTATAAGAATGGAATGAGTGGCATTGTAAATTCCGTGAGGACTGCTTTATTTTTGCCTTTGTTTCAACATTACCCCGCATATAATAGGCTCTTGTTGATTTACTGATGTGCCTATTTACACTAGTCTTTTTCACTTTGATATTGAGTAAGTTTTTATTAATAAGTTTTTCTCTTTAAAAATGCTCAGATTGCTTATGGAGAACTATTATGTCCTTTTTCATGCATGCTTTATAGGCTGTAAACAAGTTGGCAGAAATAATGAATCGCAAAGATTTTAAAATTGATAGAAAAAAGGCTAATACACAAGATTTGAGAAAGAAGGAAAAGGAAAACAGAAAGTTACAGCTGGAACTCAACCAAGAAAGAGAGAAATTCAATCAGATGGTAGTGAAACACCAGAAGGAACTCAATGAAATGCAAGCGGTAAAGTTGTATTTGTGTTGGATTTTTTTTTTATTCTTAAAACTTTACATTACCTATACTGAGGGTGGGGAACTTGCAGCCTCAGCCTCAAGGCTACATGTAGCCTTCTACATCCTCAAATACAGCCCTTTGATCAAATCCAAGCTTCATGGAACAAACTCCCTTAATAAAAGTATTTGTTCCGTAAAACTTAGACTCATTCAAAAGGCCAAACCCAAGTATAGGTCCTATACCTATTTGTATACTTACTGTGTCTTAGCTAATGTATAAATTAACCCGTTATATAGACTGACCTGAATTTTTCTGTCTACACATTTATACTTCTCCCTAAGATTGATTGTCATACTTTTGAGATCAGAAGTAGGGACCTCTGCTGCCTCCCAGCTGTTCTATTATGCCACAAAAGATTCCAGCAAGTATTGTTTGACTGATAAAAAGAACCAAAGGAATACTATTACCTTAGGATCTAGAGGCAGAAACTGAGCAGGGTAGAACTCAGATGCTAGTATATCTGGAATAGAATTTGGCCTCTGTTGGAGGTTTTAATTGTTTTTTAAGTTTTAAAAGATAATTTAGTTTGGGGAAGTTATGTGGCACAGTGGATAGAGGGTTGGGCCTAGAGTTGAGAATTCTCATCTTCCTAAGTGCAAATCTGGCCTCAGACACTTACTAGCTGTGTGACCTTGGATAAGTCACTTAACCCTGTTTGCCTCAGTTTCCTCATCTGTAAAATGAGATGGAGAAGGAAATGGCAAACCACTTTATATGAAAAGAAAAAGGAAAACTTTTGAAAAATTTTTCAAGAAAACCCCAAATGGGGTCATGAAGAGTTGGACATGACTGAAATGACAGAACAACAACAAATAATATATGAGAGTTTACTTACTCCCCACTAGACTATCAGTTTCTAAAATAAAAGAGCAATATCTATATATGTGATAACTGTGAATTCATTTATTAAAGTATATAATTGCTGGTATTAAATTTTCTTTTTCCCGTGAAGGTTTTTTGTTTAATGTAAGCTATTTTGGGCAGGGGAAAAAAATGCTTTCTTCAACTTTGAACATTTTCTATACCGTGTATTTTATTTTAAAGCATAGTACAAGAACTAAAAAAAAGGAATAATAATAATAAATGTTTATTATTTTTTTAAAAAATGTGTTCCTGGGGAGAAGTCCTCCTCTTTACCAAGAGAATAGTAAGAATCAGAGAATTGGATCTCCAAAACCCCAAGGTTCTGAAAATGTTCTTCTTACCATTGTTTGTCTGGTGTTTTTATTGTTTACAAAATACTTTTACATCCATTTGATATTCACGATAAACTGTTGTGAGGGTATTTATTTTTATCCTAGTTTTTTCAGATAAGGAAATTGAGGTTCTGAGAGGATGTTACTTATCAAGGTTTCATAACTTCTTACATATAATTACACATTTTTTTGTAGTTTTTATGTGTAATCTTAATTTTACTCTCTTTGGTTTCTAGAGAGTTTATAATTTAGTATAATTGATCCTTGTTATTGAAAATTCTTTGGTTCTCATATTCTTTGTATTTTTTAAAAAATTATTAAATGAACACAGCAATTGGTTGAAGAGTGCACACACAGGAATGAACTTCAGATGCAGCTGGCTAGCAAAGAAAGTGACATAGAGCAATTGCGTGGGAAACTTTTGGACCTTTCAGATTCTACCAGTGTTACTAGTTTTCCTAGTGCCGATGAAACTGATGGAAACCTTCCAGGTAAGGGGCTTGTATTTTATTTACCTTTTTAATTGTTTTTGACTTTGTGGGAATTGGTGTTTTTCTCTCATTTCATTTTCTACTTTTTGTATTCTGTTTTGTCCATGGAATTAAAGAACATGTTCATTTGTATTTGCAAAAGCCTCTTGAATAGTTTCATAGTCATATTATTTTAGATTGACTTAAACATACATAGAATAAATGTCAGATTGCTAAAAATAGTTCTAGAGTGAGCCTATTACTGTTTGATTCAGTTACTAAGGAGATTTGGCACAGTTGTGGTGAGCAGTACTAATCTATGAAGAGATTCAAAATCAGTTCTGTGTTCCAGTGCACTTACAGAGAGTTGTAACTTCTGTCAAGAAAAACACCTCTTCAAAATGAGCTTGTTATAGTGTTCTTGGACTAAGGATTAGGATTTATGACATACCCTTAATGGGGCAAGGTAACATAGACGTTTGACTCATAGTAACAAATTGAACACAGTATCATGTGAGTTGTTTATTAGTATTGAAATATAATTTTATATTTTAAATACATATTCATTTACTGGAGCCATACTTGAAGCCCTTTCAGCATAGTAGAGTTTGCCAGGGCTTTACCTTCAGAAGCCCTGGGTCCCATCCCATATGTGAGCACAGCTACGTACCTGAGGGTGGCTGTGCTGTTTCCTCTGGCTGCTGATCTTCACGGCATGGTCTCAGGATCCTCTTATTGCTTACCTTCTTCTGGATACTGTAGATTAATCAGTGTCATTCCTGAAGGATGGCACCCAGAACTGACACTAATACCCCAGATGTGGTCTGCCCGTGGCGGTGTAGTCCGACTTAACCAGAGGTGGTGAAGCCGAACAGGCTCGTTGTGATCATTACTTCCTCTTCTAGGTGTTCATGTTGACCATCCTTTTATGAGATATTCTAGAATCTTGTTAGATTCAAAATCAAGCCCACCAGGCTATAGTTATTACACTCCTTTCTCTTTCCTATTTTGAAGATTAGAGCAATCTTTGTTCTACTCCAGTCCCATGATATTTCCAAGTTTCCATTGTTTTTCAACAATTTTCCACAAATCGATGTCCAGAGTTGTTGAACAAGACTACCGGCAGTGGCTTTACAATCACATACCTCAATTCCTTCAGTATCCTAAGAGCTAGTTCATCTGGGGGAGTTACTTAAACTCATCAGTAGCAGTAAGATGAATGAAAAGCCCAAGGCACAGAGTTTCTGGGTACTGATCAGTTTATTAATTAGTCTGGCAATTAATCAATAAATTGATGGTCATTGGTTTCTCGGTAACCAAAGACAAAACCATGGAGATCCCTGAATGCTTAAGAATCTTTGGAAAAGGAGATTCCACCTCACAAGTGAAAAACAGCCCTGATTGGTAACAATTAATAAGGGAGTAGACTAACTATTGAGGAGGTGGACTCAAAGTCTTCAGCTCCTCCTGCTGAGAAGGTGGCTCATGAGACCCAGCTGCTTCTAGCAATCTGTACAGGGGATTCTGTCTCTACCCAGACCACTCTGGTTTTGGGTTTTCTCCTTTATAAGCTGGGTTAACCTAAACTCCACTGAAAGATTACAGTGGCATAGGCTTATTTCTTAAAAGCAAGAATTCACCTAAATTAGATTCTGTTTACTCTCTAAAGAAAGGTTTTCTAGTTGAGTGGGGTCCCACTGAAGATCACAGAGAATGTACCCAGAGGATTGAAGCAATCTCATCTGTTAGCAGTGCCCTTCAGAGACTGGCTTATACTATAGATCCTGGTCCCTAAATGAGGAGATAAAGGGAAAAAAACTTTAATCCTAATGAAAAAATTGATTATTAATATAATGGAAAAATAATAATTTCCCTCAGCAGGTAGGTGTTGTCATATTCCATTCTTCTATATTTTGGGTATCTGTTATTTTTTGTCCTTTCTTTTCTAGTCCAAAGACTTTCTGGAAGAGGTGGTCTTTAGGTTTGACTTTAAAGAATTAATAAGAGGGAAAGCTGGTATATTAGTGCACTGTTGTTAGAATTGTGAACTGCTCCAGCCTGGAAAACAATTTGGAACTGAACCCTAAAAGTTATTAAACTGTTCTTTCCCTTTGACCTATAAATAGTAGGTCGAATGCTAGATCCCAAATACTAGATCTATACCCTTAAGAGATCAAAGGAAGAGGAGATTTATGTATAAACATATTTATAGAACCTTTATTTTTGTACTACCAGAGAATTAGAAACCAAAGGGATGTATATCAACATGGGAATGGTTTAGAAAGTTATGGTATATGAATGTGATGGAATATAATTGTGCCGTAAAAAATGAGAGCAGTGGTTTCAAAGAAACCTAGGAAGACTTGTATGAACTGATCTCAAGTGAAGTGAGCAAAACCAGGAGAACAATTTATACACAATAGCACTATTGTAAAAAGAAAAAAAAATCCCAGTGAATTTGAAAGACTTGGGAATACTGATAATACAATGACCAGTCACAATTCCAGAGAGCTCATGATGAAACATGGTCCCTACCTGGACTCAATGCAGATGAATACTTTTTTGTTTTTTGAGATGACCTATGTGGGAATTTGTTTTGCCTGGTGATACATGATTTATAATGGGTTTTATTTTTCTTGATGGAGGTGGGGAGTGAAACTAGAAAAGGAGGTAGAAGGAAGAAAATGTGGATCTTAAAATAAAGTTGAGGAAGGAGGAATTAAACAAAAGGGTATCAAAAAGAGACCATGTCCCAACCACAGAGGAGAACAGATAAAGAAAATGGAAGAGAGCTTACATGCCCAATGGACAGTAAATATTCTTTGACTGAAATCGTAGAGTACATTTAAGGGAGTATATGAGATTTAGTTTAATGCCAGATTGTAGAGAACCATGAGAGTACTCTGCAAAGGGCTTTGAGCTTTACTTCCTAAAGAATTAGGGAGCTCTTGTGCAGGTTTTTGATAAGAGGAATTACCATTTAGGCATTACCAGATAAGATTACAGGAAAATGAATGACAAGGATGTGAGGAATGAAGAGGAGAGCCATAAAACTGTCTGTGGCTATTGCAGTGTTCAGATTTATGGTAATGAGGGCTTCTGATAGTTGTGGCAGAGTAATAGGTATAAAGCTAATTGAAAGAGACTGAGGCAGAATTGACGGAATGAGGTTACTTATTTAGAAATGCAAAAGGAACTTGTGTCATTTTTCTCCTGTATATAAGAAGGTCAAGTTCTGTAGAGAATCAATACCTACTTGTGACTACTGGACAATTTAATTTAAAAGGGCAGATCTAAAGAGAGAAAGGAAGGGCTCTCATTCTCCTACCTCACTTAACTTCAGGAAAGTCATTGCTAAGAAGTTGCTAACTAGCTTTTATTGATAGCTCTCATCATTCTTTTCATTTTTGAACCTTGAGGGTTTTAACAATTCCTTAAGAAGAGCATTAGTCAAGAAAACTCTTTGAAATTATTTTCTGAGCAGCCATCATTGTTCTTTCAGATAGGTTGTGAATAGTGAGTGTAAATTGGATTTTACTCTGTACTTTATTATTCTAAATGCATGCTAAATCTAGATGAAGATAATTTCTAATTATTTTCTCTAGTTATGACTCACTTGAATGCAAAAGCTGAAGGGTAAATTGACATAATAAACTGGTACAGTGGATAGAATATCGTTCCTGAAGTCAGGAAAACTCATTTTCATAAGTTCAAATCTAGCTTCAGACACTTACTAGCTGTGTGACCCTGTTTGCCTCAGTTTCCTCATCTGTAAAATAAGCTGGAGAAAGAAATGGCAAAGCATTCCAGTATCTTTGTCAAGGTAGTCTCATGAGGGGTCACAAAAGAGTTGGACACAACTGAAAGGATTGAAAACCATCAGCATATAAAGCATTGTCCTAGGCTGCAAGATTCAAAGATAGAAACTGAAATAGTCTTGGCCTTCAAGGAGCTTGCCTTTTCCTGGGGAGATGTAAGTAAATTGAAAGTAATAGAAATGGATTTCAGTAGGTAGGCAGAACTAACTTATTAATACCAAAAAATGTAACCAGAAGGTAGTTTTTATTGAAAAAACAAATAAATAACTGAATACTGATTCAGTAGCCTGTCATTTCTGGCACTACTGCCTCAGCTGTTCCCACTACCACACATGACTGTACCACCACAGATTGGCTGTCTGTTTCTTATGGCTGATACTGCTTTAGGCACTATTGGCGTTAGCCTCTTGGATAAAGCCGTGGAAAAGAACCCACTTCTAGAGAGAGTGGATGGCCATGAATCCTTAAATCAGCCTCAGAGACAATAAATGGTAGATATACAGCTCTAAGGAACCTCAGAGGTCTAGTCCAACTCATTCCTATAACACGAGCTTAGGTGGCAGAGGAAATATTTGAACCCAGACCTTCTGGGTTTAAGGCAGTGTTTTAACAATTGGGACCAGTAGAATATGTCCAATTACAGTTGCTTCTCAGAGTCTCCCTGTTGCAGTGCCCCAACTGACCCCCCCTCACCTCTGGAAAATAAAGATATCCCCTAAACTTGGTACTCTGAAAGAAGAGAGAACAAGAGTACAGAGTATGGGAAAGGTACAAAAGCAAGAAGCCCTGGAAAGGGAAAGGGGTGGACATAACAAAGACATCATAGAACAATCAACTGTGATTGAGAAGTAGCCAAAAGCAACAAATATTTGAGGAAAAGAACATACTTTTACTCTTAATATTAGAAATAATGTAAACCTATGCATAATTTGCGATCCACTGGTATCTTTTCAATGTCAAAAGAACTTAAGGAGGGCCCCTAGCATGCTCCATGTTTTCCCTGAGCAAGAGAATGAGCAGACATGGATGAATTATGGCCTACATCATCTTGAGGCAGCTGAATACTCTATGGATAGAGCACTGGGCCTCAAATTAGGAAGACCTGAATTGTAATTTGGCCTCAGACACTAAGTGTGTGAGCCTGGTTAAGTCACTGAAACTTTGTTTCAATTTCCTCGATTGTAAAATGACGATAATAGCTCCTACCTCGCAGAGTTGTAAGGATAAAATGAGATAATATGTGTAAAAAAGTATATAGTAGGTTATAAATGCATATTCCCTTCCCTTTCTGCTCACTGCAAAGAATGTCCACATCGATGACATCAGAGAACCATTAAAGTATTGTAAATGTTAGAAATATTTCCTACATTGTTAGTGGATTTGTTCCCTTTGCCTTTGATGCGGATCTGTAACAAAAATCCTGTTACATAGAGTAACTGGTGAACATTTTTGGGGACTCCATATAAGTTTGGTTTATGACAAGAGTGGGAGTGGGTTGGGAGAGAGCATTGAGCAAGGAAGAGGGTTGGTGGGATGTATTCTCTTCCTACCCACTACACTCCTCAAAAAGAAAATTTCCCTGGGCTCTAATTTGTTAGATCTTCCCTACATCTGATTTCCAGTAAGAAATTTCCATATCATTATAGCATTATTAATTTGGCAGTATCCTCCATAAAGCTATAAATTCAATCCACCTTCATTTGAGCATAAGGTTCTTGCATTTTAACTGCTATATAGATGCTGAATATGCCTAATACCAAATATCACAGATAGGTGAAATTCAGGCCTTTTATGATTTCTGATTCAGAAATTTAAAAAAATTCAGACTATCCAGAACCTGTTGCTTTTTCACTTAACTTATAAGAAACTAATATTGAAAATTTGGATTAGATTGATCATGGTTTAAAATTTTTAATGCCTTGTAGGCATGATCGGTATTAGTAGCTGTTCATCAATTCCAGTATTGACTTCCCAGATATCAGAAGGAAGGACTGCCTGTGGCAGTTCCATTGTCTTGTTAGATAGAAAGAAAAAGTGGCTAGAGGAGAGTTGTTCTGTTGTGATTTCTTTTCACTAAAATAGTAGGAACTACTAAGGAAATCTGGAAAAGCATTTGTTTGAAATAGACGATGAATACTTCCATGTTTTTATATCCTGCTGTGAAACGACTCTTGTCAAGAGAACCGTTTACTTCAGTGATTTTCTGGGAAAGTTATTTTTCCTAACAGTAAAAATAATGATAAATGAAATTCTATGATCGTATTTGTTACAATGAAATTTCTCTTACCAAAAAACTCTAGCCGTACTCTGGCTGCCCAGATTCTTTTGTTGTTATACCAAAATTCCAAGACCACAAACGTAAAAGACCTGTATTTCACTTTTGGAAGAGAATTTTACATGTTCTACTCATTGAGATTAAGATGCATTTTTAAAAATTGGGACAGATTTATTAATATGGTTGGGTTGGGTTTACCACAGTGCTCATTATAATATTGTCCTATGAAGACTGAATAAAATGCTTGTCTCTTATTCTTTATGTCTAGTTGATTCTTCCTGCATTCCTTATTTATTTATCTTCTATTCTTGTCTTCTGTGAGTAATAGGACACTTGTGTACTTTTGCTTGCCCTCTTTTGTGTAAACATGATGGCTCTGGTTTGTTTTACTTGCCGCATCCTTTTTTGCTAAATATTTTTTGTAGCTACTTTGAATGTTAAATGATCTTTTAAATTATGTTCCATTTTAGCTGCAATCCATTGTTGAATACTTTTGCCTTGCTCTTGAAGGTTTATTTTTACCCCGTTCTTCTATAATTAAATATTAAATGTTAAATTTAATGGGGAAAAGCTTATTATTTTGTCCAGTGTTTGTATGGCTGTTAAGTTAATTTGTGATTGATGCATGAAAAAGCAAATTATAGCACTTTTTATTTCAAACACCTGTACTGCATGCTGTCACATGTGCTTTATGTTCATTTTCTTTGTTATATATTTAAAGATCTCAAATTGCAAATTTGTTTTGATATAGAATCAAGAATTGAAGGTTGGCTATCAGTCCCAAACAGAGGAAATATAAAACGATACGGCTGGAAGAAACAGGTAGCATATATACTTCTTATTTTTGAATTTTTAAAAGTTAATATATGCCATTTACTGTTAAAAGAGAGAAATTGTGTAAATTACTGCCCAAATAGGACTAATTTCAAAGCAGTTGCATAATATTATATAATCAAAATATGTGTAGCATATACTGAATTTATAATTTAAGAGTACAGAGTTTTATATGAAACTTAATAGTTGGCAGTTTTTTCCATTTGATTTTGCTTCTTTCATATTAGATTCAGGTAAATATTTAGTATAGGTTGTTATTTTGCTTTAGAGATCATTAGGTTCAAAGCTAAGTAGAGTTTAGTTCTTGAATGCCCGCAACTCTAATGATTTCTCATATTTTTAAACCAAACAAGTTTTGTTCTCATTAACTTTTCCATTTTTTCCCTTTTTTCAGTATGTTGTAGTAAGCAGCAAAAAAATTTTGTTCTACAATGATGAACAGGATAAGGAACAGTCAAATCCATCTATGGTACTAGACATAGAGTAAGTTGCTTTTCAATTTTAGGTAATTTATTCTTAATAAGTATTGAGTTCAATGTAATCACAACTACTTTGAGTTTAATGTTATTAAAAAACAGTCGTTTTCAAATTACTGTGTCATTTAGCTACCTACATTTTTCTTTCACCATATGCATTTTTTTTAAATAATATTATTATCTTCCTTTGGCAAGATATGCAAGAAAAACTACCATAATTCTAGATTCAAACATTCCCCAAGTGAAGGTTTATGGTTTTCCGCCTTAGATTTAAAGTGCTGAATGGTTTTAAATTCTAGGTATCATGACGCTTAACCTGGGATCTCTTTGGTAGATGTAGTTATTTCCTCTGATGGTTTAGATCACAAAGCACCCACATCTAATCATCCTCTCTGAGGCTTGTCCCTGCACTCCCATAAATCTTCTGCAGGCTGGCCACCCAGCTTGATGAGGATCTTCCTTGAGATTTGCTGACATTGCATGGATACTAGTGAAGCATGTTGAGTGAACTATCCTCCATCTTACTACAAGGCTAACCTACCTCCTTTTTGGTCATAAAAGTTCTGATTTTGTGGGAGGGATTTTCCTTCTACAAGTTATCTTTGGTAACATATTATAGTTTACTCCACCACTGTTTTAGAAATCTACCACATAATATCTATTTACTAAGTAGGAGGGAAATAAAAGATGCCTACCCATTGAGATAAAAGGCAGTCTCTGCAGTAAGTCCTATAATTGCAAGCAGAGATTGACTTACAATAGCTATATCCTATAATAAGCAGGACTTTTTCCCTTTTATGAAGTTAATTTACATTAAGTAAGGCCTTTAAAAATTGAGGGATTTGTGGTTCCTTGTTAGAATTGGAAGATGGGGATCAATAGAACAATGATAAATACTAGAGAGTTCTGATACTTCCTGATGGAAAATATTGATGGTGACTGAAATTTCAAATAAGCAATGAAAATTAGATATACTTAGGGAAATTGATTTAAAAGTATATCATGCTCCAGCCCTTTTATCAGACGGTTTTCACTTTATCATAGATTAAATGTAGTATAGATGACTTTTTAATAATGTCTTTTTTTTTTTTTAATTTCAGCAAACTGTTCCATGTTCGACCTGTAACTCAAGGTGATGTATATAGAGCAGAAACTGAAGAAATTCCTAAAATATTCCAGGTGAAAATGCTAAGTGACAATTTTTTAAAAGGCTAATTCAGTATTAATTGGGCATCCGGTTAATAGAGTTAAATACAAAATATTTCAGTATTTCTTTGCTCTATATATTGATATTTTATCTCCTTTCTCAACTCTTTCAAAATAGATACTATATGCAAATGAAGGTGAATGTAGGAAAGATTTGGAGATGGAGCCAGTACAACAAGCTGAGAAGACTAATTTCCAGAATCACAAAGGCCATGAGTTCATTCCTACACTCTATCACTTTCCAGCCAACTGTGAGGCTTGTGCCAAACCTCTCTGGCATGTTTTTAAGCCACCCCCTGCCCTTGAATGTCGAAGATGCCATGTCAAGTGCCACAGAGATCATTTAGACAAAAAAGAAGACTTAATTTCGCCATGCAAAGGTAAAAGAAAAAGGCAAATACTTTTTCTTACAACTTTTAATACATTTAATCCTAACTTTGAGGTACTTAAAGCATAGAGCTCACATTATTTAATCCCAGGAATAGTTTGTTATGTATATTTTTTATAGCTTCTTAATCCTAAATAGTTTTAACATGAGCTATAGTTTTTAAGTTTTATCTTTGGATAAACAAGTTTGTTTTAGATATTTGGATATTTTGGATGAACAAGTTTATTTCCATTGTTATTCATTGATGCCATCAGAAGCAACTTTAAAAAGCATTGTTAAAATTCTGAAGTCCTAGGCCAAAACTGGCAACCTTAGAAAAATAGATGATTATTATGAAAAATTCCACAAAATATAAGAATTAGATGTCTTGAATAAGCCTTGCATATGCACAGTGAACTCATCACATAATTGATTCAGAGAAGGAAGAAAATTTGATGGATCTTGGTTAATGGGTCAGTGGTTTCAAGGATCCTGTGCTTCTAAAAGTAAAAAAAAAATTTTTTTAGCATTAGCATTTTTTCAGTGTTATTATGTGGCCTTACTGGTGACCTAAAGAATAGTGTGAAAAGACAGAGTTGACACAGACCACAGTAAATTACCAGTGATGACTTGGCAAGTAAGCAATGGCAGAAGAGATACCATCGAGGAAATGTATGATTAAAAAAGAAGTGAAACTCTCCTAAAGACTCGGAGGAAGTTTTCTACATGTTGATCTTCTGGAAGGATTTATCGAAGGACATGGATAAGCACCAATGGAACAGAGGAAACACTTGGGTTTTAATTTACCAAAGGAAGCAGTGTCCACATTAATAATATCTTTGAAGTATTGAAATAAGAGCAATTTGAAATTGAGAGGTATTACAACTTATGTATTTATTTACATATTTAATTTGTTTTTTCCTATCTACTCATAGTGAGTTATGATGTAACATCAGCAAGAGATATGCTGCTGTTAGCATGTTCTCAGGATGAACAGAAGAAATGGGTAACCCATTTAGTAAAGAAGATCCCTAAAAATCCACCATCCAGTTTTGTCCGTGCATCTCCTAGAACACTTTCTACCAGATCTAGCGCAAATCAGTCTTTCCGGAAAGTTGTCAAAAATACATCTGGAAAAACTAGGTAAGACTTTAAATACCACTGTTTCTAACACAGTGATTAGGCATCTTTCATTAACACTAGTGACACCTTTGTTCTTAAAACCTAGTTTTCATACAAAAGATATTATCAATTGTAGAGGGATTTCAGACATGAATTTAAAAATTGTTGTAAGTTGAGTGAGTCTTTAGAAACAAAGAACATTTACAAATGAATGGAGCATCCATTTTGTATTTACCCCCTAATTCCAAGTTAAATGTATATTGCTATACACATAGGTCTTCAGTATTCTTTAATCCAAGGGAACACAGTACTATAGGAAGAGCAATGGATTGGGTATCAAGAAACCTGGAACTCTACCAGTGCCCACCTCTGGGATCATGACTGACCAGCTTCAGTCCCTATGTAAACTATAGTGAGGGTGAACTTAGGTTATCTGCAATTTAACTTTCTCAGGATGATATGATGTGTAGTGTAATAATTTTCACATTTTGTAAATGGAAAGAGGATTTCTGATAATATAGTCCAAAATTAGAATAATAAAACATCAAAAAATAAAGGGGTTTCTCGTAATCCATTTTCACTGGTGGCTAAGGTATAGTGATACCTCATTTATTGACAGCAGGAAACCACTTTTTGAAAATTATTTTACCCACATATTACAGAGCTCTTGTCTCTTTATGTCGTATAATGAACATTATTTAACCTTTTTTGTGATGCCTTAGAAGCCTGTCCTAAATTCTGATACAGCATACCCTTAGCTGGACTGCTTTATTAGTTGTGTCCCCTACCTTTGCTTTCAACTGTCATAGGATACCTTCCAACAACATTCCCTCCCCTTCCTTTTCATATGCCATCATGTGTAACAAAACAAATAAAAAGACTTATTACTAATTAAGCTTAATTTTGCAACATTCTAAGTAGTGTGGGTAGTTGCATGAGAGCAGACTTTTTTTTTAAACCACTTTTTTTCTAAGAGAAATTTTCTCACTTCATATACCTGACTTTGGTCCAGATGATTGAGATTCCTAGAAACATAGAGGACAGGCATGTAGAATGTTACCATATTGGTGACCAAAGAATTTTTCCAGGGGAACCTCGGTAGTATAGTGAATAAAGCACCATCCCTGGAGTCAGGGGGACCCGAGTTCAAATCCAGCCTCAGACACTTGATGTGACCTTGGGCAAGTCATTTAACTCCAATTGCCTTGCCTCTCCCTTCCAAAAGAAATTTTTATAAAGAGTAGCTTTCCTTTAACCCCTCCTTAAACCACCCTCTCCCCCCAAAAAATTGTCCAACAGAAGTTGGAAAACTTGAACATTTTTTTTGTTTTTTATAATGTATTAATGTAATAAAATGGACTGTTCTTGCTAAATTATTTCTCCATAAAGGAATGTGCTTTACTATACCTTTTCCCATGGGACCTTAAAGATAGCTAGGACTGTTTGTCTTCTCCCCTCAATCTACTCCCTTGCACATGCATAGCAGAATCCTCCCTGTGAATAGTTTCCCATGCATTTCCTTCTCAGAATATGGATTGGACTTGCTAGAGAAGGCTCTGATGTTTTTATAAAAAAAACTGTGTAAATCAAACACCTTATTTTTAATTTTTGAATAACTTACATAAAAACTAAATAGTTCTGAATATAAGGAAATAGAACTTTTCCAGTAGCTCTCCTGAGCTAAATTTGGGACTAGACTTACTGTTCTCTTGAGAGGAGACTTTCATTTGACCCTCCACTAGATTCCCAGGAGCTGTGCTCTTAAGCATAAGACTGTCATTATTCTCAGGAATGAAATCAGGGCCATCTAAATCTGCAGTGGGAAGACCATCTAGCAGTGGCAGAGGCCTCCAGAAACCTTTTTGGGGAAAAGGGCATCTAGCTTGCCGTCTTTGTGGGTGCAGGCCATTCCTCTGACCTTTGTTGCTGATCCTGCCCCAAAAACATAAGTATAAATAAAGTTAAGTAAAAGGACTGAATTTAAATCATGAGGCCAACCAAGGAAATGGTTGTCCATAGTGTATAATTTCATAAGGGATTGGTTTGCAATCTGAAGGCCTACTGACACGGAGCTCCAGGTCAGCAGTCTATACTTTGGAAAGTATATACTCAGGGAAGAAAATAAGCTACAGTCAGGACAAAATACTTTGCACCATCCACCTTCATGCATATGTTGAGCAACTAATAAACAAGATCATCTCGCCTCCAAACTGGTAAAAAGGGATGATCAAGTTATATCATTAACTTAGGAGCATTTTTCTTTCCAGAATTAAAATGTTGGACAGTCAAGTTATTTTGAAAACCTTTTAGCTATAAGATGCTTAAAGATTCCTTAAGAAATTATAGTAGAATAATCTCCTTAACCTTCATTCCATTTGTAAATACTTGTTTTGATGATTTTTAAGTAATAAACTTATAGAGATATATTTGACTTCTCAAATTTCTAATTTTTATAAACTCCATTATCCAGAATAGTTAGTCATTGGATTCGCTTCAGATTTGTTATTATCAGAAGCACCATCATCCTCCCAAGTTACTTATGTTCAGAATCTTTTGAGTTTTTATTTACTTACCCCGATATCCAGCATTGTCACCAAGTCCTGTAAGTTCTTTCTTACAAATGCCCCTTGTGTTGTTCCCTCCTTCATTAGTTCTCCTGCCACAACCTCTTGATGAATTTTTTACACTGTATTGTAATAATCTGCTAACTTCCTTCTCCCCGCCTCCATTTCTTTTATTTTTTCTCCAATCTAGCTGGCTAGATTGTTGTTCCTTAGGCACCACTTCTTTAATGTTCTTGTTATAAAATACTTCACTGGAACCCTGTTTTCTACTACATCAAGGTTGAACTTGTCTCAGTGATTCTTCCATAATATGAACCTCACTTTCTCAAGTCCTCCTGCTCCCTACAATACACCCTTAACTGTCAGCTTCCTTTTTAACTGTTCCTTAAATGTGTGGTGCCTGAATGTGTCTCCTATCTTCATGTCATTTCACTCTTGCCCAGTGCCTCTCCAACTCTCATATAGCCTTATGTCATTGCTAGCTTCCACTTTCTTCTTGAAAATTTTCCTGACCACACCAAACCTTATGGATCCCTGGTGCTCTGAATTGACATCAATCACAATTTAGTGCCTGGTATGCTTTCTTGTATTGTCCCTACAATATCTGTTATTCATCCTTTTAACAGAGTTTATCAGATTCTTGAGGACAAGTAACAAGTCTCTTTACTTATTTTATATCCCACTACAGTACCCAGGACAATGCTGAGCATAGTAATACTTACTCATTGATTAATATTATGAGAGTTACCTTATATAGATTAGCATTTTTTAAAGAATTAAAGTAATATGAAAATATGCTTTACTATAAAATTGTGACTAATAGAATTTAGTTTTTTAATTCAGAAGGTACTTTAAAGTGCTGTACTACTTAGGATTGTCATTAAGAAACATTAATTAATAATAATCTAAAAATAACTGCAATTTTACCTTAATCCTATTATATGTGCAGTACAGTTCTGACTTGGGGGGCATGTTGAGCTATGTCTTTTACTACTTGTTTTATTTAGTATTTATATTTAATAGGGCAGTAAAATCATGTATCACCACAGAATAAATCTATATGATTTTAGTAAATGTTACTTGTTTATGTATCCTAAATTATTGCTTTAATTGCTTAGAAATGACTTTCCAGATGTTGAATATTAATTGAATATTAAAATAATGTTTAGTGATACACCCTCTGAATGTAAACATTAAACTTTTTTTTTTAACAGCTAACCACATCATATTGATTTACGGAATCTTGTGGGATGTCATCTGAGAAACGGGGCTTCTTTAACCATGCAGAGGCAGACAGACTGTTCCTTCTGACACAAATATCACAGGCTTCAGGGTTAAGATTGCTGTTATTCTATCCTCCTTGCTTTGGCACAAAAGCACACTGAAGGTTTTTATTGCGGGTTTGCCTACAGGTAGATTAGATTAATTATTACTATGTAATGCAAGTAAAAGCAAATAAAAAGCTTAGCTAGGTATATTTTTTTAAAAGGTGCTGCCTTTTGACATTTCTAAGAAAATGCCTGTCAATCATGATGGAACAGAATTTTCCTCTTGTGGATGAGAGGAAGGGAGAATTTCAATATTTAGATCAGCTCATGGAAGAAGTAAAGAAAATATCTCAAAATGAGACGGACTGAAATTTCTGTAAAGACTCAAGTTTTTGTGCTCTTGCAGGACTGCAGAACTATCTTAAAGAAGTCATATGATCACTTGAACTTCAGTGCCCTCACTGTAAAGTGTAACAGCCTTCATTTTAATGACCCCTTCTGGTCTGGGCCATTATTTTACATTATGCTTTTACAAAATACTGTTTATGTCTCAGCAGATTTCTTGATTGAGGGGTAGGAGAAGACAAAAAAATTATTACATTTAATCTATGCATTTTTGCCAAGCCATACTGAATTATTGTAATACTAGAGGCATTAGGAACTAACTGTACAAAAGAACCGAGTTTGAAAGCATATTTTCGGGTACATCATTTCTGTAATTGTATAATGTGTTTCCTTATGGTTTTAAGTGATAAAGACATTAAGTTAACAAACATATAAGAAATGTATGCACTGTTTGAAATGTAAATTATTTTTAGAACACTTTTAATGGGTGGTGCATTGCCCTTCTAGTGCCTTAATTTGATATAATTATTTTACTGCCACATCTAAATGTAGAAATTTCAAAAAACAAAACCATATTTCCTGACTGTGTGTCAGTGGGCTTTTTATTGATAACTGGTTTAATTTAAAGTATTTTTAGAGGTTGGTTTGAATTTCATAAATTGAGTACAATCTTTGCATGAAATGACCTGCTACAGTGAATTAATTCATAAAGGTATCTGCAAAAAGTATAGAAAGGTGCATTCATAAAAGCAAACTGTATGGCATACATCTGTGGTGTTTTCCAGTTAATATAGGAATTACCAGATAAATACTGTTAAACTCTTGTTCTATGACAAGAGTTGATTCCTGGTATGGGCAGTATGAATTTTTTTTTATTTTTTTTTAACCAAATACCTCCTCAGTAATTTATAACGGCTTTGCAGTTATGTGTATCAGATAAGAAGCACTGGAAAACTGATTCGTCTCTAGGACGATATGCATGTTTCAAGTGGTATTGAAAGCCGCACTGATGGATATGTAATAATAAACATATCTGTTATTAATATGCTAATGACTCTGTGCTCATTTAATGAGAAATAAAAGTAATTTATGAAAGGATACTTTTGAAATGACTGCTATGATATTTTCTAAAATTGAATGTTTTCTAGAATACATAGGGGCATGCTACAAAATAATCAACTTTTATGTGTGTCTGTGTGTATGTGTGTATAAATATACATATATATTTATATATATATAAAATTGATTCCTCTAAAAGAGCTAAAAAAAAAAGGTTTTGAAATTAGACTCCATTTAAAAAAACAACAAAACCCAAGCCATACAACTGCAGCAGCCTTTACCAGCCATCTGTTTTGCATCTCTTCTGACCCTCCAAAAAAAAGCATAGTAGTTTCTGCTCTAAAGCAGGTATGGGATACCATTTTAAAGAGAAAAAAGATTGGTTTGTCCTGTTTCCTTCCAGTCTTATCAGAACAGATACTATCCAGAGACTAAGGTACAAGTCAGTCTAGCACCTGCCTTATTCTTTGTATATGAGGGTAGAAGCAGTACTGAGCACTACTCTCCTCTATGTGGTTGAACAGTCAGTTGTATTAGTTTATTCATGGAAGTGATGGTTCAACAAATTGCAGAACTACTGGATAGATTAATTAGGTATGCATAGTGCAGGTAAGACTATGGAGCTAGGAGAGAGCCCTGCATTGTTGTTTGGTTTGGACTTTTAAGTTTTATTTTAACAATAACAAAAAAAAGTTCTCCTAAATTTTATCAAAATATGTGTACAATGAATTTTGAATTATTCCAAGAAAGTAATTTAAATTTCAAAATCTTTGATGCAGATATCTCACTGGGAGGCATATACTCCAAAGAGACTAAAAAAATTAGAAAACTCCTAAATAGATGAAAATATTTCTATCAGTGATTTTCATAGTAGCAAAGAACTAGAAACAAAGTACCCATCTATCAATTGGAGAATATGAATGAAATAGAATATTACTACACTATTAGAAGTAATATAAAGAAGACAAAAACACATGGCATGGCAAACAAATGATTGCAGTGTAAAGTATGGAAAAATAAAACAGTAAACACCATGACTAAAACAATATAATTGGGAAAAGCACACAAGCGAAAAAGAATATAGTATAACGATAATGACTGAGCCTGGCCTCAAAGAAAAGCTACGAGAATGTACTCTGCTTTCTTCGCATAGGTGGGAAACCACGATACGCTTTGTAGAGCATCAGACTCAGTAGATGCGTTGATTGGTATTAATAATCTGCTTTTTTCCTCTTTCTAGTTTGTTCTTTGTAATAAAGGTGGGAAATTGGGAAGTAAAGAAAGTGTAAAAACAAAGTTTCAATAAAAATTTTTATATATCCTACAAAAGAAATAAACATTTTTATATATGCTATGAAAGAAATAAATATTTTTATATATGCTATGGAGATTGGTTAAGATGACAAAGTATATATTGGAAGAGTCTAGCTCATCCATTAATGTTCTTAAAATACAACTAAAAAGCAATGGTAAAACCAAAGAGAATAGAAATAATCTACTGCTTAGCAGCACAATGTAAAGCACTAGGCCTAGAGACAAGAAGGCCTGAGTTCCAATCCAGCCTTAGCTGTATGACCCTGGGCAAGTCACTTCACCTTTGTTTGCCATGAGGGTAGTAATAGTACCTACCGCACAGGATCTGAGGATCAAGCATAATACCTAGTACCTGGTAGGTGCTTACAGTAAATGCTTCCCCTCTTCCTCCACTTCGGTTTGATCCACTCTGAGTGGTCGAGAGCTAAAGGAAGAGGAAGTCAGAGCCAGTGGACTGTAGGCCCTTGCCTGTGAGGAGCAGGAGACAGACAGATGCTGTTCATTCAGTCATGTCTGACTCTTCATGATCCCCAAGTCCTTCCAGCCTTCACTACCTTTTAAAGTCTGTCCAAGCTCATGTTCATGGGTTCCATGATGTTATCCATCTCACACTCTGCTATCTCCTCCTTTTGCCTTCAGTTTTTCCAGTGATTCCTGTCTTCTTGTTATGTGGCTTTTTAGGAAGCTCCAGCTTCAGTATTTGACCTTCCAGTGAGTAATCTGAGTTAAAGTATTGACTGATTCAATCCACAATTCAAAAGTATTGATTTTGTGATGCTCAACTTTCCTCATAGTTCAACTCTCATAGAGTTTACTACAGACTTTACTACTAGAAAATCCAGAACTTTGACTATGTGGACCTTTGCAGGCAAAGTAATGTCTCTGCTTTTTAATATATTGTCCAGATTTGCCAAAGCTTTACTTCCAAGGAGTCTTTGTTTCATCGCTGAAGTCACTGTCTATAGTGCCCTCTGAGCCCAAGCAGATAAAATCTGACACTGTTTCTATTAATTCTCTTTTTGCCAGGGAGTAATGTGACCAGTTGCCAAGACTTTAGGTGTTTTTAAGTTAAGCTTCAAGCCAGCTTTTGCACTTCTTTTTGACCCTCATCAAGGAGTTTTGTAATTCTTCACTTTTCTGCCATCAGTGGTATCATCTACATTTCTAAGACTGTTGATATTTCTCTGGCTTTTGATTTGTCTAGCCTGGCTTTTCACATGATGTGCTCAGCACATGGGGCAAGCAAGGTGGTGCAGGGCATGCAGTGCCCAGCCCGGAGTCAGGAAGAGCCATCTTCATGAGTTCAAATCTAGCCTCAGATACTTACTAGGTATATGATCCTAGGCAAGTCACTTAACCCTGTTCACCTCTGTTCTTCATCTGTAAAATGAGGCAAAGGAAATGGCAAGAAAACCCCAAATGGGGTCATGAAGAGGCGGACACAACTGAAACAGCTGAACAGCAACAACAGGATACTTGGTATGTAAGTCAAATAAACCAATTAGTTGTTCCATGTTCAGTTCCAGCTGTTGCTTTGTGACCTCATACAGGATCCGGCACTCCCATTTTTGAGGACTTGCTATTTTATTGTGATCCACACAGTCAAAGGCTTTAGTGTAGACAGCAAAGCAGAAGTGGGTGTTTTTCTGAACTCCCTTGCTTTCTCCATAATCCAGCAAATGTTGGCAATTTTGGTCTGTAGTTTCTCTGCCTCTTCTAAAGCCATCCTGTTCTGGTTATTCTTGGTTCACACATTGCTGAAGCCTCGCTTGCAGAATCTTAAGTTTAACCTTGTTGGCGTTTGAAATGAATGCAATTGTTCAGTAATTTGAACGTTCCTTGACATTGCCCTCCTTTGGGCATAAACTGATCTTTTCCAGTCCAGTGACCAACCACTATTGAGTGTCCTGACTGCAGTACTTTAACATCATCATCTTTTAGGATTTCAAAAAGCTCAGCTGGAATTGTCACCTCCACTATTGGTCTTGTTGTTAGCAAGATTTCATTCTCTTAAGATGTATGGCTCTAAGTCAGTAACAACACCATCATGTTATTGGTGATGTTAAAATCTTTCTTATATAGTTCTCTCATGTATTTGCTACCTCTTAATCTTTTCTGCTATTTTTGTCTTTTATCATATCTATTTTTTCATAATACATCCCATTAATACCTCTTATTTTCTTGAAGAGATCTTTTGTCTTTCCGATTCAGTTGTTTTCTTCTATTTCTTTGCATTGCTAATTTAAGAAAACCTTAGCTCTCTTTTATTCTCTGGAATTCGAGTATATCATTTACCTTTCCTTCTTTCCTCAGCTATTTGTACAACCTCATTGTAGACAGTTTGCTTTCTTGATCTTTTCTTTCTTTGTGATATTTTGTCTTGCTGCCTCCTGCATGATATTACTAACTTCTGTCTTCAGGCACTTTACCAGATCTAATCCTTTATAGCTATTCATCACTTCCACTTCATTTTAAGGGGTGTTATTTAAGTATATCTATATGATTTGATGGGTTTTCCCTACTTTTCTTCAATTTAAATATGAATTTTGCAATAAGAAACTCATGATCTGAGCTACAGTCAGCTCCAGGTCTTGTTTTAACCAATTGTATAGAGCTTCACCTGTAGCTGCAAAATATATAATCAATCTGATTTCAGTATTGACCATCTGGTGATGTCCAAATGTAGAGTTAGAGGCAGAGTAGTCACCCCCCAAAGGTTGCTGCACAGAGCCAAACATTATGGGCACACTTGGGGGCATTCTTTGAGGCCTGAAGCCAATACCTAGGTAGGACCAGTAATTACAGGAAGACACAGGACCAGCACAGCCCCTAGCCAGCTCACCGATATACCTAAAAGGTCTAGAACTATAAGTTGGGGGGCAGTACACTGTGGTAGATCTCAGGGAGAAGATCTGTGACCAGCACAACCTATATCTGGCTAGGGATTGCCAGGGCCACATCAGGGGCAGAGCAAAGTCTCTGTAGGAGATTGTTCAAAGAGGAGACAAGGGCCAAGACTTAGGTTGAGCCACTAGGACACTGATATAGAAGCTACGGCTTATTCTTACTGACCTAGTCCACAGTTATAGCAGTCAGCCCACCCGATCCAAAAGAGCAGAGTCTGACTGTAGCACAAAGTCCCAATCTAAGAACTGAGGCTGGAAATATGAATAAGCAGGGAAATAAAAACCTCCCATCAGACAATCAAGAAATCATATAATGCAAGTTAAGAAGCCCAAGAGGAAAACACAGAAGAGAATGAGTCTACGAGTACATGCAAAGCCTCAGAGAAAAAAAAAACATGCCTCCTCCTACAGGCATTACAAGAATGACTCAAAGAAATGAAGCCAACATTAAAATATGAAATTAAAGCTCTTGAGACAGGCAAGGGCCAAGAGTCCACTTTTAGTATTGTACCAAGCAAACAACCAAGGAGATATTACTTGATAAAATGATAAAACTCATTTGGGAAAATAAGAACAAAGAAAATTATGAAAAGAGGTAGAGATGAAAGCAAAATGGCATATTAAGACCTCAAACTATATTACAAATCAGTAGTCATAAAAGCCATATTCTATCGAAAGAGAGATCAGTGAAACATATTGGGCAAGGAAGAATCAATAGAATCTAACAACTCAGCATTCAATAAATCAGAAAATGTACATTACTTACATATCTCTTTATGATAAAAAAAAACCAACTACTGGGAAAATCAAACAATGGATAGAGGCAATTATAAGAGATAAAATAGATAATTTGGACTGCACAAAATTGAACAGCTGCACAGGTAAAATGGATGAATGTAAGATAGAAGGAAGACAGACAAAAAAATTTATCCGATTTTTCTAAGGATTTGCTATCCAAGATATATAAACAATGAACGTAATATGTATATTTACATATGGCCATTCTCCAGTAGATAAATGGTCACAGGATATGAACAAATAGTTCTTAAAAGAAGAAATGAAACAGATTAACAACCACATGAAGGAATGCTCCAAATCAGTAAGAAGAAAAATGCAAATTAAAGCAACAGTGAGGTTTCACTTTACATCGTGCAAATTGATAAAAATGACAAAAAAATGGCAATAGTCATTCTTGGATAGGTTGTGTGAAAAAGGGCACATGATTGCATAGCTGGTATATCTGTGAACTGGTGCATTCATTTTGGAAATCAATTTGAATTGATGCAAATAAAGTGATGAAAATGTCTATATACTTTGACCCAGAGATTCTTTTACTGAGCTTATAACTTAAGTAAGTCATTGATGAGAAAATTCACATAAAAATTTTTATAGTAACATTTTCTGTGATAGCGAAGAATTACAAACAAAATAGATTAACATCCACTGGGGAATGGCTACACAAATTTTGGTTCCTAAATGTAATGGACTATTGCTGAGCTTTAAGGAATTTAATTAATACACAGAGAAAGGCAGAAAAATCTACATGAAGTGGTGCAGTGGTAATTTAAGTGGGTAGAACTTTCCCATTCATCAATAAACCCATGTGACCTGCTTAAATCACATAGAAACCTAGGTCACATGTGGTAGGAGGAGCTTGCCGAATGGGTGGCACAGGAAGGGTGGAGTAGAACTGGGAGGAAGTTAGTGAGAGCAGTTAGGGCCAAAGGAGGAAAGGACACAGGCAAGCAGGCACAGCTAGGCTCCTGAATGCTTGTTTGTGGGAAAGTGGGGGGTGGGGAGGAGGCTTGGGAATGGCTTTGTCCCCTACAATGCTAATGTGTATTGACTTCTTGGTTACTATGACAGATTTGGCTTTCTGGTGTCTGAATAAATGTTTTTCTTCTGCCTTCTATATGAAGAGTCTGTTACACTTTGCAGTTCAGAACTATGTCAGTATAGTCATAGTCGCCCTCAGTGCTGTGAATATTGCCTTGGTGATACAACAGACAACAACTACAACAATGTAAAGGGAAAGAACATAAACACACATGCGTGCATGCATGTGCATGGTCACACACCAAAAATTGATGCTGCAAAATTATAAAGAGCAAGCATGGCTTGAAAGAAGAGATGTGAGAAGGCATTCCAACTCACTCCCTCTAGAAGCAGATGACTACAAGTGTTGTATGTTGCATATATTTCAGACTTTTCAATGTATTAATAATTTTTGCTGATTTTTCCTCTTTTCCTTTTCCGTCTTTAAACCTTCATACAGGACATGCCTGCTGTCTTTGAGTGTTCCACAGGGCTCTGTCTTAGGTTCTCATCTTTTCCCTCTATAATATCTCATTTAATCACTTAATTAGCTTTCACAAACTAGATTCAATTACTGTCTCTATATGGATGATTCTCAAATTTATTAATCTAGCTCTAACCTCTCGGCTTACCTCCAGTTATCTTTTGGACATCTCTTATTGGAAGTACCATAGATATTTTAAATTCAATAAGTCTCAAACTTAATTCATTCTTTCCCCACAAAACCATCCCACTTCCATACTTCCCTATTATTATTGTTAAAGATACTACCATCTTTCTATTTGCCCAGACTCTCAACTGGTATAGACAGATACAATCCTTAACTCTTCACTCTCTTTCACCCCGCCCCCCAAGAGTCAGTCTTTTGCATATACCCCCTTCTCTTCTCTGACTCTGCCACCACCTTGGTGCAGGCCCTCATCCCTTCATACCTGAAAGTCTACTGGTTGGTCCCTGCCATAAGATTCTTCCCACTCCAATTCATCCTCCACTTGGAGGATCTGGCAGCTCTGACCATGTCACCCACCCCTCCCCCACTCAGCAAACGCCAATGTTTCCTATCACCTCCAGGATAAAATATAAGATTCTTTGTTTGCTATTTAAAGCACTACATAGCATGGCCCCTCCCTACCTTTCCAGGTTTCTTACATCTTACAGTCTGCAATGTACTCTAGTGACACTGGTGTCCTTGCTTTCTCCTTACACAAGACGCCCTGTCTCCTGACGTCTAGCATTTTTGCTGACTGACCCAATTGCCTGAATGTTCTCTTCCTGATCTCTGAAAATTCCACCTTTCTTGATATCTCTTACTTCTAGGGCCTTTCCTCTATTGATTATTTCCCATTTGTCTTGTATATGGCTTGTTTGTACATAATTGTTTACACATTAGCTCCCCAATTAGATTGTGAACTTCTTGAGGGAAGGAACTGTCTTTTGCCTTTCCTTGTTTGCCAAGTGCTTAGCACAGTGCCTGGCATGAAGTAGGTGCTCATTAAATTACTGACTGACACAAACTCAGAAGGAAATAGTGATTCCAAAACATCTATAAGTAAAACCTCAAAGAAAACATCTTGGGCAAAATAATGCAACTAGAATTCCTAGAAGAGATGAAGGAAGATGTTTTAAATTTTAAAAAATGTTTATATTTTTAAAAAATAAGATCTCTTGAGGGAAAAGGGTAGAAAAGAAATGAGAACTATGGAAAAAAGAATTGGAAATAGAATTAAGACATTGTTTACAAGAGGTGCAAAACTTTATCCAAGCAACAAACTCCCTGAAAGTAGAATGTACCAAAAAAAGGATAATGAGTCCGTGAGACAAGAAGAAATAGTAAAGTCAAAAGACTAAAAAAAAAAAAATAGAAGCATTGTAAATTATCTCACAGCAAAAATGACTCACCATAAAAACATTTCAAGGAGAGATAATTTAAGAATCATTGAACTACCTCAAATCTATAACCAAAAAACCCTGCTAGACATAATTTTTCAATAAATCATAAAACTGCCCAGATCTCTTAAAATCAGAAAGCAAAGTAGAAATAAAGAATTCACCAGTCACCTTCTAAAAGAAACTTCAAATAAAACCTCTCAGAAATACTACTGTAGCCAAAATCTAGAGCTTCCAGGTCAAAGTAAAAATATTGCAAAAAGAAAGAAAGAATTCAAGTACCAAGGATCCACAGTTAGGATTTAGCAGACACCACTATAAAGGATCAGAAATCTAATATTCCAAAGACAAAAGGTAGAGGTATACAACTAAAAGTAATTTACCCAGTAAAACTGAGTATAAATCTACAGTGGAAAAAAAAAAGGGCTTTTAATGAAATAGAGGAGTTCCAAACATTCCTGATGAAAAGACCAGAGCTGATTATCAATTGTGAAATATAAACATAGGAGTCAAAAGAATCATAAAAAGGAAACATGAGCAAAGAATCATAAGGATACAAAGATAAACTGTTTCTATCCAAATATAGGGGGATGATGTATGTATGCCCTCAGACCTCTGTCATCATCAGGGCTCATAGAGGGAGTAAAAAGTGGGTCTGGGAGTAGTTCTTTTCTGTTTTGATGATTTTGACTGAAAAGATGAATGAAGTATTTTTTTAACAACTTAGTATGTGCAAAAGAACAGTGTTAAATGATGGGGATGCAAATAGAAAAATCAGTCAGTTCCTACTCTCTAAGAGTTCATATTCTAAATATGAGAGACAATAGATATCTTAACACAAGGGAGGGAGGGTAAGAGGAATAAAATTGGTCTGGAGAAGGAGAGAAAGGGAAAAGGATCTCAAATCATCATGACATACAAATTGAAGTCCACACAAGAGGTATTTGAACCCCACTTTCGTTTGAAATTGCCAAGTTAGAGAAGAATATACGTGCATGCATACACACACACAATTGGGTAACTAAGTAGATTTCATTAAACAGGGAAACAGGAAGGAAAGAAGATCTAGGGAAAGATTCGTTCTAAGCAAAAGAAATTATAGGGATGTACAAAAGTATTTACAGCAGCTCTTTCTGTGGTAACAAAGAATTGGGGAATGACTGAACAAGTTATGACACATTTGCTATAAGAAAGGATGAAAGGAAGAGTTTTAGAGAAACTCAGGAAGATTTTTATGAACAAAGTAAAGTGAGCAGAAATAAAAAAACAATTTATATGAAAACAATATTTTAAAGAAAAACAATTATGAAAAACATCAATGCAATAACCACAGTTCTAGAGGACGTGATAAAACATGCTACTTATGTTTTAATAGAGAGGTGATGGAGGCAAACAGAAACTTTTTATTTTTGACCAAATCTAGGTGTGAATGTTTTCCTTGATTATACATATTTGAAACAGGGATTTTTTTCTTCTTCCTTAATGTAGTGAGGGGACAGATAGAGCAAAAGAAGGGAAATTTCCATTTATTAAAAAAAAATTAATTTTTAAAAAGGGACCTAACAAGGAAAAATTGGATTACATAGAACATTCCTTAATGTGATAAATAATAACTATCTAAAGCCATAAGTCAACATTATCTCTACAGGATAAATAGCATATACAATAAGATCAAAAGAGAAAGCATAGCTATTTGTTGTCACCATTACTACTTGATATAAATTAGAAATACTAGTTTTAGATTAAGATTAGAATAATCCATTGAAGGAATAAGAATAGACAAAGAGAAAATAAAACTCATTTTTGCAAATGACATTATGATTTAGAGAACCCTAAAGATTCGACTAAGAAATTAGTTGAACAATAGTTTAAGCCAAATAACAGGATATAAAATAAACCTATAAAAAATAATCAATCTCTATATTACCAAACCAACACAGCAGGAAGAGACAGAAAAATATATTCTATTCAAAATAACAACAGAATGCATAAAATATCAGGTATCCTACTAAGACAGAACATGACTATATTAATTTAACTACAGAACACCCTTTACAGAAATAAAAGCCAATAATTAGAGAACAGAAAGCCAAGAATATCAATGTGAATAATGAGAAAAAAGTAGAAAGGAAGGGAGTCTTGAATGGAGTCAGATCTTAAAATATGCCTAAGGAAGAAAAGTAATAAGTTATTTTTTACTGGTTTAAATAAATAGAAAATTTGATCAGTGGAACAGATTATACAAGAACCACAGACAAATGTACATGCTAGTATATTATTCAATAAGTCCAAAGACTTCAAATACCAGGAAATTTCTGCAAAAATTGGAAATCCAGAAATTAGTTATAGATCAGTATCTCACACCAGATCATTTTTAACAATAAATTATCATTTCATAAAATAATTGGAGAATCAATGGAAGACAGATACCTTTCATATCTAAAGGAATGGGAAGAGTTCTTAACCAAACAAAAGAGAGAATCATAGGAGATAAAATGATAAAATTGATGATTTTACTTATATAAATTTTAAAAGGTTTTGCACAAATACTGATGCATTTAGAATTAGAAGGGAAACAGGGCGGGGGGGGCGGTGATCTTTTCAGTAAATTTCCCAGGTGAAAGTCTCATGTTCAAGACATACATTTAATTGATACAAATATGTAAGAACAAGATCCTTTATTTTTCCAAAAGATAAATGATAGTGAAGTAGAGAAGTAATGTGGTGGATAAAGAGATGAACTTGTAGTCAAGAAGTCTTGACTTCAAATCCATCCTCAAACAACAGTTTTGTGATCTTGGACAATTCACTTAATTTCTCTCTGTCCCAGTTTCTTCATCTATAAAATGGAAACACTAATAGCACCTAATTTACATGGCTATTTTAAGAATCAAATAAGAAAATATGTGTGAGGCACTTTGCAAATCTTACTTGGAAAAAATGCAAAAAAGGAAAACTATTGAAGATGATATGGAAGGACAGGTATTCAACTAGCATTTATTAAATGCCAGATGTAGAATGAGACCTACATTTTCAGACATAGTCAATGAGTGAATTTGTTTACTGTTTTCGTTACAAAGGAAGGCTTTTAATTTGGGGATTTGGAGGAAACATTGAAAGGACAAGTACTGATAATAAGGTCCTCCAAAAAAGAAGAAAGAAAATAGAATGAATAAAACATTAAAAATATGTACAGAAGAGATCAATCAGTATTATCTATGCTAACATCAGCATCATGCTAACTACTGTGCTAAAATTACTTTAAACTTAAAAAACCAAGCTATCTATAATACTGACTTATAGTTTTAATATGCAATCCTCTTTGTGTCTTCTGTGTATATAGAAATGATTGTGTTGGGTGGTGTTTATAATTATCACAATAAAAATTGTGGATTTTTTTCAAAGAAAGAGATTTTAAAATACCCTTTATGTACATTCAGCACTAGTTGAGTTCTGAAACCTTTTAATAATTGCATAGAAATTTTGGAAAGAATTCAGAGAAAAGAACTGAAAATGGAATCACACTGTACACCAATGTAAGAGTAATAGGACACGATTGCAAAATAGATGAAACAAATTCCCCAGTGATTTTTAACTCAGAACTCAGAAGAAGCCCATTTTTTTTTTAGCAAACCACATTTCAGGTCAACTGAGTTGGTTGTAAACTTTTTACTTTTCCAAAATAAAAATGGGTGTTGCTAAGCCCAACTCCCTTGTACCACCTCAAAACAATGACAAATGTGCTAAATATGATTTGTTAGAAATTAACGTCGAAGGAGAAAGGAGGAGGAAAACAACCTCACAGAAGAGAACTTAATGGAAAATGAACAGAAATAAAAGCTATAAGGAACTTTCAATATAATTAATAAAAAATACAAGGTAGAAGAAACTGAAGAGAAAGTCCCAGAAGAAAATAACAATACTGGAACATCATTTATACCTCTAACAAGAATTAATATCCTTCTAGAACCTTCTGAATGACTTAGAATCAAAGAAAGCAGTAGAAAGATTAAAAATCTTTAAGTTCACATATGTATTAAATGATAGATTTAAAAAGATGAAAATGAGAACTGACATTATAGAAAAAAATGTGGAAAATCTCAGGATAACAGTAGACTCAGAAGTAGAGTAGCTTAAGCAAAATAAAAAACTCAAGATTAAAGAACAAATAAATATATGTATCACAGAAAACGGTTTCTCAAGGAAGGCTGGAAGTTTTGCTTCTTTTCTGAAGAGAAATTCAGAGCTGGGAGGGACTTTAGTAATGTATATTGATTGAATGAGGAAAAGAAATCTTAATAAGGTAGCCTAGGATTTAACGTAAGTGAGGTGTAAGGCTCCTTTTGCAATAAGTTAATGGATTTTTTTTGGGTATAAGGACACTTGCAAGATAAAAGCTAGAAATTCAAAGGAAGAACTTCCCCCTCACACTGCTATAGCCCAGTGAGGAGAACGTACAATGTGAATAGTGACTATTATTATTATAGCTAGCATTTAAAGGTTTGCAATGTGCTTTGAAAATATTATTCTCAGGGCGGAGCCAAGATGGCGGAGTAGAAAGACTCACCTATGCTAGCTCCGAACCCACAGCCCATAATTATCTATAGAAAGAACTCCCAACAAATTCTGGAAGAGTGGAGCCACGCAGCAACGGGGTGAAGGAGATTTCCGTTCCAGACAGCCCTGAAAAACCGATCCCAAAGGTCCATGGTGCACCAGATGGGAGTGGAGCCCTGCCCTGCCCTGGCCACGCAGCACTGAGAGGAGCAAGCAGATCCGAGCAGGCTTCAGGGATGGAATCTCCAGCGGCCATGAAGGTCCCTCCACCCACAGATGCACAAGTCAGTGATAGAGATGTCTGGAAGGGCTGAGAGGGGAGCAGGGTGTCTCCATGACTCGGGCCCCCTCGGGAGGCAGCAGCAGAGGCAGTGGGCGGCCAGAGGCTCCCAGAGCAGGCAGGAGCTTGGCAGCAGCTCCATTACAAAAGATCTCTGCATAAACCCCCTGAGGGAACTGAGCCTGG
>CM053773.1:54543873-54563679 GCA_028658325.1 Potorous gilbertii
AGAGAAGATGGGGTAAGGGAAGGGAGGGATGAAAGAAGAGTGGGCAGATTGATGATATGTGTAATTAGAATGCTCAGTGTATTGGGGAGGGGGAGGGGACAAATGGGGAGAAAATTTTGGAACCCAAAATTTTGTGAAAATGAATGTAAAAAGTTAAATAAATTTTTATTTAGAAAAAAAAAGTTGGATTTACTAGACCTACACAGTCTTCTGAATGGGAATCATAGAAAACATATCAATCCGGCACTGTGAAAAGACCAATGAATTAGGCATCAGAGAACACAGGTTCAGTTGCCAGGTTTATTACTCGCTGTTCTGTGTGATGTTGGGCAGATGACTTCAGTTCTCTGCTCTTAGTTATCCTCATCTATAAAGTGAGTAAGACAAACTAGTTGACCTCTGAGGCCCCTTACAACTTTAAATTGATGATTTTATGCCTTTTAAAGCTCCCATGGCATTTAAACAAAATAATTATCATAAAGAACTCATAAAAGTTAGAAAGGCAGAAATAATAACTCATTTATATAGCACTTAAAAGTTTGCAAACTTCTTTACATAAAGAATTTTGTTTAATCCTTACAGCAGTTCCATGAAATGGATGAGCACGGACCACTCACAGAAAGCACACATGTAGGGAAGATGTGTGGCTAGGGAATATTTATGTAAAGGAACAAGAGTGAGGTATCTGTGTAGCCACAGAAATGCCTAGAGGACACATGGATAAAGATAAAATTTTGTCATCACTAAACTACCGCTGGAAGGGCAAACATGAAGCCAACGAAACATAACTCAGAGTCAACAATGTCTTCTTGGTATTTCCTCATGTTACTAGAGATTAAGCTTCATGTTTACACTTTTCTCTTGATATTACATTTGTATATATTGAGCATGATGTCTACATCTTTGATGACCTTATGGTAACTGAACTGTTCTCTGCTACCATCTACTGATCTTCATCCACATCTGGTGCACTCTGCTGTTATCTACTAGAACACAGCAGCTATTAAGACTCCCTGAGGAAGGAAAGCTAAAATTCTTTTAGTGCATAGACTATGGTTCTAAGTGACCACTGCCAGTCAGGCAGCCAACAGATGCCAGCAGAATAACCCAGGCTAAGACTATCTATTGTTTGGTTACTATTTCCCCACCATATCAACTATTTGGTACAGTTGCCTTGACTAAGGCAACTATCTCTTTTTAAAAAGTTTAGAAAATTTTCTTTTTTGAAAATAGATTTTACTGATATGTTTTTTACATGCCATAATTTCTCTCAGTACCCCCACTCCATTTCCCTCTCAGAGATCTTTCCCATATAGCCAATAGTATTTTAAAAACCAAAAAGAAAGAAATGAAATGAAAGACAAATAAGAGGGGCAAAACAGCATAATTGAAAAAGCTTGAAAATAGATGCAATGTACAAAACTTGTGAACTTTTGCAAGGGGGTGTTCCAGGGGTGTCGCCTGATATCTGTTCTTTTGAGCCATGACTTTTCTTCATAGTTTTGTTACATTCACTTAAACTAAGTTAAAATAAGTTTTTATTAATGTCTGGTTTTTTTTGTATCACCATAATTTCTACAATCTCTCTCCTCTTCCCCCTCCCAGAGAACCTTCCCATATAATAAATAGCATTTTTAAAGACAAAAAGAAAAGGTGAAAATCAACATAACTGATGAATACATCATAAAAAATCTGAAACTATGGGCAATGTATATTTGAGGGCATCCCATCCTTGCAAAGGGGCAAAAGGGGGTATCTTCTCACATCTCTTCTTTCCAGCTACACTTATTATTTAGCATTTTACAACATTCACTTTTTTTGTGATTGTTCTTTCTATTTACATCATTGTAGTCATTATGTATGTTGTTTTCTTGGCAATGCTAGATTAATGTGGATCTTTCCATGTTTCTCTGTAGTCGTTACATTTCTTGTTTCACAACAATATTCCATTATATTCATGTAACCCAATTTGTTTAGCTATTCTCTAATTGAGAGTTATGTACTTTGTTTCAAGACAGAAATTGTTGTTACATATATTTTGGTTATATACAATGACTTTCTTGTCAATGACCTTGGTCTAGGAATGGAATCTCTGGGTCCAAGCGTATAAATATTCTGGTCACTTTATTTGTATAATTCCAAATTGCTTCCTAAAATAGTTAAAGTGATTCATGGTTCCACCAACAATGGTCTAGTGGGCTTTTCTTCCACAACCACTCCATCTCTTGACAGCTTTGTCAACTGGCAGACTGTGAGGTGAACTCTCAGGGTTGTTTTACATTTCTCCTATTATCACTGATTTGGAGCATCCTTCTTTTGAGAACTTCCTGTTGATATCATTTGATCACTTACCTATTGGGGGATGGCTTTTGTTAAATGCTTTTGAAATATGCATATACAGGCTACATGCATTTTTTACATATCTGGAATACCAAACCCTTATCTGAAAAATATGAAGCATTTTTTACCCATTTGATTGCTTCCTTTCTTATTCTAGAGGCATTAATTTTGTTTGTGCAAAAGTTTTTCAGCTTCATGTAATCAAAGTTATGTATTGTACCTTTTGTAATTACCTCAATTCCTTGTTTGGTTAAGAATATGTCTCCTACCTGTAGCTGTGAGAGGTATATGATATGCTTCTCTTCTAATTTTTTATAGCATGATCTTGTACTCATTTACAATTTATGGTATAGCAGAGCATAAGATGTTATACTCTGTAAGTATATATAAGTGTATATAAGATGTATAAGTGTAATTCCTGCCAGACCTCTTTGCAGGTTTTCAAGCAATTTTTATCAAGTTAAGACATCCTTTCCGAAGTAGTTTATGTGTTTGGGTTTATCAAATACTGGGTTATTACTTTTCATTGTTTCTGATTCTCTCTTGTTCAAACTGTTCCACTGGTCTACCTTTATTTTTTAACCAGTACCAGATGATTCTGATAAAAGTTAATTTGTAATATAATTTGAAGTCTTTTTCTCCACTATTAAACTCCTGATTATCATTCTTTGTCCCCAAACCAATTACCAAGATTCTCTGAACAAAACTCCATAAGAGTGTTTTAAAATCAAGGTGATAAAGTTCCCCTCCCTCCCATTGTTTTTTTCATTAGTAAGCAAATGAATGGATGGGAACAAAAGCCTTGGTGATACAGACAGGGCCATTGTGTTATGTCCCTGTACCTTATTACATTATTAGACATATCTGCCAGCAACAAAATTACTGACATGTATATTGCATTTTATTTCATGCCAAAAAACCAAGGTTTTGGTGAAGTTACACTCACAAATGATGAGTAATAAAGCTAAGATTGGAAAGTATGTCTTCTACCACCTTTCTGTACATATACAGAGAGAAAGAGAGAGAGAGAGAGAGAGAGAGAGAGAGAGAGAGAGAGAGAGAGAGATACATATATATGCAAAATAAATACAAGTTAATTTGATTAGGAAGCACTAGGAGCTGAAAGATATCAGGAAAGTACCTATAAAGGAGTACATTTTTGCCCAAGCTATTTGTTATAGTAGAGTTATAAAATTTCAAGATATTTTTCTTGTTCTGTTTTCTGGGTATCAGTGAAAATTTGTACTTAGGTATTTTTGTAGTGCTTTTTCCTATGTTATGTGATGGAAATTTTATTACTTACTTTCTTGTTACAAATTATAGTATGTGTAAATAGTAATTGTTTCTGTTTTGGTCAGAAACTCAGAAACTTCCCCTCCCAGATTGATTTTTTTTTTTTGTGACTAGGTAAAGGAGTCCATTTTTGGCCTCATTTCTTACCTAGCCTTAAACACTGAATGGGCATTACCTCTGATAAACTGAGACCTAGGAAAGATCTTAGCTTAAAAAGTCAAGGTCTTCACATCATCTCGGGCTGTCTCCAGTTGTCCTGATCTACATCTTGCCACTCCAAGACTGTGGAGGAGAAAGTGAGGCTGGTGACTTTGCACAGCCCTGCCTGACTTAAATCCAATTTACTTGCAAATCAAGGTCATTGGTCTTCTTCGAGAATGAAATATGGACAGCAACAATACTGCTGTCACTGCCCCCATGTCAGCACAAAAGGGTTAAACTCATTCTACCCAAAGATGACAATAATACGAAGGAAGCCACTTCCGTCATATCCGCTACTCCGCCGACCCCCACAAAGAATACTAGGATACAACCAAAAATAGCTATTTGGGGGTTAAAGTGTTAAAATGATTTTGATGAACTGACTGTTGCACAGTGGAAAACAATTTGTAGGAATGATTGCTACAAGAAAATTCAGAATTAATGGGCACAATGAGCTTTTCTTTAATTCAAAGCAACAAGGAACAAATTATGGAGCAGATAAAAGCAAGTACACTACTTGGGAAAAGCATTTTGGTACTTCCTAGGCAATTAAGTTAACCTGTTCTAATGGATTTGTTGACATCTAGGCAACAGGTTTCCAAGAAAAAGCACATCTGAACTGGTTGCCATAGTATCTGAGTGACTTACCAGTAGGAATTTCAGTAATTAATTAGCATAATTATGATTTTAGAAATCCTATCAGGCTAAGTTTATCATTTGAGACTATACAGCACTTCTGTAGTTAAATCAAATTTCTTTATTACTTTGTTTTCACTGGTACTTACTGCCACCCAACTCTCCAACTTTATCAATTTATCTCTAGCTTTCACCATCAGTACTTTAAAATCTCGCTCAGTTTGGAGAGTAATATCTTTAATGTCTTTACAGAAAGTTTTAAGAGAATCAAGTGAAGATTATATAATACTGGTGGCTGCAAATAGTGAAATTCAGGCTGTGTTGACATTTAAACTAGAGAAGTTGGAATAAAGTAAAAATAGCTCACATTTGGATTCCCTAGGGAATTTTGGTATTTTGGAAGTTTACAAGAACATATTTCAGTCTCATTTCAAACTAGCTATGGTAAAATTATCTGAATTTCTGCAGAGGAGCCAAATGGAAATTTTTTTGCTCCCAAACTGGCCAAATATTTTACAGATACAAATTTTACTTTTTACTTTAGAAATAATTCTTCAACAAAAGTTGGGAAACATTTCACCAACATTTAATGATCTTAGTAGGTTGTTTATGACAGCACCATATTAATATAAAAAGAAGTAATCAATAGTATAAATAGATATTAATATGTTCCTGTTTTAATAAACTTGAAGATATGAAAAAATACTATATTCATATCCAAAATCTTGTTAAGATAGCAAACTACTTCTAGAGTGTTCATACTTTTATTATTTGAACAAAGTGTGTATGGACTCCAGTGAAAATGCAAACAATACTGCATTGGCTAATGGTGAGGTAATAAATGCAAATTTTTGTCCATTCCAGTGAAGTGGCATTGAAAGGAATCAGAATTATGAATCATAGAATATAATCATAGAAAAGAACCTTGAAGATCATCAAGTACACAGCACTACTCCTCCCATTTTATAGATCTAAGACCCAGAGAAATGAAGCAATAATCGCAGCTCACACTATTGATGCTATGTTCTCCTCTTCTCAGTATTTTACTTCAATATAAGATGTTACTGACAAAACTTAATCTCTTTCAAAGTGTGCTGTGAATTCTTTTGAGTTTTAAAAACTGATGAATGCTTCACATAACTGGCTGTTCTTTTTGGTCTAGTTTTTCCATACCTGGGAATATATCCCAAGGGAATAATTTAAAAGTCTATATAAAAACATTTAAAAATGTAACCAATATATTACTGGAAAAACTAGAAATTATATGGAAGCTCAATAATTGGCATATTGATGGAATGGAATACAATACAATTTTTGAAATATGAGAATTATGAAGAAACATGGAAAAGTTGAAGTGAAGACCAATCAAGATGGGAGAATAGGAAGAACAAGAAAGCCCAGGTCTGGGCACAGGAACCATAGTTTTGTCACTCTGATTCTGATACTTGGAGGAGGGCAGATTTTGGATATGGTCCCTTGAGTAAAGAAAAGGCCTTCTTCTATCCATATCCCAGAGGCTTTAGCACAGTCACTTACATTCTAATCTCCAGGAGAGGAGGGATTGGAGACTCATTTGCCACCAAGCTGTTACTTGTTTTCTGCTTCATTGAATTCTCCCACACACTCTTAACAATGTATCTTTCCCCTGCCTCCTCCTCTCTCTGGCTTTTCACCTTTCTTTTATCCATTATCTTCCTCCAATAGATTGTAAACTCCTTGAGGGCAGGGGCTATCTTTTTCTTTCATATCTGTATCCCTTAGCACAGTGCCTGGCACATAGTTGGAGTTTAATAAATGTTTATTGACTATTGACTCAACACCTGGAAGAGGAGTATGGTTACTCAGATTCCTAAGAATGAAAGCTAACTTAAATCACGGGTTTTTGTCTGTGAACTTAGTTCTGAGTTCAGTTGCCTTGTAATGTATTAACTTTTAAAATCCAGCTCTTGCTTCAAGGAATTTTAGGGAATGTGGGTGAAAGAAAGGGAGACAGGCCTGATATCGTTACTCTACCAAGCGATCCTTCAAGGATGTCTGGTTTGCTGTCCAAAAGTCTGGACTGTTGTCTTGTACTTGGACTCAAAAAATGAGCACTTCTTAGTTTCAGGGGGGTGGGGGGTGGGGGGGAGGCTTCCATTGCTAGCCCCCCATTACCAAACTTCCAACCAATTATATTGTTCCCTCTGCCTCAGCTTTGTAACCAATCATGTTGCTGTTAGTCTTGTGGCAATTAAAAGCAAGGACTGTAGCTTTAGAGATTCTCCCACAGGGTAATAGACCTGATTTCACTTTTTAACACAATTTCTGCAAAAAAAAAAAATGGAAATATATTGCTAGTAATTTGGGGGCTGTACCATCAATTGGTTTTGTAAGATGAAATCCAAAATATCCTGAATTTCCCAGGTGGCCTTTTACTGTGCACACAAGTTTTCCCTGTCAATCCCCTTACTTAGGGGATCTCTTTCAAGTAGATGCATCTACTGAACGAAATGTCCACCTGTAAGAGTAAAAGTTAGAAAGCTGCAGCTCAAATACAGAGAAACAGAAAAGAGCGGGTCAAATAAAAGCTGGAGTCCCAACAGAGAACTCTCCTTGAGAACTCTTGATGTGGGCCTGATATAGGAGAGGTGTTTATTAATTATCTAGAGTGCAAGGCTGTCATCTTTTCATAGTGACCATAAATGTGACAATTAAAGAGGCTCAAGAAACATAATTTCTGGGTAATTCAATCATTTTATCAATAAAGCCAATGTTATTAATAAAAGGAAGGTTATTTGGCCATTTCTCTTAAAGTATAGAGCAAAGACCATCTTGCAGGCAGGCTCACAGTTTATAGACCCTTCAAAGAGCAGTGTTCAATGAGGGACTTTGAGTAACTTTTTGTCACCCTAGGTCAGCAAAACATATCCCTACACTCAAACCACCCTCAGTCCTGTGAAAGACTTAGCTGCTCCAATTAATACAAAGGTACAAGACAATCCCAAAGGGCTCATAATGAAAAAGTACTACCTATGTCCAGAGAGAGAAAATTGATGAACTCTGAGTGCAAAGTGAAGTATAATTTCCTCACTTTCTAAATTTATTTTTCACTTTTTGTGATATGGCTAATGTGAAACTATGTTTTACATGATTTCACATGTAAAACTGAATTGCTTGCCTTTTCAGTAGATAGGGTAGAAGTAGAAGGAAGAGAATCTGGAACTCAAAATTTAAAAAAAAGAGAATGTTTAAATAAAGCACTAGTTAGTAAGAAAAAGTCCTAAAGAATTAGTGGCTAAAACAGTAAAACTTTTATATAATTTCATTAAAGAAAATTTCAACGAGAAAACATGCCAAAATGTTGGTGATGTAGCCACTTAGGGAAAATGTCTCTAATATCTCTAAACACTTATTAACAAAAGAAATGAAAAACAAACCAATGAACTGGGGATGCAACTGATGAGGGTTGGAAGTGGGGGTGAGACTCCCAAAAAGACCTGAGTACCAGGGGCAAATTTCCTAGAATGAATTCATGGCCTCAAGCATTCTGGAGGTCAAGGTAAAGATTTATCATGCCTTTCAGCAGGCAAGATTTCTTAGGGAACTTGCAACCTTAGAAGGGTACAAGGTAAAGTTTATATAGGATATTCTATGGTAAAACATGTGCCAAATATACTAAGTAGGTGATTCAGGGTAGGATGAGAGAGTGGTTAAGGAGTGACTAGTCCTTAAAGAAATATTCATTTTTGAAACCTCCTGTGAAGGTATATTACCCAGAGTTCATTGGGAAATAGCCCAAGGGAGGGGGCCTACATGGAGGTGTGGCTTTAGGCCTGAAATGTCACTAAGTCAACTAGCCGTCAGGACTAAGGAATACCAGACTGCTCTCATCAATGTCTTGTTAGACAAACTAGATGTAAGGGAGTTTACGTATGTCTAAGTGTAGGATACATATGATTGCTCAGTGAGTAGTAAATGTCATTATAACCCAGTACACAGCCAGTACACAGCTGGTTCAGACTAATAAGTTCTATAGGTGCAGCTGGCTACTGTATAGCAAGAAGGGAAATAACAGTTATTACTGGGGCAGGCTGTGTCCTGGGGCTGGAGAGAAACTGCCTGGGATAGTGTTTTGAGGCTAAGGAGAAATGTGATTTTTAAAGAGAAATGTGATTTTAGAATTGGGGTCCAAGCACATGCACCCAAGCACCCCATTATAACCAAAAAAAAAAACAACTCTAGAAAACCAATAAATTTTAATTCTAGATAAACACCAAAATATAAATTCTGATCATCAAAGGAAAAAGCAATAGAATTGAAAGCAAAAACCCATTAAATTAACAAAGCTAGATTTTAAAAAATAGAATACATAAATGATCAACTAATTTGATTTTTAGGATAAAGGAAAACCAAATTACAAGTATCAAAAAGGAAGAAAGAATTCACAACAAATGAAGACAAAATAAAGGAAATTATTAGAGTCAATCTAGTCAGCTCAACCAAATGCCAATAAAACAAATAACAATGAAATTAATGCATATTTACAAAATATAAAATATCTCTAACAAGAGAAGAATTTAAACTACTGAATCTCAGAGAAAATAAACTGAATAACCCTATATACTCTCAAGGGAAAAAAAAAACCCTGGGATTATATGGATTTACAATCAATTCTATCAAATATTCAAAGAATGTTTCCAATTTCAATATTACACACATTGTTTACAAAAATAGGAAAAGATCCTACAAAAGTCCTTCTATTATAAAAATATGCTCTTGATACCCAAACCAGGGACAATAAAAACAGAGAACTAAAATAATAAACCAATATCCCTCGGGTACATCAGCACAACAACTTTAAATAAAATATTAGTGAAGAGGCTATGTCAAAATATAAAAAAAAGATTGTGATTAGTTCAATATTATGAAATATTCAATATTATGAAATATAAACACATAACTGATCATATTAAAAACAACAAAATCATATGATTGGATTAATAGGTGCAGAAAATATTTTGACAAAAATATAGTTCCCATTTCTATTAAAATTATTTTTTTTTAAAATTATAGGAGAAAATGGCAGAGTAGGTCAGAAAATTTCAGGCTCTCAAGATCTTCCACATAAGAAGGTTGAATGTAGAGCCAAGAAAATAATTAAGAGTAGGGATCCGCTTAGGGCAATCAAAGAAGACCAGAAGAAAAATCTCAGGACTAGATTTCCTCCCTCTGAAGAGTAAACACTTCCACACTAAGGTCAACTTTAACAACAAGCCACAAGGTCTGAGGTTAGCTGAGTTGGGACTCTGCCTCACCATTCCACAGGAACTTTTACCCCTGAGGACAGTGAGGGGAGTTGAACATCTGACCTGAGGAAGATCGAGGGGACCTCTGCTGACAAGGAACACCAGATCCAGATGTGCTGCAGAGAGCTGTGGTGTGGGAAGCAAAAGGAGGAATTCTGTCTTCACAGGATAAAACTCCACTCAGCTTTGAGTGATAGCAGAATGTAAGTCTAGCCAATGAAGAGCGAGATGGGAAATTCAAATTGGGAACAATATAAAAAGTGTTGCATTTGTCTGAGCAAACGTTCTCTCCATTAGGGAGAGACCCATTCACTAGGAATGTAGGATAACTGGTTAAAAGAAAATGAGATTTTTTTCCTGGCTTCACAGTGAGTAATGTTCTTTGTTAAGTGAGCATATTTCTTACAATCTGGGGACTTGTCCAGGATCTAGCATCAGAAATGTGGAACCCTACTATGGAGAATGGCAGGCACCCTGTTAGTATCCAATGGCTGGAATATCCACAGGTTGAGTTTCCCCTTTCAGCCTGCTATTTTCCCAGGACTATTTTTGGAATCACTGTGAGCCTAGGAATGTGAGTAAAATAAGAGACATAGAATTGCTGCAACCAGGAGACCTTGTACATAGGTCAAAGTGAGAAAATTGACTATTTAAGTATCACTTTGATGGTTGGAGTATCTTACAGGTCTGAGAACTTCTGCAAACTGAAGGAGGATGACTGATCCAGGTCCTGTGAGAAAAGAAGGGAGAAGCTACAGTGAGACTGTAAGATAAAAAAGGTCTCATTCCAGAGAGGTAGGATGAGATCAAGGAGAGAAGAGACACCCCTCCAAAACTAGTTCCTTAGACGAGGGTGTGGAAATATCTTAGCATGTCTGTGGTGCTGGGGAGGCAGAGCTCTCCGGAAGGATACCCTTTTGAAATTGGCTAAAAATCAGAGTAAATTACAACTCTGAGTTTTCTTTTGACTGGTCTGAATTAGAATTTTCTAAATTGGTTTTCTCCAGTACGCTGTCTTGTCAAATGTCTTGTTTAATGTCTTGTCTCTGTGTTTGAGAAATGTTTCATGTTTTGTGGTGAGAAATGTCTAAGGTCTTTAATTAGAGAAAGAGAATATTGGGAGATAACTCCCAATCTTAGGCTTTCAGTGGAAAATTAAGATTCTTTTCTTTTGGATTTCAACACTGGCCAAGTTGGGATATCAGACTAAAAAGTTAGTAATAGCTGGCAGCCTTCTAGAGCTGATAAAGAATTAGAACCCAAGCAGCGCAGAGGAAGCAGAGAGGGAAAATAAGGTAAATTTGCAAAATAAGGGGAGAAATGTGGTTCTCTTGGTGTACAAATTGTTAGGCATTTAATTTAACTTAACTCCTAGCTTTTTGGGGTTTTTTTAAGAAACAGAGAAGCTGAATAAAATTGGTGTTTAATTTATTTGAAATATAAAAGAAGAATTTGGGTGGGACAGCAGCTAGTCTATGTGCCCTCGGGAGCATGGGTCACTCCCTCCTTCCATCTTATTTCAGAAGATTTGGGCATGTTAAAGAGTATAAGGTCAGGGGCACTGAAAAGGAAAATTTGTAATGATAGAAAGTTAGAAGGGATTATGCCTATCCCCTTCCTGGAGGGATCTATAGGAGAGTTTTATTGACTTCAATATTGGTATTGATTATGGCAAAGATATTGGTTCAATTAATTATTAAACTCCAAAGGTTTATGCTTGGGAGGAAAGCAAGCCGTACTTTATTCAAATTCCTTAGGCCTTTTGTTTGGGCTCAAACTTTTTTGTAAAATCTGAAGGATAGGAGTCATGAGTTGAGATACCTAAGTGGAGGAGGGGTTGCTCAGAACTGGAAATATACAGTCATGTGTCTTTTGGGGGAAAATGTACAAATTTGGATAATATTTCCTTGTAAAAGGCCAGAGGTATTGGACTTTAAGATATATATGTATATATGTAAATATTAATATATGATATATATGTAATTAAAATGCTTATATTGTTATTTGGCCTCACAATTGTAAAGCATTTAATGCAAGTTCAGGCTTAAATTGTATTGTATTTCTAAAGTTCTCTTTGAGGTAGAAATGGCGTTAAATTAATTTTAAATCTGGATTTTGTTGCATATGGTTTGGGTTTTTAAAAGGATGTGATAGAAATTTTATAATTTGACACTTATATTTGGTTATAAATAAGCAGTGAAACAGTGGTTTAGGGTGATAGTACCCACATGTTGGTCATGATATGAATGAAATGCATTGACCTAAATTGATAATAGGTTGTTTGAAGATTTTAAAAAATGATGAATGGGTTATGAATTAAGCTGTTATGAATTCTATGTTGTAGAATTCCTACTGAGGAAAGGAGAATCCTTGAAGGGAAATATATATATCTGTGTGTGTGTGTGGGGGGGGGGGTGTGGGTGAATGCGTGTGTGCATGGGTGGGTGATTTTCAAGCCTGTTTTATCTAAGGATGTATTAAGTGGGTTAAAAAGTTTATTTCTGCTATTAAGAAAGGAGATTTAGTTAAAATTGTTTTTGCTATAAATCAAGCATTTACAAAAGCATGTTTGTGAAAAGAGACTTGGTAATAACACAAAGGCCTTGGTTTTAGATCTTTTTGTGTAATTTGTTAATTAGGTTCAAGAGGGTTTTGTGATAGATTTTAAACTGTTTTTAAGAAGAGAAAGTATTTTTTTAAAGAAATGTTTTGTAAAATCTTTTCTATGATTTTTAGAAGGCCTACCAAATTTCTATTTGTAAGCTAATTTGATGTAGTAACTTGATACAGGTTTTATTTAAGCCTATAGTGAATTTTCTGAGTTTTGGGGGTGAAATCTCAATATCTGGGGAGTTCAAAGGGAGTGCAAACAGTCACAAGGTTTTTCTGTTTGTCTCAGATCAGAAGAAAGCTTTCTTTATCTTTCCCCACCTGGAAAAGGGAAGGAGGGGGAGGGGCACCAGTTATAGCAAAGGCCCCACAGGCCCCACCGTGGGCCCCTAAGGCTGGAAAAGCCTGGAAGAACCACCCAAGTGGCAGGAGACTAGAAAGTAGCATGCCTCAGACTTGGGCAAACTTGTTTTGTTAAAGTTGTAGCCTCTATGTAAAGAGTATCCAGCAAAATTGAAGTGAATTAAATTGGAAGTTTTGTATACGAAGTTCCTAAACAAGGAATTGACTATTTCCAAATGATCTCCAGTGACTGGCTTTTAGACTCAGAGAAAATGTGACTGTTACAGGGAGAAGTTTGCCTCAGGAAAAAATGGCGAAAGGACAATCCTGGCTTTGGCCTGGGATGGGATCCTTTTGGCTGAGTTTTCCCATGTTCTCTAAAAAGGAATATTTTCCCACCTGATTATTCCTGAGTTTGGTTATAAGGTAAATAGGACACTTGTATGTGGAAGGAAGTGATGTTTTATCTAATCATATCCTTGCCTTTCCTTTTTTTAATGGCATGTTTCTGTAATCAAAGCAAGTCAGTTAGGAAATCTTGCTGTTTTCAATCAAATAATTGGGTAAATTGGTACTCTTGCATAGTTTTGTGAAAGATAAAATTTCTGGAATGGAACATGCTTTCTAAAGGCTATATGAAAATTAGATAAAGGAAAGGAAACAAAGGTACAAATACAATGTGGAATAATTATCCCACAGACTAAGACTGGGATTTAAAGTTAACTGCAATAAAGGTGTATCTATATGGAACAAGGTCTTCGTACGTTTCAAAGTGATGTAAGAATAACTGGATATTAATACAACTGACTGAGTTCATTACTGAGACTAAATCAGAGGCATCTTCAATTTGGGGAAAAGAATTTCAGTATAAGTTTCTTAGAGAAGGTAATACTTTTGCATTGATGGAAAAGTTAAATGTTTCTGTTTTGATCTGAATTCATTCCATGACCTAAACATAAGTTGAAGTTATCACATTCTTTTAGAATGAGCATGGTTAGAAAAGGATAGAGAAATTTGGGAAACAGATGCAAATTGGGCAATAATTTATGATTTTACTGATAAATTTGATTTTGTGGTGTTATTTAATCAGGAACTAGAACAAGTAAAGAAGGCATGCAAGCTGCTTAAGACTCATTTTAAAGATGTTCCCCAGCCAATGTGAAATTATAGCCATATCTGAAAGTGACTATTGGAATTTGCTATTCAAGATTTTATGGGACTTTTAATTGTTATTCTGAGTTTGACTTAAGTTGTGGATACCAAGAAAGGCTGTCTGAGTCACTGATCCATGATGCCAGTGAGCCTGTGTGATGCTGGTATGAACTGAAAAAGGATGATCCTATCGGAAGGTTGGGAAAACGACTTCTGCCTGAGCTGAGGTAGGATTCTCCAGACTCAGTTTCCCTACTATGACACCTAGTAGACTTTAAGCCTGGCTAAATGTCAGATGGCAATCTATACAACTCCTGCCTGGAATTGACATGAAGTTAGGGAAATGCTGTTCCCTTGCTATGTCCCTACTCTTGATGGCAAATTCCTATAATCAAAAGCCTTGTAAGCATAATACCAGAGCTATTAAATAATAGCTTGATGGAGGAACTTCTGAAGTTATATAGTAAGACTGAATTATTAGTCTTAGGATTTTAGCTCAACAACAAACTATTTAGCCTTGACATGTGTTACCGGTATTCCTGCATAAGTTAGAGTCCTTTAATTCTTAGTAATAGTATGGAGATAATTAGGTCAAGGGCCTGTGAAATCGGCATATTATTCTTTTTTTGCCTGAAACTTTAAAATAGTATTTTAGTTTTTCAATTACATGTAAAGATTTTTAAAAACATTTTTAACATTAACATTAATTTTTATTTTTTAAAATTTATTTTTAGTTTTCAACATTCATTTCCACAAGATTTGGGGTTCCTAATTTTTCCCCATCTCTCCCCCCTCAAAACACCATGCATTCTGATTATCTCTTCCCCCATTTGCCCTCCTTTCATCACACCCCTCCCTTCCTTCCCACACGGCACACATCCCCATCTTCTCTCTTCTCTTGTAGGGCAAGATAGATTTTTATACCCCATTACCTGTATTTCTTATTTCCCAGTTGCATGCAAAAACAATTCTCAACATTCACTCCTATAACTTTGAGTTCCAACTTCTCTCCCTTCCTCCCTCCCCACCCATCCCCACTGAGAAGACAAGCAATTCAATATAAGCTATATATGTGTAGTAATCAGCATATTATTCTTATCTCTGTTAATGTTAAAAGAAGAATAGTTTGTGGTCAAATGCTGTAAAGAAGCATAACATGACCAGAAGTTGGAACTGTTTTATGACTTGATATGTACTAGAGCCTACTATTAAATCTCATCCTCCTGATGGGGGAATAAATAATAGACAATTGGTCAAGGTTCCAATTTTGATTTTATAAGGATAGCAGTTTTGTAGGAGAATGGACATCTGGATTTCTATGGGAAAGTGATGGGAAGATGCTGTGCTGAAGACGGTTTGATGAGCATCAAACTAACTGCATCAGATGATGTTCCTCCTCAGACTGCTGTATAAGATGGAGCTTCTAAACGGACAATTCATTGATTTACCTTTTTCTTTTGAGTCTCTGTATATGTAATTATAAAAGGGGACTGCCCCCTTGTAATTTGTCAACTCCCTTCGAAGGGGAGATAGATAAGGGGATGAATTCATATGAAAAAAGAGAGTAAGGGACTATGAAAGATGTAGAAACAAAATTTGAATAAAAAAGGGGGAATATGTGGAAAACAAAAGGAGGAATTCTGTTTCCACAAGATAAAACTTCACCCAGCTCTGAGTGATAGCAGAATGTAAGCCAGAAGTTACTAGTTCTAATCAGAATTGTGACTTAGCAGAGCCATGCTTCTGATGAGGCAAAATATCAGAAGCTTGTGAGCATGCTTACAAGCTGTTTAAAGGGGAGCCCATCAAGAAGGAGAACATGAAGCAAGAGGTTCAGGAGAATACATCTAGCCAATGAAGAGTGAGGTAGGAAATTCAAATTGGGAATAATATAAAAAGTGTTGCATTTGTCTGAGCAAGTGTCCCCTCCATTAGGGAGAGACCTGTTCACTAGGAATGTAGAATAATTGACTAAAAGAAAATGAGAATCTTCCTGTCTTCGCAGTGAATATTGTTCTTTGTTTAGAGTAAGCACATTTCTCATAGTGGGATAAGAAGAATTCAGCTCATGTCTGGTGAATGCAGAAGCAGTGGAACTAGCCTCTGCTGGCTGTGGGCACATATGGGAGGCTAGAGGTCTTGGTTCAGGTTCAAGGTCAGAGGGGAGAACTGAAGAGGATCAGAGGCATCATCTTCCATAATCTAGGACTAGAGGTGATTATAAAAACTAAATTATTACCAAAAAAATGCATAGGCAAAGGAGAAAGAATCCAAACATAGAGAGCTACTATGGGAATACAGAAGACTGGGGTCAACGTTCAAAGGAGTGTACTGAAGCAAATCTTCCCCAAAGAGTAATGTTAAATGGCCACCTGCCCAAAAAGAATTCACTGAGAATTCAATTGAGAAAAGACTTTAAAAATCAAATGAGAGAAACTGAGTAAAAATTAAAAAGCAAAATAAGAATAATACAAGAAAATAAGATTATGAAAAGAAAGTCAACCAATTAGAAAAAGAGACCCAGAATCTTAAGGAAGAAAATGACTCCTTGCAAATCAGATTGGGCAAGGGAAAGCCAGCAAAGTTATAAGAGATGAAGGAATAAAAAAACCAAAATATAAAGAATGAAAAAAGATAGAATAAAATGTGAAATATCTCAAAGGGAAAACAACAGATCTAGAGAACAGATCAAGAAGAGAAAACGTAAGAATAATTGGACTACCTGAAAGTTCTGAACAAAAAAAAGACTCTTGATACAATAATACATGAAATAATTAAAATTGTCTGAAGCATTAGAACAAGAGGGGAAAGAAGAAAGTAGAGATGGAAAAAATTCACCAATCACCACCTGAAAGAGATCCTACAAAGAAACCTCACAGGAATATTATAGTTAAATTCTGAAACCCCCAGATCAAGGATAAAATAATAAAAGCAATAAGGAAAAAAATTTACATGATAGTAACACAATTAGAATTACATATGACCAAAAGCTGGCTATGCTAAAAGATCACAGGTGTTGTAACACTATGCACTGAAGAACAAAAGAAGTGGGCCTCCAGATGAAAATATCATACACAGCTAAGTATAATTCTGAATTTAAAAAATGGACATTTGATCAACTGTCAGAGTTTCAGGATTCTTTTTTTTTTTTTTAAGATTTAAAAAAAAATTTTTTAATGTTCTACAATCACTAGCAGAAAACTTAGATTTTTACCTCCTCACACCTACCCCTCTCCATCCCCCTCTCTTCCCAAGATGGCATACAATTCTATATAGGATCTACATATACTTTCCTATTGAATGTTTTCACTATAGTCATGCTATGTAGACGAACTAAAATAAATGGAAGAAATCATATAACAAATCAAAACATAATACACATACAAACATGATCTGCTACATTCTGCAAATGAAATCCATAGTTCTTTCTCTGACTATGTAAGGCATTTTGCCTTAGAAAACCATTGGGAATTTTTTTTTTTAAGTTCTTGCATTATTACAAAGTTCCAAGTCTACCAGTAAAAACTCTGTCATTGCTGTGCACAAAGTACTCCTGGTTCTGCTCCTTTTGCTCAGCATCAGATCATGTAGGTGCTTCCAGGCCTCTCTGAAGTCTTCTTGTTCATCATTTCTTATGGCACAATAGTACTCCATTACATTCATATACCATAATTTATTCAGCCATTTCCCAATTGATGGGCATCCCCTTGATTTCCAGTTTTTGGCAACTACAAAGAGTGCTGCTATAAATATTTTTTACATGTGGGACCCTTTCCCTTTTTTATGATCTCCTGGGGATGCAGTCCTAGTAGTGATATTGCTGAGGTGAAGGGTATGCACATTTTTGTAGCCCTTTTGGCATAGTTCCACATTGCTCTCCAGAATGGTTGGATCAGCTCACAGCTCCACCAACAATGAATTAGTGTTCCAACTCTCCCACATCCTCTCCAACATTTATCATTTTTCTGTTCTGTATGTTTGCCAGTCTTATAGGTCTGATGTGGTACCTCAGAGTTGTTTTGATTTGCATCTCTTTAATCAAAAGTGATTTAGAGCATTTTTTCATATGATTATAGATATCTTTAATTTCTTCCTCTGAAAATAGCCTATTCATATCCTTTGACCATTTATCAACTGGGGAATGACTTGTATAGTTAAACATTTGAGTCAGTTCTCTATATATTCTAGAAATGAGGCCTTTATCACTGAGATTAGCTGTAAAAATTCTATACTTTCATAAGTCTTAAATTTTCTCCCCTTCCCTCCCTCGTCCCTCTCTGAGATGGCTTGCAATTTTATATGGCTCCTACACTTACATTCTTATTAAATACATTTTCACATTAGTCATGTTACATAGAAGGATTAAAACAAATGGGAGAAATCATGAGAAAAACCAAACCAAAATGAAACATAACACACGAGAAAATAATCTGCTTCATTCTATGTTCCAATTTCATAGATTCTTTTCCTCTGGATGTGGATGGAATTTGGCCTCAAGAGTCCTTTGGGAATGTTTTAGGTCCTTGCATTGCTGTGAAGGGCATAGTCTATCAGAAACAGTCCTCTCACACTGTGGCTGATACTGTGTATAATGTTCTCCTAGTTCTATTCATTTCACTCAACATCAGTTCATATAAGTCTTTCCAGGTTTTTCTGAAGTCTGTTCATCATTTCTTTTTTTTTTTCTTTAATATAAATTTATTTATTTAACTTTTTACATTCATTTTCACAAAATTTTGGGTTCCAAATTTTCTCCCCATTTGTCCCCTCCCCCTACCCCACACTGAGCATTCTAATTTCCCCTATCACCAATCTGCCCTCTCTTCTATCTTCCCGCCCTTCTCTTGTTCCCATCTTGTCTTTTGTCCTGTAGGGCCAGATAACTTTCTATTCTCCATTACCTGTATTTCTTATTTCCCAGTAGCAAGAACAATACTCGACAGTTGTTCCTAAAACTTTGAGTTCCAACTTCTCCCCATCCCTCCCTCCCTACCCATTCCCTTTGGGAAGGCAAGCAATTCAATATAGGCCATATCTGTGTAGTTTTGCAAATGACTTCCATAGTAGTTGTGTTGTGTAAGACTAACTATATTTCCCTCCATCCTATCCTGCTCCCCATTGCTTCTGTTCTCTCTTTGGATCCTGTCCCTCCCCAAGAGTGTTGACTTCAAATTGCTCCCTCCTCCCACTTCCATTATCCCCCTGACCCTGCTTATCCCCTTCTTCTCCACTTTCCTGTATTGTAAGATAGGTTTTCACATCAAAATGAGTATGCATTTTATTCCTTCCTTTAGTCGAATGTGATGAGAGTAAATTTCGTGTTTTTTTTTCTCAGCTCTCCTCTTTCTCCTTCCACTAAAAAGTGTCCTGCTTGCCTCTTCTTTGAGAGATAATTTACCCCATTCCATTTCACCCTCTCCTCCCACTACATTTCTCTCTCACCGTTTACCTTGATTTCTTTTAAGATATGATCCCATCCTATTCAATTCACTCTGTGCTCTCTGTCTCTGTGTGCGTGCATGTGTGTATGTGTGTGCACGTGCATGCGTGTACATGTGTGTGCGCGTGTGTGTGTATGTGTGTGTGTAATGCCACCAACTACCCAGATACTGAAAAGTTTCAGGAGTTACAAATATTGTCTTTCCATGTAGGAATGTAAACAGTTCAACTTTGGTAAGTCCCTTATGACTTCCCTTTGCAGTTTACTCTTTCATGCTTCCTCTCATTCTTGTGTTTGAAAGTCAAATTTTCTTTTCAGCTCTGGTCTTCTCATCAAGAATGCTTGAAAGTCCTCAATTTAATTGAAACACCATATTTTCCCCTGAAGTATTATACTCAGTTTTGCTGGGTAGGTGATTCTTGGTTTTAGACCTAGTTCCTTTGAATTCTGGAATATCCTATTCCACACCCTTTGATCCCTTAATGTAGAAGCTGCTAGATCTTGTGT
>CM053773.1:54564179-54613185 GCA_028658325.1 Potorous gilbertii
AAATGGGGAGAAAATTTTGGAACCCAAAATCTTGTGAAAATGAATGTAAAAAGTTAAATAAATTTATTTAAAAAAAAAAAAAGAAAAAAGAAAAAAAAAAGAAAATCCTAGAGAATCAAAAGATATTGAGACAATAACTTCAGCAAAGTTGTAAGTTACAAAGTAAGTCCTCCAATAAATAGTATTTCTGTATAATAACAAAATTTAATTACAAAAAAATATGAACCAGAACATAGCATGTGAAACCAAACAACAATGAAAGTCCTAAGAATCCTGACGAGCAGCAACATTTCCCAGGGCTTCCTTCCCATGACCTATGTCTTCTGCCCGATTCCCGTATGTGATCTCTCTAACCTAGGATCTGTAACTCTCTCACTCCTGAGACTTCCGGGGAGCAAGCCACTTGTAGCTCCAGGACCTTCTTCTATGCTCTGAAGGCTGTCCAGACTCATTCAAGCTCTCCTTTCCCCTGCTCTTTCCTGCTGTGAGACAGGTACCGGTCTTCACAGATTACAGTATGACTACATGCCACAAGTTTGGATATGAAGGAAGTCTACGAGTATTTGCCTCCCTCGATGAACCTCTCTCAAGCCACTAATATGCCTAGATTCATTTCTCAATGGGTAGTATATTCCTTTGAGATTGCCTCCCATTTACACTGTATATATCTTGCATATACATTGTTTGCAAAATATACAGCCAATTAGACTGTAAGCTTCTTGAGAATAAGGCTGATGTTTTTGCCAGTGCTTACCACAGTGCCTTACTAATGCCTGTTAACGATGAATCCAGAGGACCAACAATGAAAGATGCTACCCACCTCCTGACAGAAAGGTGAGAGACTCAAGATTCAGAAATAAGACATACATTTTTGGACATGGACAATGTGGAATTTGTTTTGCTCAACTATCTATATTTGTCATAAAAATTTTGTTTTCCCTTTTTCCTTTTCTTCAATTTGGGAGTGGGGATAGTAAGGAGAGAAAATAAATACTTGTTAGTTGAAAAATAATTTGTTTTAAAAGGAAAAATAAATAGGGATTTGACCCAGAATAAAGTTCATGAAAGTGTTTTATGAACTATTATATGTAAATTTAAAGATAGATACAGTTCTAGCCTGGTATTGTGTCCTTTTGAGGAACACGGAGAAACTCTCCTCTTGATCTCACTTCCTGCTTTCCTTTCTGGCTAGAATGGTGTGAGAAAGGAGATGCTAGAGAAATCTGTTCCTGTCTCTCTGTTTGACATTATACCTTTATTCTTAATTATTAGTAGTGTATTAGTATTATTTTATACTATATAATTATTATATTATTTATTATAAATATTATTAGTATATTATTAAATACTATTTATTGTTTTGAAAAACTTGTAATTTCATTCAGTGTAGAATGGTAGAAATGGTAGAAACTCTCATTAACTTGTGTATATCAGAACCTTATTTACAATTATATCTTAATATCTTAGAAAGTTGCCTCGAGCCATAAGAAGTTTAGAGAATTGCTGGGACCACAAGGCTGGTCTGGTTGCTCAGTCAGTAATATCAAAGAGAGAGTAAGAATCCATGTCCTGCATTGTAGGCACTATGCCATACTGTGTTTCAAAGCATTTATCTACTATGTGTCAGGAACTGCAGTAAGTTGTGGGGACACACCCCCAAAAAGCAAAACAAGTCCCTGCCAGCCAGGGAGTTTACTTCAAATTGGGGGAGAAAACATAAATAGGTATAATCAGGATCCATATAGAGGTATATACAACATAAAAACAGATTAGAAACAAGGACACCTTAGAGGGGAAGGTACTTGGAAAGGCTTCTTGTAGAAGTTTGTGGTTGAGCTAAGTTTTGAAGGAAACCAGAGATCCTAAGAGGCGTATGTGAGGGGGTAGACTCCAGGGCAAGAGCATGGAGATGAGACAGAGCTAATAGCAACTATATTAGTGTAGCTCAATGCTAGAGTGAGTGGAGGGAAATTTAGCAGAAGACTGGGAATACAGGAGAGAGCCAATTTACAGAGAGCTTTAAATGCCAAAGGAGTGTATTTGATTCTTATTAAAGTATACGGCCATGAAATGTAAGATGTGAAAAACACAAACAAGTACATAGACGTTGGAACACATTACTACGAGGCTATTCACGGTGAACGATGGCAGTAATGATTTAAAACACAAAACCTACTTCATTCTGAACTTATCATTTTAGCATTTATGTGAACTCTCTTATTCACTTTGGTTTTCAATTACTCCCCAACCACAGAGGCAGCTTGGTCGTGCAGTGGATCAAGGGATGGCTCTGGAATCAGGAAGACAGTTCAAATATAGCCTCAGACGGTTACCTTCTGGGCAAGTCACTGTGATGAGTTTAGGGTGCCCCCCAAGAATGCTGGGGTGCCACCTAAAATGATGAGGAATAGATGTGTGGGTTCTAGTGCCTTGAAAGAATTCAAATTCACTTGAGCAGTCTCCAACTTACAGAAAGTTTCTTATGGGGTGACACACCCAAGCAGGCTTGCTCCCTTTTCCCCCAGTGAATTGAATGGTTTTACAGAATTTCTTCCTCTTATCTTTTTAAAACATTTGTTTTAAGGGATAGCTCTCTGGAGAAGGAGCTGGGGAACTGAATTTAGGCAATGTAAAAACAAAAGATATAGACAAAAATCTATCTAAAAGGAAAAGTAATCACATACCTTTTAAAGGAGAAGTCCACAATTACAGAGAAATGGGGAATTATCTTTTGGAGTTTTAAGATTTCCTTGCTGCAAAAAAGCTGTTAATTCAAAGCACAGGAATTAAATATACTGTTTATGTCCTAAACTATGATATTTTTGGTTGCATTCTGCTATATCTTCCCAGGTCACTAATTTGAGGGTTCTGGTGCAGATTCTTTGCTAATGTTCCCTGATAAGTTCAGGGTATACTCCAAGAAAGTTAGGGTGTCACCTGAAATGATAAGGAATAGACAAGTGGATCTTTCAAGACAAGTATCTTGAAAGAATTCAAATTCACTCAATCTCCAACTTAAAGAAAGGCGTTTATCAGTGTGATGCACCCCAGCAGGCCTGCTTCCACATGGAAGGCACAATCTGAAAGGGCTCTACTCCACGTAGGGGGCAGAGCATAGGTGGTGGGTCCTGTTCTCCTAAGGAAGGCAGTGACCTTTTCTGTAGGAGGCGGAAGCGATTGGTCAGGTTAAAGATCTGGTTTAAATACAATTTGGGGGACTAGGGAATGCCCAGGATATCAGGTAATCCAGAGGTGCCTTTATCATAGAGAAAAGCAAAGAACATAGGAAAGGGGGAGGGGGAGGGTTGTTCTGCAATATCACGTAAGGGGGTGCTTTATGAAAGCACACAGGTACGCCTACAGGGGGAGGCTTCAATGCATAGTCTTCTTCAATCACTTTTCTGACTGGTCATATCCTGCATCTAATATCCTATCTTGCATTCTGCACCCTGCCTGCTCCATCTGCCTCGTCTGCCGGAGTCTCTCTCCTGTAAAATGGGGGTAATAACAGCAACCTGGGGTTGTTGCAAGGATTAAACGACATCATATTTGTAAGTGCTATATACATGCTAGCTATGATTTTTAGTTGCCTTCTGATCTGGTCAGTCTCTTCATTGTCCTCTGTAGAGGTAATCCCACCTCAGAACTTTTGCTTTTATTTATTTCTTAGTAGCATTTTGAACATTTATCTTTGCTCTTTCAAACCTCAAAAAAATCTACTTTCCGTATTTATTTACTATGCCTCAATTGTTAGTTGATACACTGAATTCATATAGTGTGCTTCTCCTTGGCTGTCTCTTCCTTCTGTAGGTGTTCCTTCTTTTTTGTCTCTATATTATTGGGGAGGGGGGCGTCACCTCCATGATATCATGATCCTCCTCTAGAGGAAGGACAAACAAAAACAACTCCCTCCCTTCCCTCCCTCCCTCCCTCCTTCCTTCCTTCCTTCCTTCCCTTCCTCCCTCCTTCCTTCCTTCCTTCCTTCCTTCCCTTCTTCCCTCCCTCTCTCTCTGGCTCTCATTCATTGACCAACAATAAATCCCAGATCCACTTGGTCATTGTTTGGGCCCTGATTGGCTTAGCATGAATGTAAATAGGAATTGTTCTATTTTGGTCTCAAAACCTAAGGGTCTTCCTCTCCCAGTTGGATTTTTTTTTCTGTCTGGATTTGGTTAAAGAGGCCTTTATTTGCCTCATTAAATTTTTTTTTAACCTATCCTTAATCACTGAATGAGTGTTGCCTCAGTCAAACTGAGACCTACCAAACACCTTAGCTTTAAAAGGCCCAGTAAGGTTTGATGTATATCTGCCACGTGGCTTCAGAGGAGAAAGTGAGGTTGGTGACTTTGCACAGATCTCCCTCACTTAAATCCAGTCCACTTGCATGTCATGGCATCACCTCCATGATGTCATGGTCCTCTTCCAGAATGAAGGACAAACAACAATAATCTTATTACCTAAAGGCTTTTTTCCCCTTAAAAGTCTTCTAATCTGACCTGCTCACTTTCTGCCTCCTCTTAATAGTCTTTTTCAGTGTTGTAGAATGTTTGGTTGTTGTTGATTTTTTTAATTTGATAGTTCTTAACATGGCTTTGGTAGTCTTTCACTGACACATGGTCTTGATATATCAGTTGAGTTTCACCATGGCCTCTCACATTTTTCAGGAGGTTCTTCTTAAGTAAATTGCGGTGAATCTTTTTGAGGACTCTCTCCTCATTGGTGGAGATGAATGTCCTGCCCCAGGGAGGAGTGGAGCAAAGTTGGCAAGAGCAAGAGAGCACCAGGCTTCTTTAGTCTTTTTTCAACATTGAATTGCTTCAGGTGCTCTGGGCTTTCAGATTGAAGAGAGAAAATGGAAGAAGCCAACCTCTCTTCAGGTTACTGGTTAGACATGAGAGGAGTTGGCAGTCTTTGTTAAGCCCCTGTAGGTAGTTAGCTATTTTGATTTTTATTAGCACTTCTATGATCCCCTTAAAGCAATTTATGGACCAAAAACCTATAGTGCATCACTACTCAGTGCTAATGGAGCCACATTGATTACTGATAAGGGCATGATCCTAGAGAGATGGGCTGAACACTTCCATAGTGTTTTCAACAGATCATCAATCAATGCTGAGGTCATTGACCATTTACCTCAGGGTGAAGTCATTCCCTCCTTAGATGAACTTCCAACTGAAGAAGAGGTTTTAATGGACTTTAGGCTCTTTTCATGTGGCAAAGCACCTGGTGCTGATTCTATTTACAAGGTAGGGGGACCACTGTTTATACAAAAACCCTAAATGCTGCCTGACAACTCCAAGAGAAATGTCAGGAGCAGAACAGAGATCTGTACACAACATTTGTAGATTTGACTAAGGCCTTTGATGCTGTTCGTTGTGAGGGTTTATGGAAAATTATGTAAAAATTTGGTTGCCCAGAGAAGTTCAACAGTATTGTATGTCAATTTTATGATGGCATTTTTGTCCGTGTTCTGGATAGTGAACAACACTCTCATGCCTTTGCGGTCACCAATGGAGTGAAACAGGGCTGTGTGCTTGCTTCCATACTTTTTAACATGATGTTTTCAGGCATGTTGTTAAATGCTTTCAAGGAGGATAAACATGACAACAAGGTCAACTACTGCATCGATAATAAGTTCTTCTATCTGAAAAGGCTACAAGCCAAGACCAAAGTGGAGGGAGTGTTGATGAATGATTTTCTGTTTGCAGATGATTGTGCATTCAATGCAGCCACTGAAGTTGAGATGCAACAAAGTATGGATCAATACTCTACTGCCTGTGCTAATTTTGGCCTAATAATTAACACCAAGAAAACACAGGTGCTCCATCAGTCACTATCACACCATCAGTTACAACAAATGGAGAAGTTTTGAATGCTGTGGATAAGTTCATTTACTTTGGTAGTGTACTTTCCAGATGTACACATTGACAATGAGGTTGACACATGTATTTCCAGAGCTAGTTCAGTGTTTAGGAGGCTCTGAAGAAAAGTTTGGGAGAGAAGAGGTATTAGATTGACTACCAAACTGAAGGTCTATGAAGCCAATGTGATGACCTCATTGTTGTATGCCCATGAAACATGGACTACCAGCTACCAACACCATGCTAGGAAACTGAATGGCTAGCATTTGAACTGTCTTAGGAAGATTCTAAGAAAGACCTGGCAGGATAAGATACCAGACACTGAGGTCTTTGCTTGAACTATGCTTAAGAGAGTTCAACTCTGATGGGCTGGCCACGTTGTTTAAATGCAAAATGTACACTTGCCAAAAAGACTTTTATGGAGGACTTACATGGGATAGGCAATCACATGGTGGTCAGAAGAAGTGATACAAGGACACTTTAAAGATCTCTCTCAAGAACTTTGGATTTGATTGTGCGACATGGGAGACACTGGCACAGGACTGCTCAGCATGGTATGCCCACATCAGAAAGGGTGCTGTGCTCTATGAGCAAAGCAGAATTGAGACAGTACAAAGTAAACATAGGATGCACAATTTTGGATTATCCACCCCAAATATTCACACAGACTCTCTGTGCCCAATCTGTGGTAGAGCATTCCAAGCTCGTATTAGTCGGATAAGCCACAGTTGGACACACTGAAACTTGAGTTTATCATGGCCATGTCATTTTGGTCCTCTTGGAGAATGAAGGACAACAACCAATACCACCAATGGTCAGTTAGCTATACTAGAGACTTTAGATAATTTTCCCACCAAGTGAGATTTGAGACTCTTGTTTGAGCTGCATTACTTCTTTCTCAATGGGAGAGCTCCTTTGCTCTGTATTATCTGGTATATATCCTCCTACATATACCTGCTCTGTTTTCTGTTTTGCTGTGACTTCGGATAAATGCGTTTCTTTGCTATTCATTATGGAACTGGCATTTAGTGTGAAAGTCTTAATACAGAGATTAGGGTCTCTCTCCCTACCCCCAAAATGAGAAACAGCAATCAGAAGTTGATTGAATCGGATCATATCTCTTAGACTAACAATGTTTAAGGGAGAGTACTCTCTATCTCTGAGGAAGGCAGAGTGGTTTCTGGATACAACCTTTTGTTTTGTCTCCTGACAGGAATAAAAGTCTACCTTGGAGACTGATCAGGAGAGAAAAGGCTAGAGATGTGTATTCTGCTTCCCTTGAAGCCACACAACACTTCAATGCTACAGGTTGGGGGAAAGCCTTGCTACACGCAGTACTTTTTCTATACATAAATGAAATCTCTTTGGATTTCTAGCAATGCACATTGGTTAGACTGAGTCCCTTCCCCAGAAGGAATTTATGAGTGTAACTCCTGACACCAAGGATTTCATCCAACCAATGTGTTGAGCCTTATCTTGCTTGTGATTGAAATATAGTTACCACTGAAGTTTCAATATATCAAGGGTTGGTGTAAGAAATTAATTGGGGATTTTGGGGGAGTTTTGCAGAAGCAGTAGGTGACAAAGTCCAGCAGACAACATAGAGAATATGACAAATACTTACAATAAGGTACTGTAAATACCTCATAGAAGAAAAAGAAAAAATTAAGATTTCTGGTACAAAGAAAGGGTCAAAACGTTTTATATGGATTTTCCAGATTGCGGAGACACTATGCCCCTACCCTCTGCAAGTGGAAGGGATAAATGTAATCAGATGTGCTTGGGGTTTGCTTAGCCTAAATTGATACAGTTTAAAAAGGCTTCAATCCTTTGTTATCTCAGTATAAAAAGAACAGCCCCTGTGAATTAGTCCAAGCATCCTAGAAAGCAATGGAAGCTAAGATAAAAACACTGCCAAGCTCTGACTCAGAGATCCCACTGGTAGGCATATTCATCAAGGTCATCAAAATCAGAAATAAAAGTCCCCAAAGGAAAGTATATGTAGAAGTTTTTTTTTTGTAGTGCCAAAGAATTGGAAGCAAAAGGAATACCCATTCTTTGGAGGATAGCTGAACAAATCATGGCATATGGATGTAATTGAATACTAGTGTGCTGTAAGAAATTATGAGTGGGATGGTTTGAAAGAAACCTAAGAAGACTTGTACAAATTGATGTAGAATGATCAGGACCAGGGGAATGATATACAATAATACTGAAAGACAAATAAGTTTGAAAGAATTTAGTACTCTGATCAATGTGATGACCAATCACAATTCTTAAGGACAGATGAGGTAGAGGGAAAGCAAAGGCGATGTGAGGAGAGAAAGGTATGTGTATTCCAAAGAAACTGCAAAAATAAAATCAAATTGGATATGGGTGGGGTGGGGATGGGGTGAGAGATAGTGAGGAATTCAGGATAATTCCTAGGTTACGAACCTGAAAGACTGGGAGGATGGTGTTGACTTTTGTGAAAGAAGTGGGGAAGAATTTAGGGGGGAAGAAAATGAGTTTGGTTTTGGACATGTTTCATTTAAGATGTCAACTAGAAAAGTCCTAAAGGCAGTTAGAAGAGGGCTAGGCTGTATAACTCCTTGCACTAAGGGAGCAGGCTTTTAGGAGACTCTCTCCACCTAGGAACAGAGAGTTGCAGAAGTTCAAATATAAACTTGAAAGTCTTGAGCAAAGGCTCTTGAAGCTTTAGTAAACTGTGCCTTGCTGTGTTTGTAGCTTCCTTGTTAATGATTCACTGAGGCATTGAATGAATGCTTCATTTTGTCCTAACAAGGAAGCTAAACTAAAAGGGGAACTGGGTTAGAGCCATGCTTATGCTTATCATTTCAATGATAGCCCATGAGCACCAAAGAATGAAGATGAAACATGTTACTCATTTAAAAGACATATGTAGTTTTGGACACTGCTAATGTGGGAGTTTATTTTACTTGACTATATATCTATTCAGGGATTTTTAAAATTTGTGTAATCTTTTGTGGGGGAGGAAAGGGCAGATTTATTAAAAAAAAACTTGTTACTTGAAAAATAAAAGTGACAATTAGAAAACATGTTATATATATTTTTATAACATATAAGTTTTATTGAAAGCAAAAAAAAAATCCAAAATAGAAACCTTAGAAAATAAATAATACCTTCCAAAGATCAAATTAAAGAGCAAAGATAAAATTAAATTCATAACCACGTGCAGTGCTAAGCATAAGTTACCTTCCTGGTATGTTTTTTGGGGGGTGATGTTGGGTAGTACTTTAGTTTGTTTACTTATTGGTCTTTTTGATCACTGCTGGTGTGGCTCTTTCTGTAAGAATCCGTTACTCCCTGGAGGAAGTTTCTCTCACCCAGTCACACAGTAGTCTTTTGACTAGGCTGGGGGGATAGAAGAATGTCTTTGTCCAATAATGTAGGAATCTGTATAAAAATAGAAGCCAGCCTTGATTCAGTGCGTGTAGCAGAAAGAACAGTATACTTGAAATCAGAAGACACAGGTTTTAATCCTAGCTCTGTTGTGCATCCTTTGTTCTCAAAGAGGACAAATGTGTGATGATTTGACCTGTACATGAACCGGATTTAAGGGAGTCAGATCTATAAAAAATCCTTAACCTTGCTTTCCCCTTCAGAGTCATCCAAGTCCAAGACAGCTGGTGATGGCCCAGGAGGCAGAGGGTGACTTTGGCCTTTCTGAATTACGGACTTTCCCAGGTTTCAGTTTGTCTGAAGCAATAACGCTCATTCAATGACTACGACTAGGTAAAAGTTGGCCCAATTTACCAATACAAAATTATCAATCTGGGAAGGGAAGAACCTTAGAGTTTCTGGCCAGAATAGAAAACAATATTTATACTCATTCTCTGCCATCAAAACCTAAAACCTGAGGCACCAAGTTGGGGGCTATTTTTAGCCATTCAATGAGAACCAAAGTGATTTGGGTTTAATGGCTAGTCAAATAGCTCCACTGGAAATACAATAGGCTTTTTAAAAGCCTGTTTTTCCAGAGTTATTGTTCAAGAAATCATAAGCAAAAATTGAGCAGGACAAAAAGTAAATTGTCCAGCTTTTTGAAAACAGAAACCATAATATAAATAATTTTTTAAAAAAACTGGGCCCCCAAATCCCAAAATGTTGTGCTGTTTTTTACTATCTGTGTGACTGATCTTGACAAATCACTTAAACTCCCTAGGATTCAATTTCTTGTCCCTAAGACTCCTCACAGCTATAATTTATATGATCCTAGATGTAGAAATGCACATGTTGAGGCAATCAATAAAAATTTTAAAAATGTTAGTCTTTATGTTGATCAAAATAATACAGAGTAGACCTTCACTCAAAAGTAATTACTATATTAATATATTTGAACATCACACAACTTCAGTAGATATGTTATCTCATTCATATTGGTAGACTGTATATGGATGCAAATAGCAATCAATTCATGCCTTCTCATGTTTTCAAGTGTTCCTGTCCTCCCAAAAATCTGCCACAGGGGTTCACCCAGTGTTCTCTAGATCTTTTTTTCATCATCTAAGTTTTTAGTGATACTTTCCATTTCTTACATTACTATAGTATTCCATGTAACTTTCTCTCTGAGAGAGCCATCCCATATGACAAATAATATATTTTGGAGAAGGGGGAAAAATCAGCACAACTGGTGGATATATTGAAAAGTCTGAATACGTGCATTGTGTAGCACCTATGGACCTCCTACCTCTAGGAAAAGATAGGTCATGCACTGCATCCCAGGTCACTACTAGTCCTCTTGTCTTCTGTCTTGCCACAGAACGACGAAGACTCTGGAGGAGGGAGCGAAGTTGATAACTTCAAACAACTCTGCCTCACTTAAACCCAACTTATACAAGAATCAATTATCACCCATACCATTTTACAATTTCTACCTACCTCACAGTCCTAAGATGACAGGCAAGTGACAAAGCAGCTTGGACACAGTGGGAGCCGTAATCACAACCCTACACACAGGCAGCCTAGGCCATAGAGTCACCTTCTCAGTGGACTGAAGCAGCAGGGAGATTGGCAGTACCCTAAGTGTCTGAGCAGCATTTCTGAAGGACCACACTGCTAACTTCCTGGCATGACAGGGAAAGGGATAGGAAAGGTGCCCTAAAAATTATCTGTTTCATCTAATCCTGGCCTGCTTACTGTGGAATGTGGGGATCCCATTTTGTGACTGAAACACAAAAAAATGTACAAAAACTTTTGCAAAGATGATTTCACTCACCAATATGAAATCCAGTAGATCTGAAAGATGAGTAGCTCTTGTTGGAAGCAAACTCTGCAGGTATCACATCCAAATGACAGCCTTGAGTGAAATAAAGCTGGCAAATGAAGGCTAGTTTCTCAAAGTTAGAAATGGATACATGTTTTCTTCTGGAGTGGCTGCCGTGAAAGGGAACTCTGTGAAGTTGGTGGTTTTGCCATCAAAACTAACCTAGTCAAGGTTGGCTGCCTACCAAAAGGAGTGAATGACAGTCTCATGACAATGTGATTGCCACTTGCAGGAAAGTGCCAGGCCACCATTATCAGTGCATAGACTCCCACCATGATGAACCCTGATGACATCAAAGAAAAATTTTATTAAGACCTGGAGACCCTCATCATCATTGTGCTGAAAAGGGACAAGCTTATAATTCTGGGTGACCTCAGTGCAAGAGTAGGTACAGACTACCACATGTTGAGGGGTCCTTGGGAAGAATGGAGTTGGAAACAACAGCAGTATGGTCACTTACTACTGAAGACTTCTTCATCTCATGACCTTCTTATCACCAACACCTTCTTCCATTTACCTAAATGCAATAAAACTTTATGGATGTACTCTCATGGCAAACTGGCATTTAACAGACTATGAATGTGAGGAGAAGAGACAGCAGGAAGCGATGGATGGTGCAGAGTGCTGGACTGATCATTAACATCTTCTCCGAGCTAAATATTCACATTCAGCAAAGGTGGCAGCCCCAAGGTAAGATGCCTACCAAAAGACTTAATGCCAATAGACTGGAGTGCTCCTCCAAGGAGGAACAGTTTGTTGTTAACTTGGAGGGAAGAATGAGGCAACATACGGTTGGCAACGGTAGAGCAGACAAGGAGTGGGCAGCTTTCAGAGATCTGGTGTATAGCATCACATTTACTCATCTGAGTCAGAACACTCAAAAACATCAAGACTGGTTTGATGAAAATGGGGAAATTCAGAAGTTGCTAAAAGAAAATAAGAACTCCACAGGGTATACCAGTAGGAAAGTTTATCCATGTCTAAGAAGGCAGTATTTAACCCCAACAAAAGTAAAGTACAAGCAAAGCTCAGAGATGCGCTCAATAACGTGGCAGATTTATTCAGTTTTATGAAGACAGTAATGATCCAAAGTACTTTTACGATGCCCTTAAGGTTATTTATGAGCCAAAGACTTTTGGTCCATCCCATTTACTCAGTGCTGATGGAGCCACATTGGTTAGTAAAAAGGGCATCATTCTGGAGAGATGGGCTGAACACTTCTGCAGTATTTTCAACAGTGTCATCAATGCTGAAGCCACTGACCAAAAATGTATCTAAGGTTGAAGTCAATCCCTCCGTAGCCAAATATGCAACTGAAGAAGAGGTTTTGAATGCCATTAGGCTTCTCTCCTGAGGCAAAGCACCTGATGCTGATTCTATTCCAGCTGAGATTTACAAGATGGAGTCCACTGTTCATACAAAAGTTGATGGAAAATTTCCAGCTTGTATGGCAACAAGTTATCCCCTAGGAGTTCAAGGATGACTTCATTGTCTATCTCTATAATGGTAAATAGATAGTCCTGTGACAATTACAGGGGTGTCTCTTCCTTGCCAGTCTACCTTAATACACTGATTCATCACCTGGAAGATGACAATCCACCTGAGAGCCAGTGTGGCTTCAGAAAGGTCCAAAGAATAGTTGACATGGTGTTTGTTTCCTGACAACTTGTAGTGCCAATGTGACACTCACAGTTCCTATGGTGCCCATCAATATCCGGGAGCAGAAATACAACAGACTCTCCACATGGAAGACAGAACCAAAAAACATTTATTCAGACTCCAGAAAGCCAAATCCATCACAGTAACAAAAATCTATACACAATAACAATGCAGAGAACAGCCCCATCCCCAAGCCCTCCCCCAAACCAGCTTCATTAAACAATCACAGGTAGGCCCCCTTAAACAAAATCACAAACAAGCTCTGACTCATGCTAGCCAGTAGCCTGCATCCTTCCTAGCTCTGACTAGATTCATGACCAAATTTCCTTCATATATGCTCTAGTTCTGTCTTCCCATTCTACCCATTCAGCAAGCTCCTACTACCACAGGTTCCATGTGACTCAGACTTCCATGTGACCCAGGCAAGTCACACATGTCTGTTAATGAGTGGGAAAGATCTTCCCATTTAAATGACCATTACACAACTCCAAAAAAAATGCCAGGAGCAGAACAATGGTCTATACACAATGCTCCTTTGATCTGACAAAGGCCTTTGATACCATCGGTGGTCGGGTGTTGTAGAAAATGGAGGCAAAATCTGGGGGCTTGGAGTTCATCAATATAGTCAATTACTATCGTGACCACCTCATAATTAACTATAAGTGTAGACAAACAAATATAAGGCAATCTGATGGGAGGAACCAAGAGGGTCGGCTCCTATCATTCAATCATTGATTTCATTGACTCCCAATCAGTCCCATTGATTCCAAATGACTCCCCACTGTGCTCAACAAAAAAGTTCTTGCTCTCAAAGGGTTTATATAGTCATATACGTGTAAATAAAAAGATACATACATACATACATATATATATGTATGTATATGTATCTATGTGTGTATATATCTATCTATCTATCTATATATATATATATAAGGTAATTGTAGAGGGAAAAGCTCAAGCAGCATCCAGGATATGTAAGAAGCATTTGAGCTGAATGTTGAAAGAAGATACAGATGCCAAGAAGCAGAGGGGAGGAAGAGGGAGAACATTTCGAGCTTAGGGTACAGCCAGTGCAAAAACAAAGAATATGCTGGCCGACCACAGAACAGGATGTGAGGAGACTGGAAGCTCAACAGAGAAATTTAAATTTGATCCCGGAGCTAAGAGGGAGCCACAGTCTGCCAAAAAGCATTATTTAGTAGCTCTTACTGCGCTAAGTGCGCGGGATGCGGAGATGGAAAGACTCGGGTCCGTGTACATACAGGACACTCCGTGTGCATGTGACAGACCTGGGGAATCCCTGGCCATGCGACGGAGAGGGTCACGCAAGACTTTGGTTAGAGGGCTGGATTTATGCTCAATTTTGAAGAAAACTAGAGGATCAACGAGGCGGAGGTGAGGAGAGTGCACTCCAGGCGTGCGAGACGGCAGATAAAAAAGCCAGCTCCGGGGTGGGGGTGGGGGTGGGGCGGGGGTGCCCTACGGCCGCAGAGGTGGCCCACCCGAGGGATCCCTCTCTGAAGCACGTCCAGGTCCCTTCCAACCGTTACCGTCCACAAAGGGACAACCAGGGAGGGTCCCCGAAGACACGTGTGAGGGCCGGCGGGTGACACTCACGGGGGTAGAAGAGCCCAAACGAGAAAGGGCGCCACTGATGGCCGACCCACACCCTCAAACTGGAAGACGGGGGTCTGCAAACACTCCCAATCCCAGCTCTACACTCGATGGACCACGGCCACGGCCACGGCCACACTCTGCCTCCGCGTGACCAAACCTTCCCGCGCCCCAGGGAGGGCACGCTGGAGGGGCGCAGAGGGGGACGGGCCGTGGGCCCCCGCTGGGGCGCCTGAGCGCGCCTCGCTCGTTCATGCGCTGCGCACGTACGTACGTGCGCACGCGCGCTGGCCCCATTGCGCTTGTCCCGCTCCTTCCACCCTCCCCTTCCCCTTTTTACTTCTCCTTCCCCTTCTCACTCCTTCCCTCCCTCCCCCCTTCCCAGTCTGTGTAATCTCAGTCCTTCCTCCTCCCCTCCTTCCCCTCCCTCCCTTCCTTCCCCTTCGTAGCAGAGCCTCTCCCGGGCCCCTCCCGCCCCTTCCGCTCCCTTCCCCAATCGGCTCTCCTCGTGGTGCTTCCTCCTCTAGTCCTTCCCCGCCCCCTACTCTTTCTCCCCTCCCTTTCCGTCCCCTCCTCTCCGCCCCACCTTCTCCTCCTGCCCTCCCTTCCGACTCCCTCCTTTCCCCCCTCCCTTCCTCATTTCTCTCTTTCCTCCCCCTCCCCTCCCTCCCCTCCCTCCTCCCCGCTGCCTCCTCCCCCGAGGTCTTCCTCGGCCTGACGAACGGCGTGTTGCTGCGTCATCGTCAGTGGCCGGTTTGAATGAGACTCCAGAGTCGCGCCGGAGCCGTCGCCGCCGGATCTCACGCCCAGCCCGAGCCTTGCCGCCGCCGCAGCCTCTCCTGCCCCCTTCTCGTTTTCCTTCCCCTCCTCAGCAGCCCCCAGTCCCGGCTTCCTGTGCCGCCGCTTCCCTCGGCCATGCCGCTCTTCTCAGGTGAGCTCCCGCCGGGGCCTCTTCCTTCGCCTCCTCCCCAAGGCGGCTCCCCGGGGCACTAGGCCTCCTCGGGCGGAGGCCCCGGCTGAGCCCGGACTCCGGGGTGGGGGAGGCGTGTGCAGCTGCCTTTGCCCGGGGCCTCCTCGCCTCCGTCCGGGGCCGCGGCCTGGGGGTGGGGGCGGGGGGAGGGGAGGCCGAGGCGGGGAGGAGCGGGCCTTGGCCTCCCCGGCGAGGTGACTTTGCAGAACGCGCCTCGGTGTCTGTCACGCCACGCACACCGCCCGGGCCATCGCGGAGGGAGCGCGGCCGCGGTGGTGGGGTGGTATCCGCCCGGCCCGGCGAGGTGTAGGGCGTGCCGTGGCCGCTGGGCATTGGACCTGGCCTTTCCGTGACCCCCGGGGTGCCCAGATGATAATATTCCCGCTTCGTTTCTCAGCGGTCACTGGCCAGACCCTAGTGGGTGAGAGCCGTTGTCCCTTCGGGAACACCTCGCTCCAGGAGCTGGTGACCCGGGACACGTTACGTTGTCAGACTTGTGTTTATCTTGGCACGTGCAAAACCAGCCTCCTTTAAAATGGCAGCCAAAAAGGGTTTCCGTGGCTTCTTTCTGATGGCGCATCAGTTTGTGTCTGCAAGAATGTCAGGAGTTTGGCCTCCCCTCTGGGGACGTGGGGTCCGAGGACCCTCGGTGTAGACGGAGCTGTCATCAGGGCCGCCCCTTTCACCGATGACCCAAGGGACGTGGGAAGTCCGTAAGCGCGACCAGGCGCTCCCTGCGTGCGGGAGCTTGGCGTGATCCTGACAGCTCTGAGAGGGAGGGACAGGCCGAGCCACCCCGGGATTTGAATCCGGGTCTTCCCGACTAAAAGCTCACCTCTCTTAGTGAATCGCTCAGCTGTGTTCCTTTGGACTTCTTAGGAGCCCCTTCTTGATTGTAGTAACTTAAATCTCCACGTTATCGAAGACATGCTGATCAGAGGACCTGGCAGCCTTGTCACTGTTGTTGGGGGACTGGAACGTTAAACAGTTAAGTAGCGTAGATTCCCCCATTCCTGTCCTGGGTCACTGTCATTTCTGTGTATTGTACGTAGCTCCTGTAGACCTGAAAGTACTAGAGTAGCATCACATGTTGGAAGTTGTTGAAAAGGTTATAATGAAAACTGAGATATTATTTGCTCTTGAATGTTTACATACGATTTCTTATTGAAGCTTCGCAACAACCTGTGAAAAAGATAGAATTTTAGCAAACTGAGACTCAGAAACAAGACTTTTGCCCATGGGTATAAACCTTTCTAACCCTGGTATTTCAAGTGCAGAGCTAAGTGCACTAATCTAATAGTGCTGCAAATCTGTTTTTCTTTTTAATTAGGGTGTTCTTAATTTAATAAAGATGAATAATTTTTAGTTACCATATCATGTGCTTTGAAATCTATTTAAACCTGTTTAATTGCCATTTCAAGTAAGAATTCCGAATTTATATAAAGAGGTAAATACAAATTTTTTATAAAATCATTTATTTTATAAGTCTAAGGGGAATTAAAATGAACAGATACTTTTTAAAATATAATTGCTCCAATTTCAGTTTCCCCCAAAGTGAAGATCAAATAAACATTTTTGAGGGACTAGTTAGTATATTCTATAGAAAAACTAGTATATATCTGGCAATTGAAAAATAAATGCTTCTTTGTTGGTTTGTTTTGTCAGCAATTTTTTGCTTTGTACATAATTTTGTCATTTTAAATTTACATTTTCAAGTCATTATTTTTCAAAGTATTTTTTTGAGGTCATATTTTACACCCTTCTGACTCTCAACAGACTTTTTGTAAAGGTGTGAACCATTTGAGTTCTTCAGTTGTTCCCCTTCACCATTATTCTTACTGATCTAAAATACCATATAGTAATACGACTGTATAAAACCTTGCTTTCTCCTAAGAGTTTTCCTCTTTTACTCCCTCCTTCTCATCTTTATCTGTGATTCCTCCCCCAACAGTATCTGCTGTCTCCCAGTACTATAATTTGCAAGAGTGTTAGAAATTTCTATGGTAAATATTATGATGAATTGAGTTCTGTGAGTAGTTCAGTTTAATGCAGATAAAAGAGTACTAGACTAAGAGTCAGTAGCCCCAGATTTTGATATAGGCCAGCAGTTCTTAAACTGTTTCATTTCAGGACTCCTTTTATTGAGAATCCCAGAAAAGCTTATGTGTGGGCATAAGCTAATTAGCTGTGTGGACTTTGGGCAGATTATTTAAGCAATCTGGTTTTGAATTTTCTTCTCATTTTTCTTCTTGTTCCAAACTTCTGTGCCATTGTGAATCAGTACAATTGTGTTTTCACTTGCAGTTAATGTAAAATGGGGAAAAGAGAAATTTGATGGTGTGGAACTGAATACTGATGAACCTCCCATGGTATTCAAGGCTCAGCTTTTTGCTCTGACTGGAGTCCAGCCTGCTAGACAGAAAGTTATGGTGAAAGGAGGCACTCTGAAGGTAAAAGTCAATAATACTATTTTTTCCCAATACATCATAACAATAATTAGTGTTATTGGTTGATACTTGGAAACATTTCTTTGGTATTTATGGGTATTTGTTAATATATTTCATTCTGGATGTATATGTAAAATGTAATCTCTATTCTGGATTTATGGTGATGGTGAATAGGATTATAGATAATCCCAAATATATTATGCAAGTATTGTTTTGTAATTTTAAAAATTAAAATACATGTCATCTTATAGAAAAATTATTTTAATGTGTTTTTTGCCTCGTACTAAATTAATTTACCTTTTCTAGACCAATAGCAACAAAACCATGGAGAAAAAGCAAGCAGTACTTTGCAAGACCTATGAACAGATCCATATGAGACTTCCTCTGTCATGCATATCATAGCTTTGTGATTCTTCCCCAAATAGATAACCATTGTACCCAGAGGACATTCTTTAGGTATCTTAATGGTTCCTGGATATCAGTGCAATACTTGGACTGTAGTCTGTATGGACTATAGTCTGTATGTGCTGTTTCTCCCCTTTACCACATAAACAGCTCACCTCCTTTTCAAGTCATAAATATTTTCATGTTACTTCTTACCAACAAGTCATTGTTGGTAATATATTGCAGCTTATTGACATGTTAGTTATAATATTTTAGGTATTTTAGAGCACATGTTTAAGTCAGCATAGATGTGATATGGAATGGTACTTATTATTTGTATTATTTATTTTCTTCAAGGACTGCACATAAATTGCCATGTGGTGCTCTTGGGCCTTGACTATAAATTACATGGTGATAGTTATTTAAGTAGAGGAGATGATGATGTCTCAAGAAAGTTGAAAGTAATGTTCAAAAATATGAATCATTTCTTAAGTATATTAGTAATATATATAAGTAATGGAGGGAAGCTCTGATACAAGATAAATAAGATGCACTTTCTCTTCAAAGATTCTGTAGTCCAGATGGTGATTTCTAACAGTCTGTGAACAAAATAAAATTTTAAATCGTTGCAAATAAATGCAAATTAACATAGAAAACTGAGTATCTAAGCACATTTGGGTATTAGAAGTTTAAATTTTTTTCTTATTAAAATCTGAAAAACCTCAGTGAACTGGTTTAAACTGTAGGGCAATACATGTAAATTGGTTGGGAGAAAAAGGAAACTTGTTTATTTGGATTTTTGATTTTATTGTGTATGGAACTCTCAGTGAAGAAATTGTTCCTATCAGTGCATATTGGCAGCTTGTCTGCAACCTCATAGTCCAAGTTGCTTTTGCCATCTCAGAGGTTATAAAAGGCTTGCCTAGGGTCACATGGCCAACACTTCATTAGGTGGCAGAGGGATGATAGAACCTTTCACCATGAAGCTAATTCTATCCACTATGCATGACATAATATATAGTGCTTTATATAGGGGCAACTAGATGGCTCATAGAATAGCTAGGTGGCACAGTGGATGGGGTGCCAGAACTGGAGTCAAAAAGACGTTATCTTCCTGAGTTCAAATCTGGTTTCAGACACTTAGTAGCCGTGACCTTGAGCAAGTCATTTAACCTTCCTTTGTCTCAACCCACTGGAGAAGGAAATGACAAACCACTCCAGTATCTTTTTCAGGAAAACAGCATGGACAAGTATTGGCGTGCTGTGGTCCACAGGGTAATAAAGGTTGGATACAACTGAATAGCAGAGCAGGATGGGGTCTGTGTGTCTGTCTGTGTCTGTCTGTGTGTATATGTGATTGGCAGAAACTCCAGTAAATTCATGAACAGTGTTTATGTTTTTATTTATTTCAAACTACATTTTCTCTTTTAAAACTAGAGGATATCCTTAGACATTTGAAGAAAATACAACATGCTGTGAACTTGGAACTTTTTAACAGCTAAATGATTTCAATTGGGAATATAGGAATTCAAGAAGGAATTGAATATATTTTTTGATAATGGTGTATTATTGAAAGTAAAGTTAGGAGTGTTGAGGGTAATAGCTTAGATTAACTCATGTTTTCTGTACAGTAGATCCCTTTGTGTCAACATATGTACTGACTAATTTCTTGATTAATGCTGTGAACCTGTGAAAGTGTTCAGCTTGGTTCCCAGAGCTATATTTTTAGTACTTAAGAAATTAAAACATATTTTTTTTGGGCAGGAAGGAAAACCATACTTTTATTTGCTAAGTTCAAGGCAGAGTCTTTTAAATAGTTAGCTTTTGGAATGGTACATTTAAAGCATAATTCATTAAATGCTAATTTTTGTTTTTCCTGTTGATGTGAGCCACTTACTAGTATGAACATCTCTGGACAATTTTCATTTAAAAATCTTATCTCTCAGTTTTCTTAGCATTAGTGTCTTTGAATTCTTTGTGCTATTAGAAATGCTGAGTTCTGTGTAAGAAGGCAGAAGAAGGGAGATGTTTATATTTGAAGACGGGGGTAGAGGAAAGGAGATGTTTGGGTGAATAGAATACCATCTCTACTTCTGTAGGTTTTTGTTACTTCGTTTTAGAAAATCCACTTGTAGAATTGATAGTTAACAGTCAGACCAATACTGTAGGGATTGAAATTAGTTGGATATTGTGAAAGACGTAGATGCTAAAAATTAAAAATAATTATTTTTCCTTTAAAACAGGATGACGATTGGGGAAACCTCAAGATAAAGAGTGTAAGTACTAATAAGATTTCATTTCTTTAAGAAAAAGCTATTTCATTATTAAACAGATGATTGAGATACAGATAGGAAAGAAACAATAAGGATCGTTTAATCTAACCCCGATATTAAGAAATTGAAGTCCAAAAGGTCAAACAATGTGCCCAGTTACAATACTTAGTGGCAGAGCCAAGATTAGAACCTAATTTTCTGGTTCTGATATTTATTATGTCTCTTCAATTTAGTTTTCTTAGAAAAAAGGCAAAGAAGAAATGAAGAAAATAGTAAAGTGAATTTGTCAGAATTTCTGTTGCACTTTGCTTTATCCTTACAAGAGAAAAAAGGTCACCTAAATGTATAATGTAACTATAGAGATGATGGATTTCTAATACATACACCTGATATGTACACAATCCATTTTATTTCCTTATTACCCTGCTAACTAATCAGTTTCCTGAAATGTTAGAGATCCTTACTGTGTGTGGAATAGAAGACAGAGTAACCTACTAGCAGTTGTGACAAATTGGTTAAAAAATAGAGAAAAATCTAAGGAAATGGAATATTGTTGGAGTTTTAAAAGTAGATAATTAGATGCAGAGATGTAAAAAGGTAGTCTTTAAACCCATTTTAAAGAATAATGGTGTCAGATATCGAGTGTGATTTCTTAATCACTGGTTTGTTTGTAATCTCCACCCAGATGACTTTCAATATATCACCCCTAGGTTTTCTCTTGAACTTATACCAGCTGGCTATTGTGCATATCAAAGTTGATGTCCTGAAGGCATTTCCAACTTAGTATGTCCAAAATAGAATTCATCTTTGCCTGTAGCCTCCTCTGCTGAACTTCCTCAATTATTGTAAAGAGCACCATCATCTTTCCAGTCACCCAAGTGCAAAATCTTGGTGTGGTCTTTCCTATCTCACTCATATTCCATGACCACTCAATTGCTAAATCTTTTTTATTTTATTTTTTTATTTTTTTATTTCCACAACATCTCTTGTATACATCTCCTGTCCATTCAAACGTCCAACCATCTAGTTTAGGCCTTCACCTGAATTATTGCATTGACCTTCCAACTGATAACTTTATGTCATCTATTGATACTTCAACTCATCTTCTGCATTGCTACTAGTGATTTTCTAAAAGTCCAGAATTGGCCATTTCACTCTCTTAGTAGAGAGTGGCTCCTTGTTGCCTCTTGGGTTGATTATAAATTCCTCTTTGACATTTACAGCTCTTTAGAAGCTGACCCCTTACCTTTCCAGTGTTATTATGCTTATTTCCTTCCATTTTTCTGATCCAGTCCTATTGGCATTGTCTGAACACTAAGTGCTCAATCCCCAGTCTACATACTTTTTCACCTTACTGCCATGTACTCCCTCCTCACCTACACCTCTTGGAATCTGTAGTTTCCTTTAGGACTTTGCCCAAGCACCACTTTTTTCATGAAGCTTCAAAACTACCTTGTATTCATTTTGTATTATTCTTTTAATAGTCATATTCTGTGTTTTCTCTCCCATTGGAATGTAAGCTGCTTGTGGTTAGCACAGTGCCATAGTGTGTTTGTTGATCAGCTGAATCAAGTTTTATGAGATTGAGTCAGTAGTGTATAAATAGGATAAGTTATCATAGGAAAAATGACATTTCCTATTTCTGTATGGTTACAAATGCATTCATTTAATGTGGTTGAAACACCATATTCTCTAGGATGAATTAGGTGCTTATTTATTATGACATTAAATGCTCTGCAGTTAATTTCAGTTCTGCATTATGGCATGTAAAACTGAAGAAATACTTTAGAAAGTGATGACATATCTGGTATTTAGTTTTTTTTTAAAGTTTTCAAAACACTTTATATAACTTATTCTGTTTTAACTTCATAACAGTTCTATGAGATGTTTACTCTAGGAATTATATTGCCCATTTTACAGATGGAGGCTGGCTTAGAAAGGCCTATTGAGAAAAGCTAGTAATTGTCACTCTTAAGATGTGAGCCCAGGTTTCTAAATGAAGCGCACTTTTCAGTCCACCAAACTAGGTAGATTGTCCACCATGAAGTAGATTGTAGAAAATAATATGTATTTATTTTTTTAAAAAATAAATAGAATTAAAAAATTGTTTGATAGAAAATACAGCCAGCTTCTCTCCAAGTATCTTAACTCTGATTTGATTTACCTTCTAACTTTAATTTGAAACATCTGTATATATAGTTTGGTCTGGACCTTTGACTTCATCAATGTCTGGAGCTCCTACTAAGGAGCCTGTCAACAACCAGGGCATATCAGCACCTGTTTTCCACTTTATATTCTTGTAGATTTGCGTGTAGGCCCTGAAAAGATAGTGACTTGCCCAGGCTCACACAATTAGTATTTGTCAAAGGTATAACTTTTGGATTTCAAAAGAAGAGTTGTGATTAAAAGTAATTCAGCTGATCTTACATGACTTACATGTAAAAGGGTTTTGGAGACAGTTCTGAACAAGGAGTTTCAAAAATATTTTAAATGGTGGCAACAAAAGAAGTATTTAGCCTCTCAAGGTAGCTGCTTCAAGAACAGTATTCATTTGGGTATATAAATTCTGATATGCTTGTTTTAAAATGAATAAAATTAAAGCCAGTTCATTACTTTTTGTTGGGTACATCTTATAGAGTCATTTTATACCGTTAGGCTTATGAGCTGTACGTGTTTTCTCTCTTAATAGAATATAAATTCTTTGAGAGAAGCAGTTTCATTTTTGCCTTTGTATCCCCAACATCTGTCTAGCACAATGTCTAGTACATAGTAGCACTTCATAAATGCTTATTGATTGACTATAATGGAAAAGTAGGTTTAGAAGTTTATCAGTCTTTTATTTTTGTATTTTTTTATATGAATTAAGTATTACAAACAGGTATAAAACCTTCAGTTCTAAAGAGAGTTTAGAACTTTTCTTTAGAAATGGCAGGATGTTTGATATTTTTTGGATTCTAAAGGTGAGATTTCCTTTATTCACTTAAACTTAAGTGTAAAACTGTTTTAAGGGCTATGAATATTGTTACCAGACCTTTCTCATATCCTTTAACTTGAGATAATTGTCATAATTTTTATATGGCAATAAATGCCCATTTTCCAGTTAACACTTTTTTATTAGAACAGATATAGATGGTCTGTATGGTATCATTAGTTGGACCATTTTAGGAGAATTTGAAGTTGTTTTCAGAAACTGTGCTGTGAGGTCAAAAAAGTCTTTAAAAGCATGATTCTTTGGTGTATGATGCAACATTATGAGTGATACTTGATAAAATAGCTGGTTAACTTAGATAAGTGTCTTTAGAATGAATAGCAGTTTATTCTATCCATATATGAATTGTAGTAAGATTTTGAAAACAAATAACATTCTAGAGTTCTGTTTCTAAAAAAAGCATATTAGCATTTAACCACTGCAAATGGCCTGCTGAGTATGTGTGGAGGGTGAATATTTTCTTTGAGTAGGCCTGGTTAATTAGATTTTATTTTGTTTTTAAGTTGAAGTTTTATTGTTGCCTTGGGTCATTTTTTTTAAAAGAGTCTGTTCCCACAGTGATTCGTATCTTGTAACAAAGGAAAAACTCAACAGACATAGGAACTGTTAGTCTCAGATACATTCCATATGTATACACTCCCCCACATTTGAGAAGAGTGAGGTGTGCTATGTTTCATCATCTGTTTTTTTTAGAACCCTGCTTTGTCATTAGAATTAATTGGCATCCAATTGCCTTTGTAGCATCGTTTTACATTGCTCTAATTAGCTTAGTTTTAGAAAAAACTTTCATATGGGTTACTATTTTCTGGTTATTTACCTTTCTCTTTTCTTGCTTAATTTAAGGAGTTTGATGTAAAGAAAATTATTGTTTTTATATGTTGGTTATGGAGTATGGAAACCTAGGCTGTTCCATGTGGCTTCTCGCACTACTGGTTGAGGAACTATCTAGTTGTGAATTTTTTAATTTGGTGCAGTAAAGTTTTTTTCATCTTTTTAAAAATTTTTATTGATATCTTTTATTTTTATAGCACCTTTCCCTTCTCCCCATCCCAGAGAGCCGTCCCTTAAAACAGGGAATAATAAAGAAGAAAAAATAAGCAGTTAAGCCAAACTAACCAACACATCAACCAAGTCCGGCATTACATGCAGTGTTACACACCCATAGTCTCCCACCCCTGCAAAGAAGGGAGGAAGAGGGCAGGTGATGCAGTAAGTTTTACTAGAAAATAGTTACAGTGTTATATGGTACAGAAACATTTCTCACCTGGCAAATTTTAATATGCTATTTTATCTTGATTGACATAACTTGATAGATAAGTACCTTATATTTTTTATATCACAGTTTTACTAAACAGATATTAGAGTTGGGGGAATCTACCATTTCATATTTTTATACTTTAATGTAAGCCTTGGTTGGGGGTCTGATTGAGAAATGAACAAAATAATTTCTTCAGGTTTTCATACATTAGGAAAAATCTTAATTGTTTACCTTTTTATTTTACCATTTGAGTTATCTGTAGTAGCTTGACTGTTAATGAAGATTTTAGACACTTGCGAAGAATGAAAAGCACTTTATTGTTTTGAAATTTTTGTATTTGCAAAAGCCTATGTGAAAGTCAGCTTGGAAAACCTCTAGTTCCCAAATTCAATCAAGAACGTTTACATTTGGGTGCATTTCTGATCTCAAGAGAAGTAACATGTTTAGGTCTTCATTTCCTGTCTACATGTTTGATTCGGCAGCATTACATATCCTCCAACCTGTAAAGGCCCCTGATGGGACCAAGAAATGATTATAGATCTTCACATGCATTATAATTGCTCTAGAGAAGTGCATTTCTAATATTTTATAATTTAATTATCAATCCTTATTTTTCCTGATTTATAACCCAAGAGAAAATACTAACTTGATATAGTATTATCTCTTATTAACATGCATTATAGGAATGTGAAGTTGAGTAGTGAGGAAAAATAGGACATACGATTAATTTGGTAGTCACATTTCAAACAGTGGTCACAAGAAAAACTGATCATGTCTTGTATTTTTTAACTCCTCTTCATATTATAGTTCTGGATGCATGAGATGACATTGATCTAGATATACAAGTTATACTTAAACCAGAAATGAACGTGCTTTGGACTATAGGAAATGTTTAAAGAGATATTTCTGAGTGTAGGTATTTAAAGTGAAACTCGGTTCAAAATTAGTTTGTACTACAGGGAAGGTCCTAAGCAAAACAATATCTAGATGGATAAAGAGTGTAGAAGGAAGAGTAATAGATTAAGCCCAATGTCGTCTGGACACATTCACTTGAATATGTGTCAAGTTTTGTTTAATTTTAAATCCATTAGGAGCAAATGATTCCATGTCTTTCGGCATTTTCCCTTTTCCCAGTTTAACTTCTAGTAACTCTGTTGTGAGTATTACTTTATCTTGGGATTGCTGAAGTTGTTGGTTTATTGTAGTGACCATGCCAGAGTCTGCTTGCTTAAATTTTATGAACTTAATCTTATTGTGTATTTTTTTTCTTTTAAGGTAGGTTTTTTCATTCTTTCAAAGTAATTATTTAATATGGAAGATACTTCCACCAAAAATAGCTATTTTTGTTTAGGGCATGCTTATCTCTGGTGTAATAGCAACGTTTTTTATTTAAAATATCTCAGGTATTTGTATGGAAGAAAATTCTGTTCTTGCATTTTAGTTACAAGCCTGTCAGAAATAGTTGCTATTAATTTAGATGATTGTTAATTTAGTTGTTTCAGTTGTGTCCAACTCCTAATGGGATTTTCTTGGCAAAGATAATGGAATGATTTACCATTTCCTTCTCCAGCTCATTTTACAGATGAGGAAACTGAGAGAAAATGGGTTAAGTGACTTGTCCAGGTTCACACAGCCAGATTTGAATTCAGGAAGATGAGTTTTCCTGACTCCAGACCTCACACTGTATCTTCTATGCCATCTAATTGCCTTGTAATTTAACAGTATGTCATACAGGACAGTAGTCTTGTCACAGTCATATTAACTTTCTGCTTACACTGGAGAGTCATTTTTCTAAAACCATTTAGTCCTTCACAAAATTGTCTTTAAGTGTTCTTATTTCCTGCTGGTCAGGTGCAAACTCAGAAGATACTTCTATTAATCTAAGTAATTAAAAATGTTTTCCATCTTTTAGCCTCATCATGGCCCTCATCTCTTCAGAAACGAGTCCTTCCTAGACAGATCTGGACACTGGGTGTAGGAGTTAATTTAAAACGGGTTAGGCCTTTGGCAGGTAGGTGGGGCTGTGGATAGAGTGCCAGACCTGGAGTCAGGTAGATCTGAATTCAGATCTAGCCTCAGACAGTAGCTTTGTAATATTGGACAGTTCACTTAATCCCACTTGACTTAGTTTCCTCATCTGTAAAATGAGCTGGAGAAGGAAATGGTAAATCATGCTATTATCTTTGCCAAGAAAACTGCAAACAGGGTTAGGAAAAGTTGGACATGACTGAAAACAGCCAAGTGACAGCAAGGCCTTTGGTGAGGTAGGAAAAAGATTAGTGCTGGATATTGTTTTGAGAATTGGTAGTAGGGGAGTCAAGATGGTGGATTAGCAGAAAGAAGTATAGCCTAGCTTACCTACCACACTTCTTCCACAAAGATCTAGAAGACACTTTAGACTGAATTCTGACCAGGAAATTGAAGAAAAGATCACAGTGAATCATTTTTAATCAGTCAAGGTTGCTTAAAGAGACAAAATCCTGGGGACAGGGTATGGCCAGAAGCATTCTTTATACAGTATACTCTAGCACCCTGGGATTGAGAGAGGGCCAAGACTGGACCTTGGGTCAGGAAGAGATCCCAGAGTTTCCCTGAACTAACACAGGGTGCAGGAATGGGTGTTATCTGGCAGCTCTTGGATCCACTACTCAGTTTGTGGTCTGAGATCCAGGGCAGACTGGGGAGGGGACCTGAGTGAGACATGAGTTCAGAAGCAAATAGTAGCTGTGTGGCTCTGATCCTAAAAGCAGGGCAGGGACTCATTTCTAGCTTCTACCAAAAGCCTGTAGTGGAACAATCGGGATGGCCTATAATTCACTTGCTTTGAAACCATGGAGCCTCCCAGTGTTTGAGATGAGCAACGAGGAAAAGACAATAACATAAACCTGGGTCAGGAATTGACAGAGCTTAGACTAGGAGAGCAGTGAGCCAGCTTTGGTGAAAGCAAACAGAAAGATGAAAGAGGACAGAAGCCCAGTGCAGAAGGACCCCCCAGAAGTGCCCAGAGCTCAGCCCTAACATGGAAGTCAAACTGAAGAAGTCAAGTTGGAAGAATAAGCAAACCAAAACAGAATACCACCATAAAGAACTATTTTGGTAACAAGGAAGTTCAAGATACAAACCCAGAAGAAAATGATTCAAAAAACAGGCTTCATTCCAAAAATAATGCGAGCTTGGACATAAGTTCAATGGAAATTTCTAGAAGAGATAAAGCAAGAGTTAAAAAAAGATAAAGTGTGATGTTAAAAATTAAGTGAGAGTAGTAGAGAAAAAAATGGAAAATGAGAACTCTGGAAAACATGAAGAATTAACAGTTGTCGAGTTTGTGCCTATTTTGCAATAGGTAGAAAACCTTAACTCAAGAAAGTTTAACTCACTGAAAATTTGAATTAATCAAATGGAAGCTAATAACTCCTTGACACATCAAGAAGTATTAAAGTCAAAAACAAAAAGTAGAATGAAATGTAAGGTACCTTACAGCAAAAACTAATGACCTGGAAAACAGATTGAGGAAGATAATTTAAGAATCATTGTACTACTTCAAAGCTATAACCAAAAAAATGAACTGAGCTACACTTATGTCAAAAAATTGTAAAAGAAAACTGCTCAGATCTCTTAGACCAGCGGATATATTGGGTAAGATTTAACAAAGGTAAACTGAGGCAAGTCTAGCAAGATGACATTTATTAGCAGAGGCATACTGTTTGTCAGTAAATGAGTCTGTGGCCTGTCTCCATTTATGCCAAAGATATAAGCAAAAGGACAATTACCCTTTTATAGGTTTCACTGTGTGCAGAAAAAAGAAAAGGGTAGAAACAGCATAGGATTGGGAAGAACATGCTTGGTTACACAACTGAGGTGCAAGGAATAATATTATTGGTTGAAAGTTTGGTAATGAGGGCTAGCAATGACTTTTTCCTTCCCTATTGAGACTAAGAAGTGATGATGAGTCTAGGTGCAAGACAGTGGGCCAGACTTTTGGACAGCAAACCAACATACTTGAAGGATAGCTTGGTGGTGTGTGGTGTAAAGATATTAGACCCAATTGTCTTCTGTTCACAAGCGTCCCTCAGGGTCGCTTAAGTTTCTTTAGTCAAGAACAGATCAGTGATTAGCAAATGAGCAGGATTTTTAAACTTAACCCATTACAGACCAGCTGAATTATGAATTAGGTTTAGAGATGAAAGAACCATAACTTAAAGCAGTTACAGGACAAAAGCAATGAATTGTAAATAGGATCAATAAAATGATACAGGATCAATCTTAATCTTCTCAAGGGTAAAACATAAACAAAGAATCCATTGGTTGTCTTCTTAAAGAAACTCCCAAATAAAAACTACCAAGAACGTTGTGGCCAAAATCTAGAGCTCTTTGGTGAAAGAAAAAACAATTTAAACATCTATAAAGAAAAAATTCCAAGTACCAAAGAATCAGTCAGGTTCGTACAAGATTTAGCAGCCACCAAAATAAAGAAATGGAAAGTTTGGAATATGATATTCCAGAATTTATGCTTACAACCAAGCATAACTTACCCAGTAAGACAGTATACTCTTATAAGAGAATTGATAGCAAATGCAACTGTTAATGTTTCTCATTCAGCTAGACTGATAATTTATTAAGTGTTTCCTGTGGGCTAGACCCTGTGCTAAGTGCTGATGTTATAAATTCAAGAAATGAGATGCTCCCTAGTCTAAATGGGGAAAGACTACCTATGCATCAAGGGGATTTGGAAAAGTGGGCAAAGGATGGGTCCCTGTACTGCTGAGGAGGTTGAGCAGTTTAGGGAGTGAGTGAACTGGGTGTAAAATAAAGTAAGCATGAGTGGGTTTCCCCGAAATGTTGATCCTCATGAGAAACTCAGCAGTCAGGAAACTAGACCCCAAGATTGAGTCAGATTAGCATAATGAAGTTTCAGATTAGCATACTAAGAATTAGGTTTCTTACTATTTCACACTAAATTTTGTATTTCTGCACTTGTAAAAACAAGAGAAAAAGTAAAGTAAATGAAAGCATTTCTTAAGCCCATTCTGTGTACTAAAACGTGAATGTGTTCATTATGCTAAACCCTAGGTATATGAATACAAAAGTACTGAGTGACAGCCTAGTACTTTTGTTCTTCATCATCTCCTTAAATCTGTTTAATGGAAGAGACTACTTCTGGCAGGAGGAGTGTTTTGGTTTGGAAATTTATGGAGATGGAGAATTAGGGTCATAGTGATGTGGCTGATTTGATTATGATTCTGGAGCTAGGAGTAGTAGTTAAGTAGGAGATAGTGGAAGGTAGCTAGCTGAATATATCCTGGAGTAAACATGATTGGAGCTGGCCTAGATGTATCGGGAGTGAAAAAGTTAAGTCTTCAGCAGATAGAGCAGAGGAGTAAATGAAACTTAGTAGAATTAGATTAAGGACTAGCGCTATGATTTGATTTCTTCACAAGACCTATTCTGGTCATCTCTAATTTATGATCTTACTTAGAGCAGAGGTCACAACTCCAGGCATCTGGGCCTACCACCTGTTATATTTTTAAACAGTTGAAAATAATCAAAAGAATATTTTGTGATAGGAAAATATGAAAATTATATATTTAGATTTATTCCCCTAAGTAAAGTTTTGTCAGAACATGGTCATTCTGATACATTAGTTGAGACAAAGACCATATGTGGCACTCTCATTGTCACACTGCTGCACTGAGCACTGCAAATCACTGTGACACAGAACTAATAAGTGCCCACAGATTTCACTGCACCATACATTTTAATTTAATTACCAGTGCATATCCTACATATCAGAACAAGAAAAAAAGAGAAAGGTAGACTTTGAATGTCCTGCTTTTAAGGCACGGTGGAGTTTGGCAAAGTACTGTGTTATATAGTGATACTATAACTGTGCTAAAAGAATACAGTGTTTATTGACATTACCAGACTAAGCACTTATCACAGTATTCCCAACCACAGGAAAACAATAAGTCAGAAATATTTGACAATTTTTTTTTAATGAGCTTATAATCAAAGTAAGTTTCTGATTGGCTCATTTGTAAGGAAAGCAAGGAGAACTGTTTACTGTTAAGTTGTGTTTGTAGTAGCAGAAGAGATATGTCCAGAGAAAATAAACTTTTTAAGACTGATCACCTTTTGACTCAATTAAAGTCATATGCTCATGGATTGGTATCAATATTTGGTAGTATCTAACTGTGTGAGAAGATATGTATTTTCAAAAGATGGAATATGTAAAAAACTCATCAGTAATAACTGAAAAGTAGTTGGGATCAATTTTGTTCATAGGGAACACTAACTTTGAACCTCAATTAGGCAAAATGTTACCATCCCCCCAAAAAAATTCCATTCTTTTCATTAGACTGGTAATACAAAAAAAAATTCCATTCTTTTCATTAGACTGGTAATACAAAAAAAATGTATTCAATTATATTTTAAATTTCCTCAATAAAAAAATTGAAAGACATTTTGTTTTCTTATTATGTAAGTACCTACACAGTAGTCTTGATTTTGCCTCTTGGCCTACAAAGCCTAAAATATTTATTATCTATCTGGCCCTTTACAGAAAATGTTTGCTGACCCAGGTCTAGAGCACTGAGATGTTAAGTGGCTCAGGGTTGCACATAACCCTGTGTGTCAGAGGCAGCACTTGAACCCAGGTCTTCTTGGCTCCAAGGTCGGCTCTCTATCAATTATGGTACTTTGCCTTTCACTTAGTGAAACTTAAGGAATAAAATTAGGGAGAGAAATGGGAATATTTTGACATTTTGGTTCATGTCTATCTTGTATCTATTCATCCCTGTTCAGCAATACCTTTCTTCATTAGTGGAAGGGTATAGTGGTTGCTCCAAGTGTGCCCATCCTAATTTGACTATAAATATACCTTAACAAAAATTGTGAATGATAGTGAGGAAAGAAAATAAAAATTTGGATCAAGGGGTAGTTAGAATTTTGTGGCATTTATAGAGAAAATTGAACTTAATTATGTATCCAAAAAAATGCCACCCAAGTAGGTATTTTTTGACATATCCACAAACTTTTATTTCCTAGGATTTTAAATTTAGAGGTGGAAGGTATCTTAAAGATCATTTAATCCAATATCTTTCATTTTACTGCTGACAGGCACCAATTTTGTTCCCTCACCCTGAGGATAAAATGGCTTAGGGTAACATAGCAAGGCTGTGATTTGAATTCTTTCCCTCTCACTGTTCTCCACCATTACATTACACTACTCTGTCTTAATATTTCACAGGGGAAAATATTGATAGCATTAAAGCTTTTCAAAGAGTTACACATTCACTATATGTAAAGAACACTTAAACACATACTATTATGTACCAATAGACAACTTTAGGTAGAGACTAAAACTAGTTTAAATATCAGGAATTGTACTGCTTTTTTGCAATCCTTTAAAAATTAATTTCCAGGTATAAAAACAATGGCATCAAGATGGATTTTTAATGTTAAAAAATCATCTTATGACTAATGAGATGATATTCTATTTCTAATTTTTTTCTATTTTTATTCCCTTTCATCTCATTTTACTTATTATACCTTGACTCCATTTCCAATCTACTGTTTCATTGAATCTGGTTTTAGCTTTCGCTGTTTTGCAGAAATTTACTTTACTGCTTTCACTCAGCCTACTTAAATTTTTAAAAAATGGGGGGCATTAATATATTTGAGGTGTATGAATTTTTCTACTGTGGCATGAAATAGTATGTTACTCTTGGCTATTTATTGAATAGAAACATGCCCTTAAAGTTTAGGAACCAATCAATTGTCACAATCCATAGACAGGTACTTGGAATTCTTTTTATGTGATCAGCCTGGTGTTTTAAATTATTAGAATACAATTTGTGACTTCAAAGGAAGTGATTCTCATTTATGAATGGAAATAATTCTTATATTGTTAAAATTTAGCCTTCCCCAGAAGTGATCTGCTAGTTTTATAGAAGTTATTAGCTTCAGAAAATGATAGTATTTGATAATAATCATTTAAAGAACTCTCCCAAGAGAAACCAGTGATTTCATTATTGTTATTATTTTGTAAACAGGGAATGACTCTGTTAATGATGGGATCAGCAGATGCTCTGCCTGAGGAACCTGTAGCTAGAACTGTTTTTGTAGAAGACATGACGGAAGAACAGCTAGCATCTGCTGTAAGACATTTCAGATTTTATAATCTATTTGGATCACTGCTTGTCTGCAGACATTTATTAAAAATGGGTTTCAGAAAAATGACTTCTGATAGTTAACTGTCAGTATGTATGTATTCAACAATTCATAGGATTTTATTGCTTGTAAATTTGGGTTAAGCCAGACCTACTGTTGCCACATGCTTTCTGAGTTTAGTCTGCTTCTCAGTTCCATACTTCAGTACTTTCTTTTTACAGTTATATAAAACTAGTTCAGATTTTTAATTTAAATCTTTCTATCCATAGTTTGAAGTTCAGTTCTCTGACAATTTTTCTTATATGCATATATGTATTTGCTATTTTTTAAAGATAAAATCTTTTTGTATTTTATTTTATAAATATATGCTTAAATAAAAATTAATCTCAGTTCAAACATTATACTTTAGACTCCTGTGACGTACACATTTATCACTACCTAACTTTTTATGTTGTGCTTTTTACATTTTTTTAGTTTGTATTCTGTTTTTTTGTTCTCAGAATAACCATGTAAGACAATTAATATATTAGGAAATTGATGAACGGAGATATTTTAATAGACTTTAGGCCATACATCTAAGGTAAGGGTAATGTTGTGACTAGAGCCTTAGGTTTTCTGACTGTTCCTTCAAGATTTGTACTCTGACTTGTGTCAGAATACCAGAAAAAGTGGAGTATTGATATAAGATATGATTATATGGAGAATGTATTCTGATAAGTTTAGCTACAAATTGAGTTTTTAAAAGGCTAAATTTTTCTTCCAACTTTTATTATAAAATTAGAGAGATAAAGGTAGTGAAACAGTATGCTAGGAGTGCTGTTGAATTGCCAGAATTTAGACTATGCCCCCTCACTGCTTCTGGTATGCCTGGGAACATGACATATTTTTCTGTGCTTGTTTCTATATACTTAGATCTTAGAGTTGATACCTTTTCATTTTGTCTGAATATTTACAAAATCTAATGGATTTGGACTACGTCATCCAAAGACACTATTGGAAGTTGACATCTAACATATGATAAGATTTGTGGTCCAGAAATCTGTTAGATGTGAGTTTTCTGGTACTTTATGACAAGTTAGGAGCGATCTGGTCAAATTTATAATTGCTTAAAGCATGTAAAATGGGCTTGATTTAAAATGAGGTATGCATATGTTTGGTTATCAAAAAAAAAAAACAAAAACAAAAAACCCAACAAGCCTCAACTCATCCTTATTTAAAGGCATAGTAATGCTGTTTAAGAAATAAGAAAATACCATTTCAAGATACACAAATATCAGAGTGAAATTTTTTATGGAAGAATGTAAACAAGTACATTTAGCATAGGGTCCCTCATATCTTTATATTCTGTGTGTGTGTGTGTGCGCACACGCCCACGTATTTCTAAGTGTATATAAATGATTTTGGCAGATGGTATGCCATTACCTAAATGATTTCACAGTCAGTGCCAATATTTTATCATAAAAACCTTCAAGATAATAACCATATAATTGTGGAACTGATGCTAATTTTGTCGTGGACAGTTCACAAAGTATTTTTGCTATCATTGGGATGGTATATAGCCATTATATTTTGGAATAGGGATTAAATAATTGTTTTAGGTTGGCAAATTGTTGGTCTTTACCTCAGGCTGTGTGGTAATAATAATTCTAGATATTGTTCGCGAAATTAATTTAATGCTTGTCTCATCAGATGGAATTGCCTTGTGGATTGACAAATCTTGGTAACACTTGTTACATGAATGCTACAGTTCAGTGTATCCGCTCTGTGCCAGAACTCAAAGATGCCCTTAAAAGGTAAAGTTAAAGTTAGAAGTATAATTTTAAAAACAAATATTCCTATCCTGTAAATAAAATTGATATTCATCTTCTTGGAACATATGGAGTATTTAATAAGTGAAGATCAGCATTTCCATCAGTTGGACTGTTTTGGGTAAAGATATACAGTTTAAAAATACTGTTTTTTTTCCATCAGTGTAGCTTAGCTTTGACACCCTAAATTATAAATTCTAAAAATAATGTACAGTTCTTGGGAATAAATATTCTGATAAAGACTAGCATTGTTTTATGGAGGCTTGTACAATATCATATTACAGTAGAACTGAGAAGAATGAGAGAAAATAATTGTGCAGAAACGTACCCATTGCTGTAAGATTTTCACCTTCTGAGACAAAAATAGATTTTTGCATAGTGATTTATTTTATTCATTGCTGCATGGTCAGGTTAGGGACAAGACTGGAAATAATGCTTATCCTTATTTGTCCCTATCTCGGTTTTTGCAAAGATCTTTTTTTGTCAGCAATATTTGGTTGGCAGAGTGCATGACTTAGATATATAGTCATCAATGCATTTATTGTTATTTGACATAGCATGCTAATAAATTATGTTGCTCAGCTCTTGAAGTAGTTTGATAATCAGTGAATTGCAAAGATGGGGGGTGGGGGTGGGGATATGAATGCTTGAGATATGCCTTTAAAAAGACTAGTTAAGAGAACAGAATGGAGAGGAAAAAATAAAATAGTAAATAGTTTAATTGTTGTATGTCATCTTCACTGAATCCTTAACAGCTTTTTGAGAATGTTGGAGGGAGGGCTTATATACTGATTGTAGGGAAGAAGAAAGAAACTAGGTTGAACAGAAAGATATGCAGGACTGGCCAAAAGAGTTGTATACATATGGGAGAGGCTAGAGTTATAAAAAACTATAACTTGTTGTGAAATATATCAGGGATGTCTTCCTAGAAGATTGGTAGTCGTGGTCTTAAGTTGTAAAGCCAGGAAAATAAAGATTTCTTTACCTTAAGTTGCATAAGAAAACAAAGCAGACCTCTTTAATGTGACTTTGAATTAGGGTGATAAGTACACTTTACCTAACATAGAACCATCACATGCTTTTTCCTTTCTTTTTGGTCAGCAGCATTTTCATGATTAAATATCAATGCTCATTTTGATGCTTGGAAACTTGAGACTAAGTTAAGACTTCTCAATTAGTTTCCTAAAATTTGAAAATTGACAGAAGGTGATTTCCCATGTAATTCTACTAGCTTTTGATATCTAATACTCACTTAAAAGTGGTCAGAAAATAGAAAACAGTGATCTCTCAGTTTTATTTTTTATTTTTTGGCTTCAGTGATTCCTAGGTGCTACTGGTCTAGTCATAATACATAAGTACACATGATAAGCATACACACACATATCCGTATATACATTTTATTTATATATGTACATATATATATATATTTCACTGTCTCATGACTAACTTCTCATCTCTCTACAGTCATTTTAAGTCACCTGTTATACTGTTTGCCATAAGCCAAAGCATTCATCACCTAGATTAGTCCAGTGGTGAAGAGCCTTTCCATACTTAGCTATGCTTATGGTGGAAAAGCTGACTTTGTATTACTAGGACTGTACTCTTGACCTTTCTAGCTTGGTAGATCAGCCAGAATTTACGCTTCTCTAGTGTGACCTTTGAGAACAAAGAGTCACCACTTCCATAACCAAAATAAAGTCATGTTGGTAGAGTCTCTGTGGGGAATTTTTGAAAGGGACTGGGAAAGAAGTTCTTGGGATGGGAAGGCTGAAACAGGATGAAATCTCTACCATATGTGGTACATGAGATTCATTGAACTATTATGTCTCTACTAATAAGCAACTCTTGAGTACTTAGGGTATTTTTGGCTTCAAGCATTGTTACCTTCTGATAGTCTCAGAGAGCAGATAAGATTTGAAAGAAACTAAGTACTTTTACTTTCATAAGATTCTTAGGTGTGTCTTTATGTCTTGAGATAGAGGAAAGGAACAATTATAATTTTAATCTATCTTTTTCTTTCACATTCTTATTTACACAGTGTGTTAAAGGATGATGAGGCAAGAAAGGAAGAAGAGAGAAAAAAGGAGGGAGGTCCAAAGGGAAGGTGGAGTGGCTTAACTAAATTGCTGTAATTTTTATTAGTCTTCATTGTAATTTTTATTAATTGATCTTCATTGTGAGTGACAGGTTAAAGACTACTATTGTTTGTGTTGTTTAATACTTGTCTCAAATGTCACCACAGGTATGCGGGTGCCTTGCGAGCTTCAGGGGAAATGGCCTCGGCACAGTATATCACTGCAGGTTGGTCTGAGGCATGTTGTAATTGAGGATTTCTCTGAATACTTTCTACCTTTCCTGTACTTTGCCTCGTGACAACCACAAAACAGTGCTCAACGAATATCTGATTTGTTTACCTGATTATGTTAACACATGAGACACTGGAGTTGCTGTCCTAGATAATACTTAGGTTTTTTTTAAAGTCATTCAGATTATAGTAATTGGAGGAGTGTTGCCTAGTTCCTAGACCAATGCTTTCTATATTATTCTAAATGAGTTTTCTTTTGGCAAGAAATAAAGTGGCATTTTAATGTAATTATATTTTGGGAATAACATATCATTATGTAGTCCTTGGAATAATTTTCATAGATTCTAGAAAGTTTTCAGTAACCAGGTGCTTTCTGATGGACACCCTCCACTAGTTAACACAGAGCCCTGTAGGCTACATGTCAGAACTAACCTTTTTCCTTCTTTGTATTGAGGGTACCACCATCTTCCCAGTCACTCAGGCTTGTAACCGTGATGTCATTCTCTGCTGCTCACTTTTACCTTATGCGTACAGTTCATTGATAAGTTTTTTTTTTTCTACCCAAATGGCATCTATCAGGTGTCTACTTCACTCACATTGCTGCCATTCTAGTTCAGACCTTCACCACCACTTGTCTGGATTGTTCTGATTATTCTCTTTAGGCCTCCCTTCATATTTTTCCCCATTCCAATCCATAGTCCACACAGCTACCAAAATGATGTTTCTAAAGCATAGCCTAAACATACACTTAGTTCTTTTAATGCTCAGTTCAAGTCCTGAGCAAAAGGATATGATTTAAAAAGTCTTTCCTGGTTCCCCTAGATACTAATATCTTCCCTCCTGAGTTTCCCTTCCGTCTATACTGTATCTTACATGTATCGAGTTTTACATGTCTTCTCTGTTAGAATGTGAGCTCCTTGAGTTTAGAGGACTGTTTTTGCCTTTAAATCCCCAGCGCTTGCCAGCATAGGACTTAAATGTATTTTGATTGATTACTTTTTGCTGCACTGATTCAGAAGGTAGTTCTAATTGTTTTAAAACTAAAGAAGTTCCTATGTTTAAAGCAAATGTCTATATTATAGATATATATTTGTACATGCATGTACAGATAGTTCTCATTTACGGAAAGTGGGGTGTTTTGCAGACCTCCCCTTCTCCTAGGGAACTCCTCTGCAGCTCTAGGCCTCTGCGGCCAGATTGGCTTCAGTGTTTTGGTTCTGTGTAGTTGGAGGGGCTTCAGTGCCTGGAGCAGAGGACCCTTGGCTCAGGGCTGCATTACTAGTGCTTCTGCTGCCACCACCCTGGCTTCAATCATCACCCCTGTCTTGAACTCCATATGGGGTTCTGCTGCTCACCTGCAGGGGAGTGAAATTTGTGTAATGTGAACTTACAGAAAGTGAGAACTGTATACTTGGGTATATTAAATAGCTACATGTGGTTTAATTGTATATAAACGATCTGTTAGAAAGCAAGATTCTGATCACAGTTTAATTTTAATTTAGTTTACTCCTGTTTTGTACATTTCTAAGAGAATATTTTTTTTAAGCCCTTAGAGATTTGTTTGATTCCATGGACAAAACTTCCTCCAGTATCCCACCTATTATTCTACTGCAGTTTTTGCATATGGCTTTCCCACAGTTTGCAGAGAAGGGTGATCAAGGACAGTATCTTCAACAGGTAATTAGTGTAAGGCTGTTGTGGTTTTTCACTTAAGTACTTTGTGAAGTCACATTACTTAAAAACAACAGGGAGATGTCTTGGTACTTTTCATGTGATTTGAGTACGTTTGGTAAATATGAGAAGACAACATAATTCAGAAAGTTATCTTCTTTAAGGTCACAGATTGAAACATAAATTTATTTTATCTTAAAGTAAGAATCATTATCTTCTAGATAGAATGTACAGACTTGCAAGAAATTGTAAGAAGGTAAGACCATAATCATTGTCTAGATCTTATTCATAATTCTTACTGCATTTCCATTCATAGGATGCTAACGAATGTTGGATTCAAATGATGCGAGTGCTACAACAAAAACTGGAAGCTTTAGAAGGTGATTCTGTTATGGAGGTAATTGAGTTATAGTAGTGATTATATTTAGTTTTGTCTCTAATTTGTTTATTTTTTTCCTCCAGAGGCTTTTGAACAAATTATTTTTCATCTTTTTGCAATTGAATGGACATTTACTTCTTTATTCTTTTAAAAACTCTTTGTTCAGAGTGCCATTCAAAATGTATGTCCAACATCTACATGACCAGTTCCTGTTCTCAACATTTTTTACATCTCTTTCCATTCCCATTTACATTATTGCTTCTTAACTGGATTATTGAAATAACTTCCTAGTTTCTCTGTATTTCTAGTCTTTCCCTGTACTATTCTCATACATTTATTGCTTGAGTAATCTACCTAAATCACAGCTCTAATCGCACAACTCCCTAGGTTCAAATTCTTCGGTGACTTTTTATGTATAAGACTCCAAAATGGTTTTTACATTTTAATCTGTAATTTTGACCTGTACCTGCAAATAGTTCCTACATATTTGCTGTTCTGCAGCCAATCTACACACTTTACCAATCCTGCCCTTTCTCACTTCCATTCCTTTATTTACTTTATAACTACAATTGATTAATTAGCTACTTTGCCTGTTATCCTTATAAGCACCTCAGGGCTTCTTCTTCTAGGAGACCTTCCCTAATTTTTTCCCTTTCCTTCTCCCTTCTGTCAAGGGTATCTCATAACACTCCTTATATTATTCTAATTTGTAATATAATTATTTGCTATTTCTTTGTACTGTCCTACCATAAGGACAGGGGACATTAGGGACATTCATCTTTAAGAGCCCAGCTCTCTTTATTGTTCCATTCATCCAGTATCTGCTTAATACATGTTTGTTCAAGTGGACAGAATTTTAAATGCAAAGTATTGCTTATCTGTATTCAGTAAATAAGTTGAATCGATTCTCCTCATATTTTTGTAATTTAATGCTTTTTCATAGGCAATGTGGGTTGGATTGATGCATTTAAAAATCTGTAGAAAAATTATATTTAAAATTAATGTTATTAAACATGGTTGTATAGGGGGAAGTGTATTTTAGCATACCTTGTGTAAAGTACAATATTTATTTGATTATTCTTTTATTTGCAGACAGACAATACATCACCTGCAGCAGCAGCCCAAGCACCTTCTAAAAAGAAAAGTTTAATTGATCAGTTCTTTGGTGTTGAATTTGAAACTACGTATCCTTAAGAAAGATTGATTTCAGAAACAGTGATTCACTAATATAGACATAATGAAAGGAGAATAAGGTGAAGAAAAGAAGAAAAAAATTGAATAGGCTGTTACATTTGAAGAAGGCAGATTTTTTGAGTTGGCTTCTTGGTTTGCCTGAAAGGGAGGGGGTCATATAATAGCAATTAGGAATTTGGAAAGCGATAAACATTTCAAGCATGTGAAGTTTCGGTAAAGTTCATTGAACAGTAATATCTTTTTGGATCATTTTACCGATTATCTTGATGAAAAACCTATTTTTCAGTTAACATAAAATAGTTTGGATCAAAGTAGGTGGTAAGTTTAGAGTTTGTGGTGAGTAAGGGAAAGACTTGAAAAAAAAAATCTTAACACTTTTAGGGGGGAAATGGATATTTTGTTATGTCCATCATTTTTCCACTTAAAAACAGTTAAACAGAACTGCCTAACTTTGTGATTGCAGCTGACACTTACACGTTCCTTTTTGTTTTTTTGAGTTGGTTATTTCTTAGCAAAAAAAGGAAGCCTACATACTTTAATTGTATTGAGACAGCTGAAGGAGCAGGGAGAATTGATTTGGGGCAATTCAAGGCTGCCTGTTCTCCTGCACTGTGTTACTGTGAACATTTTAACAGTTTTTACTCACATCATTATAAATTTAGTGAAAATATTATTCTCTAGAGCCTTGAAAGGATTGCTTTTTTCTTTCTATTATTATGAGAAGTATAAATGATTAAGATGGTAATAAGGAATTGAGGTATGAACTAGATTAACAAAGGAACATTGGATGTGAAACCCAAAATCTTGAATTTTAAAAGACTAGTGATGTCTAATGCTGATACTATCAAAATCAGCAATTTTATTAGTGTAGTGGAAAGACTGGGTTTTGAGTCATCCATAGATTCTTGTCTCAACTGTGTGGTTAACTGGCTATGTAACTTCAGTCATGTCACTTAATCCCTCTGGGCTTCAGGGTCCACCTTCCAGGGTTGTTGTGAGGATTGAACAAAGTAGTGTCTAAGGTGCTTTATAAACTGAAAAGGCACATCAATAGCAATTATTTTTATTTGAGAATCTAACAGCTTAATTCAGCAAGGATCCTGTGACATGTGCCTTAACTTATTCCATAAAGCATGAAGTGTACAGAGGCTGAAGAAGAGGAAGCCACCAAAGGGAAGGAGAACCAGCTTCAGCTCAGCTGTTTTATCAATCAAGAAGTCAAGTATCTGTTTACAGGACTTAAATTGGTAAAAAGAAAGATTTTTGGCACTGACTTGGCAGGCTTCAACCACACCTCTTTATTATGCAAAAATACCTATTCCTACATCTGAGCTTGGTTTTCTGATAGTTACATGTTACATGTATAGTTACATAGTTACATGTCATCCCTGCTCCTGTCATAAGGCAGTCCTTAGATCAGTTCTGTGCAAAGGTTTGGGGCTCCATTTAGTTGGTGAATGGAAGTAAAATAGATACTATTTTTTTCTCATTAACACCATTATAATTGTAGGCTGCATTCCTGAGCAAGGACTTGGGAACAAATAAATAATGGTTAGGATTAAAATATTATAAAAGCCAACACAAGAATTTTGAAACATTTATAATAGTAAAATTTTTGTATATTATTAAATGGGCATTAATTATAAAGGCATATATCTTAGAGCCTGTATGTATGTAGTTCAACATTTATTAAGAAATTACTTCTAATAGCATTTAATAAACCAGACCCTGCTTTAATAACTTGTTCTTTTGGCAGTACCAAATATTTTAAGAGGTAGCTTTTTCCTTTTTTTTTGGATGGTTCTTGTTATTTGAAAGGTTTCTTAGGTTGGGACAAAATTCTCTTCTTTCCCCTGAAGAGAGATGTAGAGTGTGGTCCTTCATGCTTCCAAGCTTGACCATTTTATTCACTCTTTCTGTTAGTTAATTCTGTTACTATCTTTAGTAAACATCTGTGTGTTCTGTATGAATGATTATACAAGGTCTTCAGTTTAGAATTTTAGATTTGGAAAGAATCTTAGTGAGCATTCATTGAAGACTGAGGGTCAAAAGTCAGACCATTTTAAGTGGCTGAACAGGATTATAGCAGTTTACAGCAACTAGATCATTTTTCAAAACAAAACATGGTCCTATTTAAATACTTGGAGTCTTTACCAAGAATTTTTGGGTTCTTTGAATCTAGTTATCTTCATCTTCTCTTTCTTTAGCATCAGTCTCCAGCGGGTATCCTCTGGCGTAGGGGGTGGAAGTGTGGGTGATGTTGGGTAGGAAGCTGGAGTAGAATTATCTTGCCTTGCCTTGTGGATTGAGAGGGTAGCAATAGGGTTGGGGAAATTAAATGTGGATTATATGCATAGGCTTTTAAATTGTTAACTGTCTGTTGACATGTACCCCCTCTCTCCCCAAGTCATTTCAAGGGCCCTGATGCAATGATTGACTAAAGGTGATGAGAAGTGAAATGTAAGGTATTAACTGGAGAGAATAATCAAAAAATGAAGTATAGCAAAATGGGGACTAACTTCAGAATGGTGTTGCTGTCTCCTTTCTAATTTTATAATAGGGAAAACAGGTCTGCTTGATATATTTAGGTTATGATTAGTAATGATAGGTAGAGTACAAGAGTGATGGTGTTAAATCAGATTTAGTAGGCATACCTTGATTTATTAAGATGTTCCTGAAAAGTTGAATGATACACTTTTAATTTGGTGAATATAATCACTTTATTCTTGGCATCGTAACTTCAGAGTTGCTATTTCCAATTTGTGGTTTCTTCATTTTGCCAATGATTTCCTGATGTTAAAATTTTTCTGCCTTTTAGCTTCTTCAAAATAGCTAGGGACTAGTTAGTATTTGTAGGTACTTCAATTAAAGCAGTTCCATTTGTGTTGTGGATAATCCTGTAATTCAAGGGTGTGGAACCTGTGGCCTTGAGGCTATATGTGGCCTTCTAGGTCCTTGGTTGCAGCCTTTTGACTGAATCGAAGTTTATTCTGTGAAGTTTGGATTTAGTCAGAAGGTTGTGCTAGAGGGCTAATTCATTTGTTTTCTAAGTTTGACCTTTGATATAGTATTTTCTTACAATAGAACATTTGTGTACCAGTTACCAATTTTGATTTGGGAGGAAAAAAAATCACCTTCATATAAAAAAAATTGTCAGAAAAGCAACCATCCTCATTCTTTAAAATACCTTTTCAATTCTATCATATTCTTTTATAGAGACTTCAGGAAGAAATCACCAAGCAGTCTCCAACATTGCAAAGAAATGCTTTGTACATAAAATCTGTGAGTATAGTGGATTTAGCTTTGAAATTTTTGCAGTTTTGTAACGTTGACAGTTCTCCAGGGTAATAATGCTGTGTTTGGGTAAATCTTTCTCACTGTCAAGGAGTAAACAATTTGTTTTTTTAAGAAGTGAATGACTAATACAGTCTTCTGAGATATAATGCCACTTCTCCTTTTTCCTCAGTCCAAGATTAGCCGGCTGCCTGCTTACCTTACTATTCAGATGGTTCGATTTTTTTACAAGGAGAAGGAATCTGTGAATGCCAAAGTTCTTAAGGTTAGCTGATATAATAAATTATTTATATTGCCAAGACTAACTTATATTTGGGCAAGTGGAGAGTAAAAGAACTTATGCCTAAAGACCTTTTCCCTGTGGGAGCAGTTTCTCCTTTGTCTTCCACTTCACATTCATCAGGGAACAATTCATCTAGAGATGTAACCAAGGGAGGAAGTGGGGAATGGTGTGTGTCTGTGTTTACATACATACATACACATACTCCGACTGCCTTTCTACTGCCCTAGTCGTTCACCTGCCTGTCATTTGGGGAGCCCCTGCGCTGATGCCACAATGGAAGTGGGAAAGGGACTGTTTATAATGCCAGGAGCAGTGTGTTCCTGGAATAATAAATTGGAACTCAGAATGCATTTTTTTCCGTAGAACCAGTGTTATGTTATATTTGCAGGCTATATCTCATTCGAAGAACTGTCAGAGCTTTATTTGTAAAATACGTGACAGTCAAAGCCTCCATTAAAAGCATCCTGCTCAGATACCTTACCTTGGTTAGGAGGTGACCCTAGGTCCATGAAGGATTTGCTAGTAGAGTAGAACTTTGATTTTGGAAGGTCCTACCAAGGTAGAAAACTCTCAGATATGTGCACAGCGATGAATCTGTTGTGTGTATCTAGTCTGAGAACCTAACTAACTTGTGTTTGAGACGTTCATCACCAGTTTGGTTTGGCCTGTAGGGTCATTGTTGTTACTGATTTTTTTTTTCCCCAAACCATAGCATCTCCTAAAGACCATCTACTGAGATGTAGAGGGATTGTGATTTGTATTGGTGAATAATATACTCACCAAAAGAATACCACATATTTTTAAAATATGGGTCAAATAAGCTTTTGTGAGTTGGCCTAAGGACCTAATCCTGTGAATGATATTGTTTGAATAACTGAATAATAATATTTTTGTGGGAAAATTGTATATGCCCAATTTTTTTTAAGATGGGGGCAATCTATGCTGATAACCCATTTTTTGGAACATGGCATTTATCTTAAAGAATTGCAAATGTGTGTAGAATACTAATTCTCTTACTTATTTTAGTAGTTTAGATTGGGAGGAATAAAAGGTAAAATGATGAAAATTCCTTTTTTTAAGAGGACAGAATCTAAATACCACTCTAACCCCAAGAAAATAAAATTCCAAAGCAAAAAGAATTATCTTCCCAATCATTTATTATTTTTGTACTTTTCTCCCAAATGATTTTTATATTAGACTTATGTTTTATTTTAACTCTCAAAAGTATGAATTTTAAATATTTTGGTAAAGGTGAGCTCATATTATCAAGACTTCTACCCTTCTTCCCCATTCTATTTCTGTTGATTTTTTTCTAACAATTTTTACAGTATCCATTCACCTTGCTCCCCTCCCTGACCTTTCCTGTTTTTATACATAGGATGTTAAATTTCCTCTTATGTTGGATGTATATGAACTATGTACACCAGAACTTCAAGAAAAAATGGTCTCCTTTCGGTCAAAATTCAAGGATCTAGAAGACAAAAAAGTAAATCAACAGCCAAAGACAGTAGGTTTATTTTTTGATATTAGTTTAATATTTAAAATTCAGGGCCAGCAACTACTGCTAACCTTTAAATTGACATCAGGTGGAACCTAACCTAAAATTAGAAATTGAATGTGCTTTATTTATATGATTTATATTGGTAAATATATCTGACATATTCCTTTAAAATTTTTTTTTTACATTGTTAAAGTAAGAGACAAGGACTATGAATCTGGTATTTGGTCATGTGGTGTATTCCATCCCTTATAAGTACGATATGTTTTTTTTATTCCCATACTATCTGCAGCTTATAATTTATGTCTCCTTTCTTCTGAGGTTCTCAAAGCACTTCACAGAAACTCACTTAGTCCTTTCAACATGCCTGTAAAATAGGTATGTTATGTTGTTTTTCCTTATACAGTATAGGATTATCCCCATTTTTACAGATGGAAATGAAGGTGTAGAAAGTTCATTCATCCAAGGCCACTGAGCTCCATCTGCTGGAATGCCATTATCTTTAAAATCATAATTTTGTACAAATTATTGATCATAAAGTGGTCTGTTTTCTTGGTATATCTGTATTTGTATAGATATCTCTGTTTATATGTTGTAATTGTGTGTATGTTTTGTTCTTGTAGTTTTTATATAATGAAAATATACTTAAACCTAAGTCTTTTGAAGGTAGCATGTATACCAACTGAACTCAACCAGATTGTATAGATGAGAACTTTTCTTTCTTGGAATATAAAAGACTGTTCCATAGATGTCTTCACTATCTTAACTGGAGCTGGTTTTGAAGAAAATTATAAACAGTCTGAAACTGTGATTTGGCTGCCAGGGGTTTTGTTTTGTGTTCCTCTCATTTATTGACTAACTTGGGAGTTTGGGCACATATTCCTCATCCCCACCCCCACTTGCCTACGGGTAAATATACTGTGCCTTTTCCAGTATAAATACAGTGTATATGTTTCCTGTTTCCAGCCAGTGGCCATTACTATGAAATAACATTTTTTAAGTGCTTTGAGTTCTTGGATGAAAGGTATAAAAGAAGTAATTACATCTGTTTCCATTACTAAAGGAACATGATTTTACCATTTAAAGGAGAATTTATTTTCACAGACTTGATTTTAGGCAGGACAGTTATGATACCTTTATTTGTCCTGTGTAAAAAAAAAAAACCAAAAACTATACTATCTTCCAGAAATACTAATGGTATTTATTGGACTATGGTTTCCCAGTCAGATGGTTTATTACAAACATGTAACAGGATTCTTCCATTCTAGACCACTGTTTTTTGGTTTTTTTGTTGTTTTTTTTTTGTTATTGTGATTTTGGTTTCTAATTGATATTTGGGAATATTAACCCTGGTAATTTATGATTCAGAATCACAATATCTTTTTCTTTACAGTCTAGCAAAAGTGGTGGTGCACAGAAAGAAGTTAAATATGAACCATTTTCTTTTCCTGATGGTAAGGGAAACTTCTTTCTGATTGCTTCTGTATTTGCAAACAAAATTACTTACAGAGGTCAGCTACCTAGACTAACCTTACTTTTGCTTACTACTTCCCAACATGAATTCTGTGTTGAAGTTGAAAGAGTCTCTTTTCCCTTCCCCCATATTATGCTTATTTCCCACCTTTGTTGACATTAACAAACTAAGAGGAGGGGCTATCTTCTTATCCCTTCCTTTTGTATCTCCATTATTTTTGGTAGCTTTCAGATAAATGCACTTCTGTATTATTGTTTGTTAGTAGTGGTATAGTACACAGCTAAGTTGCAGTGACTAGAGCCCAGGACTTGAAATCAGGATTTGAGTTCATATCCTGTCTCATATTCTTCTTAGCTGTGTGATCCTGGTTGACCTCGCTAAACTTTAGTTTTCTTATCTGCAAAGTGTGAATATTGGCACACATCTCACCAGGGTTGTTGTATGAGATGAGATAATATGTGAAGCGCTTTGCAAATGTTGAAGTGTTAAATAAATGTTAGCTATTATTACTTATAGTTATCTGTGTATGTTATTCACTATGAGCTCTGTGAGGGAAGATCTTACTCCTTCTTAAACTTGGTATCTTCCCCTAGCTCAGTGCAGTGCTTATTAGTACATTGTAAACTTAAATTTAGCAGACATTGTTTGGATTTTTGTTGGCCAGTTCCTATCTGTCACTTTGTTTAAGACGTCTTTCTCTCATGGCTTTCTTGGTTAATTTGATGCCTCTTCCATTTTGGTAGTCTCTGTCAGAGGTGTCAGACATACGGGCTGTGGGGTCTACATGGCTCATAACACTTCAAATATGGCCTGAACTAAATTAAAATATAATTAGGAAGTATTTAACAAAACATATTAAAAAAAGGGAGAGAAATGGGAGTGGTTTTTCTAAGTAAGTATGTGGCCTGCAGAGATTCTTATATATAGTTTAGTGCCTCCTGTTTCTATTTGAGATTAACACCACTGGTCTATACTTTATGTTCTAAATTCTCTGTTGTTTTGTATCAAAATGCTTATGATGATGGTGATAGTAACAGCTAACACATAGTGCTTGTTTTGTGCCAGGCTCTGCTGAATACTTTACTATTATTAACTCATATGATCCTCTGGGTACAGATAAGGAAACTGAGGTAGAAGTTAGGTGACTTGCCAAGTCTCACACAGCTAAGTTTCTGAGACTGGATTTTAACTTAGGTCTCCCTGACTCCAGGCCCATCACTATTTACTGTGCCACCTTGCCCCATATATTCATTTACTTTCTCATCTCTGTGGGTACACTTTTCTTTTTTTTTATTTTAGATATTGGCTCTAATAACTGTGGTTATTATGACTTACAAGCAGTGCTAACACATCAGGGAAGGTCTAGTTCCTCAGGCCATTATGTATCATGGGTGAAAAGGAAACAAGGTAAAATATTCCATTTTTTAAAACTGTAAAATAATTGGTTGGAAATTATTGGTGTCTATTTTCAGATCATTGAAAGGACTTTTATAATTATATACCTCTCCTGTCTCTTTTGTTATTTAGATGAATGGATTAAATTTGATGATGATAAGGTCAGCATCGTTACACCAGAAGATATTTTGCGGTTATCTGGTGGTGGAGATTGGCACATAGCATATGTCCTATTATATGGGCCTCGCAGAGTTGAAGTAATTGAAGAAGAAACTTCACAATAACTATCATCTTAGCTATCTCTGACTAGGTGTGGAATAAATTTTGTTTGTTGATCATTTTTAAACCCCACAACTTTAGAAGAAATTTTAGGTGGTTCTACATGGTTTCCCCGCATGTGGAGCCACGAGGGTGAAATCAGAAATTTGTTCCATGTTTTAAAAAACAAAACTAAAAACAGGATTCACAGAAAAGAGTTTATCTTTGGACTCTGCTACCCCTCTATAAAAGTAGCAAGCAGGAAGACTTTTTTTTTAAAGGTTTATTTCTTGTGTAATTTTTTTTTAAAAATTCTAAATGGAAATGCCTTTCAACCACTACCTTCTGTCCTAGTGTTTTAATTTCTTTCTGCCTTTTCCAGCCCAGGATTCAGCAATCAAATATTTATTGCACACCTATTATTCCATCATTTGTTGTTATTCTTGCATGGTTCAAACCACCATTCAATAGCTGCCCATCCTTTTGCCTTATCTAACAAAGTTTTGCCAGAAGGTGGAAGGGAGAATGTTGCCCTT
>CM053773.1:54613685-54693222 GCA_028658325.1 Potorous gilbertii
ATCCTTTTGCCTTATCTAACAAAGTTTTGCCAGAAGGTGGAAGGGAGAATGTTGCCCTTGTTGTGTAACTCAGTGCTGCTGCCCATAGCCCATGGAAACATGGCTACAATCAAGTGTTTGTCCAGCCTGACCTGCTGACTCAGTCTGTTCTGTTGCTGGCATTTCATGACTTCAAAATAAATTGTGATCAATAACAGTACATATGACTATGGTTTTCTGCGTTTTTAGTGTGTTTATACATAATCTTGTTGCTGTTCATCACAGTTATTGAGCTCTTAAACAAATAATGGCTATTTTTTTCTCCAAGAGGGTCTTTTAACAGAAACAGGTTTTTTAGGGATTCGTCATTTTTCAGAATATTTGACTGTTGCTTCATTTACATCCTGATTTTCATTCTGATTTTCAGTTTAAAAAAAATTACAAGTAATCATTTCCACAGAAGTTGACTGCAAATAACTATGAGGATCTGGGTTCATTTCTTGGTTTAGTAATGAAAAAATGACCATAAAACGTATCTTAAACTTGTCATAGCAATGATGTATCTGAGATAACATTGTTTCATTTTAGCCTCCATTTCAGTAAATTTTAATTAGCCAGTCCTTCACTTAAAAACTTTCTTTAGGCTGTAGTGCAGAGGTTCCCAAAGTGGGGAATACCACCCCCTGGGGGGTCCTGGAACAATCCAGGTGTAATTAGGCGGGGCATTGAATAAAAATAAGGAAGTGGTGGAAGCGTAAGGAAGGAAAGAAGAAACCATTTGTACATGTTTTAACTGTTGTATAACAGTTAATCGTAGTGATTACATTTTCCAAATAAACACACAAAATGCAAGTTTTAACTCATCAGTGGTCAAGTCTGTTGAAATGTCTTAGCAAGCAACTGTTAGCAGGCGAGCAAGTCATGTCACATATTGTTGGGAAGTCTACATGCATTGGAAGGAATAGGTACATGTAATGACTTCTTTACAATTTATACTATATGGTTTCATGACACAATACTGCATCATCAAAATTTCAATGCAGGGAAAAACCCCACAAATTAAAATTATTAAATTTAAGATGCATCGTTTTAAAAAAAAAAGATTTGAAATACCAACTTCAAAAAAAAATTAAAGGGTTAAAGAAAGTAGATTTCTTCCTGGGGATGCTGAGTAACTTTTTTTTTAAAGGAAGCAGTAGGCCAGATAAGTTTGGGAACCTCTGCCCTAATGAAACTGATTCCTTAGTGTTTTTTGTATTTCCGTTTATCTCTACTTTGATTGATTAGTCTCTTGACAAAATACGTCATTCACACTCAAGTTACTTTTCCCTCCAAAAGTATTTCCCCTTGCTAGGTTCATAACTATGCTGGGATGGTACCTTAGCCCCAGCTGGAAGTTATACCCCTTCTCGGTGGATTAGGTGGGTGGTGAGGGATTTACTTAGCAGCACTCCTGAGAACTTTGTGTTTGTCCAGGACCACTAACAACTTGTATTCTCGAATGCCGTCAGGAAGCACTTTGTAGGACTCAGTAAAGGAAAAAGGAGAGGATGAGGTCCCAATGAGGATGAGAATAAAATCTCCCTGTGAAACTTTCATTGCTATAAAAATTCCTGCAACCAACCTCATTCCATACAAGATTCTTTTCCCTGTTTTATGTATTTCATTTTACCCAAACACAAAAGGTCAGAAGGCTAGAGCAGTTAGTACATGCTTTACAGTGAGGGAAAGTCAGATTTGTAATGGTTCTCATTTGATTCTGAGAACAACTTTGTGGCTGATAAAAGGCAGGTATTTGTCAATCATATGAGAACAGAAAGCACATTAAAGGTAGAACAGGACTGCCAACATAGGTATTGATAGCTAGGAGACTACATTTTACTAGATAAGGTGACTTTGGTTAAGATGACTGATTCAAATTGGAGAATTTGGTAAACTAAATTTGTTAATTTTAGCCATTGGTGTTTCCTATTGCAAAGCAGATTCAGACTGTATTTCATTTGATGATATAAAATGTTTCTTTGTTCAGAAGGTCAGTGCAGTCCCACAGTGTAAATACAGATGTTAGCCAACTCTTTAAATAACTGCTCTTCACTTTGTGTTAAAACATTTAAAGCTACTATGTAAAGACAGACATGGGGGGGGGGGGTTAAAAAAATCAGCTTACCTCAAGACATACAAATCTAAATTACAGTGCTGCTGGAGTAAAGAGCAGGAAATGATCCTGTGTAACGTCCTCATTTTGCAGATGAAAGTGATTTGACTAAGGTCACAGAACAGAGCAGGGATTGGAAGCATACCCTGGAACAGTTAGAAGGGTCATCTGGAGGATTACCTGATTACTGTCACTGCCTTCATAATTGTCATGAAAGCCAGGGGCATTCAGATATTACCTACTTCCTATTTCCTTGCCTTCAATATGACCATTGTTTTGGGAACCATGTTGAAAGAGCTGGTTAATTTAAGAGAAACTAAATGGAAGTGTTTACAGAATAACTCAAGTAGCACTTTGCAGTGAAGAAACCAGTCTAACCTGTACTGCTATAGAGCCAGATTCTGTGGTGTAAATGTTAAATGGTATTTACTATGGGAGCCCTAATAAAATCTTGTAACCTTTATGAAGGACACATTGCCTGGCAGGTCTAGATTTTCTATTTTACCACTGAAAATGTGGGCTTACAGGTCTGTTTACCCATTTAACCTAGGGAAAAAAACTGTTTACATTAATCTATGGCTATTTCCCTGTCATATTAGTTCTCTTTTTCAATCTTACCATTAGGTACCTGAGGAAAATAACCTTATAAAATAGGTGTTTGCATGCATGTTTTGTAGGCATGATTATCCAGTTAACAAGATAATTAGAGTTTTCCATATTAAGATAAACATGGACATTGTTTCACTGTCATTAAAGCAGTAACCAACTGTTCACAAATGATATAAAAAAATGTTTATTGTTTACCAAAACAAGTGGATCTCTTATCAAATGCTGCTTGGTAACAAAAATTTTATCACAGTTTTAATTAAAAAAATATAATAACAAATAAGTTAACTACTTGTTTCAGTGTCATTAGTTAGACTTTCTGCAAGGTCACTTAATCCAGATTTATTTAATGCATTAATGAGATTCTCAGGTGTTGCATGTATCCTCTCTTGGTCCTGCCAGGCAACCAACAACTGCTTAGCTCTCATCTTCATATCTTCACTGTCAGATTCAATCTGTCTTATATCAGAGTCTTTCATTTCTAAGTATGGAGCCAGTATTTTCCACTGTTCTCCCAGCTTGTTAGCAAACAGCTCTATTTGGTCCCCTGTTACAGGTTTGTCAAGCTGAACATCAGGACCTAGAAAAATAGTAGGAAAAGTTAAACAAGATTCTGTTTTTCAAGGGCATGCTGAATTATCTTTTCTATGTATTCAAAATAATGGCAATGCCATTTGCCTTATTTACAAAGATTTGTAATAGTCTACAGCAGAAGGTAGGAGGAAAAGACTAATAAGCAATAGGAGAGACACCCCCATTCATTTTTAGCCTAATCTTCAGGCATACAAATTGAACTCAAGTTTTTAGAAATCACAATAATTACAGATAGGGTATTCTCTGAAAGTTAGTTATTAATCCAAATTAGACTCTACTTGCGAAGATTAAATCAAGTTTTCATTATAATCAGTAAACTTCTTTAACTTAGTCTCAATTAAAAATAGGCTTTCACTGCCTTAGAAATAAATCATTTCTATTTTTTTGTGTAAATTTTTAACCATTACTTTTTACAAACATAAAACCTCTAAAAATTAATTTATTGCATCAAATGTACTTAAATTTTGGTTTCTATTTCAAGTTTTTCTATGAATAAAACTTCTCAAGTTCATTTGGGGGGTTGTTTATAATTTCCTTACTAAAAAAAATGATCATGTACTTGAGATAAAATGAATTACTCAAAAGCAACAAGCTCAATGATAGAATAGATGTGAAATCAAAGAAAGTTTCAGTTTTTAACAAGCGCTGAAAAGACAAGTTAACACTTACTCTCATTATTTTCCTTCAGTAAAGCATCATTATCTTCCTCATCTTCATCTTCACCTGTTTTTATTTCTTCAGAAGGAGGCTAAAATAAAAAAAATAGTTCTTCTAAAGTTACTTTTAAACTAAAAAAAAAAGTCCTTTTAAAGTTACTTGTAAACAAAATGTACAGAAATTTTGAAGCAGTGAAAAAATATGTAGTCAGGAGATTAGAATTCAGGATCTTTACTCCCTAGTTAGTATACTATACAGTGTATCTCAGTAAAGTAAAAAGATTTGTAGTGGGGGAGAGGGGGCAAAACAGGAGTTACACTTGAGTTTTTCCTTCTTTCAAGTTATTAAGTCTATCTTAAAAGTACTCAAAGAATAGCAAATGTGATCTAGCTACTCACACTTAAAAAGATAATCATGTAAAAGAGGTGAAATTCCCACTGTATTTTGTATTCTGCCTTACACCATATCTGGAACACTGTTCAGTCCTGAATCCCACATGTTAAGGGCATTGGAAAGCAGGAGAAATGAGAGGGTGGCTAGAATGATGAAATGGCTTTAGGGAGCAATTAAAAATTTGTCCTGGAAAAGACTTAAGGGGAGGGAAAGAAGGGATTCAACAAATACTACTTGAGTTCCTACTAAGGTGAGGATAAAAAAAATCCAAACAAATGATCAAATGCATCTGCTGGTCCTCAAGTATCTGAAGGGTAGTTGTAGAATAACCAACCACCTGATCATGTTTAGCTATAGGTTAGATTAAATGGCCTTTGAGAATCCCTCCCAGCTCTTACATATCACAAACTTGCCACTATATGTACAAGGGGAATTAGGTTATTTTTTAATTATCTGTCTCTAAGAGATAGGTAAGTTAAATTATGGTGCTACAAGAACAAATAGGTTCATAATGTGTCTAGAATTGACTGGGAATGTAAGATTGTTGATGACAGCATATTTTTGCTATTGCACAAGTGTCTGGTACTTGGTAAGTATTTAATAAACATTTGTTGAATGAATGGAAAGCACAAGGTGAATGAAATATATGGATAGCTCAGTCATCTGAATCTATGCTAGAGGCACAATAGAGAAGTTATGTGGTTTCTGTCTGAATTTAAGGAAACAAAAGTAAGTTATTGATTTCTGCCTGAATTTAAGGAAACAAAAATAAGTTATTTGGGTAAAATTTGTAACAACAGGACCATAATAATCCTAAATGATTTTATGAGATTTTAAGCTCATGGTGTAGTAAGTTTTCAATAAACATATAAATGGCATATAATAGCATAATCATATAACTAGCATCTTACAAGTTGTTTTGAGGGCTTTGCAAATCAGTATTTAAAGTACCTATATGAGTTATCACTGGTTTTATTTACACTAATGAAACAAATTTGGCCATTAGGTAATACAACTCAATACACATGGAAATGATCTTAGGTGAGGAGAGGTTGCAATCTGCACTGCTGGAGGTAGAACCCACAACGATGAAGTCACAGATCCTTCAAGCAAATAAATAAAAAGTACTACAGACACTGCAAATTTAACACTTGAAGGAAAACGATAAAAACAAAAGTACTTACTGGCAACTCCTTGGCTAGTTTTATAACCATATTTTCTAGATATTCTGGTAAACTTTTAAACTGCTGGTTGGTTGGTTGGAAAAAGTGAGGACTACGACGTGCTAACAGCCTCAGGGCTCTCCATCCATAATTGGAGTTGTTCACAGCCCTATAAAAACAAAATGGATGATAATTTCATCATTTATGGTTAAAATACTAAAGTACATTGACACTCCTGTTCTCATTAATGTCAGAGCTGAAGCACTGCTCAGTATCATAAACCTGTCTAATGCAGAAACATTAATCTGCAGTGCATGTTCTATTCCTATTGATTTACAAGAACAGAAATGACACTTTAGAATCTATAGTCTTAAAGAGATGCACTATATTTTTCAGAACACATTCAACTAGATTATTTTAATTTCACTAAATCACAGTTTTAATTGAATACATGGTGCTTCTGCAACTACTTCAGTTCCTAGCTAGAGTCTCTCTACAGCTCTGTTACAGGGCAGCAGTCACCAAAACCCTCCTTCAACTGCCTTTCAGACAAACTGAACTGGCAAGACATCTTAAATTCAGTATGTCCCAAACCAAACGGTCTTCTTTCCCTTAAATCCACCCCCTCCCCCATTCCTTTCTTCCCTGTTACTGCAGAAGACAACCCCATTCAGTCCCTTAGGTTCACAACTGAGGAGTCCTAGATTTCTCAGCATCTCCCCTTCACCCCCCTCCCCCACCTGTTGGTTTCACCTTTTTAACATCTCTCAAATATGACTCTTCCTCTCTGAACATTTCCACCAATCTAGTGCAGGCCCTCATCATGCCTTCAATATTGCAATAGCCTGCTGGTGGGTCTATCTAACTCAAATCTCTCTCTACTCCAATCCATCCTCCATTCAATGTCAGTGACTTTCTCGAAGCTCAGGTCTGACTATGTCAACTTTCCCCTCCCCCTTCCATAAACTCCAGTGGCTCCCAGTCACATCCAGGATCACATACAAACTACTCTGTTTGGCATTCAAAGTCCTTCATAGCCTAGCCCCCTCCTTCCCTTTCGTCTTTCTTACATTTTACTCCCTAACACATACTCTTTGATCCAGTGACAATGATCTCCTGGCTGTTCCAGAAACAATATATTCCATCTCGTGCTCAGGGCATTCCCTCTGGCTGTCTTCCATACCTAGAAAGCTCTCTCTCTTCCACTCTGACTCTGGGCCTCCCAGACTTCCTTTAAATCCTAAATAAATTCCTATCTTTTACTGGAAGCCTCCCCCAACCCCTCTTAATTCCTCTTAATGCCAGGTTCCCTTGTTTAGATTATTAACAATCTGTCCTGCATATATCTGCTTTATGTGGTCTCCTCTGTTAGACTGTAAAGCAGAAATTGCCTTTTTTTCATCTTCAGTGCTTAGCACAGTGCCTAGCACATAGTAGGTACGCAGTGATTAACTGATTAAAAAAAACCCTGTTTAACCATACTTCTCAATATTACTAACTGCATTTTTACAGATAAAACAGGGTAAAAGCAGCTAAAAACCACACAGCAACAGAATAAAGCACAGAATTTTATTCTGATTTAAATCCAAGTCCATCAGAATATGCTACTCCTTAAGAAGCTATATCAGAGACATTTCAGTGTTGTACACAACAGTGCTCCTGAAACACAGTAAGGTGTAGCAGCAGAGAAAGAAATTATCTAGAGTACAGGAAAAACCAAAAAGCCTAGTATTTATGTGGCAACTCAGATTTGTTTTCTTAAATCACAGTTTCCCAACATGGGTGACACTGCCCCCTGGGGGCACTGGAATGAGGGGAGGAAGGCAGACAGTAGTCTCGGGGGCAACTGGGGAGCGTTGAATAAAAAGGGAAAATTAAGGGGGAAGTGCACACAAAATGCAAGTTACAAATCCATCAGTGGTCAAGTCAGCTGAGAGATCTTGCAAGTGTTGGCAGGCGAGCACTAGAAGTTGCATGTGCATGGGCAGGAATATGTGAGTATAATGACTTGTTTATAATCTAATACTAGATGGTTACAGGACACAATATTGCATCATCAAATTTTCAATGTAAGAAAAAATTACAAATTTGCAATAATTTTAAAATATTTTCTATTTTTTGAAATGATAGAAATTTTTTTAAAAAGCCAAGAAAACAGATTTCCAGGAGGAAGCTAACTTTTTTTTTTAAGAGAACAGTAGGCCAAATATATTTGGAACTCTCTGCTCTAAATGAACTCTCTAAAATGATATCACAGGAAATTATCCTAATGGAAATGAACTGTTTTAATGCTCATCCAATCAATACTACATTTTTCTTATTAGCATGTGGTGCTTGATAATGCTAACAATGATTTAAATTTAAATCTATTAACAGATTTAAGTGTCTGATATATATATACATATATAAGTGCCTAGTACAAGGGAGATAATTGTGCTACTAATACTTTGTCTTGATCAGATATCACACTGAAGTATTATGTTTACTTCTGCCTGCCACATTTTAGGAAGGACCTGATACTGAACCATCAGTTAAATGAACTGGAGGTGTTTAACCTGGAGAAAAACATGACAGCCTTCTTTGAAGAGTTACCATGTGAAGATGTTTTACTTACCCCCAGAAGGCACTTGAAGTAGTGGATAAAAGATGCCTAGAGGCAGGTTTCCATTAAATTAAAAACAAATACTCCCAAGCCTTCCTATTAGAACTGTACAAAGTGAGAATGGACTACTTGTGAGTAGTTGAGTTTCCCATCATTGGAGGTCTTCAAGTGAAGGCTAGATAATTCCTGTTTGAACATGTCATAAAGACCATGGCAGGTCTATGATTCTATGATTTCTGCTCAAGAAGTTTCCTTGTTGCCAGAAGAAGAAAATACGTATTTTTCACGTTATTCTCACTAATACATTCTACTTTCCAGTCACACTGGCCGACTTGTCTACGCTCTTCCTCTCTTTTCCCTCACCTCTGTCATCTCTCGGAGGTCTTTCCTGATGCCCCACTCCTACCCTGATTACTTTGTATTTATTCTGTACCGACTTACTTGTGCACACAAGGTTTCTGTCCTGTAGAATGTAGGCTCCCTGAGAATAGATACGGCTTTGTTTCTATCTCCATATTCCTAGTGCCAAGGCTGGGGGCCTATTATATGGCAGGTCTTAGTAAAGCTTGTTGAACTGAAAATGAATGATACTATCATATGACAGATTGCTCCAAATCACTGAGACTAAGAGAAATTACAAAACAAAACGACTCGAAGGTTTCAACCCACATCTAGCAAACTGGCAAAGATCATAATGTCTAAGAATAGTGAATGCTGAAGGGACTGTGGACAAACACATCTAGTGAATGTGTGAACTAGTCTAAAAATTCAGACAAATAGTTTGTATTTAAGTAAATAAGAATGTATAATTAAAATGTATATATTAACATAATTAAAAGTATATCTACTCTGACCCCCAGATCCCATTACTAAGCATATAACAACCACCATAGCCACAACAATGATAATGTTAATACTGAAGACAGAAGTAAAGGTTGCATATACAACAAAACATGTATTAGCACTTTTTGTAATAGCAAAGAAGTGGAAACAGAGCAGATGTCCATCCACAGGGGAGTAACTAAATAAACTACATATGAATATGGTATTTCCATGTCATAACAAATACAGAATAAAAATTTAGGGAACTATGGGAAGACTTACATGAAGAACATGGAAAGACAGAAACTGAGGCAAAGTAGGTGGAACTAGGAAAATAATAAATACAGTGATAATAACCTAAAAGTAAAGAATTTAAAAAGTAAAATACCTCTAATGATAATGACTTAGACTGATCCTTAAACTGAAAAAATCCCCTCCCCTCCCTTGCTTCTTTGCGGAGGTGGGTGACTTTGAGAGGAATACTGCATCAGTCAACCTGTTTCTAAGTTTGACTTAATCGTTTCTTCCCGGCCTCCACATTATTTTCATTATTTGTTATAAGGGATGCGCTGTGGGAGACGGGAGGCAGGGAGGAATACATTTGTAAATGATATCAAAACAAATGTGCTGATAATAAAATTTTAAAAGAAGAAACTGGATTATATAGGACACTTTGCTAGACAGTTTGTGTGGGGGGAAGAAGGTAAGGGATAATACAAAATGTGGATAACACATGTTGTCATGCCTGTCAATCCCATGGAGTATAAGAATTAAGAATTAACACAAAATAGGTAACTATAATACAAAATAGGAATATATTATTTTGCACCTCTCTCACAGACATACCATCATATTAACTTGGAGGGCAAGAGATAAAAAATTATATCCATTACACCAAATGCAGTGGACAAGATCAGGGCAGGGTTTATAGAGGAAAAGGGGTCTGAGATGGGCTTCATAAGATGGATAGGAATACAGCGGGAGAAGTTCCTGGAGGAAGAGAAATAAGTTATGGGATCTAGTGATTAGGTCGTTATGATTCCAGACTTAGCAGTTTCAGCGTAGTGGTGAGGACGGAAGTCAACCAAACTGCAAAGGTTTGTCAAAGACAGTGTAGATTAAGGTCATGTATCAGTAAGCAAACACGTGGGAGGCAGTAAAAGACAGTAGAATGTCAAGCTTTTTTGAACTGAGAACTGACCACATCTTTGAAAAAAGATAAAGAAGCCAGCAGAGATGGAAAAACTGAAGACGCATTAAAGGGAAGCAGATCATTTGAATACGGTCTTGGAGAAGTCTGGAAGACCGAGATGTGAATGAAAAAGAACATAGCCTTAATGAGGATTAACAAACATACTCTCAGAACTGGAAGGGTTCTCAAAAGTCATCTAATTTGTACACGAATTAAGAATCTCTTCTCCAAAGCAGGTAACAAGTGGTCATCCAGCCTCTCCTTGGAAACTTACAATAAGAAAGAAACCCCACTACCTCCTGAGGAAGCCTAGACCACTTTGGATAGCTTTTGCTGGGAGAAGATAGGCAATCAATCAACAAGTATTAATTAAGCTTAATATCTGCAACCAGTATATAAATATAATGAATGAAATAATGCCTAATTTGAAAGGAATGCCTAACTTCCCCATTCTAATGGGGAAGATAAGCAGTACATATATAAATATATAATAAATAACATAAAGAAAATTAGGTACCAAACACTTAAATATAAGGCAGTTTGAGCTGGAGGGGACTAGCAGCTGGGGGAAGTTCAGAAAGGTCTCAGGAAGATGATGCCTAAGCTTCATATTAAAGGAAGATGAGTAAAACATTTCATTCCATTAAGTATAAGTACTCAGAAATAGGAACTAATACCATTAGAGAGTTCACTTAGAACAAAACAAATTGAGCTGTCATATAAATGTTAGGTTTTTTAAAAATATGTGCTCTGGGTGAATTTTCTTCTTTGCTGCTACATCTTACCATGTATCTTGTCAAGTTTCAGTGGCAATACTGTATATAATGTGCTGAAATGCATGTCTCTCAGGTCTCTGCACTGATGTTCCCCTGCCCCCTTGCCATAGCTACAATGTACTCCCTCGTCCTCTCAGTCAATGGGAATGGGCTCAAAGATGGGAGATGGAGTAACATGGAGGAGGAACAGAGAGAAGACCAGTTTGGTTATACGGCAGAGTACAGGAAGGGAAGTAACAATCATAGAGGCTGGACAGATAGGTTAGGGCCAGGAAGCATGGCGTGTGGATAAACATCCTAGAAGATCTGGTTTCAACTGCTGTCTTTGTCACATACATGCCCCAAGGCTACATAACCAACCAACCAACCAACATTTACTAAATGCCTAATATCTATGAGGCACACTGCTAAGCTCCAGAGATACAGGGACAAAAATGAAACAATCCTTGTTCTAGATAAACTTACATTCTATTCTATCAGGAGTGACAAAATGCACACATGTACAAAATATATGCAAAATTTAAAATTTTTGAGGAGGGAAGGCATGAGAAGCCAAGGAAATGAGGAAGATCTGATTTCGGAAAGATGGCATGTGAACAGTTATGAAGAAAACAAGAATCCCAAAAAGTAGAGAAGAAGTGAGACAGTGTTCCAGGAAAAAGGGAGACAGTGAGTGCAAAAGCCTCAAGACAGGTAGTGCAGTAGATAAGAATGCTGGGCCTGGAGTCTTCAAATGTGACCTCAAGACATTAGCTGTATGACCCTGGACAAGTCATTTAACCTTCCTTTGCCTCAGTTTCCTCCTCTGTAAAACGGGGATAATAACAGCATCTATTCACAAGGTTGTTGTGAAGAATAAAGGAAATATCTCCTCCCAAAGAGTCCCATACCAACTGTATGTAAGCAAGGTTTTTGTTATCCTTTTTAGAGTTCAGTTTCTCAGGATCCATGGCCATGGCGATGTCTGGTGCCTGGATGTTAGATAGTAACTCCCAGAATAGCCCCAAGATTCTAGATAGTGGTTCTTAGAATCCTAGTGACAGACAGTCCTACTGAGGCTGCACAGTGAGCTAAGGGGCGACAGAATGTGATATTTACTATGCTTGCACAGAATGATGATATTGCTAAAGTTAACTTGTGAGCTTAATGTTGGCAAGATGCTTTGTCTGTTGCCCTATAAAGCAGATAGGCACTGGTCAGTGAGTGGGGGGAAACCATGGGTAATGTATAGAGGAATGAATGTACCTACCTTGACTGGCCCCCACTGAGGCTTGAGGGGATTGAGGGGAGTGCATGAACTGTGCCTGTCTTGACTGACCCCTTTGAGATGTGGGGGTATTGCCCCCCTTTCTTGCCTGCCCCTGCGAGAAGGGTGATTAGGGAAAGCTGTAGGAGCTAGTTCTCCCAGCAACCATTGGAGAACACTAGATTAGAATAAAGCTGATTATTAACCCCTTGAACCTGTCTGACCAGGTCAAGAGTGAACCTGTTAGAAATTGGAATCCAAAAACTCCAGTGCCTCCCGTGGGTTATCTGTGAAACACCAACAAAATCACAAGTTTGGAACAAAGAAAAAAAATTTTTAGGAAATCTTACTCTGTACGAAGTCTGAATTAATCTCTCCGTAACTTTTATCCACTGCTTTGAGTTCTACAACTCCACCCTTCCCTTACCATATTTCTATCCCCTCTCCAACCAGAAAAAGAATCCTGTTCTACGGGATAACTCTCCAAATACTTGAAGAGCCATGTCATTCTCCATTCTATTACTTCCTCTCCCCACCAAGTATTCTATCCTCCAAGCCAGGGGTCAGCAAACTAAAGCCCAATGGCCAAATCTGGCCTACCACCTAGTTCTGGACATCAAAGTTTTCAGATTTTTAAATAAGGTTACATTGATGTAACTTTTAAACAAAGTTGAAATGTAAAAACCATTCTCAACATGTGGGCTGTAAAAAATTCAGGCGGCAGGCCAGATTTGGCCCTTGGGCCACAGTTTGTCAATCCTGGCAATCATTCCCAGTTCCTTCAAATGATCGTCATATGAGATGACCTTGACATCCTTTCTCATCCTGTGACCCTCTGCCAGCTTATCAGTGTACTTACTAAATTGCGGTGTCCAGAACTGAGTAAGATATTCCAGATGTGATCTGACTAGGACCGTCAACTCTTTTGTCCTGGATAAGAGCCTGCTAGGTTTTTCTGACTGCCTTGTCACAATGATTATCCAAGCTGAGTTTGCAATTCACATTCCCCAGTCTTTTCAGTCTATTTGTTATTTAATCACCATGCCCCCATTTTATACTTTTGAGGTTGCATTTTGAATCAGAGTCTTGGTTTTTACACTCAGTTCTGGATACCACATTTTAGCATGGACACTCACAAACTAGAGAGCATCCAATTGTGAAGGGGACTAGAAATCATGCTATAGAAGATTCAACAGAAGGAAGGTGCTGGGGTTATTTAGTCTAGAGAAAAGAAGAAAGGATCAGGAGAGGAGGGAAGAAAATGAAGACTATTTTCAAGTACTTGAAGGGTGGTCACATGGCAGGGGGATAAGGTTTGTTATGCTTGATCCCAGAGGGCAGAACTAAAAGCAACAAGTTGCAATAAAGCTGATTTGGATCTAACTTTAGGAAAAACCTATCAATCATTAGAGTGATTCCCAAAACCAAAAGAAGGTTTGCCTCATGGAGTGAGTGACAGGTTCCCCTCACTTGAAGGTCTTCAAGCAAAGGTTGGGTATTTGTTGGGGATTTATGGTTTGGTTTGGGGCTGTGTGACTTCCAACACAGGGACGAGGTAATGAGTGAGGGAATGATATTACTACTGGGAAGTTTTAAGAAACAGGATGGGAATTTTAGGGACTGGTCTTAAGTGAATTAGGAAATTAAGGCAGCTGCTACCAATATGTACCTGTTGGATATAGCTGGCAGCTGGAGACGGTGCAGTTTATGTGACAAATGAGAAGAAGGGGAATCTCTACGAGAATAGTAGAATGACTACTAAGTGGTAATGATGGTGCTTCGGAGGTTTCACAATGAAATTGCAGAGGGAAAAATTAACAGCTGCAGACTTGGGAGTGGCCAAAAGTCTTAACGTCTCAGAATCAGAATAATAAAGATTCTAGGAGTTATGTTCCTCACACAAGTACTCAATTCACCAGAGTACATTACTATCACTTAGGCATTTTTAAAGTTTCCAATTGTACCAGATGAAGGGAATCATCTGTACTCTCGGCCTAGGTTGTAAAATTTTCTTGTTAGGACCAGTTCTACTCCTGCCTGTTTAATAACGATTATAGATGGGAGTCATCTCACTGATGAAACAATGCCGACATCCAAGGTATCATTACCCTAATGACTGACAAGATGCAAAGCTTTGTCTGGAGACCTAAACCCTACTAAGATGGAAGGAAATTTAAAATTACACCAAGAAAAACATTACTTACTTATATTCGTTTTCAACCATATTTTCTGGGTCTGCCTGTTCAATGGCTTCTTCAAAAAATTCTTCTAAAGTTGGCATGTATTCCCTGTTCATTGGGAAAGAATTCAAGATTTCTTACTTTTAATACGGTTTCTTTTCTCTATCTGCCTTATTTTTTCTCAGAGGATATCTTATCTTACTGAGAAACTATGGAAATGGAAGAGTTTGATTTTATCTACAGTTCTAAAGACTCTTTTTTTCTCCTAGGCACAGGGGCTCATACCCAGGGGTCTGTGAAAATTTTTAAAAAAGTATTTTGACAATTACATTTCAATATAATTGGTTTTCTTTGTAATCATATATTGTATTCTACACCTTTAAAAACACTATTTTTGAGAAGAGGCTTCAGCAGACTGCCAAATGCATCTGTGACAAAAAATGTGAAGAACCTCTGCTTTAGTAAATTCCCCAAACAAGCTCTCCATTGGCTTAACAAATACAGATTTTTTTTTCATTTTGGGGGTGAAGAAGAGGGCCAAGGAGGGGGAAAAGAAAAGGAAAGAAGAATCTGGAAATCTTTTTTTCCTAAGCCCAGGTTTTAAATGATACACTGAACAATTCAACTCTTGTATAACCTAAGAGCCGTAAAGTTTCTCAATACCCTGCCATTCATAGTCTTTCAAATTCTGGGGTGAGATATCAAAATATTTTCCAACCTGCAATTTTTTTTTACCATTCAGATTTAATATTAACCACACTAATGTCAAGGAATTATCTTTCACTCTATTTTAGACCATCAATCATTTGGGCATTTTATAAGTAAAATTCAGAAATGCCAAACTGTCAAAGAACATACTGATGTATTAGGTAAACTAAGTAAATTAGATCTCAGGACCATAAATTACTTTCAGAGATAATAAGAACACTGAGCTTTCCCAAAAGCAAACCAAGTACTTCACTCTATCAGGTACAATTCAATACCACACAAATTCCTAAGCTACTTTGCCCATCACCAGACAAAACTGGCATTATCTGATATAAATAGTTCTGAAAATCCAGGTCTTCATTTGTTTTCTTTTTGTTATTGCTGTTCACAACAGTATCTTAAAATTTTGTTCTTCTGTGGTTCAAAGCTTAAAAAAGGACTGATGCCATCAGGAGAAAAGTCATGACTTTACTCTTGTTAAAGTCACACTGAAATAGGACAATTTTCACTTGCCTGGTCTCTGATTTACAAGCTTCCATGTTATCAGGACAGAGATTCCAAAGTCTTGTCAGTTCCTCGCTGAAAAGTAAAAGAGGAAAATACCCCTATAATTATCTCAGTCAAAAAATACAATGATGTCAATGTAAGCTTGGGTCATCTTAAAATAAAGACTCATTAAAAATAAACAAAATGTACAGAATGTGATGCTTAAAATAATCAAAGTTCACGTTGGGTCAGAACCATGGGTTTTGAATGTTTGCTTAAAGTTCCTATGAAAATACAAGTTTTCAGTCAATCATACTGATAATATTTTTATACTAAGCAGTGAAATCATTTCTCCCTATGCTACCTTTCTGGGAGAAACAGAACAGCAGGTAGAGTATTTGAACACATGAACTCTTCTCAAACGTGTCCAGAAGCATTTACTTGTTGAGAAGCACAGGGATCAATCAAGACAATCCGGTACAATCGAAGAGAGGTGGCTTGATGTGGCCCAAATTCACCAAGGGACAGTGCAGAAAGAATCCACAGGCTTTCCAAGCAACCTCCAAAAGTCAAGTTTAGACTAGTTGCAGGATCAGCATGATAAGGAATGTAGATTATATTTGGCCACTCTTATAGAAACAAACAAGTGACATTTGCCAACAACAAACTATAAAAATTCTATAACAGTACCTTTAAAAAAACAAACATATCAAATATACAGTTACCAATCCTGGCCCAGATAGGAAGACAAGCTGACCTACTTTCCCATCAGAATTTTTTTGTTGGGTCCTTTTCCCAGGAAATCTTCCGGTGCTGTTCTCTTTCGTACAACTCTCGGAGGCTTGGAGTCTGATGGTCTACGGCAAATAGAACGCACACTATTTTTGGAATTATACGTGGTTAGGAAAAGGGAAGAAATTTTAGATCTGATAAGGAAATACTTTTAGGACACTTTCCTTAAGATTAAAAAGTTTTATTACCTCAATGCACTACACTGCTTTAGATGAGGAGGCACCAAAATTTACAATCCTATAAAACAATTCAATAACTAATAGGACAGTTTTGTTCTGGGAATGTCTGAAGTAAGAACTAATGGGCAAAAAGGTAAATATACAACATAAAAGGATGCACCCATACGCCATTCTTCCTGTCTCCCAGTTTTAAAACCTCACTGTCACCCTTGTCTTCTCCTTCTCCCTCCCCTCACACACTCAATTTGCTGCCAAATCTTAACGTTTCTGCCTCCTTAACAACTCTCACACCTGACCCGTGCTCTTTTCTCACACAGACACCACCCCTTTAGTGCAGGTCCTCAATATCTCTTGCATACACTCTCGTAACGGCCTCCTAACTGGTCTCCCTACCCCAAGTCTCTTCCTGCTGCAGTCCATCCTCCAAATGCTGCCAAATTATTTCCTTCAAAGCAGCTGTGACTACAGTACTACTCAATAAACTTCAATGGTTCTTTATGACCTCTATGATCACATGTAAACTCCTACCTGGCTTTTAAAGTCCATCACAACCAGACTTTAACCTAGCCTTCCCTACTTATTACAGATTACTTCCCTTCTTCTACTTCTTCTACTGAACTAAGGTTCAGCCAGACTGGGCTTCTTTCTATGCACTCTCTCTTCCATCTCTGTGCCTTTGCAACGCCCATCTTCTGTGCCTATAATACATTCCCTTCTCATCTCTGACTCACAGAATTCCTCTCTTCAGGATATAGCTCAAGTACCACTTTCTAAATGAAGCCTTTCATGCTCTCCCTGACTTCTAGTGCCTTCGTTCCCTAACTACCTTATACTTATCACATTTATTCTCTCCCTATCCTTTCCTCGTAGGAATCTTAGACTCTGCTCTTGGAACCAGCCCAAATTGGACTCTTAAAGGTGAGCATTTGCCTTATATGGCATAGATCTAGGTCTCCACCTCACTTCCCTGCCACCAACTCTAAACCACACCCCTACATTAATGGCCCTCCCTCTTTCTGGCCTCCCATTAGAATGATGAATATAGAAAGCATGGAAAGACTTGCATGAACTCATTCAAACTGAAATAAGTAGAAACAGGAAAACTCTTCATGTGTGTACACATATGTATGATTACAATCAAAGTAAATGGGGAAAAAACCCACCACAAAACAGCTGAAGATGAATGATGAGAAACTGTAAAGAACAACTTGGCCTCAAATAAATCAGGGGGCTGTCTAGGCAATGTGAAAACAAAGGGTATTAATATAAAAATCTATTAAATTTAAAAGGGTGTAAGCTCCCTGAAGGCAGGTACTATCGTGTTTGCTGGTATTTACATTTCAATCTCTTGGCACACAGTAAACACTTAATAAATGCTTATGTTCCCTCTCTTTTTCTCTTTGACATCACACTCGGTTCCTCTACCTTCCTCTCCTTGCCATCTCATTTTTTCCAAAAGAATGTAAACTCCTTGGAAGAAAGATTTCATTCTTAGTGTTCATATTTTCTAGGAACTAATCCAACGATTCACATGATAAATCCCTGCTGACTGATATATGCCCCACACGTATCAGTTATATAGGCAATCCTGATTTCTTAAGAGGCTCCGCCGGCTGTATACAAGCTTTTGGTAGTTTCTACCATCTTTAATGGCTTTGAGTAGCAGTAACAGAAAATGCCTGTTTTCTGATGATGAACCTAATTAAGTTCAGAGGGATTCACTAGAAGTAAACTTGTCACTTGGTGATAAATTCCCTGATTGTGGAAACACATGAAACAAAGAAAAATGCAACATGGCCCTCAGTTGAGTGCAACCTCTTTAGCTTCTGCAGCAGTTGTGGCAGGATGGGAGAAAAGGTGAAAGAGAGAACTATGTATCATAAACTTTAAACTGTTTATAAATATGACTGTAACTGCTGGAATGCTAAATATGAGACCCTTGTCTGATGACTTACAAGGGGATGTTCTAACTAAAGGAAATGACTCATATCATTCAACTGTCTTACTACAATTGATCTTAGAAGACAAAAATGAGGATGCAGCTAAACAGACGAGTGCCTCATATGTTGTTCTCTCCGGAAAGGCAGCTAAGAGTTTGCAGAATTTTATTGTTGTGTCCAAAGCCAAGAAGAAACAATATTTCACACCATATTTCAATATTTGCAAAAAAAAAAAACCATGCTAGAGATAAATGTAGTTTATGCACCAGGATAAAGTAGAAGAGAAATTCTAGAAAGAATATGAGAAGACCTCTCCAAATGAAATCAACCTATGCTTGAATACTTAGTAACATAAATGGCACAAGGGAAGATGGTAAAACATGCTGGAAAATATGGCTCAAGATTAAGAACTGAAAGAGGCTAACGGTGTGTAAAACATCCACAGGCCCAACAAATATGTATCAAGAATATTTTCTTCCAGAAGAGACCTAGAAGGTGCTAAACAGATGCTTTCCACATTGTGTTATTCAGTTCTTAGCATGAAAAATGAAATTAACTATTTTATCAGATTGGTTACTAATGTGAGAGTCATGTTCTAATCCATAAAATATCTATAGCCAGACTCTCAAAAAATAGTAGAGAGAAAAACAAGTTTATAGGAAGTTTGTTAAAACCAAATTAAGCTTGATCATCCTAAAAGTGGGGATGAAACTGGAAGCAGGACAATAAACACATAAAAATGGAAAAGAATGTCAAGACTTTTGATACCGAGTTGATGCTATATGGCTGAGAAATATGGAACAACAGGGTTCAAAGAATTATCATCATAGATCACTCTACAACTGAGAAAAGCATAAAATGTACATATGGCTAAGTTGTAGCATCTTAGCAACAAAGAATTATCTACTAAGATGCATCAAAGATTAAGAGATGTATGACTAAAAGAGGGAGTGCACCAGTCATATAATAAATAAGAACAATATATGGACACTCCATGTGTTCTACTAGTATCAACATTACGTCAAGACATCTAGAGGAAAAGGTTTCTAGTATTTCGGGTAGACCCTTTGTGGAGAACATAGTGAGAGGTAAGAGATGTAGAAGAGTTGCAAAGAATGAGAAGATACGGATGGGCTGCAATCCTGTCTTACTTGTAGGAGTATTCATATTTATGAAAACATAGATGTATAAAAGTACCTATGTACAGATATGGAAATGGAAAAACCATCATCTTATCCAATATCTGAAAATACCTTTAGATATTTTTTATTGTGGTTTTTACCTTTCTTTCACAAAACTTGGACAGCCTTCATTTTTCCATGAGTTCCAATTTTCTTCAGTGTTTAATATATGCTGGAAAAAACACACCAATATGATTGACACCCGAACAAAGGAAATACTTGGAATTCCATGTGGTACCAAAAATAACAATAATGTAAGATACATACCTCTACCATTTTTGAAAATCTCTCTCCATCAGGGGGGTTTTCAGATAGTAGCTGTGATCAGAAAGCACACACTAAGCTTTCAATAACTTTCTGCATCATATGAATGGTTTACAGGTAGAGACCCCATAAAAATATTTGTGGCTCCCATACCTGAACTAATGTTATCCTTATTTTCCTATATGAGGCTGAAACTGTTAAATCTAGTTCATAAACAGAGAAAACTCCAAATTTCCAAGATTTTGATCACTGATGTCTTGTACTGAACTTACTTGATAGACTGATTTTGTAGTATCTTCAATCCACAGGGATTGCTCATCAGTTAGAACATAGTTTGAACTGGAAAAGAGAGCAAAGGAGCACAATGTAAGTAAGACAAAGATGTCAAATTCATGGCCCATAGCACTCCCTTGTGTGGCCTGAACAAGATTAAAATGTAACTGGGAAATATTTAACTACAAGAAATAAAACTACACTAAAACAAAACAATATTACTTATGGTTTTCTAAGTCAATATGCAGTCTACAGGGATCCTTTACATTCAGTTTAGTGACTCCTGCTTCTATCCGAGTTTGATACACTAAGTTTATATTTGCTTTAACATATATGTATATGAATATATATATGGAACAAATCCCAATAATCCCTAAATATAAATTATTATTGTAACAAATATGACAAATTATTCCTGGAAGTTTTCCTAAATTTATTGCATCCTGTGAGGTGGCATGGTATATACTGTATAGACAGGCAATCTTGGAGTCACGAAGACCAGGCAGGATTCAAGTATTGCCTCTGATGCACACTAGAAGTGTGGGATGAGGCGAACTGTTGTTTTTCAGTCCTTTCAGTTGTGTCTGACTCTTGTGACTCCACTGGGGTTTTCTTGGCAATGACATTGAAGTGGTTTGCCATTTCCCTCTTCAGCTCATTTACAGATGAGGAAACTTAGGCAAACAGGGTTAAGTGACTTGACCAGGGTCACAATGCCTATTTGAACTCAGGTCTTCCTGGTTCCAGGCCCACTGCTCTATTCACTGTACCACCCAACTGTCCCATGATGAGCAAATTTTCTTAGTACCCCCACCAGGAAGAGTTCTAAAATTCTAAGTTACAAATGAGTTGCTTCTCTAGCTGTTTTTTGTACTGGAGAAAGGATTTTACACACTGGAACTGCATCACAATAATGAAATCAAAGACCAGTCCACCCCACTACATTCTTAAAACAGAATATAAAATTTATAGTTATCATATATTTGTGAATACTGTATTTTATTTTTTATTTTCTGTACTTAATTCATAGCCATTATTGCTAAAATAGTCAGAGAAGCAACCAGAGCATAAAGAAACAATTTACTTTTCTAAGTATGCTGTTGGTACTTAGAAGAAATCCTGTTCTTCCTCTTTCTGTAGGAATAAAAAGAAAATATACAAAAAAATCTACCTGCCTCTGATAGAAGCTGAGATTGTTTACCAGCAGCTCAAAAATAATAAACATTTCAACCATAACAATTTTAAGTATAATCTTATTATGTGGTTACTTATTTAAGTGGTTACTAATTCCTATCGATAGTCTAAGTCAGGGGGGGACTGCTCAGTTGAGGAAGCCAGCAGGGGCAATTAAACTCTTTACTAGTGCTCACAGTAATACTACACAGGCTCTTGCCTGTAGTACAAATAGCTGTGAATAATCATTCTCTCATTTCAATTATAGACATGACACGAGGGAATTTGTTTAACTGAGGTTAGAAATGCTTACAATAGAAAATACTTCTTGATTACATTTTATGAGACTGAAATATGTAAATAAAGAAGGCTAAAAAGCTACCTTATCTGGACATAATCTTAAGACTTTTTTTTTTTAGTTAGTTGGATCGCCAAATTCATGATTACTGAGTTAGGCCATGAGCTGGGTTGGGATATAAGGCTGGAGTTGCTATGGAAGAGGTATGAATGATAAGGCCCATAAGAGAAGACAAGCTGAGGTAAAAAAAAAAAAAAAACAGTGAGACTACTATTCTGACCTAAGTTCGGTAGAAGAAGGTATAGGGATTTAGGGCTATTCCTTAAGGCTAGATCTAGAATATTCACCTATCAGTAAAAAATGTACTCTCCCAGAAAGTTTGGAGATCCCCACTGCTCAAGAAGGGTATGAACAGATTACATTAAAAGATAAGTGTAAAATGACATACTACAGATTCTTAGTAGGAATATGTATTTGGCCTTTGGTTCCTGGATCTGCCCATTTACTGATGTGATCTTTTCCTGGAAGTACTCAGATCCTGGTATTTAGGGCTCATGGGTCCTCCAAAACAAAAGTAGTCACCAGTTTCTACCTCACCCTTTTTGGGAAAAGGAAAAGTAGTTCAGATCAATGACATATATAACTAGCTCTAGAGAGCTAGTTCCTAAACTATCTAGGGCAGGAGAAATAACCCAAATAGAACAATAACATACATGTACTATAACCCAATCCTCAGAAATCCATTTCCTTACAACAGCAATACAATTTTGGATAAATAAATCCCTGTTTTCTAGTTTTTCTGGCAAGACATCCTCAATTCCCTAGTGATTAAAATGGCAAATATCCACTGCAAATATATGGCTGCTCTGTATCCCTTATTCATGAAGGGGGCTCCTGGATACAGTGGAAAGAAAAAAAACATGAGGCAACCTAGGTCCAATTATATTTACAGCTAACCTCATTTTGTAATTCTAGTTATATTTTTCAGACTTCTGTTAATAAGTAATTCAATAATTACAATAAATTACCTTTTGAATTTCACTTGCCCCTTGAGGTACTGAAATAAAATGAGATACTGCAGAAGGATGTGACGACGAAAATTACTATCACTCAGCTGTAAATCCATAAGCTATATGCACACAAAAGATAAACACAGGAGAACAACAATATTGACTTTATGTAGCATAGTGAAAGTCAAAATTGGCTTAAATTTATTATAGCTTTCTACTACAGAAAAGATGAATAATACACCAATGAAGAATCCATTGAGAAAAATATATTGGCCTCTTTCTTATCATGTATAGTTATTAATGACTAGCAATTTTTCTTATCCAGAGTACTGAGAACTGGGCATATGCTGAGCAGATATCTTAAGTTTCAAATGAAAATCAACAAGTATGAACTTCATCTTTTAACATAAAAGGAAACCAGGTAAAATATAGTATCTATATAGACAGCTAATGGAAAGATTTAGATGTCTAAAAATAATGTTTCTAAATAGTCCATTTCATTTCTGGATAGCTCTAATATTTACATGTTTTTTTCTGATATCACACCCACTACTCTCCTCTTTGTAACTTCCTCCCATTGCTTTTGGTTCTAATAGGGCCAAAGAGAACTTCTATACTTTTCTCCATATGACAAGTCTTTAAATAGCTGAAAACAGCTTATTCCTCCTTTTATCTACAAGTCTTCTCTTCCCTAGCATAAATATCCCTGATCAATTCTCATATGTTATGAACTCAAAGTGCTTCACCTTCTTGGTTGCCTCTTTCTGGATGACTTCCAACCTCTCTTACAGTCAGTTTAAGAATATTATTATAGGCCCTTTAGCAAGACTTATGCATGGGCTTTAATCTCTTCTGTAAACCAACAGAACTGAATAGGTCTGTAACGTACCTTCCAGCCCTGAAATTCTGTCAATTATGAATTCTGGCTCTCTACTAAAACAAGTACACTTAAAGTGCTTTTCTTATAAATGAAAATAGCAAGACTTCATTATTTACTTTGTGATAAGAGAGAACTTTCAAAACAGGACTTAGGCTGAAATTTAGCTATGAATTATTTGTGAACAAAGGGTTTGCCACATAAACTGTGTAAATAAGGATAAAAGAAAATTAAACAACTTAAAATTATTTTCAAGCACTTATATTTAAAAAAGCAACTTTAAGTAGAAATATCCTTATTTATTTAGTGTAGATTTCTAAAGAGTTTCTTAGCCTAGCTGAAGTAATATGGAGGCTCAAAAGAAATTAATATTAAAACACTTTCTAGCCAAATTAAAAATAACCCAAAACATGAAATCAAACCAATCTTTCCTCAACATGTCCATCCTGCAAGTTCAAATTAAAACTATTTACATAAAATAGAAACTGCAGCTTTCTTCAGATTGTACTGTCTAAACACGATTACTTAACACATTTAACTAACTTAAATATAGTATGAAATAGGTATCAGGTGGTAAAAAATAAAGAGAATTTTTAAAGTTAGATATTTGTGAAAATGAAGACTTTGTACCTTTTCACTTGTTAAGAATTTTGAAAAATATACATGTTCTCCTCCTGTTTTCAATTCTTCTAACTTCTTTCTTGAGGCCTGAGTATCATCCAGTTTATAACTTTTAAAAACAGCCAAAACCTCTTCAGAATACTGCAAAATGAAAATACTAATGAATTTTATCTTCCCAAGTCACTAAATAATTTGTTTCCTTGTAATTATTAGAAAAACAGACATTTCCTGGCAACTGACTGCTTATTTCTGTATTATAACATAGAAAAAGATGATTGAGATACTTATCAATCAAATAAGATTTCTCACTGTTTTAAAATCATCCCTCCTTTAATTTCTTATATAATTAGGATATAGGACAAACTGTAGAAAAGCTTTGATATTTTACATATATCCTCTGATGAAACTGTTTCAACGACTGATGAAGTAGAAGAGAACCCTTCATTTGGAGTCGGAAGAGGTGGGCTCAAATTCTACATAGACGTGTGATGCTGGGCAGATCCCTCAGCCTCTCAGGAGCTCATCCTCCTCACTTCACAGCATCCATCCCACTCTATATCTAGCATCTGATGAACTATTTTAACTCTAATATTTCTTGGGAATGAAATATAAAAGGAAAAAATAAACAGCAATATCAAATCACCTCTAAGCATGGTAAAGTTGCTACTAAATTATCCTCATCAGTTTCATTTCATCATTAAGTAAAACATTTCTTGACCATGACCATGAGAATGCTAACTTGTATTTGCTTAGTGCTTTTAATTTACAAAAAGCTTTCACATCCACTGCCTCACTTGATTCTCCCAATAATTTTATGAACTGGACAGAATATACATTACTATATTCATTTTCCCAATGAAAAAACAGAGAGGTTAAGGTGGTCCAAGATCATAGAACTAGTAAATGGTCTAGCCCAATGCTCTTTTCATTATAGTCACACTTCTGCTACAACTAGAACTTTGAAATCCAAAAGAAATTAAAATCGTTCCTTAATATATGTCATGTGAGCAACAGCTCAAATAGTAATTACAATTTAACTTCTGAAAACTACAAAAAATTGGAATAACAGCATAACAGCATGAAATTAATGAAGCAATTTACCTTGAGAAAAGTTTTCCATGAAATCTTCTCATAGCACTGCACAGGATTTCTGAAGTAATCTTGAAGGGACCAGAATTTTCTATATAGGTTGTAATCAATTGGAATAGAGCTAAAGAAACAAACAGTATATTAATAATATCGTTCTATTTCTTTAGAAAGTATTTAAGGCAAATAAAATGACAGAATCTCAAAACTGAAAAGATTATGGAAGTCACTTGGTCCAAACAGTTCCTGAATAAGACTCTCCTCTAGAAGATAAACCAGAAGTGGTCATCTAGGTTTCACTTGAAGAAAACCCTCAAGTGAATGGGGAGGTCTTCACAGATTCCCAAGGCAGGCTGTTTCACTTCTGGATAATTCTAAATGTTAATAAGCTTAACTTTAAATCAAACCCAAATATACCTCTGTGTTTCACACTGAATTTGCAGTTCACCAAAATCTTCAAATTTTTCCCAATTCCCTCCCTTCCAATGCCCTCTCCATGCCCTCCACAGTTTATGCTTAGATTAAAAAAAAAATCAATTTCAGAAGTACAAAACTTTACTTACATTCAGACACATACATATGTCTGTATACATATCACATTCTCCCACCCCAGCTCCTTTGAAGGTGTCGTTTTTGTATTTATACTACCAACATCTTACAAAGTAGCTTGTACATTAAGTAGGCAGGCTGTAAGTTTGCTGTAGTAAAATGGATTAAGGTATAAACAGAAAGTTAGATTATGGGTGCAGCTGCTTATTTTCATCTTCAGTATAGAGCCTGTGGCTATAGGAATGGTATAATGGATTACAAAGGACTTTACTGACAATCAGGTGAGGTAGGTGCAAATTAGGAGGAATGAGGGGAAGAAGGGAAGGCCAGATTTGTGATTTCATGGCTATAGAGAACATCTATGGAGCAAACTTCTTTTGCTAAAGCAGTCTGGCTCTTTGAGAATCCTTAAGGGGCATTTAGGGCAATGTGTGAGAAGTCACACAACCACAATGTTGGAAGTATAGTACTTGAACTCAGGTTTTCCTGACTCTGAAGCTTCCTTTTAATCCATTATACCACACTGTCTCTCAAAAGTATTTAGTATTATTACCCTCTTCCCACTTTAGAGAAAACTGAGGGTCACAAAGGTTAAATAACCTACCCAGGGTGATAGCTAGTAAGTGTGAGAACTAGGATTTGACTGAGTTTCCTGATTAGTGATCTTTCCGCTACATTATGCTGCCTAGTGATCACAGAATCTAAGGATGGGAAATAACCTGCAGAGGCTGTCTACTGCAACCTATAGCTCAATGTGAATCCCCTCAACAACATCCTAACAAGCAGAAATCCACTTTTCACTACAAGCCCTACAGTAAGAGGGAAACCATTAATTTTTAAGATCATTTTATTTTAAAATTCAAAGACAGGCTAGGATTATGACAAAATGAAGTCCTTACTTTTGTTAAGCTTTTTAAGAAATGACAAAAATACCCACTCTTTGATTGACTATTCTACATGTCTGCGGTGCCAAAAATGAATTTATATACAATATATACAATTTTTTAAAATATGGTGTGACTATTAAGTTTTTAATCAAACATACCAGAATTTATGTTCCCTCCAAAGTTCCCTTGGAAGGCCATGTACTTATTCAAATGCTGCTGACACTCCTCAAAACATTTTCCAATCTCCTCTCTTGATGCTTACAGAAAAATTTGGATTTTTGTTTTTAATAGTCTCAATGGAGGCAATTTTTTTCCTTTGAAGATTTTATTTTTGGAAACTGCCAATAAACATATGAAACAAAATCTGGTGAGTATAGTCATTCAGACTATAGCTGGGTCCTGTTATTTTCAGTCTAAAACAAGCTGCGACTATAAAGGAATAAGAATGAATTTCTTGTGTGTTTCTGAAGGCAATACCGAAAGAAGAGCTCCAAAAATGTTTTGAGCAGTGGTAGTGTCATTGGAGTAAGTGTATAGCCTCCTCAAGGTGACTACTCTAAAGGCTAGTACTCATTTGGATGTATAAATTCAGGTATTTCATTAATAAATCAGTCACATTAATTCAATCACACCATGCAACAAGGAACATTAGGCAAGCAAAACGCCAAATTCTTAAGTAAAAAAACCAATATTTGGTGAATATATTCACATTCACATTCAGAATCATAGAATTTCAGCGCAAAACTCCACAGTACCTAAAAGTCAAATTTTCAGTAACCTCAACTATCAGGAATACAGCTATAAATAACTGAAAATAGCCTGGAAGAAAACAATTATAAAGTCTATGCACTTTACTCTTTAGGAAAGGTTTGAAGACCTTGTCAGACTCTGCCCTAGAGCTCAGTATCTTAGAATGATACGTAAATTACAAGAAACAATTTAAGCAATTTGGTTGAACGAGAGTTCTCATTCAAGAGCCAGGGTAGAAAAGAGGTGGATGTAAGAAGAGAAAAGAACTATACAAAAGAAGAACTATTTTTTAAAAAAGCACAACAGTCTGGAGTCATTTACTAAGCCCTATGAGCCCTGAAATCTACCAAAGGTATCACTATATTGCTTATTATAAAAAAAAAAAAGTATGGTATGGTAATGAATGAATGCTGGAGTTGCAGTCATGAGGTACTGAATTTAAATCTCATTTTAACCCTTACTATGTGATCATGGCAAAGTCAATTCATTTCTCAGGATCTGGAGTTTTCTCAACTGAAAAATGGGATCATAATGTCTACAGGACCTACCTCACTGGGCTACCTAATCTGAAAATCAGGGAAGGTTTGCCAAGGTTTTGCAAATCTTACCAGCACTACATATTATCAGCTATGATGATGATGATGATGATGAAGAAGACGATAACCTGCCTTGGAATTTTTAAAAGTTCAATTGTAGCATTATACAATGGAAATAGAAATTAGAGGACCTAGGTTCAATTTCTGGTCTTAAAGTTTACTTACTACCTGTGAGCTTTAGGCAATTCATTTAACCTCCATGAGTCTAGTTTCTTCATCTGTAAAATAAGGGGTTTAGACTGGATGGCCTGTGAGAGTTCTTCCAACTAAACTTTGTTTAAGTAAGGTATACTACATTTTAGAAAGACTTGATTTTTAGAAATAAATGATTTTAAATAAATTTTGACACAAATGGTAAATTTATCTTAAAAATTCATTTATATGAAATAGTACCCAAGGAGCTAGGCTATTAGTATTCACAGTACTTTTTTGAGTGAACCATTGTTTTTGTCAGTTTCCCCATCTTTTACTTGTAAAAATGATTTTTTTTACACCAAGCAAAATACTTGACAATTATATTGTATATGGCATGCAACTTGTCTTGGCTGTGTTGAAAGACTATGGGAGGGAGAACACAAGAGCTTTAGAAGGAGAAAGAACTATGAAGTTGTGAGCTTTTCTGAAATTGTGAAGGAGATCGGATTTAGAGGAGGGGAAATTTATGAATATCACAATTCTTCCCTGAAGAGATGAAGGAAGAAAAGGGAAAGAGTTGAAAAACAAAATCAGTTTCTTATTGGAAGAGATCTTAGAGGACATATATCTAGACTAATCTCTTCATTTCACAGTTAAAGAAATGGAGTCCTAGAAATTAAATGATTTGGCCATAGTCATACTGGGACTATGTGAAAAGAATCTGAACTTTAGTCACAGGGATAATAACATGTAGATCTAGAAGAGCCTTCAGGGGCCACATGGTCTAATTCCATCATTTTATAGGTGAAGAAAATGAGGCATAGAGAGGTTAAGTGATTTGCCCAACTTCACACAGGTAGGAAGCATCAAAGGCAATATTTATCATGTTCTCTCACTTCAGAACTGCTCATTCCATGCAGTACTATGCTGTCTCCCACATTCTCAGATTCCAGAACTCAGAACAAGTGATCCTCTTCCCCTCCAGGACCTTGCTGCCTATCTCAAGGACACCTAAGGAGGACTCACATAGGAACATAACTGTCAAGTGTTTTGCTTGGTGTAAAAACATCAATAAGAAAAAAAACGGGGAAAGTATGGCAAAGTAATGGTTCACCCAAAAAAGGTTTGAGTGTTTTAGAGGACTGAAAATTCAGTATAAGTTAGGAGTGTGACATCAAAGTAAAAATCTAACTCAAACTTAGTCTGCATCAAAAAGTACTGTGAATATTTCTGGAAAGACACGATTTAGGAAGAAAACTGATAGACTAAGTTAAGTTAAACAGCATCCAGAAGGGCAAACAGGATGCTGAGAGCATGCCAGCTAAGAATCAGCAGAAGGAACTGGGTAAGTTTAGCTTAGATAAAAAATAGCTGTCAATGTATCTGAAAGTCCATCATGTGGAAGAAGGATTACAATTGTTCTGTTTGGCTCCTGAAGACAGAGGAACTCAGAGCAACCAGTGGAAGTTTCAAAGAGGTATAGATTTAGTTTTGATATACAGAAAAATTTCCTAATGAAGAGATCTATCTGAAAATTTATTGGCTTCCTAGGGAGGTGGTCATTTCCCTTTCAGTGGAGGTTTTCAGTAAGCAAAGGCTAGGTGACCATTCTGGGGATATGTTGGACAAGGAATTCTTGATTAAGTGTTCTTAATTAGAACAGATGTTTACTGAAGTACTTTCCTAATCTAAGGTTACCCAGAGATATTTAACTGATTGATAATAGAGTTGGGAATGAACTCTAAGTTAAACTTTCTTTTTTATCATACCATGCTGCTTCTCAAAAGAAATGGAAAGAAAATAAACTCATTTGCTTTTTTGCTCCTTCCTAACAAAAGCTCTTGATGGGAAAAGGAGATTAGAATGATTGGCTAAGATGCTGTACAAAATCAACTTCCCAATCTGTTCAACTAAGGATTTGGAACAGATGATCTCTAAAGTTTCTCCAAGAACTAGAATTCTATGATTTCAAGTCCTCATTTATTCACAACCTTGAGAGGAAAATGAGGGACTGACTGGACTGGGGACAGGAAGGGCATCTACCAGAAAAGCTGATGCAAAGTAAGGCATTCAAGACTAGTCCAAGGGTAGATGCACAGAGGAGATTAACTTAGGGCAATGTTCCTATAATATTGGGGAGCTGAAGATGCCTTATATTTTGTTTTGTTTCCTTTTATAACCCTGGGGAATCCCTTTTGAAAATGCAAAAAGTCCCATGAGGGGACACACATTAAACAATTATTACCTTACACTCAAACTATTGGAACAAGGGGCTAAAGGGTATGGAAAGATACAGAGAGCTTGAGAAACCAATTTTTAGAATTTTTAGAAGTCCTTTGAAAGGGACCTCAGCTATTTCACAATGATGTTGCAGTGGCTGGGTCATGATATTCAAAATCTTTTCAGAAGTGCCACAGGTTGCCATTCCCTATTAGTTCAGTAATAATATTAGTATAGAATCTATCCCCGTTATAACAACATTCCTATGGAAACATATGAGAGTAATAAATAAAAAGTGTCATATTAATCAAAGATATTGTTACCTCTGACATTCACTGCCCAGGCCACGTTACAAAACTTTAAGGTGATGGTGTGTGTCTTTAGCCTCCTGCCATCTTCCGTAAAAGCAATTTTTCCTCTGCCCTGGTTCTTTATCCCTTCTAGTACTTGGCAAGATGCAAAGGTCATATTGTTATAATAAAGACAATAAGAAAAGTTCCCCAAACTCACCAACTTGTAGGAGCTTCATCATCTCCCATTTCTCCTTCCTCCACTTCCATTCCTTCATCTCTATCCTCAATGTGCTTTAAAAAGAAAAAGACAACGCTAGTTTTAAGGGACATGAACAATGCTAGAATTCTAGACCACTATAGTTAACAGGCAGCCACTATTATGGCAGTTTGGAGAACATAAAATATTATAAGCTACTGTAGGCACCACTATTAGAGTTATAATAAATAATGCCTGACACTTCAGGGTGAGATGATCTTTGAAGTGTCATGTTAGTTCGGCATGCTAAAAGGCTATAATGTAGCCATGAAGAGAAAAAGATGATTTAAGCTACACTGAATCCAGATTTATATGTTCCCTCCTAGTCCCCAAGTTCAAGACCATGACCCATGACATGAGTCATTTCCATGCATACTGAGTAACAAATGCCCAGTGATCACAGTCATTTTTTCCTCCCTACTTCCACCGTTTGGGATTTTTCTGATATTCTCCTTTAAGTTTTTCTAGATGCTTCCTGGAACCTTTGTCACCACCATCCCCTTACTTGACTGTCCAAGGTAGTGTTTTCAGTGGCTACAGGGCTTAAAGCACAGGGGAATCTATGGAACCGATTTTTGTTTTACAAAATGGACCAGAAGAGGACAAAAAAAAAAAACTCCATTAAAAAGAAAAGTATTAGAAGTCAAAAGGGAAAAAAGTTGAAAGAGATGTAACCAGTTGCTAGCCAAGGAAAAGGAATTGTTCCCTGGAATTTACAATGGGAAAAGGCTTGAGCTTTCTTTTTTCCTCATGGACCTTCCTAACCTTCAAAATGGATCCAAATCCAGAAGGAGGAAATCCTGGTTTCCCAAGCTACAGCACTAAATGGTTTCCTAGAGCAATAATGTGTATGCTAGCGTAGACTCCATTACAACTGTTAGTATAATACTACAGATTAGGCATCTGAGCTATGCATCAAAATCAGTCTCAGTTTTCTAGTTTGTTTTTAATAGTGTCCCCACCTGAAGGATAAGTATACCAGAAATTTCCAAGTTTAAGACTAAGATGCTATAAATCTTTAAAAAGAAAATTTGCTAATGCTTAAGTAATGTAATGCTTAATGATCAGTAAAAATGCATTTCCATCCTAACTGACACCAGCCCTCCTTGAAAAACAAACTTGTAATATTCAGCAAGCAAAATTCAAAATAGTTCTCACCTTCTGACCCAAGGTGCTCTCTTGTTCATTGGTGTTGAAAACAGTGACATTTTCAAGATTAAACTGACTTTGTAAGTTAAGGCCTTTTAAAAAATAAACAAAAACATGTATGTCATAATGAAAGAGCTTATTGGTATCAAAATACTGAAAGACCTGAAGTACTTCTAGCAGGAAAGGCAAAGATAATATAAAGTTAAAACAGCAGATTAATCTAAAAATCACACTACCATCTTTACAGACAAAATTAAAACTAAGCCACTGGTCTGCAAATTCCTTTTGAAATTTACTTTATAAAGAGGTATCTTCAATGAAAACCTGTTAGTTCTTTAACTCTAATCTACTTTTAGGTAGTGGACAAGCTTTAGAAAAGCAGAGAATACTAAGAGTAGCTTCCCTATGTAGATTACCAATTCTGGAGTGAAGAGGGATTAAGCAGTATCTTTGAAATATAATGGAAATGGACTGCAAACAGAAAAGGTTGAAAAATGACAGGGTGTAATTCCTACTTTCTGAAATTCCTACTTTCACTTTATACTTACCTCAAAGGAAAAAACAAAAACAATAATACTTCTCTCACAGATAATACCTGGCTCCATTTCAAGATACTTGGTACTTTGATGAATTCGTGATTTGTACTGAGTAATGGAGCTCACCGGGCTACAATTATCTTGTTATCTTGTGTGATTCTTGTCCAAATTTTTTGTTAAATCGTGCATAAAAGATTTACTCAACATACCTAGAAGCTCCCCATCTTGCCCACTTTTAAGCCATTGCGGGGGCGGGTGGGAGGAGAGAGATATCAAAGAATGAGTTGGAAAGGCACCTCAGAAGGCATCTAGTCCAGCCTTTGCTTAACCAAGAATCTCTTCTTATTACATAGACAACAACTGAGTACTCAAACCCTTGACTGAAGACATTTCATGGGAGAAACTTACTATCTTTCAACATAGTTCATTCTACTCCAATTGTTAGGAAACTTGTTTACGTAAAATCTCTTAAATTTTCACTTATTCCTAATGTTGCCCAGTGGGTCAAGCAAAACAAATCCTAATTCTTCTTTGGCATAATAGCTTCTTAAACACTCAAAGACAGCTGTTATAACTCCCAATACAAACAGACAAAACCTACCAGTTTCTTTAGCTGATCTTTATGTGGCATAGTCTCAAAGCACTCTCATTATCCTGGTCAACCTCCAGTTTTATCAGAATTTTCTTAAAATGTGGTGCCAGATCTAAATATATTAATTCAGATATGGTCTACCTGAACAAACTAAAGAGGGACCATTGCTTCCTTGGTCATGAATATTACTTCTTGTAATGTAACCGAAGATCATATCACTGTCATATCGCTCTGCTGACTCAGAATTTGCAGTCTACTAAACCCTCTCAAATCTTTAGATGAATTATCTAATCATCTTGCAGAGATGGTTTTATGAATTCGGGTATAAGACTTTATATTTCTCTCCTTAAATTTTATCTTGTGAGACAGCAGGTATAGTGGAGAGAAGGCTGAATTTGGAACCGGAAAGAATTTTAGTTCAGTTCCTGTGTCTGACACGCATTAGTTGAGTGATCATAAGCAAATCATTTAACATTTCAAATCCCTTAGCTATCCAAGACTTTAGGTTACAAAGCAGTTGGTCATCTGTATCGACAGAATTAAATTTCCATATCAGGAGGTTTATGTACATGAAATGCATGTAGATTAAATCATAGGTCTGGACAAAAAAACAAAAGTATTTCATTTTATGAGTTTTGATTCAACATTTTTGACTGTCTAGGTATTTTTAGATCTCAACTCTGCTATTCAGCATGTTTACTATATCAATTGGTATTATTTGCATATCTGATAACCAATCCAAGTTAATGATAAAAATATTAAACAAACACAGGCTAAAGTATAAATCCTTAGGGCACTTCATTAGAGACACTAAACTATTTGACTACTTGTTCAACAGTCCAGTCATTTAACTATCACCTAGTAGTCCTCCCTATCTATCCTTTAAGAAAATTATGAAGAATTTGTCAAATGCTCTTTGTATGATGAATCTACAGTATTCCAATGCCCTGTGCAAAAAAGGAAGATTAGTTTAGGATAATCTATACTTGAAGAAGACATGTTAGTTCTTTTTAATCACCACATCCCTTTTAAAATATTCAAATGAATTCCTTGTGCTCAGAAATTGAAGCCAATTTTGCTGAAATACAAATTGCAGAATCTGTTCTCTTTCTCTTCTTTGAAAAGCAGAAGGTGGACCCTTCTAAGATTTTTCAAAGATCAGTGACAGTAAATAGCTTAGTAATCACATCTACCAGTTCTTTCACTATTTTAGTCTATAGGTCATCTGCATTTGACGTATTTGATGAATTTGATTAATCATGAACATCTACGGTCATTCTTACTGTCTTTCTGTTATATTTGGTAATGAGTTCCCTATCAGTCAATTGTGTTGTCTTTTCCAGTACAAATACTTTTCTCTTTGACAGAAAAAATAGAAGCAAAATTAAGAGTTAAGGAGAGACGCTTTCTTGTCTGTTATTATTATTCCAGACTGCTCCAGCAGTCTTATCACTTTTTTCTCAAAGGTAAATAACCCTCTCCCCTTTAGCCTTAATTTTCCAACAGCAGCCCATCCTTTCTTTGAGCCTTCTCTTTTCCTCAATTTAGCTAACCCCTACCCTCTTTGCGTTTACCAGTCTGAATGTTAGAATTTTTGTCACCATTCTTAAAGGACAACCATGCCTTGCTTTTGCACTCTTCCTTTACAACTTGCCTCTACTTAATTTACATTTTAAAAATACATATGTTAAAAATTTAAGTTGGTCCATGACTTGTGTGTATCAATATTATAATCTTTAAATAATGCATCCTTTTACTCCTCATCAGAAATGATCTTATGTCTTCAGAATACATTTCTTAAGAACTTCCCATTCCTTCTGGACTGGTATCCCCTGTAGATTTGTCCAAAGAATCCTACCTATCTTTTGAAAGCTACTGTGAACTAACCCTATCCTGAAACCTATTTAGACCATGTCAGACCATGCCTGAGTTTCCTCTTCTTTTCTATTATAAATTTGAAATGGTTTAGTGATAATGTTCCACCAAGTTTTCCACAATGTCCAAAACCACTTACTCTCATTGGTGCCTCCATCTTTTAAAAGATCAAGTTATCATTTAATTAAGAAATCAGCAGTAGCTCTGCTTTTGCCAGAAATATTGTGTGTTTCCAACAGCTATCTGTTTAAGTTTCTCACTAATTGTGCAATATGTTGCCACACCAGATTTATGATCAAAATCGTAAGGCTCACCTCTGACAAGGTGGTCTTTAGTATTCTTTGTTGATAATATGATTTGTATTTCAGCTCGGTATCTTTACCCAAATGCTCTCCACTATGCTGTATCGCCATCTTATTCCCAACTCCCTGGTTCCTAGAGTTTCTCAAGAGTATACCTATATCTACATATATAAATAATGTGATTTCTTCCTGTCCCTCTTACCACGATGCTTTGTGAATTAGGTGTAGCATTCCAGAACCATATTCTAGTCAATAGCCTGAAAGATTAATTTACAGCCTTATCCATCTCGATGGACAGGCCACCTATCTCCCTGCTCAATATCTTACTTTGTGTCAACATTCAAAAGATTATTGAAGAAAGTTATCTCTGTATTCAAGTCTATCACAAGATTATGGATGATTATGATGTATGTACATGAACATCTTGTCTTAAGAAAGCATTTAAGGCTGTATTGTTGCAATTGAAGTGTTTTCTTGAAGTCACCCAACAAAGTAGTATCTTATTCTTTGTATCTCAGATCATTTTATTACTACAAGATATAGTTTTGTATTTTAAAAAAAGGTGCATGAAAGGGTAAACAGGAAAGAGAAATCCTAAGGGACTTGCTAAAGTTGAACTGTGTACATTCCTGCATGGATAGCTGATATGTGTAATTCATGAAACCTTTCTCAGGATTAGGGTGGTTGGAGGGAAAATACACACACACACAAGGCAAGGCTGAGTTGAATATGAATGGATGATATCTAAAAATGGAAATTAAGGGGTGAGAGGAAAATATTAAGAGAAGAAGAAAAGGAAGATAGAATGGGGCAAATTATCTCACATAAAAGAGTCAAGAAAAAGTTTTTATAATGGAGGGTAAGAGGAAGGAGGTGAGAGGAAATGAGTGAACCTTATCCTCACTGGATCTGGCTTAAGGAGAGAATAACATACACACTGAATTGGGTCTTTTACCCTACAGGAAAGCAGGGGAAAGGGGATGGGGGAGGGAATGACAGAAGAAAGGACAGACTGGGGGAGGAGGTAGTTGGAAGCAAACACTTCTGAAAAGGAACAGGGTCAAAGGAGAGAACAGAATAAATTGGGGGTGGGATAGGATGGAGAAAATATAGTTAGGCTTTTACAACATGACTATTATGGAAGTGTTTTGCACAACTACACATGTATAACCTATATTGAATTGCTTGGCTTCTCAATGAGGGTGGGTGAGGAGGGAAGAAGGGAGAAAATTTGGAATCCAAAGTTTTAAAAACAAATGTTAGACACTGTTTTTACATGTAACTGGGAAATAAGATGTGCAGGCAATGGGGTATAGAAATCTATCTCGCCATACAAGAAAGTAAAGGGGAGAGCCATGGAGGGGTGACAGGAAGGCAGATTGGGGAAGGTGTAATCAGAATGCAAGCCATCTTGAGGTGGGGGGTAGGGAAGAGATGGGGAGAAAATTTGGAACTCAAAATCTTGTGGAAATGAATATTGACTACAATAAATTAACTTTAAAAAGTGAAACAAAAACATGGACACACACATACAAACACCTAAAAAAAATAAAGTTAAAAAGCATGCTTCAAAAAAAAAAAAGGGTGCAGGTGGGGAACCACATGGATTATTGTATATGCTATAAGATATGGTTCATGTATTTTGTTAATCGACTCTTATATCTTTAAAAAAAAAACCACCTTTGTTATTTTTTTCTCACTATTCTTTGGAGGCAAGTAAGGTTAAGTGACTTGTTCAGGGTCACATAGCTATGTCTGAGGCTGGATTTGAACTCAAGTCCTCCTGGTCCCAGGGCCAGTGCTCTTATCTACTGTGCCACCTAGCTGTCTTAAACCTTTGCTATCATAAGGGATGACTTGATGGGTGGGAGAGGGAGAAGGGTTACATTAAAAAATATATATGATACAAAAATAAAAGGGAGCAATAAAAATAAGATTTAATTTTTTAGAAGTTGTTATCTAAAGTGTCACCCTTAATCTGGTGAAATAAGTTATTTCTTCTCACATTTTCATTGAGGGTGCCTTTAATATCTGTGTAGATTCATTCTCAAAATGATTTGAGACCAATAAGAAAGGGTCTAAACAGACTAGTGGCTATCAGTGTCTGGTGTTTTGCTTTATTTTTGGTAAATACTATCTGATTATTTCTATCGTCTGAGTTTCCCCCGTCTTTGAGGTATCTTGAGAACAGATTCCCACAAATGCTAGCACCCTATGAGCACAGGTTTCTTCTGGATGAAGGTCCAACTGCACCTCCTTAATCCTTCAGCTGAAGTGTCTCTGCCACTTCCTCAAATACCACACTGAATACAGTGGAGAGTGTAGTCCAAGAGTAGGGGTTTCACTATTGTGGAATTATAAAAATGCTGACCCACTTGTTTTAACTTCATCTCTTTTGTTATTCTTTCAGTTTCAAGTACAAATGTTCTTGGTATAAGCTGGTTTCCCTGGAGTTCATCCCTAGTTCTCTGTAGGCTTCAGCATATAAAGATGTAAAGGTTCATAAACTGTAAATCTGGATAGCTCACATGCAATCCTCAAGGAAGTGAATAAACGAAATGCCAAAAAGGAGTTCATTACACATCCAAGGAAGTAAGAAAGTCAGTGCATGGTATATTAAGTCATCTTTTCTTAAGTGCTCAGGGAAAGCATGAAGAAACAAACACAGCTACATAGCTCACTGGATGGAGTGCTAGGCACGCAATCAAGATGATCCAAGTTCAAATCTTGCCTGAGATTCTTACATACTAGGCACATCACTTAACTGCTCTCAACCCTCAGTATTCTTATCTGTAAAATATCTATGATCCTATAAAGATCACAATGAAGATTACTACAGCTTATACAATATCCTTTGCAAAGGAGGAGTGAATAGTGATGTTCTACAAAGAATATAATGAGACTCTAAATTAATTAACACATACTTTTGTTTTTGATGAGGTCAATGGAGAATAGTGGAAACCATGTTTGAAAATTTGGTTCAGGATCCATGACTATATAAGCCCAAAAGCTTGAGAGTCTGACTCTTCAGATGCCTCAACTACTTTCTTAGAAAAAAAGTAGTAGGGAAAAAATCACAAGTCACAGAGATTTTGAAGATATAAGATAATGGATGTGAAAATATTTTTGAAAATAAAGGTTCAATTAAAATGAAAGACATTATTTTAACTAAAAATTTCAACAAAAGGAGCCAAAGGTTTTACTTTAGGAAGAAAACGGCATTTTTCTACAGGCTTTATCTACCAATAGAAGAATAGAAAGCAATAAAATTTCTACTATGCCTTTTAAGAAATTACACAATTATGATTAATAATTTTGTTAAGGTTCCATTACCAGGAACAGTAGACAACAATCCATTTAACAATTGTACAAAAGTCAGATATTAAGTCCTTTGTTCCAGTTTGTAAAATCTCACCTGATTTCTCTGACAAAGGAAAAAGTCTGGCCAAGAAAAGCTGAATCCTTCCACAGAACACTGTATTCTGGGATTTTGACAATCTTCTTAGGAGATCTAAAACAATATATAGAAATGAAAGTAAAATAGAAACAAAGGAGGACCTTTATTTATTACAACCATACCAAAGTGCCTAGTTAACTACATGGTCAAAGATATTCTTCCATAAGCAGCAGTTCTCCAAGTGTGGTCTGTAAGGTTCCCCCTATTTATTCTTATCTAAAATAGCATGGATGTTAGCTTTAAGACATAATGTATTAGTAATCAATGCCATCTCATTAATTCTATCACTTACTTAAAAAAATTATATGTAATGCATTATGATTAACATATACACAGAAAAATAAAATGTAGTCCCTGTTCTCAAAGTCACTTCCCTTATTCTGTTTCTATTTATCTCAGGAGCAAGAATTGGAGTAAATGGTCTGTGGAACACTTTTCCCACGGATTAAAAATGTCTGACAACAACTACCCTAGGGGAATTACTCTAAATCTCTGTAATGTTGAGGGAATTTGAAGATGTTCCCTGCCCCTTAGTAAGTCTATGTGACATGCTTTGAGCTCTGGCCCAGCCCACAGCTTGAGTCACATGAAGTCCATGGTGGACGGAGCTTGATGAACAGGTGAAGCAGGAAGGGTGTAGCTGAGAGAAAGAGCAGGCAGAGCAGAGCAGCTAGGGTGAGTGAGAGAGGGAGTGATTTTTGTCTAAGGGAGCCTGTTTGTGGGGAGGCCTGGAGGGAAGGCTTGGGGTTGGCCACGCTCCCTGCTTTGATAACAGGTATAGATTTCTTTGTTACCATGGTAGAACTGGCATTCTGGTATCTGAACAAATATTCTGGCTTTGTCTTTGAGGAAGAGAGTTTATATTTTTCAAATTTACCCTGGAAATATGCCTGCATGGATATCCATAGTGGTTGCTGTGAGGATAGCATTGGCGCTACACTCCTGAAGTATTAAGGCTGCTAAAAATCTTTTTAACAAATAAGAAGCTGTAAAATAACAATGGTAAAAGCTGACATTTTATGCAGTCAAAACAACAGCATGAAGAGGGTATTATTACCCCCGTTTAACAGAAGGGTCAAAAAGACTGACCGACTTGTTCATGGTCACAAAGGTAGTGCGGAAGTAAGATTCAAACTCAGGACTTTTCTGACCCCAAACCTAGTGCTCTTTCCATTATACCTTGTTGTCTAGAAATAAAACTATGCCATTTTTTGCATGTCACTATCCAAATTTTCAAAATGTAAATGCTAACATTTTTGTTTCTTGTATTAAATAATTCCTGCAAATCTAAATGCAATCATAAAGATAACATTTCTACTTTTAAATGTTTTTACTTACCATTGCACATGCGCAACAAATAGTTTTTTCCAGCAGAATAGAATGTATTCTGTAAATAAAAATACTTATTATTACATGGAATTTGTAGCAAGTTCCATTATCTTTACAGCGGTCTTCTATAAATGCAGCAAAAGCTGGAAATCTAGTAACCAACTAAGTTTGCTCTTCAATTACAAAAAACTTAATTTCAGAAATACAAGAGCAATGAATGAACTTATTATTATTAACAAGAGCTTCATTTAACTGCTTTTGCATGATCAAATTTCATATTTCAGTTTCTGCAGGGATATGATTCTCACATGACTCTCCAGGAATCTAAGAGTAATGCAAGTTGTCTTAGGATAACCCAGCAAAATTTACAGAAGGATAATCCTTTCCATCACTGTCAAATATGTGATCTTTTGTCTCAAACTAGAGGTATAAACAGAATTATGTGATATACTGTTATAATACTGGAGGACTTCCAGAAAGATGAATAAGAGGGGAAAACAGAGTTAATAAAAAAGAGAAACAAACTTACAGATTTCCAAGTGGCAACATTTTTCTCCACAAAGGTGAAGACTGTATCACACTGATCCAAAGGAAGACAATCCAAAACATCTCCCAATAGTACAAAAGGTGTAGATGCTGTACAAATACCTTTAAGTGGGGGCATATTTCAATTAGAAAGTTTAGAAATTTGCATGTTTATACAATCTGTTAAGAATAATGCAGAATTTTTAAAAATAGATACTTAAAATACTCTTAAAAAAGAGCACAGGGAGATTTCAATTTAATAAAAGAATAGAAATCAGATTCCCTGCTACTTCTTAGCCACCTCTCTCTTCTATTCCCACTTTACCTGTTCCCTTCCCCCATTAAAATGCAAGTTTCTTGAGAACAGAGATTACCTTGGAAAGGCAAGAATATGCCTGTATCCCTAGCACTTAAGGCACTCTCACTCTATCTCCTCTTTCTATATATGTCTTTCATAGTGTTATCTTTTAAAGTCAATGCTATTAATCAGAATTCAGTCGAGTCCAATTTCAAGTCCCAGCTCCACCACTTTCTAGGTGGATAACTCTGCAGCAAATCACTTAATCTCAATTTCTTTATCTGTAAAATGGAGATGTCTTTTTATTTATCCATACAAGGGACACATATATGTACATGCATGCATGGATGGATGCAATGTCTAAACACACACCACACACACACACACAATTTTGAACTGGCCCTGCGAGGAAATTGCTTCTACTAATACAAACTGGTACTGCCCTGAAATTTAAGTATTAAAGAGTTGCCTTGGAAATTTAGAAGTAAAATGACATGTTGAGGTTCCCAGAGCCCATGCATTAGAGGTAGGACTTGTACACAGGTCTTCCTGACTCCTAGGCTGATTGTCTCTATGCACTAAACCATGCTTCTCTAATAACATTTACACTATTTACCAAACCAGGGTGTTGTGAATCCAGTAACACTATGTAAATATGAATTGCTGTTACCTTTTACTATAAAAAAAAATACTTATCAAAAAGTACTCACATAGCATTTCCTATCTGCTTTATACTGTTCTAGAGAGGTACTGTGGTATAAGGAAAAAGAATGATGATGGCCTCAGAGTTAGGAGATATGAATTCCTGTTCCAGATCCAGCATTATTAGTTATATATAATAAATGTGAATTAGTATAAGGTAGTGTGGGGAGAAACAGAAAATGTCTAAGACATGGTTGCCCCTACCCTTGAAGAGTTTACAATCTAGTTGGGAAGAAAAGTTCAATATGCCAGAATCAATCAGGGAACAAAAAGAAGGCAATAAGTGATATTATATAATTGATGAGTTAATTGCAAATTGATGAAAAAGGAATGATATACTAATTTAACACCTACATATAAAACTATCAAAAAATTAAACATTATGAAGAAATCTAAAAAATGTTATACAAGTTCTTTTTCTTCTCCCAAGGAAAAAATTTTTGCCTTTAAATTACAACTAAATTTGACACAACCCTTCATTATAAAATTTAAGTTCTCAAGCCCTGACAAATTGAAGAAATTAATTATAAGAGCTGATTTGGCAGAACTGCAAATAAAAAAATTTAGTGTCATTTCCCCCACAAAGGTCACATGAATACTAAAATAAGCATTTACTTATTATTACCATTTATTAATTGTATAACATAAACTGGACTTGAGGCTTGCACTAGTCAAAACAAATCAGGAAGAATTTATTAAGTGCTATGTGTGAAGTAATAGTCCCTGCTCCACAGAAGCTCACAGTCTAATGGGAAAGACAACATGTGAACAACTGAATGCAAAAAAGATACAGACAGGATAAACTGGAAATAATTTTAGAGGGAAGGCACTAGCATTAAGAGAGACTTTGAAAAGGTTCCTTGCTGCAGGATGTTAGATGGAACTTAAGGGAAGTCAGACAATATTTGAATAGAGAATATTTTTCATAAACACATGAATTGGTAAGCATACATATCTAAATTCAGTATTAAAAATGGAAAATACTAACTATACTTAATATCACAAATTTAGTTTACTGCTATTGTTAAATACCACCTTTCCCTACAAATACTACAATTCTTTAACGAACACATATTTAACCAGTTAAAAACAAAAATACAAGTTAATTGCTGTGAGAAGTGTTTAATCCAATTCAAAAATGGATTACTCAATGACTACTATTCCACAAACATTTATCAAGAGCCTACATGCAAAGCACCATTCTAAGTGCCAGGTGCATAAAAAGATAAAAATGATACAGTTCTAATTCTCAAAGTGCTAACATTTAATTGGAATGGATACAGGAACACAGATAGATACAATACAAGGTTTGGTATGATAGATGCAAGGGAGAGATCTAGGTAAAGTCCTCTAGGAAAATCTGAGGAGAAAGAAACAAGTTTTGGTCAGTGTGAAAGGAATCAAGGAAAGTTTCACACAGGAAGTGACACCTGACTTATGATTTGAAAAAAGAAAAAGGATGTTTAAAGATATGATAAGGAAATACATTTTAAGCATGGAGAACAGCTTAATAAAATTCATAAAGGTTACAGATGGAATTTTGTTGGAGAATAAAAGTATTCAAGTTGGACAAAAACAGATTGTGTGAATGAATTGGAAAAACTTTTACTAAGTACCTATCATATGCCAACACAGTACCAAGTGCTCAGAATATGAATTAAAAGAAAAAAAAGAGCTGAAACATGGTGTCATGGATAAGAGTAGGCCTGAAGCTAGAAAGACCTAGGTTCAAGTCCCACCTTCTGACATATATGGCTATATGACCCAGGCAAAATCACAATGTAGCAATTCTTTAAACCACTTTTTAACACTAGAAAGTTGCAAAGAAAATACCAATCTGCATTGCTAGAGGGATGTTTCTTCATTTGAGTTTTCTGTACTTATCAATTAACAGGTCCAGTCCCAGTCGCTATTCCCTTACTAAGCATTAAGTTTGTTTCCAGGGATCTCCCAAAGGTTCCTAAAGTGGGCAATACCACTCCCTGAGGGGAGCTGGAATGATTCAGGGGAATGGTAGGTAGTAAACCCAGGTGCAACTACGGGACGATGAATAAAAATAAGGGGGTGGTGGAAGCATAAAGAAAGAAGATAAGAAAATTTTAAAGAAACATTTGGACATGTTTCATCTATTATGTATCAGTTAAAGTTGTAGTGATTATATTATTTTCCAAATAAACACATAAAATGCAATTTACAACTGATCAGTAGTCAAGTCTAGCTGACAGGTCTTAATAAGGAAGTGTGGCAAGTGAGCATGTTTTGAGTTGTTGGGAAGTCCAGCATGCATGGGCAAAAATATGTGAAAAAAAAAACCCAAAACACATTTACAATAAATTATTAAATTTAAGATGCATCATTTAAATATATTTTTTGAAATGACACAAATTTCAAAAAAACCATTCATAGGTTAAAAAGAAAATAGATTTTGGGGCCCCCTTTCCAATAATTTTTTTTGGAAATGGGTATGGTAGTTCAAATAAGTTTGGGAACCTCTGTGCTAGAGTTACAAAAACCCTCAAGGAGCTTAAATTCTAAGGAGGAAATAAGTCACTAAGTCACTTAGAAAAAAAGTGACTATGGAAGGGTATTTTGGTTGTGGGTGGGGCTATATGGTATTAGATTGACATAATCCTTCCAGGAAAAAGAGCAGAGTTACTTTATCCTAGTTCCAAAACTGAAGGGGAAAAATGCGAAAAAATAAGGCTGGAAAATAAAGGTTGAAATCAGAATAAAGAGGTTCTGAGTATCAAGACTTGGAGTTTTATTTAAGCGAGAACATCATCAACATCGTCGTCATCATCACATTTACAGTTATCCAAGTTTTGCAAAGCACTCGACATATCTTATCTCACTTGATCTTCACAATAACCTTAAGAGGTAGGTGCTGCTATTATCCCCATTTTACAGATGAAGAAACAGAAGCTCAGGGAGGTTACATGAACTGCCCAGGGTCACTCAGCTAGGAAGAGTCTAAAACAATTAGAATGCAGGTTTTCCTGATCCAAGTCTAGTATTCTAAACACTTTGCCACCTACTTAGCTGCCTCAAATTTATGTTATATAATCTCACTGATGTTAGGCAATCCTTTTATGCTTCCCTAATTAATTCACTCTCAAACTCACAACAGCTCTTTCAAACTTTTTCAACCTTTCTCAAAATTTCCATGGCTCCTACATGCCTCATATTTACTGAAGAAAAAAAAAATTCACCAAGAGCTCCCCTTTTCCTCTCCTCTTCATCACACATCACCCAGACGCCTGTCATTATCTTTTCTTATCCAGGTTTATCCTTCTAAGGTGTGCAAGTGATCTCATTCCATCCTCTCTTCTTCCAATAGATGGCTCCCTCTATCATTCCCACTCTCTCACTTATCTTCAACCTCTGTCTTGTCTACAAACATGTCCATGTCTCCCCCAATTCTCCAAAAACCTTTTTTTGATCCTTCTGTCCTTGCTATCATCCCATATCTCTCCTTTTGGGGCAAAACTTCAAGGCTATCTACAATGGATGCCTCCACTTCTTTTTCTTCTCATTCTCTTTTCAACTCTTCTACTGTCTGGCTTCTGACCTCATCTGTCAATTGAAATTGCTTTATCCAAAGGTACTCAAGATTTCTTACTCACAAAATCTAATAGCTTTTTCTCACTTTCTTCATCCTTGTCGACACTGTTCAAGCACCTTCTTCTTGATATTCTCTTTCTTTTTGCTAGATTTTTGGGATACTCTCTCCAGGTTTTCCTCCCACTTATCTATGACTATCCTTTTCTGCATCACATCCAAGTCACACCTACTAAATGTGAATGACTAGCCCTAACTTCTCTACTGACCTTTTGTGTCGCACCTCCAACTACCTATTAGATATCTTGGACTGGATATCCTGTAGATACCTTAAACTCAACGTGTACACTTTTTCTTCTACCTCATTTACTTGATTTTTAAAATTCCTTTAGAGCTCCTTCCAGGATGATTTTTTTGGGCCTAAGATCAATTCATATTTCTCATTGCGGCTTTGCATGGCAGGCATTGACATTTTTATTCTCTTTGGAGTTTGTGTTTTTTATCTTCCTTGTGGCCACAGCAGCTTTCTATAATCAAGGCATTTTTTGTTTGCTTAATTTCTGTTCTATTTCCTGCCTTTTAAATTTGCGTTCTATTCCTTAGATGGAGGGGGTACTGGGCCTGGAGGGCTGGAACACACGTGTCCTGAGGAGCTAGGGCTGTGGGGACCTTGCTTGCTTATCTCTGTTGGAATTAGGGGCCTCCCACTGGACACCACCTACAGTGGAGGTTGGGGGCTATCGCCTTTACCCAAATGAGACAGACCTTTTCTGCAATCCTTCTAAGTTATCTTGGGCTGGAAAATGGTTTACCCCATTCTTTTCTGGGTTGTCACTTCAGAATTCATTTTGAGACGGAATTTAGTTGTTTTGAGGGAACTAGAGCTCCACTTGCAGCTTTTTCTCTGCCATTTCAGCTCCACTTCTCAGCATGTCCAAAACTGAACTCAAAATCTTTTCCCCCAAGCTCTCCTTCCATCAAACTTTTCTATTTACCATCAAGAGCACAGTCATCCTCTCAGTCACTCCGGCTCACACAATTTATGCATCATCCTCAACTCCACACTCTCATTCCCCATATTCAATCTGTTGCCCACATTGGTCAATTTTGCCTTCATAACATCCTTCATATATGTTCCCTTCTTTCCTCTGACACCACTTCTACCCAGGTAAAGTCCTCATCACTTTATACTTGGACTACTGAGACAGGCTGCTGATAAGTTTGTCTGCCTTAAGTCTCTCCCCATTCCAGAAGATGTTATACTAGACAGTCAAAGTGATCTTTCGAAAGCACAAGTTTGACCAGGCCATTAGTCTCACCTCAATAAACTTTAGTGGCTCCTTATCATCTCGAGGATCAAATACAAAACCCTTTGTTTGGCATTTAACACCCTTTCCAGTCTATTTACACCTTATCTTTATGCCATCTCCTTCCCCACCCCTCTCAGTACACTCAGTACTATGATTCACTGACACAGGACTCCTGGCTATGCCTAAAATAAAATACTCCTCCACCATGCAACTGCAGAAATTTTTACTAGCTGTCCCTCATACATGGAATGTTTTCTTCTCCTCATCTCTGCCTCCCAGCTTTCTTCAAGTCCCAGCCAAAATCCTATCTTCTACAGGAAGCCTTTCTTAATCTCTTTTAATTCCTCCCGCTGATTATCTGTTCAGTTATTTACATGCTGTCTCTTCCATTAGATTGTGAGCTCCTCAAAGAAAGAGACAATTACCTTTCTTCCCCCAATCCCTAGAACTTAACACAGTGACTAGCACATAGCAGGTACTTAAATGAGTACTGACTGAATATTGTCCAAACTCTGATATGTAGCTGGATGAACAATCTATAGAGCACATTCTTCACAATGCATACCTTGGAGAGATACTGCAAATGGACAATGAACTGGACTCAGAATTGTACAAGAGGAAAACAGATTGAGTTGTTTTTTAATCACCTCAAGTTTTAAGGTCCACCTTTTTAATGATACTATTCTTCTGGCGAGCTTGTATGCCTGTGAATTCTATAATAGTAGTCCCAGAAGAACTGAAGTTGAGGATCACCCAAAGGGAAATGGAAATATACACAGTGAGCATGAGCAGGTTGCCACATTTACAAATGAAAAATTTCTCAAAAACGGTGTGAAGGATGAAGCTGGAGACATACATGACGAAAAAAAAGATAACTGAGATAACCTACATGCTCAAAGCCATGTTTTGCTAAGAGAATATAACAAAGGGACCCAAACACATAAGTAAGATTCCCCGGCATCAACTGCACCCTTCACAATTTGCAAAAATTGCATGTGTCAATTTTATTACCATAATGTTTATATTTTACTTAAGGAGGCAAGAATTATATATATATATATATATATGCCACAATTTAAAAACTGGATAAGACAAATATGATTAAGTATCAAAATATGTAACATGGGAGTACAATGGAGGTCAGGAACTGGAGAGAGATCAGTGTAAATCAGTACTGCTGGAATTACAGAAGTGGCATTTGAGATGGGCTTTGAAGGATGGGCACATGATTAGAAAAGATGGGGAGAAAGGAGGAAAAAAGTTTAAAATCAAATATCTCAGTAATCAGATTAATCTACGAAAAATACTTACCTTCAGTGACTCCCCCAATAGCAAGAGAAATAATAGCCAAAACATTTTCACATGATGCACGGGTTATCTACCAACAAAGGAATAATTTGATGACTTTAACTATTTTATTAAAAAAAATCATTTCTTATCATATGACTATTTTAATTACAATCCCTTTAGTTAACACTTAACATATAAGCAAGACTTTTCTGCTACTTCCCTACAAAACCAAACTATCCTGATAGATTATCTTCTTACTTATATTAAGTGTTAAGCACCACACAACTTTTTCAATTTATTTTGTTGACACTGTTAAACTGTTTCAGTTCTGTCCAACTCTTCATGACCCCACCTGAGATTTTCTTGGCAAAGATACTAGTTATTTGTCATTTCCTTCTCCAGCTCATTTTACGGATGAGGAAGTGAGGCAAACAGGGTAAGTGACTTGCCAAGGGTGACACAGCTAATACGATATGAACTCAGGAACATAAGTCTTCCTAACTCCAGGCCTGGCACCACTCTTTTTACTGAGACACTAGCTGCCCCATAATTAATTTATTTGGCTGTTAGCAAAATAGTACATAGAGTGCTGGACTTGGAATCTGAAAACATGAATTCAAATTCTGCTTCCAACACTTAATATAGCTGCATGCACGAACAGATAAGTCATTTAACCTCTCTGACAATGTTTCCTCATTTGTATAAGAGATAATACCACCTATAGCATCTACCTCACATAATGATTAAGAAACTCAAATAAGTTTCACAAATTTTAAAGTTCTATATAAATGTCAACTTATTATCCAATCCCACAACAAAAAAAAATACACATTATAATAAATTAAAAGTTATGCTAATCAAAACTCAGTAACATTATCAAAAGACAATATAAAGTCTTCTACCATTTTGGTGTAAAGAAGTTCAACATTTTCCCATTACACAAGGTTTCAAAAGTTAACTTACACACTCATGCTAATATCACACAATATGATTTCACAAAATGTACTTACAATAGGTTAATTCATAATAAAAAACTATTTTTTAACTCCAAAAGTATAAAATGACCAATCATGTTACTTGGTCATTTTGCTTAAATATTTACCATACTTTTGCAGGAGTTTGTTGGGAAGTATCTGTTGTTTAAAACAAAACATATTATGTTCAGAAGTTCTAGGTACCAGTTTATTAGAAAGGACACTAAAAAGTTGGAAGGTGTCCAGAAGGGCAATGGAGATAAAGAAGGGTCTTGAATTCATGCCATTCTTAGGACCAGCTGAAGGAAGTGGAGATGTTTAGCTTAAAGAGAAGACACTCTTCAAGTCTTTGAAGGGCTATCACATAACAGGTATTAGATATATCCCATTTGATCTCAGAAGACAGAATCAAAAGCAAGGTGTTGAACTTTTTTTTTTTTCCCTTTTTATTTATTTATTTATTTTTAAATAAATTTATTTAACTTTTTACATTCATTTTCACAAGATTTTGGGTTCCAAAATTTTCTCCCCCTTTGTCCCCTCCCCCCTGCCCGATACACTGGACATTCTAATTACCCATATCACCAATCTGCCCTCTCTTCTATCATCCCTCCCTTCCCTTACCCCATCTTCTCTTTTGTCCTGTAGGGCCAGATAACTTTCTATTCCCCACTGAACTTTCAACCAATAGAATTTAGGCTTGATATAAGGAAAAATTTCCAAACCCCTAGAGCTATCCAAAAGTGAGATGGCCTGCCTTGGAAAGTAGTGAATTCTCTCCTCACTGAAAGGCTTCAAGTAGAAAGCCTGGATAACCACTTGTTGGATAAGTGATAGTGAGGATTTCTTTTAAACTATGAGTTACGCTAAATAGCTGCTGAATTCCTTTCCAAGTTTAAATTCTATGATCAATGAAAATTTTTCTAAAAGAGTATGTTTAATATAAGAAGCAGTGTAAGGTATACAAGTGCTAGTACTGAAGTCAGAAAGACCTGGGTTCAAGTTCCAGATCTGACTCATAATGCCTGCATGACCACTGGTTAGTCATTTGTTCACTATGTCAGTGAAATCACAGGCCCAGTCCTTATGTTTAACTAAATTTTTTTTCCACTTTAAAGCATTTGTCTCCAAGTGAAAAAACCGGAGGATATACTCATAAAACACATCAAAGAATAGTTTATTTTTTAATGATTTAAATAAAATCTAACAATATTATCTTGTTTCTTATTGTATAATGCCATACTCTAACAGTATATGTGACATGGGTATAGTATACTAATTTATTCTAATCTGAACAGTTATACAATTTGAATACTCAGGATTTTCTAAGAAAAAAGGAAAGGAAAGCAGGTTTATATTTGCTTTGAGACTGAAACAATCAATGGTACCATAATCTAGAATGGGTACTATAAGGTAAGTAGTAATACATAAAATATTCCTTCACACCACACAACCCCATCTACTTAGCCCTTTTCTCTTGAACAATATAAATGAATGGCTACTGCAGTGCAGAAAAGGCTATCCTGGGGAAGAAGTCTCATAACCTTTTGTGATCTCCAACTTGACTTTAGACTAAAATATAAATTTTAGTTTATATCTAAACTAAAATAAACTGAAGTGCTATGTTCACAGAGTGAATATAGATTTGTAACTTTGGTTTTTTAAAATCATGTTAGTCATGCTGTAAAAAAAGACACAGATCCAAAGGAAAAAAAAACACCAAAAAAATACATAACATGAATAACTGTATGCTTGGATCTGCATTCAGATTCTATTGGTTCTTTCTCTGCAAGTGGATAGCATTTTTCGTCATGAGTCCTTTGGAACTTGCAAGTTATTCAATCACAGCTGATCATCACACAGTATTGCTGTTTCTCCTGGTTCTGCCTCATTTTACTCTGCATCAGTTCATGTCTTTCCAAGGTTTTTCTGAAATCAGCCTGCTCATCATTTCTAATAGCACAGTAACGTTCTGTTACACTCACATATCACAACTTGTTACAGATTTATAGTTGAGTAATATCATTCTGATTTCTCTGAGATTATGTAGCCACTGTTTTTTTTCCTTCTTTACCTTAACAGCAGTGATTGTAACATAGTTACATGAAACTTAGAAAAACTCTTCCAAAATTTAAAGTGGGGCTTATGCAGTTTAGAAGGTTGTTGTGAATCTATGTTGGCATGTGATTTGAATTAAAACACGTCCATAATCACAAAAAGCAAGTCCCCACTTGGAAAACAATTGACACCCAAAGACAACTGTACTGTAATCAAGCATCAAATTCTTAGTTCACAAAAGCATAAGCAAAAATATCTAAAAACTGTTTTTACTTCTAAATAAAATGTACTTCATTTTGGCAAAACATAACATTTTTGTTCTTTCTATATGTACATACAGAGATGGTGTGGAAAATATAATCTTTTAAAAATATTATATAAATAATTCTTGCCATTCCTGACAGGTGACTTATTGGTGAGAACTCACCTTGGTATTCTAACGGAAAAAAGGTAACTAACCCAGTCTCAGCTAGACTTTTTTGGTCACTATAAATTTATTCCACTGCTGATATCATTGAATGAGATGCCCTTTCCTTTAACTATATCTTGGGGTATATATAAGTCTTTGGATATACTTTAAAATCTTAAGTTTCCTTTGGCTGGGATAGTCTAACTTATTGTTTTAAGCTTTTACAATGCCTACGAGCTGTCAAACAGTGGGTACTGACTCAAACTAGTTCAGAAATGCCTATGTCAATTATAACACAGTTAACTATGAGAAATTGGCCCAAATATATAGCAATATTTGGTAACGGTAATACCATAATGGTAATTATGGACCTGTAATTTCACAGATACGATAATTTACTTCACAGAGTCAGGTCTCACACACACACACCCCATTTATGACATAGAATCTTAACAGTAGTTTCTGAAGCCCAGAGAATTTAAATAAGTTGCTTATGGTCACATATGTAAGCAGGCTATGAACTGGGGTCTTTCTTCTTGACTCCAAGTATAGGATCTACTATACCAGGTCTTCTTAAATGTTTTTGTGTTTTGGCAGCATTCGGGCACACTGCATGGCCTGAGGGCATACCATGCAAAGTGTACATGCTGTGTGTTCAGAACCAAGGTTGCAGTGATATTGCTCAAGGCAACACCAGCAAGTGCTGCCAGAAACACCTCGGATTCATTACACATTTGATTTTTAACTAATTTTTGGTCACAGTTTGTTCAGAAATCGTTTACCGTTGCCAAATTTTTCAGGACCCACAGAGTCAGAATCCACAGTTTAAGAACTGCTGCACTATACAATTTGGTCTCTTGTCCTACTGAGTTATTCTTCAAAATGGCTCTCATTTTAAACTAAATTATTCATCTTAAAACAGAAGTAACTTTTAAATGACAAATTAACTCTTAGTTTGCCAGCAAAATTTTAAGGCTTGGTAGCAGAAAGGTATACTTACAATTTCCTCTTCTAGAATAACTCTGAAAGCTTGATCAAGGGTACATTTTTTCTCATTTTCACTATCAAAAACAAAAGAAAACCTATGTTTTGTTAAGAGCTCAGAAAAACACAAAACTTTGATACGCACTGCTGATGAAGATGGATGCTCTTACCTGCCAGCTAACTGGCTGAAGGTGTTCAATAATGGCTTGATATTTTTGTTGTTCAAGGCTTCTCTGGCAGAATTCTAGGAAAACAAAAGTGATAAATCTGTGGAAAGATTTTGCTGGTTGACTGAAAAACAAAGTATCTCCATACATAATTTCAAAAGATACTCTTATAGAAAAGTGTTGGAGGAAAACATCCTGTTGAGCTTTCCTTAAAAACACATATTACCTATCCCTTTTCTTCTTTACTATGCTGTCTCTTTCTACCTCATAAAATTATAGCAAGGAAAATGCTTTGTAAAACATAAAGTACTATATACATGTGACTTTTTTCATTTTTAGAAGGAACATCAGTTCAAAGAGAAGGGCTTAAGAAAATTATGATAATGGAATAATTTGTGACCATAGAGAAGCACATAAGAGGCTGCTACAATTCCTTGGGATACTGCTAAGTGTGAATTTTAGAATGACAAAAGATGGAAAGGAGGATGAGAATAATTAAACAAATGCCAAAAGAAAAACATAGTCCTAATAGCATCAAGAAAGTTCAAATATAGCATAACCTGAGGCTTGCTATAAATGCTAAGAATAAAAAGGACATGACTTTGGGGAATGTGACAAGCGGAAGAAGAAAATAAGGAACCAGTTTTTTGAAATGCTACACTGGATGGAGGGTACAATGACACAAATGGTTAAAAGAAGGAATAATTACCCTTTATAGTTTTTTCCTCTAAAAGTGATTTTCAGATGGAGAAATATATGGTTAGAGAGTAATCAAAACTCAAGACAAGAAAGGAGAGGGTAGAAGAGTACCTAACTTCCCCCAAGGAATTCGAGATAATTGAGCCTGATACTTCATACTCTACAATATTCACTAATCTTGTAGATGTTGACTGCTGAACCTCTCTCAATGATGTATAAGTAATCATTGAAATGAGGTGAGTTTTCCGAAACTGCTGATAACCAAACAAGCTGATTTTTCAAAGATATGAAAAAAAGATCCTTCAACTTATGGGCCAGTGACTTTGATGCAGATTTGTAGCAAAATCCTAGAATGATTACATAAGGGAGAGTTTGTAGGCATTTAAAAGGGTAGGCTGTGAACAGACTAATTTTTTTTTGTGCGTGAATGGACTGATATTATTTCATTTTCCTTTTCTTACAGAATGATCAGAAAAAATATCCTGCTAGATCAGAAAAATAAAATAATAGCTGATAATACTTTAAAGTTTGCAGAGTGTTTTACATACCAGATCTCATTTGTATCGCCAAACAACCCTGGGAGACAAACACTAAAGATATTATCTTTCAAAATTTTTTTTAAATTTTACTTTAAATTTTTTTCATTTAAAAAAAAAATCTGCTTCTTCTCCTTCCCACCTCCCCTCTTTAAGAAAAAAACAAAGAAAAAGCCAAGTATCTCTACTTAATAGGCCCAAGATATTAAGCGACTTGCCTATGCTCACACAAGTAGCAAATAAAAGAGGTGAGATTTAAAGCAGGTCTTGCCAGATTCTAAGTCTAGAAGCATGGTATAGTGGAATGAACCCTGGACTAAAGAGTCAGAAGAACATGGGTTCAAAACCTACCTCTGACATTCATTATCTGTGTGACCCTGAATAACTTCCTTAACCTTTCTAAGCCTTTTATACTATTTATAAAGTAAAGATAACAGCAGTATCTAGCTCACAAAGCTATTAAAATAACTAAAAGAATACATATAAAATACTTGGCAATCACGAAAGCACTATATAAATGCTCATTTTTAACTATTATAAATACTTTCTACAATACCATGCTGCTTCTCTACACACAGAGGAATGGTTAGGTAGTGGAAATTGGGAAAGGCATTTGAAAAAAATCTCTCAGTATTCTTGTGCACAAAATATTAAGATGAACTAAATAATACAGTTAAATGGAAACAGAGTTGGCTGAAGACCTCAGTTCAAAAATGATAGTTATATCAGCCTGTAGGGAGATTTCTAATGATGAGCCCTATAGTTTGTCTTTCACCTTTAAAAAAAAAGTTTACAACTTGGATGACAATACAGAAAACATTTTACATCAAACCTGCAAGTGGCTTAAAACTGAAAAGCATATCTAATACAAATGGGCAACAGAATCAGGATCTAAAGAAATTACAATAGGACAGAATTAAAGGCCATATACAATAATGTAATAGGAACAAATGGAAAGTCATGTTTTGATTCAGAAAACTGATTATTCAAGCACAGATGAAAGAGATGTAGCTATGAATCAGTTCATGAGAAAATTGGGATTTTTAGTGGATGGAAATCTTATGTTATTCAACCATATGACATAGTAGCCAAAACATCTAATATGACTTTAGGATGCATTTAGGGAGTGAATCCTATACCATGTCCTCTTCAGACCATACTTGGCAAATTATTATCCAGGTAAATGAAACACTTTAATGATAATGTCAAGTAGGAGTGTGTGGATGAGACTTGAAATTGAGTCATACAAGCATCAGCAGAATAAATGGGGGAAGTTTTATTTAAAGAGAAGACTTCAGTCTTCAAGTGTCCAAGGATCACAGAAGACAAATTAGGATTCTTTCTCTTTCCTTCTGGAAGAAGAAAACTAAGACCAATGAGGGGAAGTTACTGAAATTCAGTTCTTTTAGGAAGAACTTCATAACTCAAGAATGTCTAGAAATGGAATTACTGGTCTTGAAAGGCAGTGGAGCCTTCAAACGAAGGCTGGATGATCACTGGTCAGGGATCAGGGAAAGGTCCCAATCTGGTAACAGCTGGGTTCATTCCAACTCTAAAAGTCTATGATTCAAAAATTATTTTTTCCAATGTAGACTACATAGTAGCTGTAGGTGCCAATACTGGGTCTACAACGGTGACCTTGGGCAAGTCATTTGACCACTTTATGTTCTGGTTTGGACTATGGAATCACAAAAACCTCTTCCAGATCTCAAATTCTGACTAAAATTCTAAATATCATACATTTCTGAGTTGGAAAGGATTTCAGAAAAGACCTAGTCTAACTTATGTCTGAATAAAAATTCCTTCTACAACATTCTTCAAAAATGGTCATCTAGCTTTTGCTAAAAGACCTCTTTGCGAAGGAGAAGCCACACTACTTATTGAAGCAGCTCTCATTTTTAGGAGTTAATTTCTCAGTTGTTTTGTTTTCAGAGAGAAAAAGCAGTAATGTGATGTAGTTCAGGAAACTCAGTTTTAACGAAAACTGTGGGGCAGGCCTGAGTGGCAAAAGTAAAAAGACACAGCACTGCTTTACTTAGAGCTGGGGGTGGGTGGGAGAAAGGAGTAGAAGAGGGATTTAGAGTCCTTCCAAACACTCTAATTTAGGATAAGCTGACACTTCCCAGGGACTTCTAAACACCAATCGTGAAGAAGCCAGACAAATCTTTACACAAAGGCTGTTCAAATTCCTTTGATGTCTGCACTTATGGATTCATTAGTCTTTCAAGCTGTTTCTGTCTAACTGCATCCATTACTCCCTCTGGGGAAAAGGAATCCATTTGGCCAGACAGTATCATTCTATTTCTTTACTGATAATGGTGCATGCACTGAGGTTCCTTCCAAGTCTGAGGCACTGGTGCTTGAAAAAGCAACCCACCTTCACAAACATAAAACCATCCTAATACAGAAGCTATGAAAATCTAAAACAAAGGCACACATAATATGATGCACAAAGCAATTACTTCCACCAAAGCTGTTGTCCAGTTCAGCTGTAGCTGTCCAATTCTGTTCATGATCCTCAGTTTCTGACAATGGGTAGATGAACTATACCACAATCTGTAGGTAGGGGACCATGTCCTCCAAGGAGAACATACAGCAGACCACCTCAACAGAAATGAACCAGCTGGTGCCCAGTCACTGTTTCCCATAAAAGGTTGTGGACCTGAATAGGAATCCCCTTTTGGGAGAAGAAAGATTCCAGACTAATGGTCAAAATCATTGACAGATTATATGACTATCTCCCTGGTAAGAAGGTGCCAATCCCCAATCGCATCTCCCTCTACTGGAAGTTATTCTTCCTGTGGCTAGGTATACCTATTCCTGAGTATTATGGAAAGAACCCAACTCCCCTCATGCTGCTAAACCCACCATTTTGCTCCAGACAACTTAGATACATTTATCGTACACCACCTCTTTCCCTAACATGGGGATATCTGTGGTAGTTCTGTTCCCTATGCCCCAGAAAGTCCAGAAGAAGATCCAGCATGTAATTTAACATTCATGGTGAACAAACTGTAACTGGTACCACACTTGCTCTAGATGCCAATGGTAGGAAAACTATAGAGAACCATATTATTTTGAATTATATAGGCAAACTCAAGAAAGTAGGCCTGATCGCCCTGGGACTGTGGGACCCTATCATCTTGTGGGAGATGTTTTGCTAAGTCCTTCGCTGAATCTATCGCTTTTCCTTTTGCCCTGTTACCTTCCAGATCAAGCCCCCACATCTGCTGGCCTTTTATAGATCTTCTGCTTTTGCAGGAACAAGGCAGTCCTGGTCTTATCCTTTTTAATGTGAAGGAACATACCCAAAACGGTCTCAGTGGCACCCCAGATCAGTTCTGATTATCCGGCAAGGCCTAGCCATGAAGACAAAAAGCGGTAAGGCAATCCACAGACTGTCTCTTGGTTCCATTCCACATTACAGCCTTGGTTTCCACCAATAGGCTCTTAGAGGTCAGTCATCTTAATCTTGGATGTGATTCCTCTCCACATCATGCAGCCAACTGAAAAATATGCTATTGGGTATTTCCACAATCCAAACTATAGATGCGCTAATGTATCAGGGGAAGGGGGATGGGGAAAATTCAAAGCAAAAATGTCTAGAACTGCTGTCCAAGTATTTATTCTATTTCAGAAAAGCTCGGGTGTTCTCCCACCCCAGGATGTGTTCGGCAATATTTCTCTAAAATGAGATATCTCCTACATCTTGTTAAATCACTGTTGGGGTCAGTATTTTCTTCCAGGGTGATTACCTTATTGGACTTTTAGGCCAGGACTATATATAATCTGTAGGCAGTGTCTAGTTGTAAAAATAGATCTGTATCTTATGCCTATATGAAAACATTTCCCTAATCTTAAATGCTACATTTTCTTAACCAGAACTGGTCCTTCTGCATCATCAGTATCCAGAATAGGAAAGGAATTCAAAAGGGTGTATTAATAGATTTTAATTCCCTACTTGTTTTGAAGAACAAGAGATCAGCTGTTTCACTTTCTATCCTCTCTACCTCTTCCTTACCTGACTGACTCTTCATTCTCTTTCCTTGAACCATATAGCTGGCTAACAGAGGTTGGTTGTTCAATTGATAACACTACCTAAGTAAGGCAGATGCCCCAGTATGCTAGAGAGTTCATAGAAGCCAGATGACAGTGTAAGAATTGATGAAATGGCTCATTCCTCCCTTCTGTGAGGCTGGCTGAAGGTACTGAGATGTTAAAGACCCTGCCAATGCCTAGGTCATAGGTTCAATTTTCCTATGTTTCGAGTTGAAAATGTGGGTTTGGGTGTACATGCCTTAATCAGAGGCACCCTATAAGGTAAATTAATTTCAGTTTGGGGCTCTCAATGTTGAAAGCTAGGTCAAGTAAAAACTCAACGAACTATACATATGAAGACATACTTATAGTCCTAAAAGGTTAAGAATGGACAAGGAGATTTTTGACCCTGTCTGAAGCTAACTCTCCCATGGGACATGAGTGGAAGTTGCTCTACTCAAACTATTTTGCACCCTGAGATCTCATCTTGTGTAACCATTATCCTTCATCAGTGGGTCCCTTGCCACCCTTTGAGTTGATAACACTTTATTATAAATACCCAGGTAGCTGGAGGTTCTCCAATCTAGACTATCAGATACGTAATGTCAAGGATTTAAAGTAAAAGGTGTTGTAATCTACAAAATCAATTATAAAATTTCAAAATCTAAATCACTAAATTAGTAACTCAAACAGTCATCTCCTACCTTTTTTCACTTGAACACAACAGAGTTCACTGAAACTGTCAACTTTTATTTGCTCTGACACATATAGAATGAAAGGTTCTATGCAACTTTAACTTTACAATGAACAAAAACAATATTCTTTATACCATATTAACTCAAGTGGATGTATCCAGAGTGCAATCATATACCTTTTTTTGAAAATACATACAAACACAGCTTAAACACTACTGGAAAAAATCTCTGAAACTTCATTTACTTTGGAAAGCTCCTTCAGACTTTGAACAACATCTCATATAGAACAATTTAGCTAATTTTCCCTGGGTTGATTTTCCAATGATTTCTCTAAACCCCCAATTCCTATCACCACCCATAGTTATAGAAGTAGATAAGAGGTCATTGGCTTTACAGTTTTCTCTCTCCTATACTAAAGACCAATGGGGCTCTGCCCCTTCCACCCTTTATGTTGTATCCCTTTCCCTAAACCATCCCCTTTTTTCCTTCACAGAAAGGCACTCCAACTTTAAAAGACGCTTGGCCACAGGAAAACGAGGAATCCAGAAGTTTTCCCCAACCTGAAATCCACACTGCTGGCTTAATGATTCCTGTTCTTAGATGAATACTTTCAAAATGAGGCTTTTTAATTTATTTCAAGTTATGCATCCTTCACTGACAAATGAGTTACTCCAGTTCCAGTACTCAAGGAACAGAAATATAGCTGCACAAACCATAATCTAATGACAGGACTTACTAATACCACACAAACCATGCCTGGATCACATCTTCATTTTTTCCAATGTGAAACTCTAGTTTTCTTCAAAGCTCAGCTCAGGTGGCTACCTTTTTTTTTTTACAAGACCTTTCCTGTCCCTTTCCCCAAAAAACCTGTTAGCACCTTCTTCTGTATCTTAAAATTACTTTATATACTTTGCAACTATCTGTGAACATGTTGCATCTCTTCAGAGGGAAGCTCTTTAAGATCAGAGATGGTTTCTTTTTTCTTTGTATTTTCACGACCTAGAACAAAGTTTTGCATATTTTTTGGCACCTGGACCTGTAAGGAACTCATCATCTAGAATCCTGAGTTAAAGATTAATGGATCATAGATCTAAGGATGAAAGAAAGAGGCCATTTAGCCCCAAAACCTCATTTTATAGAGAAAATTGAGGCCCAGAGAGGTTAAGAAACTTGCCCAAGTAGGACATATCATTGCCTATGATTTGGTTTTCTTCTTTTTTTAAAATTAATTTATTTGCTTTCAGTTTTCTACAATCACTTCCATAAATCTTAGATTTTCTCCCCCTTCTCTCCCCAAGACGGCATGCAATCTTACACATATTGTTATTATACATATTACATGTTATTATACATATTTTCACATTAGTCAGGTTGCATGGAAGAATTAAAATGAATGGCAGAAACCCTGAGAAAAACCCAAACAAAACATAACCCAAGAGAAAAGATTCTGCTTCATTCTGCATTCCAATTCCATAGTTCCCTCTCTGGATGTGGATGGCATCTTGCCTCGAGTCTTTTGGGAATATTTTAGGTCCTCGCATTGCTGTGAGGGGCTAAGTCTACCAGAAGAACTCCTCACGTGCTGTCGCTGTTACTGTGCCGATGATCCTTTCACTAGCCGTCAGTTCCTGCAAGTCCTCCCAGGCCTCCCTGAAGTCCTCCTGCCCATCATTTCTTATAACAATAGTACTCCATGACATTCACAGACCATCGCTTGTTCAGCTGTTCCCCACACTGCCTATGATTTGATCCTAGTTCCTGTGACTTCATAACCAGGTTATTTCCACTGTACTAGGCTAACAAAGCCTGGCGACTCAGCAACTGAGAGTTTAAGGGAGTTATCTTGGGACTGTAAGATTAAATGGTCTGACCATGACAGCAAGTGAGCAGCAATCAAGGCTGGCAGTTACATGACAGAGTACATACTCAAGAAGACTTGAGTTTCAATCCAGTCTCAGACACTAACTAGCTGGGTGACTCTTGACAAGTCACTTAACCTTTGTCTGCCTCAATTTCCTCATCTGTAAAGTGGGGATAATAACACCTGCCTCTCATGGTTGTAGTGAGAAGAAAATAAAAAAGCTGTAAATAGCTTTACAAAACGTTCAAACTACATAAAAGCTAGTTATTTTTCCCTAAGGCCACATCGAGTCTCAAAGGCTCAGAGAGGTTAAGTGGAAAGTGGCTTTGAGGTCAAAACCTGTCTCTTCTGCTTACTATTACCTTGTGACACTGGGTAATCAATCAATCAAGAAGAACTTATTAGTCATTGTTTTTTACTGTCTTCTCTCCTGTTCTTAGAGAAGTCTCTTCATCATTTCCCACCTGTCTGCTTTCTTGGATTACAGATCATCTCCAGAAACTCATCATTCTTCAAGACAAAATCAACTCTAAAACTCCCACTGCTAAGTATCCTTGCCCCTGAGTCACTTCCCCTCTGACTGGAGAGCGAGGACATTGGAGGCACTCCAAGATCCTCCATCATTTAAGAGAACCCAAAGAATTCTTCTCACCACTTTCCATCCATTTGTTCTTCTGGCCTTGATCATCTCCAGAAACTCCTCATTTTGCAAGCTGATATCTACTCTGAAACTCTTGCCTGCTCACATCTTTTCCCATCCAGGTTGCACTTCATCGTGGCCCCAACTCGGTAGCTTACCACCTCCCTCCTCAGCTTTTCAGCTCCTTTTTATGTGTTGTTTTCCTCTGTTAAACTGTGAGCTCCTTGAAGGACTATTTTATACCTTTGTCTGGATTCCCAGTATTTAGCACAGTCTCTGACACATTGTAGGTCCTTAATAAATATTTACTATAATCCTAAGGGGAAAGAACACATTCATTCCATTAAGCAAGCAAGTATTTATTGTCTACTATGTACCAGAAATTATGTCAGGGGCTAGGGATTCAGATATGGATGTAAGACCATATCTGCCTTCAAGAAGCTTACTAATATTTAGCTGGATTGCTTCCAAAGTTCTTCTTTATATTGAGCTAAAACCTAACTGTGTATTTTGTACCCATTATTCCTACTTCTATCTGCTAGTATCAAACAGAACAAATCTAATCCCTTTTACACAGGAAAGTCCTTCAAACACTTGGAGAAAACTAGCAAATCCCTCCACTTTTTCAACAGAATCATAGACTTTTGAGACAGAAAGGGCTTTAGAGACCATCAGGTCTAAAAGGTCTGTCTCCCCAGTACTTAGTAAAGCAATTGGCACATAGTAAATCCTTTTTGACTATCAATTTCCTCACTCTGAGCACTATTCCTTCATTAAAACATTTTAAGAATTCATTAGCTATATAAGCACTGTAAACACACCATTTAATAAACTCTCAATCTAAACATATTTCCCTTAACTTATGAAATTTTTTTGAACTCAAATATAAGACTTTTTCATTCATCCTTCATAAATGTAATTTTAATCTTAAGTTTCACATCACCAATATCAAGATCTTTTTAGATCCTTAATCATTTAAAATGCTAATTTAGTATCAATTGGAAATTACATAGCATTTTAAGGTTTACAAAATCTTTTATGTATATTTTCTCATTTGATCTTCACCACAGAGAAGCAAATGGAAAGAGCACTGGCGTTAGAAGATCTGAGTTCAAATCTTGTCTCTGATACTACCTATATAATGTATATTCAATCAATAATCATTTATTATACAACCACTATACCACACAACTTCTCATTTTCCTAGTAGATACTTAATAAATGTTGGGGAAGAAGAATACATGTACTAATTATTAGTCCCTTAGCAATTTCTAAACTGTTCATTCCGATTTTTGAGAATTACCCAGAATTGTCAATTGTAAAGGTCTTAGTGGAAACAGAAGTTGATGATAGTACTGTTTTATACTCAAGAGGGAAAAGGTAATTGGAGACTTTTTTTTTTAATACTATGTAGGTTAAGCAGACCCTATGCAGCTCTGAAATAACACCAAGCATGAGTAAGCTAAAAAATATACACTTTGACAAGCATTTATTAAGCTCCTAAATTTTCTAAAAGTATTACATTTTGGGGACATAAGGACAAAAATCGTATAGTTCTGTTCTCAAGAAGATAAATAGTTGAAAGAATTTCTTTGGTGACAGGGGTCAGGAATTATGCTGGGAATACAAATACAAAAAATAAAACACTCCCTGCTTCCAAAACATTTATATTCTACTGGTATGTGTGTATACAGTTATATATTTGTATATACAGAATATACAACATTTATTATACATTATATATTTGTATGTATATCATAAATACAAAATAAATTGGGAGAAGTCACTTAACCTCCCTGGGCCTGTTTTCTAAAACTGTAAAATAAAGGAGGTGGGCCAAATGCTCTCTGAGGTCCTATCTAACTCTAAACCTACAATCCTATGACTTGCCCATGCTCATACACAGCTAAGGATCTAGTTCTTTTAGACTTATGTCTAACACTCTTTCCACTATACCTAACTGCTTCTAAGCTTTATGCTTTTTGCAAACTTAATAAACATGTTTTACATATATAAATATATATTTTTTATGCAAGTCACTAATAAAAATATTAAATACAGGGAGAGAAAAACACTCTTTGGGCACTCCATCATAGATATTCTTCAAAGATGATAATGAACCATTAATGACCATCTACCTACCTTTTTAGTTCAATCATGCAAACAGGTCTGACGTCACCTAAATACTTTATCCTCTGGCCTATATGTCTCCAACTTATCCACCAGGAGAGTATGAAAAACACTGTCAAATATGTTGTTACAATCTAGATAAATTACATTTAAACATTCCTTGAATTTTCCAGGCCAGTTACCTGTCTAAAAAGGAAATGAGGCTAAAATGGCATGCCCTGTTCTTGCTGAAGCTACACTCACTCTTTGCGAACATTACTTTCTTTTTCAGGTGTTCACTAACCATCTTTATAATAATATATGTCTAGAATTTTGCCAGGAGTCAAGGTCAAACAATGGCCTATAGTTTGCAGCCTCCTTCATCCCTTTTTTGAAAGGGTATTTGCCCTTTTCCATTTCTGCAGCATCTCTTCTATTCTCCAAGATCAGTTTTAAAGTGGGTTTTATTGATTTTTATATATCACAGTCATTCCTGAATGATTAACTCTCTTTCCCTTCCACTGAACCCTTCCCTATAACAAACAATTAAGCAAAAACAAATGAAAGTCACCATGGCTGACAGCGTATAACATTTTGTACCGAGATGCTCTCCATCTCTTTACTTCTGTTTGTTTTCAGCTCTCTAGGAGCCATTTTTGTTTTGTTCTTTCCAATCCACACACCATTCTCCTTGACAAAGAAAACAAAAGCAAATTAAATGTTGGAGAGCCCTTATTCCTCTGTCATCATTACCATCATTCTATCTCTTCTTAATAGTAACACTGCCATGGGAGGATACAACAGACCACCTAAACAGAAGGAACAAGTAAATGAGTTTGGGAAATAGGTCAAAGCTGGGTATTGACACATAATACAGTAGTGATGATAGACTTCAATTATCAGTTCATCTTCCAGCTGTCTATCTTGATGTCCAAAAGAAAAAAAGTTAATTAATTACTGACCATTCAAAATGTAGAAGCAACAAGGTACTGGACTTGAATCTAACCAACAAGTAGTTTGCTGAAACAGAAATGAGGGCAACTTTGTAGGTAGGTATCTCCGTATCTTAGAATTTCTCCTAAGGAAACAGAATGCTTATCATATGAACCTTAGATTTTGAGAAACCAAACTTCAGAATTCAGAAACTGAATGCCCTTACCTAAAATTCTATGGAGAAAGCTCAGAAGGGATTTAAAAACAAAATGCTGAAGACACAAAGAGAAAAGATTCCAATGAAGAGGAAAAAGAATTGTCTAAAGAGCTTGTGTGGATTATAACCAATCAACCAATCAATTCAAAATTTACCTGTAAAAAAGACAGAAGCAAGGATGGGTAATTGATAACATAATGACCTAGTCCCATAAGAATAAGATTAAAGTACAGAGTGAGTTAATACTGTTCATGTAAGTATATAAATAACATGCTAAGGACTACAAAATGAGTTTTTTAAAAATTATGTTGAGAAAAAGAGGAGGCTCAAATAAGGGAAAGAATCATTGGTTAGGGTAGATAAGATGATGTCATAAAATCACAGAATTTGAGAGCTAGGACATGTAGTCCACTTGACAGCAGAAAATATGTGCTACAAAATGATCAGTCAGCCTCTATCTGAAGACCTCTAAAGGAGGTACACACCAGGTCTAGACAGTGTACATGAGTAACAGTCGTTCCTCTTAGAAGAACTACAAATGACCAGGGGATCGATTTTAAATAGTAACTTGGAAAAAAGAACACATGGAAAATAACACCAATGTAATATCTACTATTTCCCCCCTCCCCCAGATCATTTTGCAAAGAAAACATCAGCATGTAAGGAAACTTATACAGTGACTGCATAAAGGATCAGTGTTTTTCTTTAGAGCTCCTATTTCTGCATCAATTTACATAGCTGACCATGAAATTAAGTATGTTAATTATTCAATCAAATCTTGCACAACAGGTATGAATCATCTAACAGCATTAAAGGAAGAAAACAGCTAACTAAGCAGTGGGATGGTGGGGGAAATCACCCTGGTTTAGGTAGGCATAAGATTTGGGTGTGAGATCCCGATCCAGCAGAAGTGACAATGAAGAAGTCGCTGAACCCACACCTCAGTTTCCTCACCTGCAAAAGATACCTGTTGATCTTCCTCGGTGGAGGGAGTCTCCAGTAAAAAGAAAGTTTTACATACACAGGCGCCAAGTCCCTGGATAAACCACCGTCAGGAAGGAGCTTACAAAGCCAATCGAGGCCGAACACCTGCGAGGTTTTCTCCAAGCGGCCCCGTCCACACCGAGGAGACCTCCTCTAGCACTTTCCCACGTCGTGCGGTAGGTTGTGCCATTTCACGTTATTCCGTGTCACGACCTGTCACTTCCACCTACCCCGGCACCTAGCACGGCGCCAGGACACAGCAGACCCTCGATACTTCCTCAAGTCGGAATTTACACCTGATTTTAGCCAACAGCGAGAAGGCAGGCGACGGACCGCCGAGCTAACGATCGAAGCTGGGGAGGTGGGGACGGGACCTGCGGGGTTCTCAGACTCAGCGTGTTTAAGTGACACTCCCCCCTCCCACCCCGGCCCTTAACTGTCGTCCCTCCTCAGGCGCAGGCTGACCACCCACCCGCCCCCGGCGCCATCGCTTTCCCGCGTCTACCCTCACGGGGAGGCGGTGGAGGGGCTCGGCGTGGGGAGCCAGCTGTGGCGAGAGTCGCGAGGGACACGCGGGGATCCCCGTGGGATGGCTGCCGCGGCCGGGGAGGCAGAGACGCGCGCGCTGAAGGGCCAGGTAGCCTGCCCCTCCCCCCAAAAAACCAGTAGAGAACGCCGTGCGTACACACGTCCCCTGCTCCGCGTTCCTCCCCGTGGGAAAGCCAGTGACCACGGAGAAGGCAGAAGACAGAAAGGGAAAAGGGGTTTTCGGCCACCCCTTCGCTTCCTACATCTCACCGTAAACCGGGTCTGCGCTTCGGGGAAACTGAAGAGAGGCGGCGACGGAGACATCTTCTCGCTTGCGCGTGCCCGCTAACGCGCCGCGGCGCGCCCTGATGACGCACAGCTAGCTCCTTGGCGCGGCTGGAGCGGCACCCGGCGGCTCTGTGGGACACATGCGCAGTCGGCGGAGGGGGCGGAGCTCTGGCCACGCTCCGGGGCCGCCGGGGGAAGGAGGTGTTTCCGTGTTTTGCCGGCGGCGGTGGCGCGAGGTTCGGGCTCGCGCTCAGACACCCGGTGGCTGCCTGGGGCTTGTGCGTGGGCATCGAGCGGGATTCGGAGAAAAGGTGTCTCCCTCCCGCGTCGGCACCGCAGGGATCCCTGCGGCCCGAGGCCCGCCCCTTCCCCTCCGGAGCCCCGCTGGACGCCGGGGGCTCGGACCCGGTCCGGGCTGGGGCCGAAGTGGGCGAATCCCCGCTCCGGCCCGCCCTTCTCGGGCTTCCTCAAGGGGCGACCCCGCTCCCCCCTCTTGTGCTCGCTGCCCCTTTGTCCGTGGAGCGCGGCGTCCGCCCTGAGGCCTCCCTGGGGCCTAGGAGTGACCCCGGGCTCTCCAAGTTGTCCCCGGGGGGCGCTGACCAGCCGGGAAAAGTTGGATTCGAAGGGAGCACCCAGCCTGCCTCTCCTCCGAGGGCCTTGTCACCGGAGGGACCCCCGAGAGGTGGGGCTGGGGTCGGAGCCACTGCCGATCCACCCAGGCGTGGCTGGGTGACAGCCTGCGTGGGTGCAGTGCCCGCGCTGGTGGGAGCGCACATCCAGCGAGCTCGCGCCGCGCTGTTGGGGCCTGTTTGAATTCTCTCTTCCCTGTTGCTTCAGGAGACCAAGGGGGGGCCGGTTTAGAGTCAACAGGAAGAAGGACGGGGCGTATTTTGTTTGCAGTCATCCAACAAGTCTGTGGTGACCAAATGTTTCTATTTCAGGGATTTAAAAAAAAAATGGATGTGTTTTTATGTCTCAGTGACTTCCCAGTAAGCAGATGTCCTTCCACCTCACCCTGTGGTGCCAGCATTCCCTTAAAGTTAAGCAAAGAGAACAAAAGCGTCTCATGTCACATCCTGACCTAAAGCACATTTAAATGTTCATTCTGGCAAAGGAATTGCTGGAAGGATTTACAAGAGGTTACAGGCGCCGTAGCAGAATTATGAAGATAAAAATTGAGGAGGGTGTGGATTCTTTCCATATTTTTCAGCATTTTTTTGAAGTCTTTTAAGCTGTTTGTCTTAATTTGATGTATTATGTCTAGTGCCCTACTATTTTTTCCTATCAATCTTTGAAACAGCAGTTTATTTTTTCTTTAAAAATTTGCTGAACTGCTTTTTTAATTTTTCTTCCAAAACATTTTAACTAACTTCTAGCCTCCCATGGCTCCCCCTCCCCCACTATCCGCTGAGAACATTGCCTCATATTTTGCAGAGGACAAAAAATTGAAGACATTTGCTGCCTTCTCTCTCTTCTTAACCCCGTATAATCTGCATCTGATCTTATCATTACACTGAGGCAACTCTTTCCAAGGTTACTAATCTCTTTATTTGACAAATCCAATGGCCTTTTCTCCGTCTTCATTCTCTGTGACCTCCCTGCAACCTTTGACATAGTTGATGACTCTCTCCTCATTGATACTGTTTTCTCTCTAGATTTTCAGGACACTACTCTCTCATGGTTCCCCTTTTCCCTATCTGGATCATCCTTCAGACCATGCCCTCTAACTGTGGAGATCCTTTAGAGTTCTGTCCTGGGCCCTCTTTTTCCTTTGTATTACTTCACTTGGTGATCTCATCAGCTCCCATCCCTTTAGTTATCTCAGTGCTGATTCTCCAGTCTCCCATCACCAACTGCCTTTCAGATATCTTAAACCAGATGTCCAGTAGACATCTTAAACTCAGTATGTCCAAGACAAATCTCATTGATCCTTTGCTACCTCCTACCTTCCCTATTCTTGTACAGGCTAACAATATTGTCCCAGTCCCTGGGGCTTTGCAACCTAGGAGTCATCTTGTGGTCCTGTCACTCATTTCACCTCTCCCCCACTCCCCACTACACACACCATATCAAATCTGTTGCCAAAGGCTGTTGGTTTCACTTTTGCAACATCTCTCAAATACACCCCCTTCTTTCTTCTGCATTGTCACCACTAGTGCAGGAGCTCATCATTTCACACCTTGATTATTACAATAGCCTGCTGGTGAGTTGGCCTGCCTCAAGTCTCTCCCCACTCCAACCCATCCTCTATTCAACTACCAAAGTGATTTTCTTAAAACACAATTCTGTTCATGTCACTCCTCTTCAATAAATTCTAGTGACCCCTTATTGTCTCCAAGAGCAAAAACAAAATGTTCTGTTTGGCATTCAAAACCCTTCATAACCTAGCCCCTTTCTCTATTCTTATAACACTCCTACATATATTCTTTGATCCAGCAACACTGGCCTTTTGGTTGTTTTAATGAACAAAATGCTCCGTTTTTTTGGCTCCAGGCACTCTCTTTAGCTGTCTCCCATGCCTGGAATGCTCTCCCTTCTCATGTCCACCCACTAACCTCCCTGACTTTTTTTTAAGTCCCACCTAAAATCCCATCTTCTCCAGGGATCCTTCTCCAACCACTCTTAATTCCAGTGCCTTCACTCTGTTAATTGTTTCTTATTTATCTCATATATAGATTGCTTTGTATATATCTATTTGCATGTTGGCTCTCCCATTACACTATAAGTTCTTTGAGGGCAGGGATTGTCTTTTGCCTTTTTTTGTACCCCGCCAGGGCTTAGCACAGTGCTGCACACAGAGTTGTTGTTCATCCTTCATTTTCAAATAGGGCCAGTGACATCATGGGGTGATGAGTTGTTTGAGCAAGTTAGGTTAAAGTGAAGGCAGAATTGCACAAAGTCATCAGCCTCACTCTCTCTTCCAAAGTCATCTAAGTCAAGTGGCAAGACAGAAGTCAAGACAACTGGCAATGACTCAGGATGCAGTGGCACCTTCAGTGCCTAACTAAACTCTCAGCCCTCCACAGCACCTGCTGTAACCCTCTTCCTGTCCCCGTTGGGATAAATTGTTCTCATCTACCCATTCACATGCTTGGAGTAGATATCCTCCTAGCTCACCAACAGGTGTGAAGCCTTTTGGTTTCTCTCACTCTGGTTTCATCCATCTGCTGAGACAGTTTTACCGGGGTGTGGGCCGTGTACCATGCTATAGCTTTTGGGAGTCACAAGTGAGAGCTGAGTGGCAGGTGGACCCCAAAGGTGGATAAGCAGCTCTGAAAAGGGCCCAGCAAGGCCTCACAGTAGAGGTTCTAGTTGAAGAATAAACTCTTAATGCAAATTGATTGATAGATTGATTGTAAGGAGATCTCACTAAGTGGGAGAGTGGAGAGAAAATTAATATAAAAACGCATCAATTGTTTTTAAAAAGGCTAAAGTGTTTGGTTAAGATGTAACCCTTTTGTCTTATATGGAGTTTTATTATTATTAATGGTTAAATTCATAATAAAAGTTGTTTTAGAAAAAATTGTCTCACATTAGGAAATTATATGATTTTGTTTCATTGCCTGAGGTACCTTAAGTATGATACAGCTTCTTAGTCTTTCCCATTACTTTTTCCTTTGAGAATTTGAATTCAGTTGTGTCTCAAATCCTGACAGCCACTCTGGATTTTCTGGCATTTGCTGAAGAACTGTAAATTTTATTGCAACCTCTCATTCTAAATCTATATTGCACATTTGCAATTTGATTTGCAGTTTGATTGCAATATATGTATTATGCTTTAGGTGTGTTTCCTGTAGGCAATATACTGTAGGGTCATATTTTTAAAACCCTCTTTGTAGGGGAATTGAATTCAGTTACATTAAATATTATTGTTTGATTTGTACTCAAACATATCCTATTATTTGTTTTATCAGCACCAAATTCAGTCTACGTTATTTCACTTGTCTTAATCTAATTCTAGTCTTTGCACTCATGCATACACCTTACTAAGCATAGTGTCTCAGTTTCTGCTATTATGGATAGGAAATATTCATACTTTTTCAACTTCAGCACCCTTCTCCAAGACTCAGAAAGAAGAGTTGTTTAGAGTTTGTCCAGTTTTCTCTTTCTCCTTCCACTCCTCCAGCCTTTTTTAAAATCTGTGACTTCCTCAATCAGAATATTCCTTTTACCTCTCTTGGGTTAATTGTTAATTAGTGGCCATTAATTCTTTGTCTTCTCTCTTAAAATACAGGAAATGAAACAATCTTTTTACTGAATTCTTCAAAATAAATTGAACGTACTTTGAGTCAACACATTCATAGGTTTGAAGTTGCTTTACCTTGTTAAAACATATTTTTCATGATGGAATTTGATATTAAAGGTACTCTCCAAGATTAATTTGTAGTGTGGAAGAAAACATTGTACCCTTCGTTTTAGTTTCAAGCCTAATAAAAACAATTTTTGCTAATTTCGGTTAAGCCTTTTTTTGCTTAGAAATCCAAACTCCTCTTATCCTTGGAAATCTCTTGAACATAGGCCATTTTGGAGTTACAATTTATAGTTTCAAACAACAGACAAACTTTTACAATCAAGATTGAGCAAGGGTTCAGAGTTTAGATGACAGCCTGTATCAAAAATACTTACTAATTTTTGGTGTATTTTAAGGAATGATTTTCCTGAAACCATTCAATTCCTCTTTGTTGCAGGCAGTCCTATAGATCAGTCCCCAGACCCCCTTCATAAAATAACTTAATGCCTGTGGACAAGAGAGGGAGGCAAGAAGTGGGCCGCCCATCTATGGAATGAGGGGGGGAGCACATGATTCATGGGTGTGGGTGCAGGACAGAGAAGGGAGAGCAGGGGTAGGAACCCTGACTGGAACCCTAGAGGAAGAATAGGGGCCAGACTACATTGGGGAGATCCAAGTCAGAGGGGTGGAAGATAGACACTGAGGATGACAGGTGGGTGGGCAGAGTGGGCCAGAGGTCTCAAGTCAAGGAACTAATCCAGCTTCAGTGACAGTCTTCAAGTATTCTTCTGCTTTCACTTGGAGGGTTTTTTGTTTTGTTTTGGTTTTTTGGTGAGTGGTTGGGAGGCAGTAGATAGCTGGTAAATCTAAAAGTGTCTATTTCCTTTGAGGATACTTCTTTCAAAGACTCAAAGGTAAGCTCATAAGGTAGTTCCATTAACTGAAGTAAGCAAAGCCTTCTCTTAATTTGAGAGTTATCCTAATCACTTCAAAGAGGAGTCCTAGAATGATCAGATAGGCCTAGGGATGGGTTAGGAACTGGTTAGACTTTTGATAAGAATGATAAATAAAAAAACAATTTTAGTATATGACTGCTTCAGAATTCATGGTTAAAGACTACTATATACTACCTGATCATATTTATTTTGGGTTTCCACTTCCAGCTAATCATTGGTGTTCTGACCTTTCCAGTTGAAATGCCATTCTCCATGTTAGAACAGAAGAAAAATATTAATTAACAATTCTTTTTCTCTATTATAAATTTAAATCAGCCCATCCATTCTAAATAGTTATCCTATCCCTTTTTGATTCTGTCTCCCCTTGCTGCCAATACACTCAATTCTCTCAAATACCCCAATGGCTCTGTAATTGTATTTAGCTAGGAATTCCCTCTAAAGATGTAGATTACAACCCATCCATGCTTGCCTACTCTGTAGGACTCTCATCTGTACTCTCTTAAATTCACTACAGAGAGCCCATCTAAAAGAATAGAGCCCTTGTTTAAAAACTTTAGTTTCTTCAGCATTATTTCCCCATTTGTTCTGAACTTAAGGTTCTCCTGACATTTTTTTTAATGTGCTTAATCTTCAATTACTTGCCTTTGCTTCTATTTTCTGTATTTTTTTAATTTCTAAGTTCAATGATGAGTTATTTCCATGAATGTCTATATCAGTTTCTACAGAATGCTTATATTTCCCCTGACTTATGGCATTCATTTTTGCTCCTTTTTTCAGAATTTCATTTTAAAGAGCTTCCCATCCTTCAGGGACAACTTTCTATGCAAAAATATTTGGCCATTGAAAATTGATTTTTCTTGTTTTTTCTTTGAACGTTTTGAAATTTGCTTTCCCAAAATTTAAATCATAAAATGCAGATCATATTGCATGGTCTTCCTCATTTTCACTAAGATAAACTCTAAGATGGAGCAGTCATTTGCCTTTAAGGTTCATTTTTCTACTTCAGCAACATTTCCATGTCTTAAAATATTTATTGATTGAAGTGAATATCATTAAGGTAAGTGAAAATTTCATTATCTGCTTTGCTTTTAGGAAAGAATTCCAGCAGATGTCTGGATAGTACAAACTCCCCATGACAACAATATCATGTTTCTTTGCCAGGATTGTGATGTTTTGAAGATTCTTTATCTGATTCTTTTTATGTCCTGGTCATCCTACAACAATATTACTTTTGGTTTCCCGTCCTTTGATTCTCTTAAATACTCTTGATCATATTTCTCACCTAAGGTTCCTAGACTTCTTTACATGAGTATATATTTACAATATGTAATCAATTAATCAACAAACATTTATTAGGCATCTACTGTGGGCTGGACACTTGAGGAGATGCAGAAACAAAAAATATTAGCATCTATATAGCTACCATTTAGATAGTGCCTACTGTGTACCAGGCAATGTGCTAAACACTTTATAGATAGTATCCCATCTGATTCTCACAACCCTGGGAAGTAGGGGCTATTAATTGTCCTTTTTTACAGTTAAGGGAACCGAAGCAAACAGTAGTTAAGCGATATGCCCAAGATCACATAGCTAGTGTCTGAGACCAGATTTGCACTCAGACCTTCCTTACTGTAGGCCTAGCACTCAGTTTGGTCATCTAACTGCTAAAGAAAAAAAGGAACAGTCATTGTTCTGAAATAGCTTACATTCTATCAGGGGAGATAATATGGCAGTTATATATGGATATGAACATATACAAGAATATACACATGCACAATAAATATGTATATAACATATACTACCCTGGCCCCTACTCCCTAAAGGCCTGGTAGGTTACATACCACCCCACTCACAAGGATACCCTCAAAGGGATGTTTCCTCAAGTGTAGGCAATGGACCTCTGCACCCCTGTTCCATTTAGCCACTGATAATTAGATTAGCTTTTGTGCAGAAATATTTACTTCCAAATATATAGGGGCAAATATACAAACTTACTCTCCTAACACTTGGAATAAATAACACCCTCTCCCTTTGTACTATCTCTATCTCTGGGGAGGGGAAAGGGATTAGGTTCATAGCTTTAGCTCAGTCCTCCTAGAGCATGTGGAACCTACCTTGGACTTGAATCCCAGGCATCTTGGCTTCTTAGAGCTTCCATGTCAGGCTGGCTGACTGTACCACCCTACCTGCAATCCTGGTTTCAAGGTTTCCAAAGCTCCAACTCCTAGATCCTTTGGGAATTGCCTCCAGCATTTGAAACTGAGAACAAATGACACAGAATAGAAGCAAATGCCCCCAGCAAATGCTTCCTGAGCCAGGATCAGAGAAAGGGAGCAGAAGTCCTTTCCCTTTATCTGATGCAGTTCATGGCACCCATGCTGTGGGTGAACCCTGATCTTTACTCTCTGGATGCAGCCAATAAGAGTTACTGAAAACAGAAATGGAGTGAGAACATTCAGTCTTGTAAGGTTTAAAGACACAGCCAAGCAAAGAAGATTATCCCTACCCACGTGGTAGGGAATGAAGAAGCTTCCATGTTAGGCAGACAGGACATGCCTAGATAAACCAGGTTATACATAAATGGAGGGCAGAGAAGGAAATAAGCATTGATGTAGCACCTGCTGTATTCCAAGCACTCTGCTAAGCATTTTACAAAGATTTCATTTTCAGAACAACCCTGTTAGGTAAGTGCTGTGATTATTCCCATTTTAGAGTTAAGGAAACTGAGACAAAGAGAAGGATCAAGTGACATTCAGTGTTACAAAAGTCATTTTAGTAAGTTTCTGAGGCTGGACTTGAACTCAGTTCTACCTGACTCCAGGCCTAGTATTCTATCCATTAACCTGTCTCAGATATTGGGGAAGGCACTTTTAGCTGGGGTATAAGATAAGGTCTCATAAAGAAGGTGACACTTGAACTAGATTTTGGAGGACACTAGGGAGAAGCGTTGTAGCCACGGAGGACAGCGTGGGCAAAGGAACAGAGACAGAATATGAAGTACTGAAGCCCAGTTTGGTTGATCCATGGAATTTATGAAAAGTAACATGTATAATAGTTCTGGAAACGCAGGGCAAAGTCAGGTTGTGAAGGGGCTTACATGCTAAACACAGGAGTTTCTACTTAATGCTAGATGTGATAAGGAACCATGGATTGAGTAGCAGAGTGACTTGGCTTTATGAAATCACTGGCAGCAAAGTGGAGGATGGGTTGGAAAGGGGAGAGATGAGGCACCTCTAGGCAAAAGGTGATGGGGGCCTAAATTAGGGTGGCAGACATGTGAGTCAAGAGAAGGGGTCATACATGAAAGGTTATATAGAAATATCAAGATTTGGTGTCCGTGGGGTGAAGGAGAGTTCATTCTTTGTTCCTGAAGAAGACTGATATTTTTATGTTAGTAAACTTTGTCTCAATTCTTACCTAACCTCGGTCATTGAAAGGGTGTTACCTCAGACAAACTGAGGCCTGGGACAGATATAGAAAAGTTCAGAAGAAGGTTGAAGAATGTGTGTGTGTGTGTGTGTGTGTGTGTGTGTGTGTGTGTGTGTGTGTGTGTGTGATTTGGATACGTTGAATTTGAGATGCCTGCAGGATAGTTTAAAATGTCCACTCAGTAGTTGGTAATTTAATGCTAGAACTCAGGAGAGTAGAACTAGATAGGTACATGATAGATAGAAAGAGAGAGAGACAGAGAGAGATCAAAGAGAGGGAGAGAGAGAGAGAGAGAGAGAGAGAGAGAGAGAGAGAGAGAGAGAGAGAGAGGAGTCATTTGTACAGATGATATTTAGACCCATGGAGCTTATAGAGGGTACTGAGATAGAAGAAGCAAGTCCAGAACAGGTCCTTGGATTACATATAATAAGAGGATACCATGGATGGTGATTTAGCAGAAGAGATTGAGAGCATGTATTCAGATAGGTAGGAGGAAAAGGCAGAGAGAGCAACCTTGGGAAAATCTAGAGAAAAGAGAATATCCTGAAGGAAAGGGTCTTCAACAGTGCTAAATTCTGCAGAGAGATCCCTCATGTTATTTCCTGATGTCTAAACTGGATTCAGGTTTGTTTCTATTCAGATTAATGTTATGAACTCATATTCTCTGCGAATTTCTTTCCCATAACCAATGCATAATCAGTTTACATATCTCATTGTGATGGTACAAAAAGGAACAATTTTCTTAATACAGAAAAGCATGGAAAATAGCAGAAAGAAGGGTCCACAACAACTACTTAGTATTTCCCAAAACTATCTACCCCACCCCACCTCCAATATATAGGGCAGAAGGTTGCAAGTCCAACCACATTGCCAGCCTTGCACTTCTGCTTTCAGTTTGGTTGCTTAATCAAAGACATTGGGCATGATAGTAGAGGCTTGTCCACTGCTGCAGGAACTGTGCAGCCTTAACATCTACAAGCCGTTTCTGCTTGCTTCAGAGATACTGAGTCATCAAAAATCTGCGGCTCCTCTTCCAAGCATGGAAAGACAGGTTTCACAGGGCAATTAGCCAGGGCATGGCGTCCAAAATCTGGTATCTGCAGTGATGGAGGAACCTCCATTGCCTACAAGAGAGTTGCCTTGGCAGAATCATGCCAGAGACATAAATGTTTGTGTAACAGGGGACAGGTGCTTATACAGCTCTCTGTAATGTTACTCTCCACTTAGAAGAGGCTGGGGACCCTACTTCTGTGAGAGTAATGATGTGCAACTGAGGAGTCATAGAAAGACTGTGGAACACACATAGATATTTTGTATTTGGTTCCCATCTGACAACCACGTGATCAGATTTTTCTGACTATGTAACTAGAACTGGAAACTCCTTGAAAAGTCACTTTGCCGACCAGAGCTTTAGTCATTCTCTTCAACTGCTTTCTTGTGGATCTCTGCTCCTTGTTTGATTCCTTCACTGATAGTTACCAGTGAGAGAAAGCATTATATATGGTGAGGGGCAGGGAGGGGAGGCCTTGGTACTTTTTCCTCATCATTTGTTCTTTTGTTTGGGTAAAGGATATTAATATGGAGGCTCTAACTTGGTGAGTTTCCAAAGGTCAGGAGAATAAGTCTCCAGTAGTCCAGACTCCGGTCTAGGAATCTAGAAGTTCATACTAGGTTTTATAGCCAGTCTTGCCACAGATAGCCCAATGAGCAAGAAGTGATCTTCAGGGTACATCCCATTGATAGCTGAAACAAAAACTCATTTAGCAGTTATGCTGCCTTTGGACGTTAACATAGTGGACTCATGCTATATAGTGACTGAGCTACATCTAAGCCCATTCTCTACCAAGACCAAGGTAGTAAAGAAGTGAGGTGTTGGAGGTAGGATTTTGTACTTTTGTTTTTTTCCTTCCTTTAAAAAAAATTATTATTTTTTGTTACATTTTGAGATCAGAGTTTTTTCCTCCCTCTGTAAGACCAAGCTAAGGGAGATTTTTGTTCTTGTTTTCTTTTTAGAGTTCAGTTTTCCAGGCTCACTGAAAACATCTGAAGTATTGATCTCCTTTGAACCCTGATGGTTCACAGCTGTGCTAAGTCATGTAGGTCTTGTGCCTCTGGCTCTGAGCCAATCAGGAGCCAAGTCTTTGTAATATATACTGGGAGATTGGCATTTTGCTTTGGGGGTCCACTTGTGAGAAGGACCTTTTGATGCTCTGGATGGGACTCTGAGTAACCATTTTTTGTTAAGAGCTGCCCCCCCAGCCCCCCCCCCGCCACTAAGCAGATGTTGTTGGGGCTCCCCCATCTAAGTGGTTGTATTACTTTGTCAGACAGTTGGAGCCCTGTCTGTTGATCTTTGTGCTAACTTCTCTGTTTGTATTTTCTCCACATTCAGCGTGTTAAACTTTCCCCTGAACTAATGAATGGCTTATATGTGTTTAATTAAATAAAGATTGCTAACCCCTTTGAAACTGTCTTTCTTTTATAGAGGACAGCAAAGAACCTGTGCAAGCAGGCCATCCTGGTGTGCTAGGGTACTTGCTACTACATCCTTCCAAGCCTTCATTAGAGAAGGCCAACATCTGACACAGATATATATATGTGAAACTATATAACACATAGTTTCATATATCAATTCTTTCTCTGGAGGTGGATAACATCTTCCTTCATAGGTCCTTTGTAGTGGATTTGAATATTCATATTACTCAGGATAGCTTAGTCATTCACAGTTATTCTTCAAACAATATTGCTGTTACTATATACAACATTCTCTTGGTCCTACTCATTTCACTAACTAGTTCATGTAAGTTTTTCTATGTTTTTCCTAAAATCAACCTGCTTATCATTTTTTTATAGCACATTAGCATTCCATCACAATGGTTTTACCAGGTTGAGGGTAGCCAAAAGGCTTCAAACCTGTTGGTGAGTTAGAGAGATGGCTACTCCAAGCTTTTGAAGACTTCCCTCTCTCTAACCCTTCCATGACTACTGCCTCCCTACTCCACATACCCTTCTAAGAGTCCATCCCTTATGTTATCCCCTTGCCTTTCTGTTTCTGTAAGTTAAGAAGACTTTTATACCTTACTAGATGTATATACTATTCAATCTTTAATCTAGTTTCTATGAGAATAAGGCTCTCTAAACTACCCACCTTCCACTTCCTCCACCTTTGTGCTATAACAGTTCTTCTATTCATGACTCTTTTGTATGACATAATTTGCTCCATTTTTCTTCTTCCTGTCCAATTTTATTTTTTAGGATCATCACAATCAACTCAACCCCAAGCCATCTATCAATGTATATGCTTTTGAACTACTCTAGTAATGGTGATATTCTTGAGAATTACACGTTTTTTCCATATAAAAATTGAATCTTTTATAATTAATCTTTCATGTTTACCTTTTTATATTTCTCCTGATTCTTTTAAGTCAGATTTTCTTTTTAATTCTGATATTTTACTCAAGAGTATCTGAAAGTCCTTTGATTCATTAAATATCATTTTTTTTCCCTTCCAGGATTACATTCAGCTTTGCTGGTTAGGTTATTCTTGGTTGTAAATTCAGCTTCTTTGCTCATCAAAATATCGTATTCTATGTCCTTCAGTTTTATAATGTAGAAGCTATTCAATCTGAGTTATATTGACTGGACCTTCAAAATATTTATATTGTTTCTTTCTAGTTGCTTGTAATACTTACTCCTTCACCTGGGACACTTGAAACTTAACTAGTTCTCTTAGCAGAGAATAAAAGAAAACCAAGCTGAGCAGCTTTGCAATATGTAGTATTGATTATATAGGTTTTCTTGAAATGTTATTGTTTTATATTGAATCCCCTCTCGTTCTACTGTGTACATAGCAGTGCTTTTTTTTCCTTCTTATTTTGTATTTGTTTAAAATACATTTTTAAAAATTTACTAAAAACCCCAGCTATAATGTATGCATTAGTTTTCATTTTTGGATCTTTATAAGTGGTGATTGGTAGGTTTAAAAAATTTCTACTTTACCCTCAAATTCTAAAATTTTAGAGTAATTTTTTCTTAATAATTTCTTGAAGTATATGTCTGGAATCTTTTTTATCATAACTTTCAGGTAGTTATTTCCTCTCCAGCTGTTTTCCAGGTCAGTTGATTTTCTGATGAGATGGATATTTTGTGTTCTCTTCTATTTTTTCATCCTTTTGATTTTGTTTTATTATTGCTTGATGTCTTATGAAGTCATTAGCTTCCCCTTGCCAATTCTAATTTTTAAGGAGTTATTTTCTTCCATAAGTTTTTGGATCTGTTTTTCAAATTAGTTGAATTTCTTTTCATAATTTTCTTGATTTCTTGAATTACTCATTTCTTTCCCTAGTTTTTCACTCAACTGCTCATTTAATTTTTAAAATCCTTTTAAAGCTCTTCCAAGGATAATTTTGGGGCTTGTGGAAATTTTACATTTTTCTTTGAAGCTTTACCAGTAGCTGTTTAAACTTCATGTCTTCTTCTGAGTTTGAACCTTGATCTTCAGATTCTTTCTCTGTTTTTCACTCATTTTAAATGGCCTATTTATTTTTTCTTTTTTAAATAATTATTCACTTCCATATATCTTAGATTTTTCCTCCTCTATCCCACTCCTTTCCCCTCCCTTGCCACACCCTCCTTGAGACAGAGTGCAATCTTATATAGGTTCTACACATACATTCTTATTAAAAACATTTTCACCTTTGTCATGTCGCATAGAAAAATTAAAATGAATGGGAGAAACCACAAAACAAAACAAAACACAAGAGAAAATGATCTGCTTCATTCTGTGATCCAATTCCATAGTTCTTTCCCTGAATGTGGAAGGCATTTTGCCTCAAGAGTCCATTGAGAGTTTTTTAGGTACTTGTATTGCTGTGAAGGACTAAGTCTACCAGAAAAATTCCTCGCGCACTGTGGTTGTTGCTGTGTACAAAGTCCT
>CM053773.1:54693322-54748910 GCA_028658325.1 Potorous gilbertii
GGTCTCTCTGAAGTCTTCCTGTTGATCATTTCTTATAGCACAATAGTATTCCATTACATTCATATACCACAACTTGTTCAGCCATTCCCCAGTTGATGGGTATCCCCTTGATTTCCAGTTTTTGACCACCACAAAGAGAACTGCTATAAATATTTTTGTCCATGTGGGACCCTTTCCCATTTTTATGATCTCTTGGGGGTACAATCCTAGAAGCGATATTGCTGGGTTAAAGGGTAATAAGCACATTTTTGTAGCCCTTTGGGCATAGTTCCAAATTGATCTCCAGAATGGTTGGATCAGCTCACAGCTCCACCAACAATGAATTAGTGTTCCAACTCTCCCACGTCTTTTCTAGAATTTATCATCTTCCTGTTTTGTCATATTTGCCAATCTGATAGGTGAGATGTGGTATCTCAGAGCTGTTTTGATTTGCATCTCTCTAATCAATAGTGATTTAGAGCATTTTTTCTTATGACTATAGATAGCTTTAATTTCTTCCTCTGAAAACTGACTGTTCATATCCTTTGATCACTTATCAATTGGGGAATGACTTGTTAAATGGCCTATTTCTTGAGTCTTAATTTTATGTTAGGATCAGAATCTGCTCCTGGGGTGTAGGGGATAATTTCAAGCTTTAGGTTTTCCTTGCTATTTTTTTTCAGAATTCTATCTGGGGTCTTTGACCTTTTGGTTCTTCCATTGTTCTGTAATCCAAGGTCAGGTGTGGTTACTGTTCCCCCTGCTCAGACCTTGTTTTATGAGTGACCTCAGGAACTCCTCTTCACTCTGGAGCCCTGACTAGGGCACCCAGCACTGCTGTCATTGAAAAAGTTCTTGCTCTCTGCAGTCCCTCTGGCAGCCATAAGTGCCAATTCACCCTAGAACCAAAATTAGGGACTCTGCTCTCCTCTGAATGGCCATAACCAACATGGCCCTCACCCATCTGTGACTGTACTTACTGGCTTGTGATTATTTCTTGTTTACTGCCACATTCTGAGATTGTCTGGTCAACAGGCCTGGACCCTGCATCCAGCATCAGCAGAGGGCCCCCAGACTCTTCCCCATCAACTGCCTGACTCCCACAGGTTCTGTGGGGCAAAAATTTCTGAAACTGAGGCCACTAACCTACACAGCTGCCCCCTAGGGCTTGCTGTTTGTTGATTTGATGGTTTCTGCACTTCGCTCAGGCCAGATGACCACCTCTGGAGGTCACAGTTTTCTTATACTGGATGCTGCTTTACCCCAATTATTATTTCTGCTACTCTAAAATTCACTTTAAGATGTTATTTTAAGTTATTTGGTGGGGAGGGGAGGAATTTGAGAGAACCAGAATCATGCCTCATTCTTCCATCATCCCATAATTCTCTCTCCATGCTATATTTTTGAGGTTAAAATCCTTTATAAAAGCTAATTAATGTTAAGTGATTAAATAGACCTGAGATACTAGTCACAGGTGATTAACAATGACAGGGAGGTGATGAGTACACCATGGAAGCTCAAGTTGATAGTCTTAGACAAGAGACACCTTCAAACAGCAAGAATCCTGAAGGGCAGATTTAGCTAGACTGGCTCTGGGAGAATAAGGCCAGAATGTGCTTGTTATATCTAAAAACCCTGGCGGGATATATCATAGATGGTATTTTCTGGTTTCAGCAACTTTTTTCTTCCCTTACTTTCTCCTCTCTACCATCTTGCTTATGTCTTCCCTCTCTTATTGTCACCCAACCAAGTTCTTTTCAAAATCTCTTGCCTCAGAGATTTCTGTTTTATACTCATGTGTACCCTGTTGGCAAAGTCTTGACAAGACTCCAGAAAAACATGTTTATTCCAGTTCTTCTTAGTTACACCACAAATTTTGTCAAGAGCCCATGAGTCCTGTATTTTAAGCCTATATTATTGTTTAGAAATACAAATTTTATTCTCAAATATCTTTTTTAATTAATTTTTTTCAATGATCAAGTATTTATTTTTTTCCTCCCTCTTACCCTTCCATACCACTCCACCAGTAAATAAGCTAAAAACAAAATCCCTTGTAACAAATAAGTATTGTGAAGCAAAATAAATTCCTATATTGGTCATGTCCAAAAATGTATGTTTCATTTTGCATATTAGGCCGTCATTTCTTTGTTGGAAAGTAGGTTACATTCTTTATTAACTGTCCTCAGGAATCCCGATTAATCATTGAACATCATCTTAGCTTTTGAAAACCATCTTTGCTTCCCAAATCTGTATTTCTCTGCTTAATAGTTTGCCTTCTGTTAGGAATACCACTAGTGCACTACTAATTACTCAATTAATTATTCTGTATCATTTTGGAAGGAGGTCTCAAGTAAAGAGGTCCCAAGACTCAATCTTTTGTCATGTGTTACAGCTTTAAAGACTTCCAAAAAGGTGTCTCTCACACACACATATGTATGGACATATATATCTCTATCTATATCATATAAGGTTCTTTGTTCAATGCAATAGAGACAAGTCTGTTCAAAAGTAAGTCTTTGATTTCCAATATCAAGTCAAGGCATAAAATGGTGACATATACCCACCAAATGTTTTCAGTGCTGTCATGGAGGATGCTGAGGGTCCAAATGAAAGTGTTTGACATCTTTTGTCTGGGATTTCATGTTCTTTTAGCAATGCTTTCCAAGTTCCTGCTTTTGGCATCATTTGTTAGTACATGAATCACTAACACAGTTACCATCTTCAGATTTGACGGTTCTTCTCCATTACATTTTAGATATATTCCCAAGCAAGACTAAAGACCTTTCTGTTTTTTATGTGAGGTCAACAAATATCTGCCTCAATATCCCTCAGCAGGAAATCACCAACTACTATTAATTTTCTTCTTCTTATTCTGACCATTACTGGGTGACCTGCTACCTGATGATATTCTTTGGATATTCATCCATTGTGAGAAATATATATTTCCCTCTTATATTTAATAACTAATTATTGTATTAGAACCAAGGCTTTTCTCCCTTTCTACTTTCTTATCCAGAAACCACTATGCAGGAAATCAGTGTGTCAAGATCTAATCAGACAGTAAAAGAAATTCTTTAGGTTGAAATGGACAGAGTTAATGAATCACAGGCAAAATTAATTGGAAATTTCAAGAGCGTCATTTATTAGCCAGGTTAGTGGCTGCCTCATGTAGAGACCCAGAGGAGACAGCCCCGAACTAAGGTGGGTGAGCGCATTTTAAGCATTTTGGCGCTACTCAGTACAGCCTTGTGGTTTCCACAACAAACAGAGTTCTGACAGAGCAAGAGGGGGGCTTGCTGCTAGGCAAGAACCCCCAAACAGAAGGTGGTTGTCAGGGTGCTACTAGGCAAAGGACCCCAACATAAAACAGGTGCTGGGAGAGGTAGCCAATCACAGACCGGTTGTCATAGTTGTCAGGAAGGTGGGGGGGGGCTCAGCAGAAGGTTGTTACTTGGCAATGGGGGTCTAACATTAGCGGGGCACAGGTGGTTACCATGCAAATGGACTAAACAAGACTCTTAACAATGCATCAGATACTTGACAACCCAAAGGGGAATAACATTTTGACAGGAGCCCAAACCAAAAACCTGTTACTATGCAGGTTATCCAACCCTGCCCAGTAACCTAACAGATATCTCTCAGCCTAGGGGCCCAGGGAGAAATGATGCCCACTTCAAGGCTAATGGATGTATTCCTGCTCATTGTGTTTGCTCAGACAGGTCCAGGGAAAGAAAGTGTTGATTCTTCTTATCATGACAAGTGATGTGGCGATCAATGTCTCTGATCAGGATTTGAGTGATCTAAGTAATGTACCCCAAGACATTCATTGAATACAGCCCACACCTATTACTGTGGTAATCAATCCTAGTTGATTGCTAAGGTTTTGGACTATCTCCTCTTAAACTGTAACCCCCGCTACAAATTAAGGTCTTTGGTCTAAGAAAGACAGCTAAATGACTATCCTTTTATTAATAACTTGCTAGTCTTAATAAAATTATCTAGAAACTATGTCTATTGAACCTTCTTAAACATCACATCCACATTCCTTGGAGAATAAGAAGCTGTTTCTTCTAGTGATGGCTCAGTTTTCCTCCTCTCTACTGTACAACTCCAAATTTTCAGTGGTCTTTCCTTCTCTGTGATATATTTTTCTACCCTCTAACATCCCAACATGGTGTGTATTCCCCTTTTATGTACTTTTTCCTCTGTTTTCCTCTTGAAGCATGTCTTCCTTTTTAAAGTACTTCATGTCTTCCCATTTGCACATAGCCATATGTACAGTATAATATATAGAGTATGTGTTTGATGTATCCAGGTATACTCTTATTTTTTTAAAAAAATTGATATTTGCATCTTATTTTGAAAGTTGATGTTTTTAAAATTTAGTTGTTTTTGTTTCTCTAGTTTACCCGATGAACAAAAAGACTCTCCTTTATCATTTGGTATTTAATAAATAGTCTTAAAAAATTCCCTGGGTGTATATTCTAAATGTGTCCTCATGTACATGTATATACGTTTGTATCTTTTATCTTTGTCATTATGGTAAAATAATATTCCATTATGTCTGCATATCAAGATCTGTCTAGTCATTTCCCCTTCTGTTAGACACATGGGTTTCACCCTTGGGACTCTGTTTTTGCCATTACAAAGAATGTTGCTATTAATATTTTTAACAGATGTTTACAGACAATTTTATATAACTGACCACATCTTCACAGGCATACAGTTGAGTGAGGAGGATAGAAAATATAAGATCTGGTGCTGTTTTTCTTAACTTTTAAAGAAAGCATTTGACTTAGCTGAGCAAATTATAGCTTGAAAGATTCTTCTTCAACAGGGTGGCCCCTAAGACATATCAGGATCATAGCCAGGTTCCCTGATCAATGCAGCAGAGATAAGTTTGTTGAACAATTCTTTGTCAATAATAAGCAAGACATAAAACAAATGTGTTTGGCATTATCATAGAGGATGCTCAGCATCCAAATGGAAGTGATTCTTGTATATAGTGCTCCAGTTGATGGGAGGTAGTGTGTTAATTGTGCTAAGCTCCAGAGCATTGCAAGACCTACTTAATGAGTGTCCACTTGAGAGGTTGAAGCAGAAATCCAGATATGAAGGAAACAACTAACAAAGAAGCAAATGAAGAATATGTATATTACCCAGATAAACTGTAGATAGCGGATATGCAGTTGGTCTTAAAATTAGAACAGCTTGAGTTCAGCAGGCTACTTAACTTCTCATTACCTAAACCACACTAAGGCTGTAAATTGCAGGTTTGCCAATCTGCATTGACAGAGGGAGTTTCATCTAAGCATAGATGAAAATAGTATAGGGAGAGTTCCCTACACTAATGAAATAAATGTGGACTTAAAGAAAGAATTAAATACAATTGGATAGGTCAACCATTTAAGAGTACAAAGCTCTCTTAGCATTTTGCAGTGAGTTGCACTGATCCCATGACTGACTAGGATTGGACTTTGGCTGATAAATTAACCCCTTTGATTCTAAGTGGGGGAGAGGGTGCAAGCCTTCAAGAAGGGAAATTGAGCTAGTGCACTAGTGTACTAGTATGCACTGGTGTGCCAATGGGCTGAAGAGGGAGTGCCCTGGAATATCTCCCACAAATAGCAGAACAGGGGAACAGAAGAGCAAAAGCTTGGGAGAGCAATTCCTTTGGAAGCAGGAGAACTGGAGTAATGAGGCTGCCAACACTAGACTTTGAAATCCGGAAGAGTGTCTGAATGGATTTAGTTTTGTTTAACGCCTAGCAGGACAGACCTCCAAAATGGTGTTTGCTCAGTCTCTTCCTCATCCCTTCCACTTGACAAAGTGTGTACCTCTTAAAAAAAAACTTGTGGCAGTTTCTTTAAATGACTTTACATTCCTTTTCACTTTCTCTTTAAAGTTGGTTTAAAGATAAACATAGTTCATTATTGCATTACTGAGCCATGTGCTTCAATACTTAAATGTAGCAGAGAGTAACAAAAGGAGCAGGCACCAAAGGAGAGAAAGATTTTTACAACTGCAGTATATGTTTTCCTGGGCAGTTTATGCTTCAAGGCTAGGAGTGAACAAAAAAACACTTACTGATCCATTTTGAAAATGAGTCAAGTTTTGGTCAAGGGAAGCTGTACAGAGCTAACTGGCTTTGTGATGCCAGCAGGGTCTTGGTCACTTCCCTTCCCATTGTTTTCCAGAAGCTAGTTTAAAAGGAAAAACACTTACTTCCCTAAAGAGGAGGAGGTAAGGAAGTGGCTGGAAAGGAGAAACCAGACCCACATAAGGGTGGGGGCTAGTGAGAAGGAATGACTAACTTTACACACTTGCACAGCCTAGCAACATATCACCACACCATTGCTAGAAGTATAACTTTCTTTGATAGGTACTATAGAAGGACAATAAATTAAGTCCAGAATTGAAAGGAGATTAAGCCATAATATATTTGTGAAATTATACACAGATTACATTTGTGAAATTCCAAGCTGCTAAGCAACACAAACCCCATCTTTTCAACACCATTGTTCTCCCAGTGATACTCTATAACTATAAACTGATTAACCATTGCCGTTCCAGATTTGAGATGAGAGTCTTGATCTTGTGAAAGGGGCAGAAATTGCGTTGGAATAAAAGGATGATTCCTGTACTTTGGGGAAGCTAGGTGATGAAGTATAGAGTGTTAGGCCTGGAGTCAGAAAGATAGCTTTCTGAGTTCAATCCTGTCCTCAGACACTTATTATGTGTGTGACTCTGGGCAAGTCACTTAGCCCAGCTTGCCTCAGTTCCTCATCGGTAAAATGAAGGAAATGGAAAATCTGCAGTATCTTTGAGAAGAAACCAAATGGGGTTATGAAGAGTTGGACATGATTGAAGATCTATTGAACAACAACAATCTAAATATTGTAGATCCCTTTTCCCCTTTCTTTCTTCATCTTACCTTATCATTTGGACTTCTAGCAGAGAGGCAGGAATGATTGTCTGATTAAGGACATGTAGTGACAAGAAGTGTAGGCACTGTGTCAGTGCTGGCTAGAAGCAACTCAGGCCCAGTAGCTACCATGACTTCAGTGTTCCTACAGATACCATAACGATTAAGGGAAGTGCAGTGGGACGAGAAGTATAAGCCGGGAGAACTTCCAGTCTTGAGTCAGAGATGGGGACCAGGAGCTGTGAGGAGGAAAGAGAACCAGTCGCTTGGTTTTAGGTATCGTGGATAAACTAGTTTCTCTTTTGAACCAAGAGATAAAGTAAGAAGTAAATGTCTCCTTGAACACCCTTCCTTTCCATTAAGCTGCCAGTGTATGCGGTGGTTTTCCTCCTGACTGTTCCTAGAGATTTGGAAGAGAAGTGGAAGGAGTCCTAGGACAGGAACATGACTGCTAGTGACTGCCTTCACGTAGGAATTTCTTGTCTAACTTCCCTTTTACTGTACGATAAACTGTGCAATCACAAGCTGCTTAAGTGTCTTAATCTATGAATGTATCAGGAGGTGACTCAAGGGAATGAAATAGTTCATGTTCATCCAGATAAAGACAGTAAATCACACGTCTTCATATTTTGAACACTATTCAATTTCGTTTCCTATCACATTTGGAACCAGGCCATTGAGGAGTTAACCAAAGCTTCTGGAGAGCAACTAGACTATTTTCAGTCTTTACTCCCCCCCAGTGGCCAGAGGGTAATGCTACAGCCTACCCAAAGGGATTAGGGAAAGTCTTCAGCTGTGCTCATGTTCCAGAGAGGGATTGAGTAGGCTTAGCTAATTGCTTAAGTAAGGTGTCACCTACTGGGCAATTCAAATATTTCATGCAACTAATTACAGTCAGTGACTGGCTAATTGATACATTGTTTCATTGTCTTCCTGGACTGAGAAGCACATTAAAAATAGTCACATGGAGAAGTCCATGTCATACATAAATAAAATGATCACTTTTGTGTGGTCCAGAAAAATGGATCCTTGGATTATTCCTGATCTTTTATTTTTATGTTTTCAGTTGCACAAATAAATATGAAAATGAAGTTGAATGTCTCCATGATTAAGTTATTTTTTTTATGGCTTAAGATACACCATAGCTGATTGGACTTTTGCTGGATGAATAGTTATAAATATTTTAATATTCCAGTTCTAGTCAAAGTAGAGGAAGGATACTTAATGAGCATAGGTATCAAAGAAACTATGCGTTGATTCTGTGGAGTAAAGATTCGCTGCCTTTTTGTGGTCCATGGTGATCCACTAGTCAAGCATCAGAGAGCACCTGGAGTTCACTTGTGCAATCAGGTGACCAGGAGTGATGTCAACAGCCAGAGTTATTAATCCCCTGACATAATGAAGCCTCCAGGATGGTTTCAATATCTTTTAAAGAAAAGTAGTTCAACTTGCATGAGAGTGTGATGGCCAGTGGTTAGCATATTGTTCCTCTGACAAATGCTAGACAAATGAGTCAATAGTTATGAATAGTCTCTTGGTTCCTTTTCTTTTTCTGGTGTAGTAATAAGGTAAGAGGTGTTTTCTGTACCTTTGGTCACTTCCTTTCCTTCACATATCTTGATTACTGGTCTCTTAATAAACTCAAAATTGTGTAGCTAATAGCACAGACCTCTTCTTTATATTTGGTCCAATCCAGCTTCTTTTTCGAATCTTCATTTTCTTCGGTACCCTTACCTTAACTTTATAAGAAAATCTGCTGTTGTGATGCCAGAGTCCATCGTAGGTGGCTCCATGATCTTTGATAATGTCAACCCCGATTACAAATGACCAAAGAGCCACAACAACGCTGCCACTACTGTTAATTCTTAAAAAAACCCCAGAGAGCAAATACAGATTATCAAAACCACAGTTAACTCTAAAAAATAAAATAAAACAAAATACAACCTAAGAGATAACAGTGGTCATAAACAAAAAGCTTTCTTTAGTCTGCTGGAGGCGGGAAACTAGGGACATGTGCAGGGGCCCAATCTGCTTTAGCATGGGCCAATCTCAATACATATACTAGTGGTGACACAACGAGCTGTAGTCTTGGGAGTGAGAGGGTATAGCAACCATGAGACAAGTTTAATTCATAGCAGGACTTCATGACTGGAACAGGGGTGCTACAGTGCTTGTCTGAGCTCAGAGATCACCTGGTGCTGGTAAGAAATAATCCTGGGATTTTGCTGTGGGTGAATTCATCCAGAGGGTGAGAGCAAAGGACTGTTGTTATGCTAAGCTCAAGATACAGCTTGCTTGCTGGGCTTAAGCTCTGGAAATAAGAGAGTTTCTCAATAGTATAAAGAGAAGATGTGATCTTGGCATGGGGATCCTGACGATGAAAGAGTTTGTGAAGATTTTTAGAGACTGTTTGTATCTTTTGTCCATTTTCCTACATAAATATTCTTGGGATGATTTGCTTTGTTGGATGTCTTGCAATGTTATATTTAAACTGGATTTTTCTCCACTATTTTAATGTTGTTCTATGAGGCAATATTGCTTATAGTATTTATCATATTATCCTGAAAGATTTTACAAACTTACATCCTAAATTGGTATGGTGCATGGCTGCCATACTTCTTTGTGTGGTTAGTAGGTCAGTGTTTAGCTGATTAAGGTTTTTTTTTCCTAAGCTCTTCTGGTCTCCTTGTTAGGGACATTGATTTACATTGCTTATACTTCATAGGAGATTGTCATAACCATTATTTATGACCTTTATCCCACCATTCCTCATTTTTGGCTTCAATAACTTGGTTAAATATGTCAAGTTAGAATTCTTTTAATTGCATGGCATTTACCCCCTCATTTTTGTTCTTCTTCTGGTTTTGTGCTAGTTTTCATCTTTGCCTTAACAAACGAGTGGTGTGACTATACATAGTTGATTCATGAATGATGACTATATTAATAGTTATTTCCTATCTGTTGACAAACAATTAACTTCATTTTTTTGGTATTATATGGTTCATAGCACTATCAGCACCATTTGATTCTTTTTTTTAAAGAAAATATTCATGACTTTAGTATAAGCTATGTCTTTGAATTTTCACATTATTTTTTCTAGGGTCATATTTTCTAAGACACTTTTTTTCTTTCCTTCCCTTTGCTCACCTTTGTGAAGTTACTATCAAAATATACACTGATTTACTTTGGAGGATCTTGCTAAATTTTTCCTAGAATATCTTTACCTTTTCATCCTCTGTGACAGGTGGCTCATAAATTACAATTATTTTTGTACACTCTTGCAAATAATTATCATAGATACTACAACTGATGATGACCAAATGACCCACAAAATGTTGTTTCTTATTGATTTGGATGCATAAAAAACTAATTTAGCTAACTCCTTTGTGCATCTCTATAAGAAGAATCCTTCCTTTTAGCCACAACTTTCTTGATTCAGTTTTTTCAATTTATTTCAACTCATTGGTTATTGGACAAGGATCTCCTATTTAGAGTTAAGTTTTTGTAGATGGACTAAAAATTGTCTAATTCTTAGCAAATTTGCTACCATTTTCTCCATTTTGCCACTAGTTGCCGAAGCAGCACAAGAATGATGGCCAATTTGTGTTTTTCTTTATACTATAAGGAAGTGGGGGGAATTTATTACATAAATCAATCAGAACCTCCACCCTATTTAAAGTAAATATCAATAGGCTAAGTTCATATTCTTTAATGGTGAGAACCGTTCTCTATTGAATCAATTAATCATCAACTTTCTCCTGAGTGGTTTTTTTTTTTAAAGCCCTTGAGGGATTGGAATGATGTTGCACAGGAAGTATCTTCAGATTGGCTGAAGACACTTGCTTATATCCTGTAGGTCAAACTGGAATGTTGTTTTATCAAGCCATTTTGGACCTGGGAAATTCAAGTGTAGATATGAAGAATTTATATTTGAGTGCCTGATAATAAAACATTCCAGTCAAACTTTTGATTAAAAATTGTTTGCTACAATGGTTGAGCCAATAATATTGTTGCTGTGCTACCTCCTTCAACCCAGTCCTCTAGCTTTAGCCCTGGTTCTTGCTCTTTCTTTTTAAAAAGATTATTATTTATTTAACATTCTTTCTTTTTAAATTTTGAGTTCTAAATTCTCTCCCTCACACCAACCCCTCCTCCAATTACTGAGAAACCAAACAAAATGATATCAATTAATTACACATGTGAAATCATGCAAAACATATTTTCTTACTAGTCATATATAGCAAAAAAAGAAAAAAGAAAAAATAAAGTGAGAAAAATTATACTTCAATTTGTCCTCAGAGTTCATCAGTTTTTTCTCTGGAGGTGGACAACAATTTTTCATCATGAACCATTTGGAATTATATCAGATCATTGTATTGATAAGATTAGCCAAGTTTTTTGCATAGCATTGCTATGACTGTGCACAATGATCTCCCAGTTTTTCTCTCTTCACTTTGCATCATTTCATATAGGTCTTTCTGGGTTTTTTTCCCCCGAAACCAATCCCCTTGATCTTTTTTTGTCCATCAAAATTATATTCCATACCCCAACGAATGAGCATCCCCTCAATTTTCAATTCTTTGCCACCACAAAAAGAGCTGAAATAAATACTTTATGTATGTATATGTATAAAATGCACATAGGTGGTTTCCTTTTTTCTTTGATCTTTTTGCAGTACCGCTCTAGCAGTGATATTGCATAATATGCATGCACAATTTTATAGCCCTTTGGGCATAGTTCGAAATGGTTCTTCAGGTCAATTCACCAACTCCACCAACAGTTTATTAGTGTACCTATTTTTCTTCATTCCCTTTAGCATCTGTCTTTTTAAATAGCATTTTATTTTATTCTCAGTTACACGTCAAAATTTTTTGCATTCATTTTTATACAATTTTGAATTCCAAATTTTTCTCCCTTCCTTTCTCCCTCCCCTGCCCTCTTTTGAAAATGATAGGCAATTTGATATCATTTACATATGTCTTGCCCTCACTCATAGAATATAAAGCCCATGAGGGCAGGAAATATTTTTTCTTTGCATCCCCTTGATTACCATAAGTCCCAGCATATATTAAGCTCTTAATAAATGTTGTTTGATTGAATGAATTAATGAATCAAAAAGCATTTATTAAGTACTGTGTGCCAATCCCTGTGCTAAGCAGGAGACTAAAAATACAAAAACTGATATGATGTAAGGGGATGCATATATCTAGGAGAGTGGCAGCTAAAGAAGAGTATTTTGGTCTGGGATATTATAAGGATGGTCAGTGGAGTCAAAGGCTAATTGTCTGATATACTTTTTCCAATAGATGTAGTATTGATTTAATTACTATTCCTAGGGCAAAAAGATGAGAAAAGGATGACAATCACCCTTCAGCATGTCCGGAAGATGGCATGAGTACAACATGGAGAATCTGAGGCCTGCTAGATTTGGTGAATATTTATCAATCAGGAAAGCAGGGGAAGATGGCAGAATATAGGCAGTATTCTGAATGCTGAATTCCCCCAACATTCCCCTCTAAATGGCTTTAAAGTAATTCCTCAACTCAAATTTTGGAGTTGTAGAGCTAACAAAAGGTCAGAGTGGGACATTTTTCCAGCCTGAAACAACTTAGGCAGTCAGCAGAAGGGGACTGTGACACCAGGATAGTAGGCAACAGTAGCAGCAGCAGTAGCGGCTTTGGGAACTCTCATTCCACAGAGAGTAAAGGGTAAGACAGGTGGCCAGAAAGAGATTATAGGTGACCATTTGCTGAGGAAAAGAGTTACTGAGATCTCCCAAGAACAGGTGGGGCGAAAGAGGTGTCAATGAACCATTTTAACTATTTCTGAAGACAACCAAAGAACCTCTTCTCCACCACATGGTGAGCTGATGGGAACCAGTTATAGAATATCCACACATATTCCACATCCCTCCAGGACAATTCCATTCCATTTTATCAAGATTTTAGTATCAAATTCCTTAGCCTGCTTCATGTGGAGAGGCTACACCAGTCAAATAAGCTGATGGGGTTTATGCATGTGCTGACAAAAACAAATATAAGGTAACCTTGGAAGAAAAGCTGGGGGGACCAGGATCCAGAGAAAATAATTTCAGTCTTTGTATTCTTTCAGCATTTCTTGATGTTTCTGTATTGGCCTAGAGAAGAGTTTTCAGAAGAAATATTAGATAGTTTAAGAAGATGTTGGAAGTCATCAGATGAAGTAGGAAGATCCTTGGCCTGGAATTGAACTTTGACTCTAGACTTGGCCATGCCAATAACTAGCAACGTGAACTTGGTTTTTCCATCTACAAAAGGAGAGGGTTGGTCGCAATGAATTCTAATGTCTCTTTGAGCTTTAAAAGTCTGTGATTTCATGGTGGCAAGGGGTGAAGGTCTCAGCTTCTGAAACTGCTGGCAAGGGGTGTAGAGCTGCCTCTGCCTCACGGGGTCCTAGGAAGGAGGTTGACTGGAACTGAGCATAGGCCACATTCAGGAACAATGGGTGGTATGGGCTGATGTCCACTGTTTGTTACCAACTGTAGGTGAATGGTTTGTAGTCCGGAAGACACAAATAAGCATGTGGATAGGAATGGTAGTATCCTCACTTTGTAGACTCACACGTACACAGTGATAACAGTAATTTGGGCACACAGCACACTTCTACTGAGATGTAGAGGCCAGATCTCCTGGGTCTCTTTCCTTACATCTGGTTGTTGTTAGAGAGAATCACGGGGACAGGGTCCTCATAGCTAGCAAGTTTCTGGGATCACATTGGAAGTGGTCTTCCTGACTCTTGGCCTGACAGCCTATCTACTAAGCTGCATGCCATCGCCCAAACTGTAAAACCACCAATGTAGTAGAATCTAAACATCATCTCTCAAAACTGGATAAACCCAAATTATAAGGGTGCAGCTAAAAAGAATCCTCCGAGGAAACCTGTCTCAGACAATCCAGTGACCACAGAAAGGACTTCCCAATGCATAGTGGTATTATAAAATAAATTAAAGTAATTAAAAAAAAAAGAACAAATATGTGTTTAGTTGGAAGGATTAGGGATAGAGACAGAGACAAGGCAGAAAGAGACAAGGATCAAGAGAAAAGCTTAAATTTAATGAAGACAGAGGCAACTAAAGGGTAGGATGATTATCAAGGAAAATGAATTTTATGGATGAGAAAATTATTAAATATACTACCATAAAATGTGGGGATTTAATTTATTTTGCCTTCTCATACTCACATTATTACCAACAAATTTATTTGCTTAAATGCTGTAGATATGTAAGTTTCTGCTAAATTAAAATAACTGTGTGGTCACATTTTTTCATACCACTAGAGGACAGTATCTGCATGGCAAACTATTCCCCAAAAAACAACAAAGTGAAAAAAACTAAGACAAAAATAGATTTGCATTTCAGCGGGTTTTCAGTACTGACCCTAACCTGAGTCTTAGATTGACCAAAGTTTGTTAGTAAAACACTCCAGAAAATTTTTGTGCAAGAGCAGGGAGAAAGTGTTGCCTTGTCACACCACTTTTCCTTAGTATACTACTTCACGTGTTTCTGAACTTGTGCCAGCAAGCTCTTGTTGCCTTAAATGTTGATTTCTTTGAAGCAGTTACTCTACCTATGACAATTCTTAAAAACAAACAAAAATCATATACATGGGTAGTATGAATAGTCATGCTTCCTTTAAGGTTTTAATGACATGCTTAATTTTTAATATTTCAATGAAAAAACAAATGTTTTGCTTTTAGGGATGAATAACAGGGACAGCCACTGTTGACTGAGGTTAGACTTTCCATCTACAGTATTCCTTGACCCAATTTCCACTTCTTTCTACTTTCCTTGTGGATGGAAAGCAGTGAAAAGTTTCCTGTTTTGCAGTCAGCACTGGATAAGCCTTTAAATCATCAGCTTTGATCACACAAGATTATAGAATTCTAGGGCTAGAAAGCACGTTTGATTCACCGTTTGGTACCCTCATAGCTCCTACTATAAAGTAATTGCACAATAAATATTTGTTGATTGATCCATTCCCTTGCCTTCAGGTTGGACAGCACTCAAATTTCTGTGTCAGTTGAATGGAATTTGCTGATAATTCCAAAGCAATTCAATGACAGTACAAGAGTTGTTGGGTTTTTTTTTTTAAAGCTATCTCCTTATTTTTTTTTCTCTTTCATTCACTTCCTTTCCCTTTCCCCCCCCAAAACTTGAATCCAATTTGTAGGAGAAACACCCTTTCAGTCCTGCCTTTTTTCCTTAGGTTCTTTCTTTTATTCTTTTAATTATATGTTTTAATACTTTTCCAGAGATTAGATATTAAAATTTTCCAAACTGAAATATCATTCCCTTTGGAAGAAGGTATTATTTAAGAAGTCAGCCTTGTGCTTGTATGGGTGTCTATCCTGTACTTAGGCTAGCTAGCTTCCCCCTTAAGAATTTTAAAAATTAAATTGTTTAGAAAAATATCTGAGATTTCATTGGCTTTCTGATCTTAATATTCTAAAGACTGGATATAATACTCCCCAGTGTACCTTTTGTTATGGCTGTTAATGGAACTGATGCTCTAAAAACCATGCCCATAGGGGACTCAGCAAACATTATTTTAATAAATATTTATTGAATGTATACTTTAAGTAAAGCATTAAGGCAGTGTACAGAGATAAATAGAGCTATCCCTTCTCTTTAAGATTATGATCATTTTAAACCTCACTGAAAAAACATACTTAGCAGTCTAATACTATATTGGTCAGTGTAGACTAAAGTGATGTTCATTCTTGAATTAACTACAAGTTACATTGGGGTGAGTGGTGGAGATAATTAAGGAGAGTGGTGTGTGTGTGTGTGTGTGTGTCTGTGTGTGTGTGTGTGTGTGTGTGTTCAAAATAACGAGTCTTTTTGCAGAAGTCATTCAGATCACTTTTTAAAAAAACTCATTTTCCACTCCCCCAAGTCCCAAGATTATTTTTCCCCTCTGGTCACATCTTGACTTTCCCCCAATATACTGTTGCTTATTCCAGCACCCAAAAACCCTTCATCATGTTCTTTATTAAACATGCTTTTCAGATAGCAGCCTCTTTTAGTCCAACGACAAGGGGCATCTGCTAAAACTACTAGCCTCTGTTTGATATCTGGGTCATGCTTTGTGTGTCTTTCTGCATTAGTGTGATGATGAAGAGCTCTTTTTGACCCCATGGACTTGTTTTCAAGTGATTGCTTGACAGTTTGTATGGTAAAAGGTTGATCACTCTCATCCTCCAACAGCCCATAAATAATGTGATGTACTAGGGATTAGATTTTGAGGTTATAGAAGCTGATTTAGAACTATTGAATCAAAAAGATAAACAAAACAGAAACTATATCTCTTCAAATTTACATGTCATTTTATTTTATTTTCGTTTTTTTGTTCTGGACCTGTCATTTTCAATAGTGTAGAGTTCCTAGTGAAGAATTCACTCCATTAATGCAGGCTGGTGCCTTTTCTGCAGCTTACAGTCTTAGACAGAGAGCAGTCAAAAATAACAGCTACTGCTATTTTGTAGAAAATCATTAAAAATTCTTATTTACCCAAACACTTAGTTCTTTACGTAAAATTATTCACTTGTTAGTGTTTCCAAAGAACTCAATTTTAGAATATACGAAATAATGTCTATAATCATAAAATGCTAAACTGAAAGGGTCATTAAAATAATCTAGTTCAACCCCTTCCCCTCTCCACTTAACGTAAAAAGAAATAAAGAATCAGAATTGTCTAAGATCATATAGCTAGCAAGAAAAGTAGTTGAGCTAAGAAGAGATCCCAGGTTTAATGCCTCTGTGCTGTTCTATATGTAAAAGAGTTGATGGTTTCTGTATTACAGTATAATTTCCCTTCAACCTAGACCTCATATTTATATTTGAAGATGCCAGTGCTTTCAGGTATTACTGCCATACAGGGGTCCATGAGTCTCTGAATTATATTTACCAAAAGCCTGCATGATAACTCAGCAGCTTTCCGTGTGCCCAGTTTGAAAGAAGATGGGAATCTCTTAAGGGGGTGAGATAGCCGGGAGGCCAGGTCAACAGAGCTGTAGAGAGAGAGAGAGCAAAAGGAAATGCAAGCTATGTCTAATTCATGCCGGGGCTAGCAGTATGAAACATTTCTCCTTAGATACATTTAGTTTATGCTACTGATCAGTGTAGGAAACATTCTCCCTCAGCTGTGTTTAACTGTTGCCAGTACCAATTGGTAGAAGGGATTACAAAACGCATTTCTATCTCCCCAGGTCCCAAGAAGAAGGAATGAGTATTTTAATAAGAAATACCTTCCAGGGACTGAAGCTTTGCCATTTGTGTGCTGAAAAGTGCCTTCCAGGGATTGAGGCTCCAGTATTTGTGTGGTAAGAAGTGGTGTCTTACTGGCATCAAGAAGTCACTATTTGTCCAATGCCCAGACCTCAAACACCACTTCCAGTTCTCTTTGTAAAAGGGGTCTGTTGAATCAATCAACAAATTCTACTTACTTCACTTAAAGTAACTTACAAGATACTTCTTGGGATACATGGTCAGGTGAGAACAGATCTTAATTGAATGAATAATTCTGAAATGTGAACTAGGTATGATTAAGAACAGCATTGGATTCAGTCCACTGAATCAAGCAATCTGAAATATTTCAATTAGGTGTTTCAGGAAATCTGTTGAGACTTGAGCTTCTGGCAGCTTTGCCTTCAAGGCCAGCCCCTCAGAAGTAATTAAGGGAAGAAGAGGAGGAAAGCTGTGGTACCCTCTCCTCCTTTTACTCACCAAGAACTTTGTGAATTTAGAGGATTAGATTTTTGTACTTCCCACTGGTGCCCATTTTGTACTGTACACTAGAGTCCCAACATTCCTGGAATAGCTATGCTGCATCTGTAACATAAGCCAGGATAAACTAAACAAGCCAGGATAAACGAGACAAAATGAGGAGTGGCATCTTTAAGACCCTACAAAGTATCCAACAGCACGTCACAATAAGTCTAAGGGTTGACCTCATTGGGGGAGAAAAGGATGTCACGCATTTAGGAGTGGTGAGGTTCCCTTTTGCTACTTGGGCTTTCTAAGCTTGAGCCCACTTTCCCCAAAACTTAATATACACCCGTGGGAGATGCCACAGACTTCTGGAGGGATATTTTATATCAACTATTCTTATCATATAAACTCAGTAACTACCCCTTTCTAAAAGTTAACTAAGTCTAGTAATCTACTCAAAATCAACTGGTAATTACAGAGGAAAGCACACAAACTTTATGGTTTTGTGAGCTATAGCACTTGAAAAATACCATGAAACTCATCAGGGAGACACTTGATGCTCTTAGATGTAATGCCTTGATTGGGGTCCTAGGCTGCTAGAGCAAAAAGGGTTTGGGAGAATAACTCCATAGCGTGTATTATACCCATTATACCTATAATATTATGTTGAGGATCAGTATGGGGAGTAGAGGTGAGCAGAATTACAGCCTCAAACTTGTGAAGGAGATAGTATTTTTGGGAATTGGGTAGTGCGGATGCTGGACACTTGATTTTAAACCCTGTTACTTAGTTTGCTTCCTGTTTTAAGTTATCCTTTACTTTTGTTTGATGTCATAGGTTCTATTCTGACTTGGTTAGGGACATTCTGTGAAGATGGGGATTCATGTACTGTGAATTAAGATAGATGAATTTTTCTTGAACACTGCGGGATTGGCTGCTTGAGAAAGGGAAACATTAAGTTAGTTTCAGCAGGGTCATTAGGGATATGGATAAAACTGGGCTCTTGTGGAATTTTCTGGGGTGCAGAGGGCCCTAGAATTACATCTCCAGTCTGATCATCCCTTTGAACCAAAAAGGGAGCCACTGGTCCACTGGTCCAGCAACCTGTTCCAAGGTTCAAACTTTCAGTCTGGGGATAGAATTCTATAGTTGGAAGGGACCTCAGAGATCACTTAGTCAATCTTTATTCAAAAAACATTCCTCTCTCCAGTTAAGGGTTTCTTATTATCTCAGAGTATGATCTATTCCATTTTAATTGCTAGGAAATTTGTCATTATACTGAATTGATATCTTCCCCACTCCATGTTATTTTTACCCTAGTTCTGCCCTCTGGAACCACATGAAATCTAATCATTCTTCCATAACAGTCCTTTAAATATTTAGAGACAGAGACCAAGATTTCTTTAAGGCTCCTCTTCTCCAAGTTAAACATTTCCACATCCTCTTATTTTTTTTATCCCCTTACCATACTAGTTGCAGCTTCTAAATGAACTTTAGCTCATCAGTGCTTTTCTTAAAATGTGAAATCCCAAACTGAATACAGTAATATAGATATGATCTTACCAGTGTAATACAAACAGAACCATTACCTCCCTTGTTCTAGATAATAAGTTCTATTAATGTAGTCTAAGACTATCTTTCTCTTTATAGCAACTGCATCATACTGTAGGCTTATATTGAGCTATATGAGGTGGGTAGTGTGGTAGATAGAGTGTGAGAATTGGAGGAAAAATTTGAATTTGAGTCCTACTCAAATATTAGCAGTGACACCTAAGGCACGTCACTGAACCTCTCTACCTCCTTTTCTACAACTACAAAATGGGGATGATAGTACCTGCCTCACAGAGCTGATGGGAGGATCAGATGTGATATTGCAAACTTCAATGCCTTATAGACATGCTAGATTTTATTATTATTTTGTTATTATTAACCATTAAGGGGCCACATTAGGAGTTTGCACGTTACATTACTCAAGGGTTAGAATGTCGCAGAAGAATATCCACAGACCTATCTGTGATGGCGACAAACGAACTCTATCCCAAGAGGACTGCTTTGATTCAAGGAAACCATGGGACAACTGGTAGCCATGATCCAAGGTATATCTGAGGCTTCCCTGAAGGGAATTCAGAGTAACATAAGGGTTCACTTCTTTCTGAGGAGTCACGATTCTTCAGTCACTGATTCAATCTTCTCTAACAAGCATTTATTAAGTGTCTACCATCTAGAAAGCATTGGGTTTAGGTGATAGATACACAAATAAAAGAAAAAAAAATTCCCTGCCATCAATTGGGGGAGATAAAAGATGTAAACAAATACACATGATGGTAGGAGTGAAAAGTAATAATTAGGAGGACCAGGAAGGGTTTTAAGCTTAGATTTAGCAATGATAACTCCAACAAGTCTCAAGGACAGTACTGCTATACTCTCCTGGATAGACCAGGCTCAGCTAGTAAGCAAAGCCCTCGTTTTAGAGGAAAACGAAAGATTTCAAGGATACTTGGACGTTATCTTTTTTTTAGCCATAAACTCTCAGAACCAAAAGTTGATATTTTCTTGCAGTTGCTGAGCAGATTATGATTCAAGTGTGTGTGTGCCAGTGATAACCTTTGCTATCAGGGCTTATGATTATATTTTTTAAATAACAACTTCAATTCCAAAAGAATGCTGATTTGGTTGGTTTTTAAGATGTGAATCCAGAGAAAGGGAAATTAATCTTTCTTATTACTTGGAAGTCTCCAGCAGATTTTAAATTCCTGAAAAGCACTCAACTACCCCTTCCTGAGTCAACCCCCAGCAGCTTTCTTAATTGCTACATTCTAGTAAGAATGCCAATCTCTTTGTAGCATAAGACAGAGATTATGAGCTAGGGTTAGACCCCCCAGAGGCAGTTGAGTATTTGTCCAGTGGTCTATCGGGAAACTTCACTTTTTTGTACTTTTCAAAGAGACTGGAAAGATAATTTATAGCCTGGAGTTTGTCTTGAACAAACTCTCTCTGGTAGTCTGGTATCATGGGAATTTTACACTCCCTCCCCTTTTTTATCTTTTTTTTTTTGGTCTTTTTTATCTGGAGCCTATACATGCAGGCAATTCATTGTGATGGGTCAGGAGATACATGGAAAACTTTTGTCTTTTAAAACATTATCATCCTTGATAGGAGATGTATGTGTCAAATGTGATATATGGGTTCAAGTTTTAAGAGTTTCACTAATACTAACCCAAAGTGATATAAAATTGTATGACAATTTCAACATTTAGACTATGTCTCGAGTTCTTGTTTTCTGGAGAGTTGCTTATTGTCTGCATCAAATCAGAATTTGACTTTAAATAATGTCATGATTCAACTTAAGGGCTATGAATTCTGTTTAGTGTTTTCTTTACTCAAAGGATCATTCAATCAACAAATGTTTAATAAGTGCCTACAATGTGCCAGGAGCTAAACCGGGTGCTGGTAATATAAAGACAAAAATGTAAGCAGTCCCTGCCCTAAACAAACTTATAGTCCAGCTGGGAGAGATGTGTACGTATTTAAAGATCTCTAACTTATCTGTAGGTATAGAGGCAGCTAGGTGGCTCAGTGGATAGAGTGCTGGTCCTGGAGTCAGGGAGACCTGGGTTTAAATCCAGCAGTAGACATTTACTAGCTGTGTGATACTGGCCAAACCACTTCGTCTCTATTTGTCTTTGAGGCAGTTAGATGGTTCCGTGGATAGAGTGCTGGGCCTGGAGTCAGGAAGATCTGAGTTCAAATTGGGCCTTAGGCACTCATTAGCTGTGTAACCCTGGGCAAATCCCTTAACTTCCATTTGCCTTGTCCACTGAAGAAGGAAATGGTAAACCCACTCCAGTATCTTTGCCAAGAAGACTCCACGGACAGCACTGCCATACAATGATCCATAAGATCATGCATGGTCAGACATGACTGAACAGCAATAACCACCTATCTATATACAATGGGTATGAGGTGATTTGGGGGGTAAGCTATTTGAGAAAAGGTCAGTTTGGTGGCACAGTGACCAGAGCACTGGAATTGGAGTTAGGAAGATCCAAGTTCAAATCCGACCTCAAACACTGACTAGTTATTTGTCTCTGTCACTTAATCTCTGCTCTAAAATAGGGATAATATCACCTCACAGGTTTGTTGTGAGGATAAAATAAGATAATGTCTGTAAAGTACTTCGCAAACCTTAAAGCACTATATAAATACTATTATTATGTTACTATCATTAACTAGGAGGATCAGGAAAGGCTATCTTAATTTAAGCTATGAGTGAGTGGTTCTCACTTGGTAGAGTGGTATTAATGAAGCGGTATTGAATAGCTTTATTCTTAGTATGTCAGATAGGCTTGTTCTGTCTCGTATCCACATTTTATATACCAAATTCTGGCCTATTATTTTGAAAACGTTTATTGTTGATCACTCAGGGAGTTGGATAAGAGATGGTTGGATCAATATTACTTATGTACTTTATACTTTAGCATTTTAACACGTCAATAGACCTGATTTGGGTACTCCTTCTAGAGAGGTCTTCTTGTTCTATGCAGTTATTGTCTGTATATGACCACTGTACCTCCATAGACTGTCAAACTAATTCACTGACTCTAGAACCAATGCTCTATAAATTTTGCTGCATCTAAACAGTTCCATTGCCTCCCTGAGTTGACTTATTTTCTTGCTCTTCAGAGATCAGAACAGAGAGATGATTTAGAACGAATTCTGATTGAGGGCACCAGGATCCTATACCCTATCATCCAATGAATGGCATAAAATATGAGCTTAGTTATGGAGTTATAGAATCTTAGTGTTGGAAGGAACTTTTGAGATTACATAGGAGAATCCTCTCATTTTACAGATGAGAAAACAAAGGTCCAAGGAGGTTGTCATTTAATTTCTGTGTGTTCATCAATTTTCTTAGTCGCAAAGGTGAAGGGAAAAAAAATTTACTTCAGCACTAATGGTGCCGAAATTAGTTACGTGTGAATTTTTTTGAATTTACAGTAATTATAACAATTATTTTACCGCCGAGGTGAAAGTCACAATATTACAAATAATATCGTTATTACAATGACTTTACCAAAGATGTTGCAGTTTAACAATGTTTTTGGAGATCCTAGAGTAAGAAGTTCAGTTATAAGAATATCATACTCACATTTGTTTGCTATCTACTTCCCTGAAAAATTTTATCTATGAGAAAGAGTTTTTGACCAGTCAGATGAATAAATACACTCATTTCTAGCGCTCTTGTGCTAGGACCCAACTCATTTGATTGGTGGTTCAATGAATGCAAACTAGACAATTTAGGTGATTATATCTAGTTCTAGCCTTGAGCACCAGTCTGCATTTCACCTTAATCCCACCTAGTCATTCAGTTATCTTAAAATATGCCTGCTCCACTGCCCTACTTTTTCCTACCTGGACCATCATTGTCAATCCCAGATCTTGACTTCTGGATCTTGACTTTCATACTCTTGAATGTCTAAATTCTTGGGTAAGTTAATCTACTCATCTTTGGAGCTCCTTTCCCCTACCCCTACTTTCTACCTTTTGCTCTGGGAATAGTAATCTAATCTAATTAATTAATGATATCATTATTTCAGAAAAAGTTGTGTCAATTGACTGACCTATATAGCAAATTGCCATATTTGTAACTCCCCAAACCACAGATCCCTTTTCTGGCCATCATTTGTCTATTTGTGTTGTCTTCCTCTATTAAAGTATGAGCTCCTTGAGGGCAGGATCTCTCTTTTCATATTTACATCTCTAGTGTTTTTGCTATATAGTAGGTTCTTAATAAATGATTTTTCATTCATTAATGGAAATATCTCTTCTCCAAATTAATAGATTTTGATTGTGGGGGCTTTTTTGTTTGCTGCTATGAGCTACCAGGATATTGTCAAGTTGAATTTGTTATTCCTTTGGGCCTATGGAGACAGAAAGAAATTAAATCTTTGAAGTTGGAAAAGGCCTACTATGTCCTAGGCTCTGTGCTAAGTGCTGGGGATACAAGAAAAGATAGTTTCTTGTCTGGAAGAGTTCACAATCTAATGAGGGAAATAACATTCAAACAACTGTTTACAAACAGGCTACACAGAAGACAAACTAGAGAAATGAACAGAAGGAAGGCACTAGAAGTGATGAGTGAATTCCAATTTAGGATGATGGATATTATGCCACACATGGCTTCATTTTATTCTGAAAATTATTAATAGCAAAATTTGTCAGAGAAGCAGCATGACATAGCGGATAAGGAACTGGATTTGGAGTCAGGAAGACACAGACTCAAATCATATTTGGGCATTTACTAGAAGTGTGTTTGTGTGATCAGGAGTATGTGCCTATCGTGAGGGTGTTTACGGTAATGCCAACAGTAATCCAAAATCTACTTACTAACTAGAATACTAATGTAAGAAAGGCCTTTAAAGTTGGGATTTCTTTGGTTTTGTTTCTTTGAAGTGTTTGCAACTGTTGAACATGAAATTATACTGGGTTGCAACTTCTCTCTAGCCAAGTGAATGGCCTAGACAAATTGACTTTTTGTAATACTATTTTGTGGGGAAAATAGTTGTCACCTTTCTTCTCAGAGGATAGATTTCACTCCTGCTTCTTTGTGAAACTAGCCCCAAGTGCCTCAGGATTGTTAGGTTCCTGACCCAAACAAAACACACAGAGATGGTCATTCCAAAGGATCTTGTTGATGGTTAGTCACTCTTTTAGTAAAAGAATCTTCATTTCAATTGATTTTATATATTCATACCACTTAATGATCCATATTTGGATCAGAGAGGGGAAGGGGGACCAGCATATAGAAGTGGTCAGAGAAAAAAGTGACTACTGTCTTTCACATGGAAAGCATGTGTTTGGGACCTCCTAGTTTGGGGATCTGCTCCACAAATGACAATTATTTCACAAAACGTTTCAAACAGCAGCTCTGCCCAGAATGGCATGTACATATCTGAGAGAAAGCCTTGTGTGGGGTAGGCTTCTACTACAGACTAATTTTCCCCATTTATTTTAATTCTTTAGAGAAATAAACATTTGAATGAAGAGATTAAAATCTCACTACTCTGCCAATTTATACAGTTCTACATAATATAGAAATTATAGATATGAACATACACATACATTGCCTAATGTCATAAATTATTTCCACAAAAACAGATTAGGTGAAATGACAGAATGCCACAATAAGTTTTATAAGAACAATTTATATACATGACTGATTGGTTTAGCAGTATTATGTGGTATTTTATAGTTCTGCACTGGGCCTTGGGTTATGATATATTTATAATGTTACTGTGAAAATGTGTTGGAATATTTTCATATGTATTGAAATACTCAATGGTTGCTCTCTTCCACTCACCCTTTGTAATTAGCACTGTGGCCAAACATATTTGCAAGCATTGGATTTTAAAACTTTGTAAAGAGTCTTCCATAGGTCTGGTCTCCTTAGGTCCAAAACAAAAGTGGTGTTAATATTCATTTCCTACTCCAACACTGATTTACACTTTCTTTAAAGATGTTTTATTGATTGATGCTTCACAATCTATTCCTAACAAACCCTTTCCCTGCTGAACCCTTACTTGTAACAAAGAAAACAGTAAAGCAAAACTAACGAAGTCCCTATCTGATCAATTATGTAATATTATGTACCCATAGTCAGACACCTCTCTATAGAAAGGAAGGAAATGTGTTTTGTCATCTGTTTATCTTGGAATAAATGTTGGTTACTTCAATAAATCTAAGTTCAACTGCTTTTTAGAGTTGTTTTCATTTACATTACTGTGATCATTGCATACACAGGGTATCCCAAAAGTCTTAGTTCAGTTTTAAGTTTAGTGTGAAGATATTCTAGATACTCTGTGTTGTTTCTGCTTTTGTTTTCTTCCCTTTGAATTCATTCCTTTAAATCTTCCCATTTTTCTCTGAATTCCTTATTCAGAGGAATAAGTTTTGTCTGAGTTTTGTCTGGTGCAGGAATATTCCATTCCATTCACAGCCCACAGTTGTTCAAACATTTCTCCAATAACAGATATCCCCATCTAAACATTTATCTTTCTTAGATGGTTTACCACCTTCATATTCAGAATTTCCTTAGTTTTTTATTTGTTTTACTGATGCTTTTTTTTATATCACAATTATTTCTGATTATACTCAGAAATATGTCTATCTTCCAATTTATTGGGCCTTTTATGGAGATAAAGAGAACAGACCCCTGTATTTCCTCTTTCTCTTGACATGAGTGACATCATCTTTAAATTAACTTTCAGTTCAATGTAAATGGAACAGTCACATCACTTTCTTCTGTTTGGTTTTACCCCATCCCAGTCCTTTGTGAGCTGCATCCTCTATCCTTGTGTGCTTCTATATATGAAACATTGTATCTTTTGACTTAGTAACAATTTGTAGAGTAAGATCAGGCACACCTATGTGTGAAATAAACGATTATTTCTCAAATATATAAGGAATTGAGCCAAATTTATAAAAATACAAGCCATTCCCCAACTGACAAATGGTCAAAGGATATGAACAAGCAGTTTTCAAAAGAATAAATCAAAGCTATTGATAGTTACATAAAAATGCTCTTGATCACTATTGATCAGAGAAATAGAAATTAAAACAATTCTGAGATACCATCCCACACCTATCAGATTAACTAACATGACAGAAAAGAAAAATGACAAATGTTGAGAGAATGTGGAAACTCCTGGTCCTCCCTTCCCTCCAGCAACTCACATGGAGGAGTTGTAATGGTGGAGCTGTGAACTATTCTAATCATTCTAGAGAACAATTTGGAACTATGCCCAAAGTGCTATAAAACTATGCATATCCTTTCACCCAATACCACTACTACTCCTGTTTCTCAAAGAGATAAAAGGAAAGGGAAAAAGACCTATTTGCACAAAAATACTTATAACTGCTCTTTTTGTGATGGTAAAGAATTGGAAATTGAGGGAATGCCCATCATTTGGGGAATAACTGAGCAAGTTGTGGAATATGATTGTAATGGAATAGTATTATTGCATAAGAAATTCAGAGTAGGTTTGTTTTAGAAAAATCTAGAAACTGTTATATGAACTGAGGCAAAATTAAATGAGTGAAACCAAAAGAGTATTATAGTCAATAAAGCAATATTGTAATGATAATCAACTGTGAGAGACTTTGCTACTCTCATCAAGACAATTCAAAAGGACCTATGATGAAAAATGCTATTCACTTCAGAGAGAGAACTGATGAATCCTGAGTGCAGATTAAAGGACACGTTTTTCACTTTCTTTTTCTTCCTTCCTTGCTTCCTTCCTTCCTTGGTATGTGTGTATTTATGTTTTCTTTTGTAAGATAGCTATTATGGAAATACGTTTTGTATAACTTCACATGTATAATCAATATCATATTGCTTGATAGAAGAAGGATGGGAGGAAAAGAGAGAATTTGGAACTCAAATTTTTTAAAAAAACGAATGCTAAAAAATTTTTAAAAATCTGATTGGGAAATATTTAATGAAATAAAAAATATATTAAAAAGATTAAATCTATTCATTTGACTGACCCTATTACTCTTCTCATAAGCCCTCATTCAAATTGACTTTGCCTTTTGTTATTTGTTGCATTTTTACATTGTATTCTGGCCAGTACAAAAAAAAAGATCTCTCTATATATACATATATGCATAGTGAATCAAGAAAAATTATAGCAGATGTGATTGAATAGCCTCTCTTCTAACTTTACTAGAGAAATCTAGCTTAACACATCTGCTTAGTTTAGAGTCCAGAACATAGACATTATAGATTAAAATGCTGTTTGTAATAGGCTGAAAGTTCACTATGATAGCAGAGTCCAAAACTGCTTTATGAGTTTATAAACTTCCTTCTGTTTTCTTTCTCCTCTCCCTGGATTAGATACACTTAAATCCTGGAATACTTGGCCCTTGGAGGCCAAGGGCTAGAGAAAAAGGTTACAAATAAATTCTTCTTCTTTGCCAATGTGCTACAAGATCAGCTTAAGCGGATGAATTCAGATCAGACAGACTAACTAGGACTTCTGTGCTTTAGAAAAAAATCCTCAAAAATGAAAACAAAAAAATTTCAATGACCATCTTTTCCCCCCTATTTTTTAACCCCCCCCCCCCCCCCACACACACATTTGTTGTGTCAAAAAATGTACGTCTTATTTTGTCCCTTGAGTCTATCACCTCTTAGTCAGGCAGTGAGAAACCCATTTCCTCACTGGCTCTCTCATTACATTTATCAGAGTTCTTTTGTCTCTCAAGGTTGTTTTCTTTTGCAGTGTTGTTATTCTTATGTAAATCATTTTTCAGATTCTGTTCACTTCCCCTTGTATCAGTTCATACAATGACAATAACATAAACCTTGCAATTTATATAATGAGAGGAACCCATGTCTTTTTCTCCTTTCTTCTAGATAGTGCAACTAACAGGCTGAACTTAATTAACACATCTGCAACACAAGAATGCTCAAGAATACTAGACCAGAGAAAAAAGTCTTCCTCTTTCATCCTACACCACTAATAGGTTTGAGGATATAATGAAAATGTTATAGTAATAGAGAACACCTGTTAGTGGTGTTGTTGATGATAATATTGATGTGATCCATAACTATTATAATAAAATTTGTGCATGAAGATATCATATTAGAAAAATTTGGCATACCCTATAAGAGAATCTGGTGCATACCAGAAGAAAAGATGAAAAAGAGAATTCTGGGAAGATGGCAGAGTAAGTCAGAAGATTCCAAGTTCTCAAAATTTTCTCCCACAAGAGAAAATAATGCCTTAAGGCAAACATAAATAAGAGTAGAAGCACAGCAGGGGTCCTTCTGGGAGACTAGACAAAGATCTGGAGAAAATCCCAGGACAAGACTTGGTCTCTGTGAAGAGTGAACACCTCCAGGGTAGGTTTGTTTTAAGCAACAATCTGCAAGCCCTGGGGTTAGTTTGATTTAAGGTTGGCTTGGCCCCAGCCACAGGACTTTTTACCTCCAAGACAGTGAGGGGAGTTGGGCATCTGTGCCAGGGAATATGGAGGGAACCTCTGTTGACAGGGAACACCAAACTAAATGCACCCAGTGAGTGCAGAAGCAGTAGGGTGGAGATGCCCTGGCTGTGGACACTTATAGGAGGCTGGAGGCCTTGGTTTAGGCTCCAGGCCAGAGGGGAGAACTGAAGGAAGATCTGAGGTCAGAGGCACCATCCCCCACATTCAAGGACTAGAGATGATTATGAAACTAAGTAAGCTACTACAAATAAAAAAAATACACAGGCAAAGGAGAAAAAATCCAACCATAGAGAGTTACTGTGAGAATAGAGAAGACCCCCTTCAGAGGAGGATACTGAAGCAAAGAAACCCTCTTCAACCCCAGAGAGTAATGTCAGATGGTCATCTGCCCAAAAAGAATTCTTAGAAGAACTTAAAATGAGAAAAATTGAAAAAGAGAACAATCCAGAAAAAAAAAGATTATGACAAGAAAGTCAATCAATTAGAAAAGGAGATTCAGAATCCTAAGGAAGAAAAAAATCCTTGAAAATCAGAATCGGCAAGGGGAAGCCAATAAAGTTATAAGAGATAAAGAAATAAAAAACGAAATATAAAGAGTGAAAAAATAGAAGAAAATGTGAAACATTTCCTAAGAAAAGCAACTGATCTGGAGAACAAATCGAGAAAAAGAAACATGAGAATAATCAGACTACCTGAAAGCTATGATCAGGAAAAAATTCTTGATATAATAATATAAGAAATAACGAAAGAAAACTCTCCTAAAAACTCTCCTTGCTCCTTTAGAGCAAGAGAGGAAAGTCGATACAGAAAAAAAATCCATTGATCACCACCTGAAAGAGATCCTACAAGGAAACCCTACAGGAATATTATAGTCAAATTCCAAAACCCCCAGCTCCAGGTGTAATGGTAATGTCAATGGGAAGATCTTTCCCATTCATTAATAGGTTCATATGAACTGCTTAAATCATATGGAAGCCTAAGTCAAATGTGGTGGGAGCAGCTTGCTGAATGGGTGGAACAGGAAGGGTGAAGTAGAACTGAGAGGAAGGTGGTCAGGTTAGTCAGAGCTGGGAAGGATACAGGCAAGCAGACATAACTAGAATCCTGAGTGTTAACTGGGGAAGGCCCCAGGGGAGGGAGAGGGAGGGCACTTGGAAGTGTTTGTCCCTAGCAGTGCTGATGTGTATTGACTTCTTGGTTACTATGAGAGATTTGGCTTTCTGGTGCTGGGAATAAATACTTTTCTTCTGCTTTTTAAATGTTATATTTTGTGATTCAGAATTATGCTGACATATTTATAGTCACCTCAGGGCTATGAATATTGCCTGAGAGATACACAAGGATAAAATATTACAAGCAACAAGAAAAAACCATTTTAAATATGACAGTGCCACAATTAGAATCACACAAAACTTAACAGCAGCAACATTAAGGATCACAAGTCTTGAAATAATATATATCAAAGAGCAAAAGAACTGGGATTCTGGCCGAAAATATCACACCCCGCAAAGCTAAACATAATCCTGAACGAAAGAAAGGAAATTTAATGAATTGTCAGATTTTCAGGGCTTTGTTAAAAACAAACAAACAAACCAACCAACCCAACAACCTGACCTTAATAGAAGATTTGACACACAAGAGCCAAGAGAAACTATAAGGAACATACCAAAGACTAATTACAAGGAACTCAATAAGGACCGACTGTTTACCTTTGTATATAAAATGCAAGACATATGTCTAAGATTGTTATTGTAGTTGTAAGAAAGATTGAGGTAGACCTGAGTATGATATGATTTTAAAAAGTAAAACCATTTAGGAACAGCTAAAAAGCATAATTATATTATACAAATGAGGTGTGAAAAAAGCCAACACAGAGGGTTAGATGGGGGAGGGGACTGCTAATTCTGGAAACCTACTTTCATTGAGAATGGGTTTAAGAGGGAATAATACATGTATATCTAGAAGAGTACAAAAGTCTTCTAAATTCAGAAAGAAATAAAACACTAAGGGGATAGGGAAGGGGAGTGCATAAGGGAGGGATTTCTAAGGTGAAGGGTGAGGGAATAGATCAAAGGGGGGTATAGAAGGATGTTTAAATTTATGGGAATGAAAGAATAAGGGAGGAATCTTTGGAAGGGGTAGTTAAGTAACAGGAGGACAAGGTAGGGTAAAGTAGAGGAGTCAGGAGGAATGGGAAATAAGTTACATGCAAACATAAGAATGAAGATCAGGAGTAGAATTTGTTAGGGAAAATATATGTTTATGTATATGTGTATATATGTATATTGTATGTATATATCTATTTATATATAAATATATCTATGTTTAATTGTAGCCTTCTGAAAGGGAGACGGGGAAAGAACAAAGGAAAAAGTGAACAGCAGAGATCAAAAGAAAATTTACAAGAAAGCAAAGAAAAGATAGACAGCTCTCAACTCAACTTGTAGCATTTATTAAAAAGGCTAGAGGTAGGGAACCTAGAAGCTCGAGGCCACATGTGGCTCTCTAGCTCCTCACATGGAACCCTTTGACTGAATCCAAACTTCACTGAACAAATCCTCTAGGATTAGGATTAAATTAGTATTTGTTGTGTGAAATTTGGATTCAGTCAAAGGGCCCTATGTGAGGACCTATGGGGCCATATGTGGCTTCAAGGCTGCAGGTTTCCTACTGTTGACATAGGCTTTCTTGAAATGGAAATTTATTGCTATGTATTTTGAATCCTCTCTTATATTCTACTGTGCACATAGCATGTTTTTAAAAAAATTTTCTTACTTTGTATTTAAGTTTTAATATTTAAGTTTATAATGTTTTTTCTTTTCTTACTGTGTACTTACATTTTAGTATTTAAATCTAAAATTTAAAAAAACATAAAAAAGAAAAGATGAAAGTTGTTTCAGAGAAATCTGGGAATACTTGTATGGATTGATGCAAAGTGAAGATTGAGTACTTTACTAACTAAAGAGCATTAGAAACTGGCCTTTCAGATAGTTCTCTAATAAAAAAACCTAGTTTCCGGAGAAGTACCTTGGGTAGTTGCTGGGCAAGGTATCAAGGTATGGGCTTAAATCCCTGCTCTTCTTTTTCCCAAGGGTGTAACCATGGACTAGGCTTAGAGTGCCAGTTTTCTCATCTGTAAAATGGATTACCTACAATACTTACCTCACTGCTAAGTGGTTCAGTGTGGGGGTTATTGGACCTGGAGTTGGGGAGACCTAAATTTAAATCTGGCCTCAAATATTTATTAGCTGTGTGATCCTGAGCAAGTAACTGCTCTCTTCCTCAGTTTCCTCATCTGTAAAATAGAAATAATAATAGTATCAAACTCCCAGGGTTGCTGTGAAGATAAAATGAGATAATATTTGTAAAGCACTGTGCAAACCTTAAATTTCTCCATAAATTCTAACTATGATGATGAGGATGAGGGGGCAAAAATGAGATAATGTGTGTAATGTACCTTACAAACTTTAAATCACTATGTAAAGCCATTTATTATTTCTAACATCAATATTTTTGTTCTCATCTCATATTTAGTGGAGTTCAGCTAGAAAAAATCCTAGGAAAAGTCTCTATTCTACATTTTTTATATTTAATATTTGGGGGACTTTAGACCAGGTGGATAAAATGCTTCTTCCTGCAGCAGAATAAAATTATTGGGATATAAGATTATCTTCCGTATGTTCACTGAAATCATCTTCAGGTTAACTCCATTAGGAGAAGAGACAATGGCATGCAATAAACTTCATTCTGGTCTCACATGGTTTTAATTTCTTCTGTTAGGTCTCTATATTTTGAAATTTTTTCATTCCACTTAGTCTGAAGTTTATGAGTATTTTGTATGTCAACATCCATTATCAGAATTTGTTCTTAAATTTTTATGGGTAAGTACTATGTCTGGGTCATTATGGGCAACAATTTTGTCTTAGAATCTCTTGGATTCCCTTCAAGACCAAACTCCAGTGACACCTTTCTGCTTCCTGTCCCTTTCCACTTCCAGGTGCTGATGCCTCCTGTCCCAAGGTAACCTTGTACCTATTTTGTAATAGTTGTATATGTAATGTTGCCTCCCCCATTAGACATAACAAGGGACACAGATCACTTTGCTTTAGGCTTTATATTCCCAGAGCCCACCACACTGGCAGATGGTGGATGCTGACTTAATAAATGCACATTTGTTGTTTGTTCAGTTGTTTTTCTGTTGCAAATGGATTAACTGATAATGCTCTGGTTTTGGTACAATTTATTTGCTAAATTTTTAAAGATACTTCGGGGTTTATATTTGTAGTTCAGGCATTTGTCCTGTTAGTTTATAAACATCGAGACCTTCTGATGTGTAATTCTGGTTTCCTGATCATGTCTTTTTAGGTATTAAGTAGGGGCTGATTTTTTGCATCTTGTAGTGATATGTTATTCAGTTTTCTACCACTTTCTTACATAATGTTCAATGACCACTCGTACAAGTTCCTTATGACCTTGTTATAATTTCAGGTTGTAACGATCTGGCCCTGTATCATTATCACATGTCCTTTTGCTTCTGCAAACAAAACTGCATGATTATGCCATTTGTTTAACATTTCTTTGTCAATATATCATTGTTTCAATTCATGTAGATGTCATGAAAGGAAGGTCTTTTTGTTCTGCTTTTTTCTCTGAGCTATTTCATAGACTCCATTTGGAAGTAAATCAATATTAATTAAATTCAATAAATCCAGTGGTATGGAGGGGTAGGGTCAAGATGGTAGAGTGAAAATTAGAGATTTTGCTTAACTCTTCTAACACACTTCCTCCACAGCAACCTAGAAAACATTCCAGGACTAATTCTGATTGGGAAAGCCAATAAAAAAATCACAGTGAGTTATTTTTCCAATCCAGGACTGTTTAGGAAGATAGATAAAGAGGTGTGCACCTTCTGGTAGGTAGGGGTGGATCAAGAGTACAACTTGGTGGTAGTGGTGGCAGTGACTTTGAGAACAGGAGCAGAGTGATTACTCAGTTCTAATCTTTAGCCCAGCACATAAGCCTTCAGTGGAAAATCAGGGCTGAAGAACATGAACAAAACGGAGCCAGAAGCTCAGTCACTGTCAACCTGCAGAATAAGCAAGCTTACTGTGACTGAGTCCAGCAATAGTGTACTGAAGCTCACTTACACATCAGCCAACAGACTCAAACCTGAGTCAGTAACTTACACAGCTCAGACCGAGAAGGCTGTGAACTTTTCCCTGATCACACCATTTTGGAAACAATGAAAATTTATAGGCTCCTGGAATCATCTATGAAAGCAGCAGAAACTGAAGCCAGACACCTCCCCAAGAGTAAGTAGAGCCCAATACTAACATAAAGTTCAAAGTCAAGACATAGACTGGAAGAATGAGCAAACAAAAAAGAACTCAATCATAAAGAGCTACTATGGTGATAGGGAAGCTCAAGATACAAACACAGAAGACAGTGACTTGAAAACATCAAAAAGCAAAGCCTCAAAGAAAAACACAAATTGGACAAAGCCAAACAGTAAGTCCTAAAAAAGTTAAAGAAAAATATAAAAAAAAAGAGCAAAAAGTTTTTTTTAGAAAATGCTAAATAAGAGTATTAAAGAAAAAAATGAGAACTAACAAAGTTATGAAAAGAGACTTAACATTTTGGTAAAAGAGATGTAAAATTTTGTGCATCCCCAAAAAATGCCCCCAAAGTTAGAATTAGTCAAATAGAAACTAATAATCCTATAACACATCAAGAAATAATAAAATGAAATTCAAAGACTGAAAACATAGAAGAAAATATGAGATATTTGATAGGAAAAATAACTGACATGGAAAATACATTGAGGAGAGATCATGTAAGAATTACTGGGTTACCTGAAAGTCGTGAACAAAAAAAGAAGCTAGACATTATATTTCAAGAATTCGTGGGAAATGAATCAAATGTCTTAGAAACAAGGGGGCAAGGATTAGAGGTCAAGTTGGTTGAGGACAGACAGTAACCCAGTTGAACTCTCCCAACATTTCCCTCGAAACAACTTTAATTCAAATCAAATTTTGGAATAGCAGAGTAAACAAGAGGTCAGGGTGAGTCATTTTTCTGGCCTGAGACAATTTAGATTATAGGCAGGAGGGGTCTTTGACACCAGAGTGGAGGTCTGTCTGGAGGACATAGAGGCAGGACCAGTGTCAGACTTTGGAGGTGGTAGCAACAGCAGCAGCAACTTTGGGAACCCTTGGCACAGAGATGGTAAACAGATTAGAAAACTTATCAGAAAGATTACAAGTGATCTTTTGCTGGCACTGGGTGCAATTGTCCCTGACTGTCAACTCTATTGCTCATAAGGAATTTGGGCTTATGGTTCCAGGGTAGAGAGGAGCACTTGTCTGCCACAAGGGAATAGGGGCACTGGTTGCAACTCCAAGGTGGAGAGGAGAACTAGTCCTTGCATTGGCAGGAGTGTTTGGGACTTGATTATAGTTCCAGGGCCAAGAAGAGTGTTAGCACTTGTGGCTTCAGGGGAGTAGGAGTATTTTGTAGGTTAAGACTGGAGTGCAGATCAGAAAAGTGGTGACCACACCACTCTCCACATAATACCACTTTGGAAGCACTGAAAATGTGTAGACACCCAGAAGTAGCTCTGAAAAAAGCAGCATGAAAAGGCCAGTAGCTTGGGATAGTGTCTCCCCACACTTAGGTACACAGAACCAAATGTGCCAAGTTTAAAATAGTCTGTAAAAATGAGCAAACAGAAAGAAAAGAACTTGACCACAAAAAACTATCAGGTTTTTTTTCAGAGATGTGAGAACGGAGCAAGTAAAGTCTTAAAACATGCTAATTAGACACAAAATTAACAAGAATTTCTGGAAAAGTTAAAGAGAAAAAAGTGGTAGAGGAAAAAAATTAGATAAGAATGAGTGATACAAAAAGAAACTGAATAGAGAATTAACAGCTTGGTAAAATAGGCACAAAAAGTACTGAAGAAAATAAAACCTTAAAAAACAGACTTGGCCTAATGGGAAAAGAACTTAAAAAGCAGAATTATCCAAATGGAAAAAGAAGTACAAAAACCCACTGAAGAAGATAAGGCCTTAAAAATTAGAATTAGACAAGTGGAAGCTAATAACTTCATGAGTCATCAAGAAACAATAAAACAAAGCCAAAAAGCAGAAAAAATGTAAAATATCTCATCAGAAAAATAACTGACTTGGAAATTAGATTGGGAAGAGATAATTTAAGAATTATTGTACTATCTGAAAGCCATGATAAAAAAGAGCTAGAAATAATATTGCAAGAAAATATCAAGGAAAACTCCCCTGATAGCTTAGATCCAGAGGGTAAAAAAGAAACTGAAAGAATCCACCAATCACCTCCTGAAAGAAATCTTAAAATGAAAACTCCCAGGAATGTTATAGCCAAATTCCAGAGCTCCCAGGTCAAGGAGAAAATATTGCAAGCAGCTAGAAAGAAACAATTTAAAATAATAATCGTGATAGTATATCTGTTTCTCAGCTGTGCATGGCGTCTTCATAGAAATGGACTGTATTAGAGCATAAAAATCTTATAAACAAATGAAGAAAAGCAGAAATATTGAATGCACTCTTTTATGACCATAATCCAATAAAAATTATATTCAGTAAGAGAACTTTGAAACATAGATTAAAAATCAATTGGAAACTAAATAAATGAATTAGAAAGAATGGGTGGGTCAAAGAACAAATCATAGAAACAATAAACAATTTCATTAAAAATAATGACAACATCCACATCCAGAAAATGAACTATGGAGTCTACATGCATACTATTTACTCTTTTTTCTCTCCTTTTTTCTTTCCTTCTTGTGTTTTCTCCTATTGGTTCTAATTCTTCTTTACAATATGACTAATATGAAAACATGTTTAATATGAATCAGATTTCATGCCATTTGGGCGGGGGGAGCTAAGGGATAGGCAAAAAATTTGAAACTCAAAATCTTATGGAAGTGGATGATGAAAACTAAAGATGAATAAATAAAAACTAGTCACTAAAAAAATGACAAGACAACAAAATTTGAGGAATATGGACAAAACAGTATTTAAGGAAAAATTTATATATCTAAACAATTTTATCAATAAAAATGAGAAAATACAGATCAATCAACTGTGCATACAACTAAAAAAACTAGAAAACTAACCATTTACCTCCCCTGTTCCCAGCTGAATATCAAAATGGAAATCTTGGAAGTCAAAGGAGAGATTAACAATATTTAAATAAAACAAACAGCTTATTGAACTTATTGAATAAATCCAGTGGTTTATACCCATTGTCAGTTTTGTTTATTACTTTGTAAAGTGTTATCTGTTTATTCAAGAAGTATTTCTTCAGGTTTTGAACCCATTTTTGATGATATTTGAGAAATCTATCAATTCCTGTCATTTTTGAGAAGTTCTTGGCATGCTAGACCCTACGTTACATTGATATGTTTGTTTGCATACTTCTAAATCTACTGTTTCCACATTTACTCTTCCAAAAGCATTTGTTAAGATTGATATTATGAAGGTGTTAGTATTTCTAAACATTTTCTAACCATTGATCTTTGATTTTAGGATGTCAGTATCTTGACATAAATAGCCATTCAGTATGTCCTGACTAGAAAATACCATTCAATCAAAATTTAGACTGCAGTAGCTCCCAGAATCTATATCTACATCTTCCCTCAGAGCTTTAGTGACCCTCATGGAATTTTTTCCAAGATTAATTTGAACAAAAATGTCAAATATCAATAAATTCAATTAACTAGAATATTTGAGGGAAAAGGCCTGTCCAACATTAGTGAGAGTTAGACTCTCTTGGGAAATGTAGCAACTTGTTCCGACCACTAGGAGTCTATTCAACATACACTCCGATACTCATCTATGGAGAGTTTTTAAAGTGTGATGCAAATTCTCCTCACCCACAACTGGGCCTAATTTTCTGTAATGATGAACTAGACCTCAGGTGCCCCATGGCACAGACCTTTAGCTCTGTCATTGAGCTTTGGCTCATAACACCTAATAGAAAGGAACATGCTTAAATAGCAGCATTTCATTGGGCAAATAGTCCATTTGATGTTTTTTTTTTTCTTTAAAGTCCTTTCAGGAAAATAGAAGATTGTCATTTTGTGTAAGGTTCCTTAGTGAAGGCAGTTTAACCATGTAATTACTAAAGGCTTTTGCCATACAACATTTTTATCAGCTTAACAAATCTCCCTTTCATGGAAGAGTCTGACCATTATAACATCATTTAAAAGGCATAAATGTCCATAAAAGAAAATGTTTTAACTTCCTTGTTCTTGAGAATCATTAAAGAAATGTTATTTGGAGTTGTGGTCATAGGTAGGACTTTCATAACCATGAGGTCCCAGGAAGAGTTATAGGTCAGATAGAAATCTAGAAGGAAAAGACCACTCTTTTTCAAATAATGATACTGAGTGATGAGATGTCAGTGAGCATAAGACTAATAAGTAGAAATTTTAGGGTTTTTTTTTAAAAAAGATCTTGATGTATTAATTATGCACCTTTCTATAAGAAAATTCAAAATGGATGTGATATTTTCCCATGTTGTTTTCTATCTGATGTATATTTTGAAGTCAAAGCCCTTCTGTGTATGGGGAAAAGAAAATGGGGAAAGCCAGTTTCCTCTTGCTCTCAAGTGCCACCTCTTTTAGGAGGAAGCCTTCAGCACTTTGGTAATCCATCCAAATCCCATCCCTCCCATCCAAGTCTTTAAGTAGACTCAATCAAAGGGGCTATGAGTGCACACTTCACCGCCACAATCAAGATAAAGTACTAGGGATCAACAGCCCTAAGGAGACAATGTTCTATTGTTTAAAAATTTTAAAAAATTTAGAAGGCCTAAGAGCAAGATCAAGAATTGGGCTTAGAAAACAATCTTTTTAATGAATAGCAGATGTCTCCTGTCTAGTTTCAGCTAACTCTGAAGGGAAATCTATCACTGGGGCCCCCTTATCCTGGAAGAATGGGATTATGTCCTGGAAAGGGACCAAATGGATAAAAATATAGTCTGAATGGAGGAATTGGACAGGTGTTTTCCCACAGCCAGAGGTGAGTTAATTAGGTCCCCAACTAGGTGGTACAGTGGATAGGAGACTGGACTCAGGAAGACTTGAATTAAAATTTGGCCTTAGACACTTACTAATGGTATGACCTGGGGGAAATCACTTAGCCTTTTTTTTGCCTCAATTTCTTCATCTGTAAATAAGGATTTTACCTGACTCTCAGGGTTGTGTGGCAAATAAGATAATATTTATATAGTGCTTAGCAAAGTATGCCAGGGCACATAGTAGGTACTATATAAATGCTAGCTATCATCATCATAATTATTAAGAAACAATGATATCTTTAGAATTGATTACCCATAATTGCTGGAATATACATCTGGTTGGAAGATAAAGGTTTGGGGGAGAGGAAAAGAACTAGTTTAAAAGGAGCCTAAGCAAACTGAAATGAGATGTTGAAGTGGAGATGGCAGGAAAGTGGCATGACTGTTTTAGAGCATCTCTTCTCTGCTACTCCTCTTTCCAACACAATTCTTGTCAATCACATCCTTGAAGTCTTACAGTAAGATCTCAAAAATCCCATCAGTACATAAACCTCTGTTGGAACTGATCATTTGAAAGCAATGCAAACTTTGGACAAGAGATAGGACTGAGTAAATCTCCAAGAGCAAGAAAATTCATAGTTTAAATTTAACAAACAGCCAAAAAGAGCTAAATCACACACATCTGACAAGTTCAGTGCTTATCATGTGAAATTGAGAAGTCAGTATAACTGCAGATCTCTAAGAAGATAGAACAATTTCTGAAGATATTTGTATTTATGGCCATATTTTCCTTTGCTTGTTTCTGAGCTCAGGCAAAAAACTCTGGCAGCAGCTCTCTTTTCAGACTGCTAATTTAATTGTAGGTTTTCATTGTTGCATTTATTCCAATTCTGCTACATGAAGGCACACGTGTGAGAATGGTAGGGATATCGTCACAGAGAAGATGAATGTGTTGTAGTATACAGCCCCTAACTGATTGCCCCTTTCTGGCATAGATACTCCTTTTGCTTCAATCCCGTGGGGTGTATAACCTGACTCCACTATCTAAAGAGCTATAAGAACTGTCAAATGATCATTGGTGTGAACACATTCAGCTGAATGATATAGTTTCTCTAAGAAATGTGACCTTTGCCCCTCCACAATGTCACTGAATTGCATTTTTTAAGAAGTATAGAATCCTGTACACTTTTCCCATCCACATATTCCTGAAAAAAGCTTCAATCAAAATTTTGGCTGAAACCTAGACAGTAGAAGTTTTGGTTGCCTTTAAATAATGCAAGCGACCGATGAGGTGATACTTAAGTCAGTCAGTTACAGCAGGCATGGAAGTGCTGGAGGATCCTGGATGGATCCACTCCCTTTGCTCCAAACAAGCAAGTAAGTAGCAAATATTCACTAACCGCTAAACTATATGCAAGACACTATGATAAACACTGGTAATATAAAGGCATCAGCTGCAGGAATCAGGAAAGGTCTCATAGGAGTTGGCACTTGAGTCAAACCTTGACAAGAGATAGCATTTCTAAGAAGCAGAGGGAATAAGGGAGTACATTCCAACTATGGAGCAAATATAAATGATATAAATGATTTTTTTCACTTTTAAAGCTCTTTATTACTTGTATCCTTCCACCATTCCAATCTTTTTATACCTTGTTCCCCTCCATGTGCTCTACAGTTCAGGGATACTGGCTTTGCTGTTCCTCCCACACTCATCACTCTATCTTTCAGGCATTTTCACTGGCCATCCTCTATACCTGGAATTTTCTCCCTCATTGGCTCTTCTGACTTTCTTGGCTTCCTCCAAGTCTCAGCTAAAATCCCACCTTCTGCAAGAAACCTTTCCTGGACTGCCTCAGTACTTACTAGTACCTTTGCTCTGTTTATTTAGTTAATCCTATGTGTATATCTTGTTAGTATGTAGCTATTTGCATGTGGTCTCCCTCGTTATAATGTGAGCTCCTTAAGAGAAGGGACTGTTTTCAGTATGATGTTCAGTACAGTTACCCAACAGTCACTTAATAAGTGCTTGTTTACTGGTTGACATCTCTGTATGTAGACATCAGCTCCTGCAGCACACTGCCTTCTTAGTATTTTTTCTGACATCAGCTCCATCGTTGTTCAAAATAGGCCTGATGATGCTAAGAAGCTTGTGGAAGGAGTCAGATGCAACAAAAAATAAGAATCTGGTTCCTGTCACACTCCCAGACTTTTCTAAGATCCTCCTCTTTCTTTTACAGCTCAAGATGGTTTCTTAATAGTTGCTTATATCTGGGGTCTTTGGACACAAAAAGAAACAGCATTAATTTGGCACTTTTTATGTTCAAAATGTGATAGTAGGCACTGAGAATGTGAAATCAAAATGAAAAACAGTCCATGATCTTAGAGTTGTAATGATGAATCATTTTCAGTGATAAAGATAAATAATAAAGAGTTGTAACGATGATGGTGATAAGTAGCATTTATATAAAACTTGAAGTTTTGCAAAGTAATTTTTTTCAAATATGCTATAATTTTATCTTTATAACAACCCAGGGAGGTACTTTTTGTATTCTCATTTTAGAGATGAGAAAAATAAGGTAGATAGCAGTTGTGACTTGTGCAAGTTCATACGACTAGTAAATGTTGGAGGTAGGATTTAAACTAAAAAGTTCACATTCTACTGAAAAGGAAAAGTGGCTTGACACCTATGCTTCACATGGGAATAGACTTTAGTCTAAGTGAGAACAAATCTTAATCTTAGGAATTTTAGTTGAAGGGCATTAGAAAGGTCCTAGCTGCTTTCACTTATACCCCTCCCAGTGAGCTAAAAAAGAATCCATCTCTCACTGTCTGAAATTCATCATTAAAAGACACTCCTTTGTTCTGAACACCAGCCTCTGATGAGTATATACACTTTTAAACTAGCAGATATCCCCGGGAAGATAAACACATTGCCACTAAAACAGGCATGAATTAATTTTTAAAAAGTTTTTCTTCTTGATAGGAGGGGAAGGGGAAACCTGGAAGTTGGATTCTTGGGTAGAAGAAAGTTAATTGAAAGGAGGAGGGAGAAATATTCAGAACAGGGAGGGATTGAGTCTGAAGAAAAACTTTGCCTACATCAGGATTTTGTCTATCCCTTGTAGGAGGTTGCTGGACATCCCTATTACTGTGAAGAGCTGGGTTGGTCCTGCACAAAATTGGACTGCTCTGGTAGGAAGGGATCTTTTTGCCTTAAGTTTATTAATAGCTCTGCTTCTGGTTTTCTTTGCTCTGCACTCACTAGATGCCCATTCTTTAAGAATATTTCTGAGTGAGCTGAATTACCCAGGGAGCAGAATTATTCCCAAAGAAAAGAAAATACTGTAACCCCAAACCTCAGGGCTTCTTGACCAAGGTGCCAATTTTTACTGTGGAGCCATGGAAAATGCAAGACACATGACTCTGCTGCTTGTGATGGCACCCGGAAATTTTTTGAGAAGGTAATTTATAGTAGTCTGTAATTTCTAAATGCTATACCTACAGAGTTGAACCAACCACAAATGATTTTGAGCAGATGTGTTTTTTTTTTCTCTCAATATAACATATGTACTGGAGCCAGCTTCTCCTGATCTATCATAAACATAATCGAAAACTTACAACTGGGGGTCGAGTTGGAGGACTTAAATGAATTTTCAATGGTAATGCTAACTCTACCAGAATAGACTACTTTCATACTTCCCTATGTTAAAAAAAAAGTAATAGTGTTTTGGCATCTTTATTTTCTTTCAGGTTTTCCTATTTTTTTCTTCCTTCCTTCCTGCCTTCCTTCCTTCCTTCCTTTTTTTTGTTGTTGAAATATTAGCATCTATAAGAAGGTACTCAGATTACTATTAGTGTCTTTTGGCTTGTTACATGTTAGAGCAATATTCTTCACTGAATATAATCAAAAGAAAAGAATTCACCATGAAGTAATCACCTATTTTCTGAGCTTAAATACTAAAAATAGTCACCAAAATTTGAAGGACACTTTATTTTGATCGTGTGCATTTGATCAATGTAGATAACTCCTTATGCTAATACATATTGAAACTGCTTAGTAACCTAATTCCTAATTAAATTCCTCCCTTCTGCAAGAAAGCTTTTCTAGGCTTCCTTAATGCTCAACTGATCATCTCCAGTTTATCCTGTACCTTCATTTGCACATATTTGTTTGTATATTGTCACATCCCAGTAGACTGTAAGCTCTGTAAAAGAAAAAGATGATTTTGGTATTATTTTTAATAAATGTTTGATTTGATTTTTAACATATTCTTTAAAAATTATTTTTTATTTCTTTCCCACTTACATGTAAAAACAATTTTAAACATTCATTTCTTAAAACTTTGAGCTCCAGATTCTTTCCTTCCTTCCCTTCCCTCCACTTTCATTGAGGAGGCAAGCAATTTGACACAGGTTATACATGTGCAGTCATGCAAAACATATTTCAATGTAGTCATGTTTAAATTATATTCTTAAAGAGTTGCCTGGGGCCCTGAGAGGTTAAGGAAATTCTGCAGAACCACACAGTTAGAATGTGTCCTCAGCAGGATCTGAACCCAGATATTTCTGGACCTCATATGGGGTTGTGACCCATATTTAAGAAGCGCTGAAGGAGTCATGAGTGGAAAATGTTTAAGAAGCTCTGCCTTAAAAACTGTGCCACGTTGCCTCATATGTAGTACTTTATGGATTACAAAATGCTTCACAAACATTGTCTCATTCTTCTGCAGTCATCCTGGAAGATAGTTACACTTGGAAAGAAATATTACCCTGGGAAGGCTACTCCCCCGAGGGAAGCCTCAGAGAAGGACTCTCTTGGATGTCACCTGCTTTGGGACACTGTCTCACCCAGTTTACTGGTCTCATTGTTTGGATTCTAACTGCTACCACCTTCTGCTTCCTGGATTTCTATTTCTCAGTTGACTAGATGAGAAAATGTTACTTTTTCTCTCCAAACCCTCCCCCTATTTCTTTGAAAGTTGCACACTGCCTTCTTAGTATTTTTTTCTGATATTAACAATGCCTCAAATAAGTTTTTAAAATTGTTAATGAAATTTTAAAATAATTTTAAAAAATTTGAACTTGAACACCAACAAAAACTATGGCAGAACACAAAAATAGAAAATACAAACTCCCATTCCACACCTCTTGCTTTTTTTTTAAAAAAGTATATTATTCAGGTGTAAAGATGGTAGAAAAGTATGAATATCCCAGTTCTCCCATCATACTACCTCCACAAAGATCTAGAAAATATATCAGACTGAATCCAGACTTGGGAAATCCAAGAAAAAATTACACCAACTCATTTTTCCAGTCTAAGTCAGCATAAGGAGATAGAGAGAAAGAGTTTTCCAGTACCCAATGACTAAAAGAGGATAGAGGCTTTGCACTGGGGCAGAAAAAGATCCAGGGAGCCCCTGAATTGGAGTACAGGGTGAGAGTGGGTGTCGTATGGTAGTTCTGTCATTCACTACCAAATTCTGTGTCATAAATCCAAGGCAGATGGAAATGGAGATCTGACCCTAAGGATAATAGAGAGGAGAACAGGTAGAGGAGAGATAATGTAAGAATCACTTGTCTATCTGAAAGTCATAACCAAGCAGCAAATTTCAAAAAAAATCACAGGAAATTCCCCAGATGTCTGAGAACCAGAGAACAAAGAAGAAATGGAAAGACTCTACCAGTCACCTCCTAAAAGAAATACCAAATGAAGATTAATAGAAGTATTATAGCCAAAATCCAGAATTCCCAGATCAAAGAGAAAAACTGCAAAGAAAGAATTCAAATACTGAGGAGCCACAGTCAGGATCATACATAGCAGCCAACATCTTCAGGGAGCAGAGAGCTGGGAATATGATATTCCAGAAGGCAAAGGGCTTAAAAAAAGTTGATTATAGCCAAGTTAGCAAAGTTGATTATAATTCTGTAGGAGGGAAAAATGGAACTTTAATGAAATAGAGGTATTTCAAGCATTCATGATGAAAGATCAGAAGTGAGTAGGATATTTAACATAAAAAACAGGAATAAATAGAACTATAAAAAGGTAAATGTGTGAGCAATCATAATGGATTGAATGAGAATAAATTGTTTACATTTTCATATGGGAAGATGATGCATTTAGGCCCTCAGAATTCTATTGTCACCAGGGGCATTGGGGAAATCTAATTAGACAGAGGGTCTAGAAGTGATTCTTTTATATCTTGATGATATTTAAAGAAGGATGGAAAGGGTAAGGAAAAGTACTATATTGAGAGAGGGGGGAAGGGAAAGGAAGAATGGGGAAAATTATTTCATATAAATGTAGTGTACAAGGAAGAGGCAGTGGTATGAAGAGTGGGTGATATTTGAAACTCACTCTCATCTGACCTGGCCAAAGGAAGGATGTATATATACATATACGATGTTCCCTATATGACCTCTCTTTCAAGATAATACTTCTCTCTCATTCTGAAACAGTATTTATTGATGGGCCCATTCCTAGCTTTGTTCCACTCTGTCATAGAGATGTACTAACATATATACTTCAAAGACCATAAATAATGAACATCCTTCCTTATTTTCAAGTATTAGTTTCAACCTCTTTACTTCAGAGACCAGATTTTTGATCTCTATTCTCAATCCTCATTCATCAGTACTTTCCATCCCAACTGGGGTACTGAGGGTGGAAAATCCCATATACTACATGTTTTCTTTTTTTAAATCACGATTACAAACAAAGTTAATGGACATGCAGCAATATCAACATATTCTCCTTTTTCACTCTTCCTAGTGCTGAGAAATAGGATGAGGCAATTTTGCCTTAGCGAGTATCATCATCCCAATTTTACATATGAGGCTCAGACAGGTTCAGTGACTCATGGGCAGAATCATGACTTAGGTCTTCAGACTTCAAGTTCCCCTCTCGTTCCACTACACCGCAAATATCTTTCAATGGGATTTCATAGCATCATAAATGTAGGGTTATTTTATTAAAGGGCTTAGGAAAAGGGGCATAAGAAATGTGGTCCAAAGGAGATCTGTTAGCTTTTAATACACTGTTGTCTCAATAGGAGCTTTGCCATAAAAAAAGAAGAAGTTATCACCATCACGGAAAAACAAAGCCATGTCTCAGGGTTTACTGGGCACATAACACAGTAACCATTTATGCTGAAGGAGCTGGAAAGATTGTTGATTTTGTTTTGTTACCTCTACTTCCTGAGGTGGGGAAGGGTGGGCCAGTGACAGTTTCTTTCTCCTTTTCCATTTTCTTTTGTTTTATTGAATGTTTTCCTTTAAAAAAAAATTTCTAAAACTACATTAAAGTGTCGCTCTTTTTGTTTGTGTGATATTTCTGGTGGTGTTGCACATGAGTGAGACAACTTTTATGACCTTTTCCTCTCAAAATGAGCTAGGAGTGGAAGTCAAAGTTGTCCAAGACAGCTGTTGGCCTTCCTCCTCATTCAAGCTTCCTGCTGACCTGGCTCTTTGACTGTGCACAGTTCATAGTAATAAATAGCTAGCATTTAAGTAGTGCTTTAAGATTTGCAAAACATTTTACAAGCATTATCTCATTTTATCCTTAAGATTTCCCTAGGAGGTAGATGCTATTATTTTACAGATGAGGAAACTGAGACAGATGTTGATTAAATGGCTTCCCTATATGAAGCCATAGTCAATGTTTGAGGCAGGATTTGAACTCAAGATCTCCTAAGTCTTGGTCTGGCATTCTATCCACTGTGGAACCTTGCTGTTTTTATTACAAAGATTTTATTTTCATTATTACTGTTTTTTACTTTCTCAGGGGAGGGAGGGGAAGGTGGGATAAAGGGCACATACATACTCAAAAAATAAAAATAATAAAAGAAATCCCATTGTAGTGTCCCCAAAGCTGCATTCAGCAGAATACAGGTAGAAGAAAGGACATGTTTATAGGGGGTCAAGAAGAAGGGAATGAATATTCTTGGTTGGGAATTTGATTTGTAAATTTGTCTCTGAAGAAATTCCCTGTGTTTCACCTGCAAATAGACAATTTAAGTAAACAAGTATTGATTAAATACCTTTTGTATCATTTGAATATTCATGCAGTGCATATCTTATTTGAAAAATCTTTTGCATTTATTATTGTAACTCTCACAACAATCATATAGGTTAGGTGTTCACTGAGGGTGGAAACCAATTCAGAGAAATTAAGTGACTTGCTCAGGATCACACACAAACTTTAGGAGTTGAGGCAGGATGTAAACTCAGTTCTCCATGATTGCAAGTCTGGTGCTCTATCCAACGATAACTTAAGATCTGATTGGAGAGACAGGATTTTTAAAAACTTTGTAGCAGAGAGGGGACACTGTTACCGAACTGATTGATCCTCTCTCAAGTCCTCATGAAAAACCATTATTTTGCCCACCACCTAAAACCAGGGGGTACTCTGGGGTATCAGCCTGGCTCTTGAGTTCTTTCTTATTCACGGAACACTAGTATGTGCTGTTAATTATCTCTTGGCTCCACCCTTTCATGGTTGCTGTCCAAGATTTTCACTTTAGGTAATGTGTGAATTAACCAATCGGATCAAAGTTTAGCCTCCTGGTACCTTGGGATAGACTCCCCTGCTCCACTCTTGTTCTCTCTGCCCTTGTCTTAGAATTCATACACAAGTATATTTAAAAATGGCTCTTTAAGATCACAAGACCATAATCAGACTATTAGAAATGAATAAAAACCATTAATATGAATGCATTATTTCATATTTCTTTGTGTATTCCCCACACTGTAGTATCCTTCACAAATCAAGCCTGGGCCTCTCAATGTCAGGAAAGCCAAACCCTAGAAGTTCCTTCTAGCTACTCCAGCAGCAAGCTGGGAAGAGAGCTCAGGGTCTTTTCCACTCATGCCAAACCCTCCATAGCAGACACCAGGGTCTGTGCTGCTGTTAATTAGATTTCTCTCCTGATGTCCTACATATAGGTGCTTTAGCAGGATTGTGTTTGTAGAAGCCTCTCAGGTACAAGCCATCAGTTGACTTCAGAGCTGGCGATCAGACCAAGACAATTCCAAAAGACTCGTGATAGAAAATACTATCCCCATCCAGAGAGAGAACTATGAAGTCTGAATGAAAGTCAAAGCAGACTAGTTTCACTTTTTTTGTTTTTTCTTTCTTGTTGTTTTTCCCTTTTATTCTGATTCTTCTTTCATAACATGAGTAATGTGGAAATAGGTATAACATGATTGTACTTGTATAACTTATATCAGATTGCTTGTTCTCTTGGGGAGTGGGAGGAGAGAAGAGAGGGAGGGAGAAAAACTTGGAACTCAAAAGAATGTTGTAAATTGTCTTTATGTGTAGCTGGAAAAAATAAAATACTATTAATTGTAAGATTAGAAAAAAAGAGTTGGGATCATAGAGGAGATTAAAATGTAGGCTCTTTGACTCTCTCTCACTTCCTACTTAACCCACTTACTTCCTATTTATAGAAATTCACTTCAACTAATTCCCTTTACATTCTAGTCAATAAGCATATATTAGGTGCTCATTATGCTTCTGTGCTAGATGTGGAGAGTTCATAGACCATGCCCTCAAGTTTACAAGTCAATAGGGTTATAAAAACATCTGTATAATGATGATACAATGGAGACTGTGATATATAATAAGAAGAATTCAGTAGAGTGCTAAGAGAAACGTGAGGAGGGAGAGTTCACTTTCACTTGGGCATGGAGGAGGGAGTGGATAGTCATGGGGGGAGGACTTCATGGAAGGAGCTGTTTCTGAGAAGAACCTTGAAGGAAGGAAGGGACTCCAAAGTATGGAGACCCAGGGGAGTTCTTCCTAGAAATGGGAGTGATATGAGGAAAGTCAAGGAGATAGGAAAGGCCAGGATGTGAATGGGGGATAAAGAATGATATAAGCTAGCACTGTGTGCAGATTACTGTGCCAGGTCCTGGGGGAGACAAAAAAGCTTCAATAGAAGTGTCCACTTTCATGGAACTTACAGCCTAATACCTCTATCAAATTCAGATGGGGAAGAATTAATTTTTTTTTTTTTACTAATCTCCTGTTTCCTTTGTAATCCTATTTATTTTATTTTATGCATTTCAAACAGTCTAAGAAGGGGTCCATAGACTTCACCAGATTGCCAGAGGGGTCCGTGAAGCAATAAAAATTAAGAACTCCTGCTCTAGTGGGAAATGATAAGGACTGGACCTTACTTCATTTATATAGAGAGCATCCTGGTGAGGACACTCCCTTTGAAACTTCCTTTGGGTTGGCACCTTCTCTGCAACCTAGTTTTACAAAATTGCCTTGAACACTGAAAGCTTAAGTGACCTGTCCAATGTTATGGTGACAGAATGTGATAGAGAAGGGACTCAACCTCAGGTCTTCATGACTTTGTAGTCGGCTCTCTAACTCCAATACTACCCGGCCTCTCAGATTATGTAGAATACAAATAATATCCAAAGAAAGGCACTGGAGAAGTACAAAATGCTGTGTGAAGGAGCTGATGGCATTTGAACTGGGTTTGAAAGATAGGTAAGAACAGCAAGATCCTAGGTTTAGAGCTGTAAGGGATCTTAAAACTCAAGTCTAATCTCATTTTATAAATGAGGAAACTGAGACCCAGAGAGGTTAAATGATGTACCCCAAATCACATGATTAACAAGTGGCAGTAAAATCTAGGTTATCTGATTCTGAATCCAGTTCTCCTTAGTGCTAAAATGGTCTCTGGTATCCTTAGAAATAGCTATTTTAGCAGCACAGTAGAAATAAAAGCTAGATTGCAAGATATATATCCCCAATAATGTCTTTTATATTAGTTCTTGCACACAAATTGTGGCATTTTTAATAGGGTTATTTCTATACTTTCTGGGTCCTTTCCCTTTCACCTGCAATTTTAATTCAGAAATTATGGTGTTTCAGAAGTTCAGTTCTCTAAGACATTACTAGGAAATATTAGTATTATTTGTTGTTCAGTTGTATCCAACTCTTTGTAACCCTATTTGGAGTTTTCTCAGCAAAGACATTCATTTTTACAGATGAGGAACTAAGGCAAACGGATAAGTGACTAGCCCAGGGTCACAGAACTACTAAGGGTCAGAGACCAGATTTGAACTCAGGAAGAGGAGTTTTCTTGTCTTTAGGTCCAGCTCTCTATCCACTGTACCACCTAGCTGCCCCATTGGTATTAGAGCGATAGGCTTTTAAAACAGCAGACTGCCTGTGTGAGATATCTTATCTGGGGAGAATCTTCAAAGCTAAAATTTGTTCTACTTAGTAAAATACTTAAACTCAACAGAGTATGTTCTTTTATTCTTTACAGTTGCATTATGATAGGATGTGATCTGCTACAGGAAATTATTCTTTACAAATTCATTTATACAGGACATTTTTTATTTGTGTGTATCTTCATAAAGATGGAAATGAACATAAATTTAATTTTGAAAAGGGATATTGGTAAATTTTTTTTTATAAAGATGAGAAACCCTACACCTGGTTTTATATTTACTAATGTCTTTTTGGTTGACTTTTTATTTTGGGTAAAAAAGTATTACCTATGATAGAGTCATTCACTTTAAATAAATTATCTTATTTTAACCTCAGAACAACTCTGCAAGGTAATTACTGCAGGTATCATCCCCAATTTACAGATGATACTTGAATAAAGTAAGCAACTTTCCAATGGTTCCAAAATTACAAAGTGTCAAAGGAAGGATTCGACTTTAAGTCTCTCCCTGACTCCAGGGTCAAAATCTTTTCAAAGCATTTCTTTATTGATAATTTTTGTTTTGATATAGCCTACACTTCAACAAAATTCACAATTAAATATGAACAAAGTACAACCTTTGAAAATAGTGAAGCAATACATTACAAGAATGATTTCCACTGATGGTATGTAAATGAAATCTTATATTTTGTTTATGTGTTTTAACTTTAATAAATTAGCAAAACTGTGGTTTACTATTGTTTTATTGACAGTTGTCTTCATGTATATAGTTGTCTTTGTATATATTGTTCATATTATTTCATTTTCTTTACTGTATCAATTCCAACAAACCTTCCCATATTTTCAAATTCTAGATATTTGTCATTTCTTATAGTACAATATATTCTATTGCATTCATATATTATAATTTGCCTAGTTATTCCATAGTTATTATTCAATAACTAAGTTATTTCATAACATAAATATATGTAGAGCACACAATTTGTTTCCAACTTCTTGCTATTATAATTAAGGCTGCTATGAATATTTTTACGTAAGTTTTTTCTCTGGCTACAAATCATCTTTTTTGTATAAATTGGGTAGGATGATCACTCAACCAAAGGGTATGAGTAATCATTGAGTAATTTCTGATTGCTGGACCAGTGACAGTTCTACCAGAAATGAATAGCTTGCCTGTTTTTCCACAGCACAGCCAGCACCGAATTTTTCATCTTTTATCATCTTACCCAGTTTGTTGAGTGTGAAGTGATACTTCAGCATTGTTTTAATTTTCATGTCTGATTATTATTAGGTTCGAGAACTTTTTCAGCCCATTGTTGATAGTTGACATTTCTTCTTTTGAGAACACTTTGTTGACATGCTTTGACCATTTGTTTAACATTTATCATATCCCTATAGATTGGATGTCTGATTTTTCATAGAGATATTTAATGCAAAGGTAAATGTTAATGTGTATCTTTTCTTCTTATTCTAGCTGCACTATTTTATTTGTGCAAAGACTTCTTATTTTTATATGCTTAAAAATTGTCTCTTTTGCTTGCTTTTCATTATATTCTTTGCGCCACAGATGAATTCATCCCCTGTCCACAGTTTCAAATAGAGAATTTTCTATTTTCCTTGAATTTTTAATTTTATGACTTTTTATATTTAAATATTTCATCTTTTTGGAATTTGTTGTGGTATAAGGTATGAGATGTTAATCTAAGACTAGTTTATGCCAAACTGTTCTCCAGCTCTTTAGCAAAAAGTTCTTTCCTTAGTATTCTGTGTTCTTGGTTTATAAAAAAAATAGACTGTTATGTACCTTTCCTTCTAAATATTGTTTATCTAATCTATCCTACAGGTCAACTTTTCTATTTTTATCTAGTATCAAATAATTTGCATAAGTATTGTTTTATTACATAATTCAAGATCTGTTAATGCCAACCCTCACTCATTTTTACTTTTCCATCTTCCCTATTGATATTTTTGACCTTTTGTTCCCCTATATGAATTTTCATATTATTTTGTCTATTCCTATAAAGTATTCCTTTAGTCATTTTAATGCTATAATGTTAAATCTGTAGTTTGATATGGTTATCATTGTCATTTTTTGTAATGATGGCATGACCTGTACATTGAATACCTCTTCTCTTATATAGAATTTCCTTTATTTCTGTGAAAATTGTCTTTAGATAAATCGTCTTTGTCTCTTGGTAGGTTAACTTCTACGTATTTAATGCATTCTTTGTTGTTGTAAGTGACATTTCTTCCTTTTTGGTTTAGGGTAGAAATACAGAAATGTTGATAGTTTTGTGGTTTTTGTTTTGCATCTTGTTTGATGGAGCTATTTTATTATCCATTAATTTTCTCTTGATTCCCTAGAGTTTTCTAAGTAACCTATCCTACTGTTTCACTAATAGATGTAATTTTGTCTCATGTTGCTAACTTTTTTTTACTTGGCTTACTGTTATAACTAAAAATTCCATTTTTCTGCCTAATGAAGAGATGACAGTGCACATGCCTATATTATTAGTAAAGATTCTATTATTAAATGGGAAAACTTCCATTAATAATTCTTTCACTTTTAGATAAATGATTTTGATCATGTTAAGGAAAAATTCTTTTTTCCAATGACTTTCAGTGTTTTTAAAAACATGGATATGTGCTGAATTTTATTTAAAAAAACCCTGTTGATACAATCATATGAAATGTGGTGTGTTTTTTATTTCATCCATGTTGCTAATAATTTTCCTGATGCTGATGCATTGTTGTATTCCTGTTATAAATACAATTTCATTATAAAGAATAGCTTTTTGGACATATGGTTATAATCTTTTTTTGTTAATGTCACTTAATGTTTTTGCATCAATTTTCTTAGCATTATTGAAATATACTTTTCTTTCATTTATTCCTCTCTGATCTGAGGATCAGAGATATGTTTGTCTCATAGAAAGAGTTTTCTAGATTGCCTTTCCCTCCATTTTCTAAAATAATTTATATAACATAGATTTATTTGTCAGATGTTTGATAGAATTCACTTGAAAATCTGTCTGGTTTGGATTTTTTTTTTGTTCTTCCCATGAGAGTTTATTTCTGAGATTGGGTTAGTGAAGTTAGCTATTTCTATTTTTGTTGATTTTGATATTTTACATTTTAAAAATATATTTTAGTAGGTTTTTGAAATTTCATCTTGACTGTTTTGATATATGGATGGTAGCTTCCAATAACTTACTTTTTTGCCTCTCTATTTGTTGTGAACTCTCCTTTCCATTTTTTTAAATTTGTGAATTGGTTTTCAGTTAATAGTTAATCAACAAGCATTTACTAAAGATCTATTATGTGCCAGACATTGTGCTAAGTTGTAGGAATACAAAGAAAGGCAAAAGTCAGTCCTTGTTCTCAAGAAGCTTACAGTCTAAGGGGGAAGATAATATATGAACAACTGTGTACAATGTACATATATATATACACACACATATAAAAATATATGATAAATTGGATATAATCAACACAAAGATCAAGGGAGGTTGATAAAGGCTTCTCATAGAACCTAGGATTTTATCTAGCACTTGAAGGAAGCCAGGAAAGCCAGGAGGCAGAGAAGAGGAGGGACAGAATTCCAGGCATGATGGGCAATTAGTAAAAATGCACATAGTATCGTCATTCTAGGAATAACCAAGAAGGTCAGCATTACTGGATTTTGTAAAATATGTTGAGGGGAGAGGAAGTAAGGTGTAAAAAAATTGGAAAGATATGAAGGGGCAAAGTTATGAAGGTTTTTTAATGCCAAACAGAGCATTTTATATCTAATCTTGGAGAAGACAGGGAGCCACTGGAGTTTATTGAGTAGGAAGATGACATTACTAAGGAAGCTCAATTTGACAACAGAGTGAAGGGTGGACTGAAGTAAGGAGAGACTTGAGGCAGGGAAACCAACCCAAAAGCTATTATAATAGTCCAGGCATGACGTTACCAGGGTGGTGGCAGTGTCAGAGAGAAAGGGGGCTTATAGGAGAGATGATGTGAAGGTTAAGTCAATAGGATTTGGCAGCAGATTGGATATTGGAGGTGAAATAAAATGAGACACCTAGGCTGTAAGCTGAGGGTCTGAGAGGACAACGGTAACCTCAATAGAAGTAGAGAAGTTAATAAGAAGGGAGAGTATAATGATGTGATAATGAATTCAGTTTTAGACATATTGAATTTAAGATGTCTTTGGGACATCCAGTTTCAGATATTTAATAGGCAAGTGGAGAAGCAAGACTGGATACTGATATTTAATTGTTTATCGGTGTTGAATATTCCCATGCCTCCTTTCCTCCTCCAAATGATTTAGCTCTCTATCTTTTTTCTTGTGGAAGTCTCTCTTCTTATTTCTAGACTATGTTCTCAGTTACCTCCATTGTTTTTTATTAATTAATTTTAAGTCTGCAGCATTGATTTCCACAAAATTTTGAGTTTCAAATTTTCTCCCCATCTCTCCCCTCCCCCCAATCCAAAACTCCAAACATTCTGATTACTCCTTCCACCAATCTACCATCCCTAACATCCTTCCCTTCCCTTATTCCCATCTTCTCTTTTGTCCTATGGGACAAGATAAATTTCTGTACTCCATTACCTGTATTTCTTATTTCTCAGTTGTATGCAGGAACAATACTCAACATTTGTTCCTAAAACTTTGGGTTCCAATTTCTTTTCCTTCCTCCCTCCCCTCCAATCCCCACAGAGAAGACAAGCAATTCCTATTTACCTTTTCATGTTTCTCTTGATTCTTATATTTGAAAGTCAAATTTTCTTCTCATCTCTGGTCTTTTCAGCAAGAATGCTTGAAAGTACTCTATTTCATTAAAGGACAATATTTTCCCCTGAAGTATTATACTCAGTTTTGCTGGGTAGGTGATTCTTGGATTTAGTCCTAGTTCCTTTGACTTCTGAAATATCCTATTCCACACCCTTCGATCCCTTAATGTAGAAGCTGTTAGATCTTGTGTTATCCTGATTGTATTTCCACAATACTGGAATTGTTTCTTTCTAGCTGCTTGCAATATTTTCTCCTTTACGTGGTAACTCTGGAATTTGGCCACAATGTTCCTAGGAGTTTCTCTTTTTTGGATCTGAGTCAAGATGTAATTGTTAGATTCTTTCAATATTTATTTTGCCCTCTGGTTCTAGAATATCAGGGCAGCTTTACTTGATAATTTCATGAAAGATGATGTCTAGGCTCTTTTTTTGATCATGACTTTCAGGTAGTCCCATAATTTTTAAATTGTCTCTCCTGGATTTATTTTCCAGGTCAGTTATTTTTCCAATGAGATATTTCACATTCTCTTCCATTTTTTCATTCTTTTGATTTTGTTTTGTGATTTCTTGGTTTCTCATGAAGTCATTAGCTTCCATCCGTTCGATTCTAATTTTTAAAGAACTATTTTCTTCAGTGAGCTTTTGAACCTCCTTTTCTTTTTAGCTAATTCTGCTTTTTTTTTTGGTTTATTAAATAAATTTATTTATTTATTTAACTTTTTACATTCATTTTCACAAAATTTTGGGTTCCAAATTTTCTCCCCATTTGTCCCCTCCTCCCTCCCCAATACACTGAGCATTCTAATTACGCATATCACCAACCTACCCTCTCTTCTTTCATCCCCTCTTTCCCTTACCCCATCTTCTCTTTTGTCCTGTAGGGCCAGATAACTTTCT
>CM053773.1:54749410-54791092 GCA_028658325.1 Potorous gilbertii
GAAAACTGCCCTGATATTCTAGAATCAGAGGGCAAAATAAGTACTCATGGAATCCACCAATCACCACCTGAAAGAGATCCAAAAAGAGAAACTCCTAGGAATATTGTGGCCAAATTCCAGAGTTTCCAGGTCAAGGAGAAAATATTGCAAGCAGCTAGAAAGAAACAATTCCAGTATTGTGGAAATACAATCAGGATAACATAAGATCTTGCAGCTTCTACATTAAGGGATTGAAGGGCGTGGAATAGGATATTCCAGAAGTCAAAGGAACTAGGACTAAAACCAATAATCACCTACCCAGCGAAAGTGAGTATAATACTTCAGGGGAAAATATTGTCTTTCAATGAAATAGAGGATTTTCAAGCATTCTTGATGAAAAGACCAGAGCTGAAAAGAAAATTTGACTTTCAAACGCAAGAATGAGAAGAAGTGTGAAAAAGTAAACAGCAAAAAGAAAACTAAGAGCTTTTTAGAGACAGTAAAACCAAATTAATAAAACCAAGAATATGAAGGACAAATTCACAATAATTATAAAGGAAATAAAGAAAACTACCAGAAACTACTCTGTCTAATTATATGACAACAAAACGGACAGTCTAAATGACCTATATAAATAGCTAAGATAAAATAAAATAAAATACTAAAATTATCAAATACATTACCTAAATAACCCCTCAAAAAGTAAGTATATTTCCACAGAAGAAGCTGCAGATATAGAATAGTGAGTTCCATCATAAATATAAAGATCAAGTAATCTCTGTGCTACATAAACTATTTTCAATAGCAGAAAGTAAGCACTCTATCAAATTGTTTCTGTGAGATGAACTTGCTCCTGATTTCCTAACCAGGAAGGGATAAAGCAGAAAAAGAAAATTAGATTACAATAACAAATTAATATTGAAGCAAAAATATTTTTAAATTTTAAATACATTATACCTATGTATTTTTTTAAATCTCCTGTGACAAAGTTAGATTTATACCAGGGAGGTAAGTATGTCTCAATATTAGGAAAGTAATTGGCATAATAAATATTTTTAACAGACCTATGATGTTATTGTTAGGAAATTCCATTGAAAAAACTCTGCCTATGAAGATCAGCATCTGCTCTGCAATTTAGAGTCTTAGAATACTGTGTAGAATACTGAGACACTGACTAGGACACAGAAGTGATTTGTCCAAGATCGCACAACCATTAGGTGACAGAGGTGAGACTTGAATGCAGGTCCTCCTGACTTTGAGGCCCGCTTTCTATCAATCACATCGTATTACCTCTTATAACATGTAGTATTGATAACAAAATAAAAACCACATGATTACATATATATTAGAAACAGGAAAAGATATTGATAAAATATAGTACTCATTTTAAAAAACATGACAGAACTTTGTAAATGAAGACAATTTTGAACAAAATTCAGATTTTAAAAAAAGTTGGTCAGTGTTGGTACTAATTTGTAAAGCGATTCACCTGTCTGTTCTTTTTACTAATAGAAAACTCCTAGAGTAAAAGTCTTAAGCACTCATTCATGGTTTTTACATAAGTATTTCAAGACTCCTACATTAGGAGTATTCAACAGTAATATATTAGGGATTTGAAGAATATATTGAAACAAAACTTATCAATAAAATTTTTCATAATGGTAGAATGATAGACTAGGAAGCAGGAGGATCTGAGTTCAAATCCTGCCTGAGCTAGCACTTTAACTTTCTCAAGTCTCAGTTCTTCATCTGTAAAGTGAAAGATTTAGACTAGCCTTCTTACTACTCTTCCATATCTGTATCTCTTCTCCTATGATCCTAAAATTGCTGTGCTGTATGATATAAATAAAAAATGTTACAAAGCTTCAGAAAAAGGAGAGATCAGTGTAAAGTAGAACAACTGCAGAAGACTTTGGAGTTGAGGTAAGATTTGAACTAGGATTTGAAGGATAGGTAGGGTATGGAAGGTGAGGAGGAGGAGGAGAGCATGAATAAAGCATAATCATCAAGTATTTTTACAAATATAAAGATAAAATTGGCATTTGAATCCTGGCTATGAGAAGGGGAAACATCTGGGTACTAGGAAAAGGACATCTAGCTGGAGGAAGGGCCGAATTGAAAGTATTTTCCAACTCTTGCATACTCACTAAAACACCAATAATGTGGAAGAGAAATTCTCCGTCCAGAAACAAATGGCCCCACAAAAAAAGAGCTCTTACAAAACAATGATGGTTTTCCTTCTTCAAGAGTTATCTAACAAGGGCCATAGGCTGACAGACTTGTGGTCTCTAGACTAAGATAACATATGTTTTGTGTTAAAAAACTAATAATAAGGACCAAGGAAAATGCTGTGGGATATTACAGCAAGTGTTAGTTCTGGATCACAACCAGTCTGCTATTTGTATGCAGTAGGCAAGCTGCCATCTTCTCAAGCCTGAAGTTTGGAGCTCCACACTAAAAACTCTATTTTTAAACACAAACATACACAGATAAACATGGGACTGCATGGAGCTAGCTCATTAACACTTGTGTACAGGGCAAATAGGTAGTTCCCTTGAAAAGTTCAAGTAAAAATTAATACTCTCATTAAAACATCTATTTGTTTTCTTTTTTAAACTGTAAACACAAGGATCCCTTTCTTTTTTTTTTTTTTTTACAATTCTATGACTCTTTAAAACCAAAATAGAAGAAAAATAAAAAGGGAGAAAAATGAGTGACCATCAGCATATTTAGAGGAGAGTTTTACTGCCAGCAAAGTAGGGCGAGTCTTAAAGTCCTTCTTGTGGTTTAAGCACAGGCTGAAGCACATGTTTTGACTTGAGAATCAAGCCTGAATCTAAATGTGTAAACATTTTAACTTTTTTTCCCCTGTTCCTGCCCACAGTGTAATAATTTTATTTTTGCTTTACAGAGGCAGTTGTAACACTTTGTTCCTAGGGACTAAGAAATGTGCATGTCAAGGAAATAAGTAAGCTAAGGGTGAAAATTATTATAGCCCAATCTATTATTACTAGACCATCAATGTACAGTATTATCAAAAGTTTATCAATAGATTTCAGTTCTCATGAGTCTGTCTGTGATCTAAGGATCAATTCTTAATTCTTTTTGCCATTGTCACCTGAGGAGTTAATTCTAACAACATGACCTTTCAAGTCACCTTCCTCCTTCCAGATGCAGAAACCAGAAGATATTCTCAAGTGAAGGGGCTCTGGTGGGGCAATAAAATGACTACTCAGAGACAGAAACCAATCATTTCAGGGAAGTTGGTTACACAGATATATCTTTCATTTTTCTTCCCTTTCATCTTTTAATTATTAGAACATCTGAAAAAGTAAAAATTATTTATACTACTTTTCTTGCTTAAAATAAGATGAATAATAATTGCTAGCGGTTATATAGTTTTGTTTAAGGTTTGCAAAGCATTTTACACATCTCATTTGATCCTTACAACAACTTTTTAAGTTAGTTTTATAATCCCCATTTTACAGGTGAGAAAACTGAGGATAAGAAAGTTCAAGAAACTTGCCCAGAGTCACACAGCTAGTGAGTGCCTGAGACAGAATTTGAACTCTGATCTTCTTCATTCCAAGTCCATCACTCTATGCTCTGCTCCACGTAACTGTCTAAAAAAAAAAGTCAATGCTGAAAAACATTCTTTAAAAAAAATCTATTGCAACCAACAGAAGGGCAACATTGGTATTGATCTGGGAGCATACTGGTGATCTCTATGAAATGTTAATACAAAATTTATCTGGAAACTTTTTCATAGTGGTAAAGTGCCAATTGGACCTAGAGTCAGAAAAAATCTAATATCAAATCCTACACTAGACGCTTTCTAGTTGTAAGTCATTTAATCTCACTGAACTTCAGTTACTTCATGGTGCCTGTGACATGTATTTCACAGGGTTGGGGTGAGGTTCAAACGAATAGTTTTTTAAAAGCATTTATTAAGCATGTATTAAAGCATTAAGGATTTTAAAAAGGCAAGACAGTTCCTGCTGTCAAGAAGCTCATTCTAATAGGAAGACTGAGATAAATGTGTTAAACATTTTGAAGTCTTAAGGTGCTATTGGCAGGGCTGTAGAGGCAATGTTCAGAGTGGGGAGTGCAGTGAAATGTGGCTAGGACTTTTCTGAACGAGTGATCTGAGAGGTCATTAAGTAGGAGAATGAGATGGCCTAGTGCAGACATTCCAGAGATGAAGTGTTAAAACTCCTAGGGCATGGTCTTTGGTAGAGTTATAAGGCTGTTAGTGAGACTGATTAAAATGGCCAAAGACTGGAGAGTGAGTGGTCACATGCAGGCTAAAGGACATTATTAGTAAAAAGAATTTGACCAATCAGAATAGCTCAAAGTATTCATCTCACCACAAAACCCTACCTCCTCCTTTCCTCTACTATATTTTCCTGAGTTCCTTTCATACAACTGTAACATCGTTTTATTGACTAGACTAGACAATCCCAAAAAAAAGGGAAGCATTTTAAACTCTGTATATGCTATTTTTTACTTACCTATTTATACTGATGGCTCTAGACTCCATAGAGTGAGAAAAGTTACATTTTCCTTCAGGATTCTAAGGGTACTTTTGGATAGGTTTGGGTTTCTTTCTCTAATACAATCTGAGAGAATCTTCCTCTCATCCTTTTTTCCCACACACACACACACACACACAGCCACCCAGCAGTAATTAGCTCTCCAATTCCACTTAACCAGTTAATTTCAATTAGCTTTCACAAAAGGACAATTACTGAAAAGATACAACAAAAACCGAAATTCAAACATTTCCCCAACACCTAAGGGCATACTCTCTCTCCCCTATGACATCTCAGTCTCGGGGGTGAATGGATTCAAGCTTAATGTAGTTCTACACTTCCAACTTCAACATAGTCACTAAGTCTTAGTTTTGGGTACTGCTGAATACAATCTCACTAGGAAACTAGATTGGATCACTCAGTTCCTTCCTCACTGGCCACAAAAATTTTCCTGAACTCCTGTCCTGGATTCCCTGGTGTTTTGTCTCCTGATCTTTCAGAGACAGCAAAGACACAGCCATCATCAATCTCCTTCACCTAAAAGTAAGAAACAGATGATCACAGAGACAAAGCTACAGCATTGCTGTGTGCTCTCTCAAAGGCCACATTGGAGCAGCTTCATGGGGGAGATAAAGGACTAAGGTCTCTCTTTCCATAGTTTTTGCCTCTTTACTTGAACGTCTCAGTGAAAAAAATTACAAGTCAAGAAACTGGCCCTAGTTGATTATGCCCTGCTCCCTTCTGAATGCACCTTAACTTTGGCTATACAGCCAATCAACACTGGATTAGCAGATTCCAACCAACTACATAAACAAATGCTCCAAATAGGGGAACAGGTCACTTCCATTATCTGTCATCTTGCCTTTCTGGAAGTAGGCTCCCCAGTCTCTTACACGTGGGGGATTGCATCAGCTCCTCAATACAGACCCCCATTACATATTTATAGAATCAGGAAAAGGAATAAAATCACAAATACATTTAAACAACTACTACTTACATCTTATTCCAGATTTAGAAGTTTTTAACCCATCTTTAGATATATTCCAAACTCTGGAATTTGGGAGAAGACAGTTCAATTCTCTATCCTCATAGTTTTCTCCCCTCCAGGAGCAAGCAAAGGGCAACTTTGCCCTCCTACAAGGAACAAACTATAAGATTTAGTTCCCAAATGCTGACCCATCCTTGAAGAGAGGAGAAACACACAGACCCCAGTCCAAATACTACCACTTTTTGTTCTCAATCCTATTGTATGTAGGCCTTCTCTCTCTGACTCCTAGCTCTGTTCATTGACAGAGTTATGTAAGATTTCAACACCTTGGCTTGGCTTGTTCGTCACTAGCAGAGAGATATATATGGTGGATAGTCAAGGGCAGACTAGGTGACTTGGACCAACTAGCTTTTTCTATCCCTCTGGGTCCTTGACTGTTGTATATAGTTATTTGCATGTTGCCTTCCCCCACCACCCCTGGAATTTGATTTCTTTGAGGACAAGGGCCATGTTTTTGTCTGTATCCTGAATCTTTAGTACAGTATCTGGTCCATAGTAAGCATTTCATAAATGATAGTTGAATGACTGACTGAAAACACAAGACAGAGAGTCAAATACTTAGAGGCTTAGGTGACCTTGAGGGTTATCTTTTCTGACATTCAATGATCTGTCCTATTCAAGTAGCATGTCCCAGCTGCCTGATATGTTAGGAGGGATCATAAAATAGAATTATAGATGAAAACTGTTGCCTAAATGAGCCATATATTTGGTGCCTAGATGCTAGGAATGTACATAAATTATAAATGCCAAACAGAATACAATACTTTGTGGGAATTCCCATGGTATATTAAAATGAAGTCAGGTCCAAGCTAAATGAAAAACATCTAAGACAAACTATTCTAGAGCAGAAGAGAATATAATATTCTCAAGTGGCAAAATGGAAAGTACACTGACCATCAGAATACCTGGATTTGAGTCCCGGATTTGAGTCCCAGATCTACCATCCATTAGCTGTGCCATTTTGGGCACATCACTTAATGTCACAGAGCCACATTTTCATCATCTGAAAGATGAAACTAATAATACTTGTCACAGCTACTTCATAGGCTGTTGTAAAAAATAAATGAGACAACACTGTGAGGATACTTTGGAAATCATAAAGTGCTATGTAAATGTCAAATACTTATTCATCTAACTCAGGGCAAAACTAAGGATTCATCATTCATTTTTCTTTATATGACCTGGTTGCTTTAGTTTTTGCTCCATTCTGTATCCATCACTATTATTCACTAGATTATAAATATTCTAATGTGTTGCTATAATGAAACAGAAGCCCATCTTACAACTAAAAAACCAAGCACAAATAAGGATGCTTTTTACTAATGAAGCATTTTTCAAATGTCAGTTGTAGAGAAAATGGACAACGTCACAGGTGGCATGGAGACATCACATTTAAGATACAACGAGAAACTCACTGAAGTGGAAAGTGGTCTGAAGAAATTAGGTAATCCACAAGTGGAGCAAAACTTATTTCTCTAATTCTAATTTACATAAATAAATAAAGCTTTTTCTAGCAGAATTCCTGTACACAACAGACAGCCAGAAGAATGTTTAGATTTTCATTGTTGGTAGAGTCTTTCCACTGAATGCAGTTCAGAAAAATTTTAAAGCTAAGGATTGGTTTGAGAATAGGTCCAATAAAATCTTTAGTAGGCCAAATAAAATCTTAAGCCTATCCTGATCTTAAGGTGCTAAAAATGCCCTTCGTTAAATGCTGTTTTACTAAAGACTCTGTAAGTTTATTTTAATATGCTTCCAGTAATAAATAACAGTTGCATAAATTAGTTTCCTACCTGAAAGAGAGGCTGCAAATTATATTTCTCCATTTTTTACCCAGAGGAAAAATATTTCTTATGATTAAAGAGCAATAACTTACTTCCCGCTATGATATCCTACTCTGTGGCCTAGAGCAGGGAAAATTTTGAGGGCACAGAGTCATTCAACCATAGCTGTTTGGCAGTCCCAGCATTGGGCATTCTTGAGATATATCCATATAAATCAGGTTATTAAGAGTTCAAGCTACCCAATTTGGGAACACATGCTTTTCATGCATGTAGATTGAAATCTATGCATGCCCAGATCATACCTCCCACACACCACTGCGTGTCAATAAAAATCAGACTCTGAAAATCAGCCATGACGCTTTAACTCCTTTCAATGATATTATGCTCATTAATAATATTTTCTATTCCAGGAGACCAAACTGGGCAGAAAGCTGTGAGCACCAACACAGAACTTTCTTCCTTCAGAACAGACATACTGGACCTCAGACAACAACTTCGTGAGATTACAGAGAAAACCAGTAAGAATAAGGATGCCCTAGAGAAGTTACAGGAGAGCGGAGATATACTAGATGACAGGCAGAGCCAAATGAAAGAAACATTGGAAAATAACTCTTTCCTGATCACCACTGTCAACAAAACCCTTCAGGCTTACAATGGCTATGTCAACAATCTGCAGCAAGACACAAGCGTCCTCCAGGGAAATTTGCAGAGCCAAATGCATTCACATAATGTGGTCATCATGAACCTAAACAACCTGAATCTAACACAAGTGCAACAAAGGAACCTAATAAGCAGTCTACAGAGATCTGTGGATGACACAAGCCAAGCTATCCAACGAATTAAGAATGATTTCCAAAATCTGCAACAAGTTTTCCTTCAAGCAAGAAAAGACACCGATTGGCTTAAGGAGAAAGTACAGAATTTGCAAATGCTGGCTGCCAACAACTCAGCCTTAGCCAAAGCTAACAATGATACTTTAGAGGACATGAATAGCCAACTTAACTCTTTCAATGGTCAACTGGACAATATCACTACTGTCTCACAAGCCAATGAACAGAATCTGAAAGACCTTCAAGACTACCACAAAGAGTCAGAGAACAGAACCACCACCAAGTTTAATCAGTTAGAGGAACGATTTCAACTCTTTGAAACAGATATAGTTAACATTATTAGCAATATCAGCTATACAGCCCACCACTTGCGGACGCTGACCAGCAACCTGAATGATGTGAGGACAACTTGTACGGACACCTTAACCAAACACACAGATGACCTAACTGCCTTGAACAATACACTGGCCAACATTCGTTTGGATTCTACAACTCTCAGGATGCAGCAGGATGTCATGAGATCGAGGTTAGATATTGAAGTAGCCAACTTGTCCGTGATCATGGAGGAAATGAAGCTGGTAGACTCCAAGCACGGCCAACTCATCAAGAATTTTACAATATTACAAGGTAAATGGAAACCCCAGTTTTAGTTTGTATTTTTAATTTTGTTCTTGGTGCAAAGCATCACAGCTTATGGTGGTACACTATGAATTAGAGATGAGAAGACATTAGCCCAATTTCCCCAATGCCTTAGCTATTTTAGTTGTAAGTCAAACCCCTTTATAGTTACATTAATCCTTCCAAGTCACAAGAATACCATTTATTCAGCTCCTGCTCATTAAATTAAGTACAGTCCTCCAACCCCAGGCTACAATATCATATTATAAGTGAGACTGCATTATAATGAGGTCCTTTTGGTGATTAGAACCCTGGGACAGAATCCAAAACTGACCCATTTATACCATTTTCCACATGAGAGCATATTGCATTATAGTGATTTTCAACTTTGCAACCTAGTGGCCTGAAAAACTTCATCCTACTCTGTCTTCAAACTTGTAAACATTGTGAGATGAGGCTAAATGTGGTGGTCACAAAAGTTTTGCAGGACCTAGGGACTTCCTTTGCATATTTGGGCATCCCAGACTGAGAAACAGTTATAGATAATTCTAGCAAAGTTAATTTTTATGAGGATCCCTTAGAGTAAAGCTAATTCACTATTTCTGAAAGACAGTTTATTTACAAGGAATAGGTTCAGATAATTTTCTACTAGGAAATATGTAGTAATATGACATCAATTTAAAAATGAAGATTCAGATACATAGAACTCAATGGGAGCTGTATGTGAAAATCTGAGGATTCAGTATTATTCCTATCTGACTCTGATATTTCAAGGATCCACTATTTTTTCATTGTATTTCCTCAACCACTGCAGACTGCATCTCCTCTATGATATAGTAGATAATAGAATGGAAGATCCTTGCAGGCAGGGACTGATTTGTTGCTGTTGTTGCACAGCATTCTCAGCACCTAGTACATACAGTGCTTAGCAATTCACAGGAGTTTAATAAGTATTTTTACATTTGAACTGAATAGTCTTCAGAGTTTCCATGGTCAAAAAATCCCAACATTCTGAATCCAACATGGTGGTGAGATTCGTCAAACTTAACAAGGCTGATTTTAAAATTATATATATTTGATCCTCATACAGGGTGTATTCTCAAATATTTTCCCAAAAAAGGACTTTCTAAAACATATCTTTTTTGGCATAACCTTCAAGAATTTAGGGTGATCTTTATGCCTCAAGTCTCTAAATATTAAAAGTATTTAGGTCAAAAAGAAGTCTTCAGGTGTTACTTTTTTATATTTTGTTATTCATAATACTTATAGATTAATGATGCTTCACGTAACAATTTCTGTTTTATGTCTATGATGACTATCAGATGACGTTAAGGTTATATCTGAAATATAAAAAATTGCCATGAATTTGTGGAATCTATCTGCTTTCTATGTAAATTACTAAATGCATGATTTATCTTTTCCTTTCCCTTCTTAACCTAAACATGGAATGAAACAAATGACAAGAAGACTGACAATTTATTTATAGCATCAAAAAGATAATATTTTTCTGATTTTGTCTTGGAATACTAATATTTTAGTCTCATCATGTTATACTATATATTTTCCCATAAACACTTGGACAGTGTAGATTGAGAAAAAAAACCTCAGTAGCTGTGGGTACCTATGTCAGCTTTCCATTAACCATGCCTCTTCTTCTAGTGGAGACTGTAACAGGGCCAGGTGTTGTGCCCTTAGTCATAGAAATCACAGAATTGTAGAATTGTGAAGGACATAAGAGGTAATCTAGTGCAACTCCCACCCACAAAACATATTCTATCTTCAACACCCTAAGCAAGTGACCATCAAAGTTTTACTTAAAGACTTTGAGTAATGAGAAACACATGGTTTTCTAGGTTAGTCCATTCAATTTTGGAACAGCTGTACTTGTTAGACAATTGCAAGTATCATATGTTTGCCCTCGTTTTTTTCTTCAAGGTCAAGCAGAAAAAGTTGAATCCCCCTTCCACATGAAGGAGGGGAAGGAGCAAACACATTAAGTGCATAGGCTGTGCCAGGCTCTGTGCTAATGAGCACTTTACAGTTATCTCATTTTTAAAGACAGTTATCAAATCCTTCTCCACCACCACCCCAAGCCTTCTCTTCTCCAGGCTAAACCATTCCTCCTATGAAATGGTTTACCTTTCTCTGAATTCTTTTTAATTTACCAACATCTCTTCTAAAATGTGGTGCCCAAAACTGAACACATTATACTAGTCATGGCCTGACCAAGATAGAGCATAGAAAAATCATCTCTACTCTCTTGCTCTAGACACTATTTTTCTATTTAGTAGCCCTAAATCATGTTAAACCTACTCTTATCACACTGATAATCATTGAGCTTCCAAGCCATAAAAGACCCTACGTCTTTCTCACAGGAACTGCTTTCCAGCTATTTGCTCCATAGTGTATTTATACAATTCTCTACATTCATCCTTATCAAGTCATATCTTGGTACCTGGAGCCCACCATTCCCACCTGTCAGAATCCCTTTTGATCTCAGTTCTGCCATCCAGCAATGACAAATCTCTTGTATCTCTTTACACTGTAATACAGTTTCATAGTGTTATACAGCTTCACACTTTTATACAGCTTCATACTTTTACATACCTCAGATTATTGAAAAGTTTTTCCTCCCACTAAGTTAAAATCTGCCATTCAGCAACATGCACCATTTCTTCGACCTCTGCCCTCTGGAACCATCCATAATATGACAGGTCCCTCTAGCTCTTGAACATCATCGTCTTGTCTCCTCTAAACCTTCTCTTCTCCGGGCTAAATGTTCACAGTTTCCTTCAACCAATCTTCACATCACATTGATGGTGCTGAGCCCTTAGTAGAATCTTAATAAGTTTATGCTGGTTGATTGATTCATCTTGATTACTGTCCTATGGAAACATTGTAGTTTGTTGATGCTCTACCTAAAATATGGTACCCAGGACTGAACACAATACTTTAGCATGAATCATTTCCCACAAAATCTCAGTAATATTAAGAAGTTTTAACCTCCTTGTGTTAGAGATTTTTTTTTAGCCCCTACCTCCTTTCTGCATTTGGATCCCTCATTTGGAACTTTAAGCAGCTACCAGAACTATGGTACCATACTGACTTCAGGGTAGCTGAAAGAACAAGTAAGTTTTTCCTAAATGCCTTGCCCCATTTAAATGTCAGTACATCAACATGCCAGATTTGCTTTCTATCCTACTTTGGGGCTATGGAATAATGAAAATAGCCATGGCTTTAGAATCAAAGACCTAGCTTTGTGTCTTATTCCCTGAAGGATCTCAAGAAAATCAACTTTGTTTCTGAGATCCTCAGTTTACCACTCTGTAAAATTTAGTTAATCTAGATCACCTCAGAGATCTCTGCTATTTTGTGGACTGCTTGATATGTGCTAAGTATGATACTAATAGATTAGATTATATTGATTACTATATGTTCCAAAATGCTTCCAAGTTTAGGTTATTTATTTACCTGATCAACAAACATTGATTGAGGACTTCATTTCTCATCTAGACAATCTCCATTTCCAATTATATTAAATCTGTCACTATTATTGCTGCTGTTTATATTTCCTAATCTCCTCATAGTAAACATTGTATTATTAATATTTGATCTAATCCTGAGTTCCATCTATGAAACAAAGAAATACAGTAGGAAATTTAAGATGTTTTGAAGGAAATGTTTGCTTATGGAAATTGATTCTTCTACTTAGTGAGACCACATAATGCATGGGCCACATGAACCAATCAAGAGAAATTCATTTCCATGAATCTATTTCTTCAGAATATCCTAGTCTCCTATTGTATTTCTTCATTTTATAGATAGAAATTTCATCCAAGACAGAGATGAAGTGGTGGAGGGCAATAAAGAACCAGGCATTATTGGATTATGTTGGCTTTATGTAGTGCCTTTCCTCCACAAAGCTCGAAATACATTAATGCTTTCCTGGAAGGGCCTCCTTGTCCACTGTAATCCTGCCTTGCACTTTGCATTTTTTCACTTAAAAGTTTGCCTGAGACACAAGTACAACTGTGCAAAATCTGGGCATCCTCAAGAAATGAGCCAAAAGAAGCTGCCTTTGCTGAAGCTAAATTGTATCTGAAATTTCAATTAAATACCATGTTGAGTCTTTATACTGGGAAAAGTTCATTTATGAACAAATGAACTTTTTTAGGAAATTATTTTGTTTTCAGTGTAGATAATTGAAGGATTTTTCTACTAACTCCACACGGAGGACATTTCAGGCCTTGTGTCACGTGCTTTTGAATAGAAAATTCACTAACCATTGAACCTACTTTTCTGCTTCATGTTCAGAAACACACAGGTAAAGCCATCTGAGTGCCACCCCCTCCCCAGACTCCACAGAATTTCTCTGAGAAAGTCAGTTCTAAGTAAACAATCACCTACAGGACTGTTGTAGCTCCAGGTAATTGAGAAGAGGTTTCCTGTTCATTCCAAATTATTGTGTATAAATTAGCAGTGGGAGTAAGGAGCAGGCAAGGAAGCTTCCCTAGTCAAGTATCACTGATGGAAGAACATTACAGCTGCACTTTGCTCTTGTTCAAATGTTTTTCAGACTCTCTGTGACACTATTTGGGGTTTTCTTGGCAAAGCTACTGGAGTGGTTTGCCATTTTCTTCTTCAGTTCGTTTTATAGATGGAAAACTGAAGCAAACATGTTAGGTGACATACCCTAGGTCATGCAGCTAGTAAATATCTGAGGTCAAATTGGAACCCTGGGCTTCTTGACTTCAGGATTAGCCCTCTATCCATGGTACCACATTTTTTTTATACTTTCAAAATCATGTATACTGTATCAAGGTTTTTTAAAGCTATTTTCTTTCAACAACCCTGTGAAATGGGCTGTATAATTGATATTATTTCCTTGGTACCTAACATTCAAAGAGATTTAGCACTTTGCTCATAATTACGCAGTAAGTATTAAAGCCAAGATTTGAAACCTTATTTCCAGTGCTCTTTTCCCTACCCTTTAAAAAATACATAATGGGAGCCATGATGGCATATGCCTGTAAGCCCTGCTGAAGCTCACCAGTCACTTGCTTGGGAGTTCTAAGCTACTATAGAACTAAAGTCTGTTGAGTATCCACATTAATTCTGGTACCAATATGATGAGCCCCCAGAGAAGGGGCCATCAGACTACCCAAGGTGTGTGTGAACCAGCTTGGGCCAGAAAGGGAGCAGCTCAAATCTCCCATGCGAGTCATAGTAGGATCAGGCCCCTGAGTGCCTGCTGCTCTTCTAATGTTTCCAAAAGAATCAAACAAAACAGGGATAGTTATTGGACCTAGGATTTCATTGATGGACTAGGGAAAGCCTTCTAGAGGGAGAATACAACTCCTTCTATATGCCAGTTGACACCTTTTCTGCAATTTTGGTATGAGAAAGCTGCCCAAGTATTTAGAATCAGGCAGATAATACGTGGTCAAATTAAGACTTGAACCCCGATATCCTTGGCTTCAAGGCCAGCTCTCTAACCACAACAACACTCAAATAGAAAGAAATCCCCGAAAACTTGGAAAACCACAAGTGAATATTATTTATATTACGTTGTATTTTTATTTAATTAGTCAAACATTTCCCCATTACATTTTAATCTGATCAACAGCCTTCAGGCCATGAGCACGTCTGTACTACTCCATGCCATCCCTCTCCATATCTTTCCCTCCCTTTCTCTCTCTGCCTCCCTCTCCCATCTCTCTCTCTTTCTCTCTCTTCCCATTTCCCTTCCTTCCCCCCTTCCATCTCCAGTCTCTTCCTCTCCCTCTCCCTCCCCCCACAAATAAAGGGATCAATTAATGAATAAATTCATAAATAAATGAATGACTTGCCTAAAGTCATCTACGCCATAAACAACAGTGTCCAAATCCAAACACAGATGCTCAGATCTCCCCTTCCAGCCCTCTGCCAGCCCACTGTGCTATGGAGTTCAGCTTTAAGGTTAACCAACAGTGGCTCTGCTCAAACACTGATTTTGAAATTTTCTTGTGCATCTTGACTCTTGCCATTTGAATACCAATACAGGGCTGGAAAAGTAACTTAGAACATCCTTTTCTCCCTGAACAGCAGTTTCTAAAGTCTTGGAATTTCCAGGCTTCAGGAATTCTTGAATCTAAGAAAAAGGGGAAAAAAACACAAAGCTTCTTCGAGTTTGGTTATTGTTCATGCTTATGCATTTCTGGATATGATTGTGATGACTTTAGCAGGGAAATGGGCATCCTAGCCCTTCAGGATCCCCAGCCAGGTCTTGAGATTTAATAACAGTTTCAGTCAGTTTGACAGAAAATCAGAAATCAACCTGAAATGCTGCCTGAGCTATAACATTGACCTCTATATTCATAGTTTTAATATTTTTTAGCTGAGAGTTAAAGCTGTTACTTTCATATGCTCAGATACATATATAGTTTCCATTGTTTTGGCTAAAGCCCCTTTTTTGAAGATGGATTTTATTTTAGCCTTAACAGCAGCCTAAAAAAAGAAATGGAGGAAGACATAATTAGTCAATGCTTTATGTCATTCCAGATGCTAACAAGTGATGCCAACTTGAGTATTCTGTGGGGACAGGCTATGACCCTTGGCATCAATCAGCTACTTTTTATGAGGAGCCAATGCTAACTTTCAAAACAGTTTTAGATGTTTTTCTCAATGATCAAACAAATCCATGGCAAACAGGCAAATTCCTAGTCAAGCTCCAATGAAAGGAGTTCACAATGTGCCCTACAGTATGCATATCATGAAATAATATTTTAAACAGTGTCTGAAGGCATTCAGGGTCAGCTCTTAAAGCAGTGACTTAGATTCTGGCAGCAACCTGACACTGGACAAAGACCTCAAAAACGATATTCTTGGCCAAAAGTTCATGTATAGTCATACATATTAAAGCACATTTTATTAAGAGAGACAGAGATGGTTGTAAATATTTCCCTCTGTGCCTTCATAAAATGTCCTTGGGTCATTTAACTCCCACCTGACCAAATCTCTTTGGTTATAGTAGAAATGAACTTCAAATTGAGGGTCAGACCAACTGATGAGGTATGGAAACCTAATCTTTCCCTAATGAGTCCAAAACATTACCCAGGGATGATTTAAGACATTTATCCAGAGCAAAATTCCCCCTTGTTTTTCCTTAAATTCTCCATCCTTTACTAGTTCCATAAATCAGTATCATACAAGAATGTATTTCCTCCTCAAGTGTGGTACTATGGGTATCTGCTTTTGATGTTACTCTTAAGAGTGAGTCAAGTAGATAAGGAACCATTCCTAGCTCTGAGGGAAATCACGAGAAAGCCTGAGATAGACTGAGACCCCCATCTCAACTAGAAGTTCAATAAAATATCAGATCCTGAGGGGACTAGAAAGATAGAATTGATAATCCACCTATATAGTGAGAGTCATCAGGGTAGAGATGACATTTGAACCCTTAAAGTTGACAAGATCACCAAAAAGAAGTTTGTAGAAAATCCAGGACAATAGAGAATCCAGGACTGGGCTCACCATATCAACACAGAAGAAAAGATACAGAAATAGGGAAGTGTATTTCAGGTTTAGAGTCTTGCAGATGTCCCTAACCTAAGGATGGGCTCATCAAAAGTTACTCCATTTTCAGTCTCACCCCCTTCCTCTTCATGGGGTTAGGCAAAGTCAGTGACTGTTGCTCATTTTGCAGTGATGTGTGCAAACAGAATCAAGGTCACGGAGTCAGGGAGTAGAGGAGAAGATTGCTCCTGGATTCTAGGTCCAAGCTTTTGAATTAGCTTGTGTCCCTACTGCAGGAACATAACTGGAAGAGATGGAAGAGGGGTGGAGTGTGGGATGAGAGTATTTTAACACAATTCTTCCACTCTTTATGTGAGTATTCAACAGGGCGACGGGCAGCCCTAAGCTGGCAACTTTGACCCAAAAGAGGCAATCAGTTGAAAGAGACAAAGGGCCATCTAGAAGAGGGAGAGCCAAAGGGCATATTGGCAGTAAAGCAATAAAAGGTCTAAGTAAAGGGAGCACTAAATACTCAGCTGGAAAGAATCCTGAGCTCATCCTCAACTGCCTTTCAAAGGACTACAGAATCCTATAGGAGATTGTGGAGAGCTTGAGAAGAATGAGAACTGATCACTCATTTCCACAGGAAGGAAGGAAGGAGGGAAGGAAGGAACTTGTTAATATTATTTATTGACGTTATTACTATAGTCCAAGCACTGTGCTAAACACTTTACAAATATTATCTCATTTGATTTTCACAACTCTAGGAGGTAGGCACTATTATGGTCTCCATTTTATAGGTGAAGAAACTGAGGCAGACAGAGGGTAAGTGACTTGTCCAAGGTCACATGGCTAGTATGTGTCTGAGATTAGACTTGAACTCAGGGCTTCCTGACTCGAAGCCCAGTGCTCCATCTTCTATCTGTACCGTATACTTGGAGATCTAAGCTTGTGTTTCTAAAAAGCTGCTTATAAAGCATATATTTAAAATGGAGTAGGGAAAGTTGTTATTTAAAAGGATTTTTTTAATGAATCCTTAAAAAAAATAACACAGTAAAGAATCTTTTGGTAAAGTGAATAATTGAGCCATAATATGTACTATTTTGTAAGTTTAGTTTTTTGCCCTTTGGAAATTTTCTATGAAAAATTCTATCAAGAGTGTTTTATCAATTATTATTTATAGAGTCAATAATTGAGCCATAATCTGTACTATTTTATAAGCTTAGTTTTTTGCACCTTGGAAATTTTCTATAAAAAATTCTATAAATAGTTTTTATCAATTGTTATTTATAGAGTCAATAATTGATCCATAATATATACTGTTTTGTTGGTTTAGATTTTCGTACTTCAGAAATTTTCTATAAAAATTCTACAAATATTGTTGTCTTTTATTAACCACTATTTATACCAGTTACATTTTTTATTCTGTTTCAGGGCCTCCTGGTCCCCGAGGACCTAAAGGTGACAGGGGACCCCAAGGACCTCTTGGTCCTACTGGTAACAAAGGACAAAAAGGAGAGAAAGGAGAGCCAGGGCCACCAGGCCCAACAGGTGAAAGAGGCCCGGTTGGACCCATTGGCCCTCCAGGGGACAAGGGCAGTAAGGGTTCCAAAGGATCCCAAGGACCCAAAGGACAAAGAGGATCCCCCGGAAAGACTGGCCCACCAGGACCGAGTGGAGACCCAGGCCCTCCAGGCCCTGCTGGCAAGGATGGTGCTCCTGGCCCACAGGGTCCCCCTGGCTTCCAAGGATTACAGGGCACTGTGGGAGAGCCTGGAGTTCCTGGTCCCCGAGGACTTCCTGGACTACCTGGTGTGCCAGGCATGCCGGGTCCAAAGGGCCCTCCTGGTCCGCCGGGCCCCTCAGGAGCAATGGCTCCACTGGCTCTACAGAATGAACCAACACCAGCACCAGAGCCGAATGGTAAGTCTGGGTGGCCCCAGAGGAAAGCCAGGAGGGCATTCATCTACAGGGTAGAGCTCACAGCTTTGACTCACCTTTATAGAATGTTGACTGGACTCTGTCCTGCTATCCCAGCTTATTTAGCAGTGAAAGTATCATGCAGGGTAAGCATGAGAACCCTGCTGCTTTAACAGGCCAAAGCACCATGTGGTGTCACTCAAACTCGCATGTTTCATTCTCTAGATGTAATCAGGTTTTCTACCCCTTGTTTATTTAGCTGGGTTGGACTTTCAGAAAGCATGCCCTTCATTGAAACCTGAGGTTGGCCGCCACATGAATCTTCTTTTCATCTATTCTCTTCTCCCCAGGGATAAAAATGTTCTTCAATTCACCCCATTAATATTCACATTGAGCCCCCTGTTACCCATCTATATGCAATTCATTTTTCTAAAATATGAGGTGGTTCCTATACTAATATGTTTATTACAGTTTTATGTTCATATATATGTGTGTATGTATATATATATATATGTATACCTATGTATATACATTTATACAGACATATACCTATATATAGATAATGTCACTGCATATGCGTATACTTACGTACACATATACACACATACATGTACATTCATGCAAATAAGGTCAGGCTATTTGGAAGAGCCCTTGGGTCCAGGAAGAACTGGGTTTTAAATCCCATCTCTAACAATTACTGGGCAAATCATTTAACTTTTCAGTGCCCCTGGTGACTCTAAATCTGTTTATAAATTGCAGAGCAGGTGCCAGTTTGCATTGGTAGAAGGGATTTCCTAGTAATGAAATCACAGGTCTGTTCCTCCAAAGAAAATTGTTAGAATTTAGATTTAACATTTTTATCAACCCAGACCTAATTCTGACCGGCAAAATACTCTTTAAGAAGACTCAGGTTTTCATTATTGCTACCTTGGTTTATTTTCTTTGTCCTAAGTCCTAGGTCTTCACATCCAATTATTTATAGACACCATATGGATTCCAGGCTATGGTGCACATCTGTGCCTTCTTCAGTTTTTTTTTTCAGTTTTTTTTTAACAGATTAATCCAGATGTAGATTGAATGTAAAGACAGGGAAATAATAGTCCCACAAATAACTATTTCCTAAATTGTGTGGTCTCAACTACTGTATGGAATTTTACAACCTTAACAAAGATTAAACTTTGTATTAAGCACTTATGTAAAGTTTTGCAGTGTGTGTCTCTTTGTGGGCTCTTAAGAACAAAATGCCTGGATGTCTCTTGGATATAGAAGCAACCAGGGGCCAACTGTATGTCTCAAATATCCCAAAAAGATACATCATACTTATGCCAGTGTTTAAATATTCATTTTCCTAGGATGCCCCCCTCACTGGAAGAACTACACAGACAAATGCTACTATTTTTCAACAGAAAAAGAAATTTTCCATGATGCAAAGCTTTTCTGTGAAGACAAGTCTTCACATCTCATCTTCATAAACACAAGAGAAGAACAGGTATGTCTATGGCAATTAAAAGATATTTGAAGACGAAATCACAGGATTGGGGAGAAGTGGATACAAAGATACTGAATATTCATAGTCAAGTAAGCATATCCAGAAGGCAAACTCTCAGCATTTATCCAAAAGAGAACTGATGTTATAGAAAGATTTTCTCATCCCCTCTAGTTTGTAAATGCTATTTAATTTTGTGGAAAGGGCTAATTATTAGACCCCCAAAGTAACCATGTTGATAGACTAGGGAGTTTTTCCTTTGGCACCAATTCATTAACGGAAAAGGGAAGAAACAAAAGTATTATGAGGAAAATGGGAGAGCCAGTCAAGGGAATATAGTAATAAGCATTCATTCACGTATACAACAAGAACTTAAGTTCCTAATACGTACAGAACATCATTCTAGAGGGAAACATAAAAATCAGTAAAACACAGTCCCTGACCTTATGGAGATTATAATTTACTAGGTATGAGGAGGGAAAAGCTTACACACAAATAATTATAATGCAAAGAAGTTCCTGGAAAAGATCATTTACAACTATGGAAATAAAGAAAGACTTCATGGAAAAAGTAACATTTGAACTGGGTTCTAGAGAAGTGGGTTGAAATTCATCAGGAAGAGATGAGAAAAAAAGTGTACATTTCAGATGTAGGGATTGGCTTAAGTATAAACAAAGTTGTGGGAAAATATGAGATATGTACATGTTCAGTCATTTTTCAGTTGTGTCTCTCGGGGTATTCTTGGCAGAGATACTGGAATGATTTGCCACTTTCTTCTGTAGTTCATTTTACAGATGAAGAAACTGAGGCAAACAGGGTTAAGTGACTTGCCCAATCTGAATCTGGATAGCATCCGAGACTGGATTTGAACTCAGGAAGATGAGCCTTCCTGACTTCAGGCCAGGCACTGTATTATTCACTGTGCCACCTAACTGCTCAAGATGTGTACTGTGGATATCAAATAGTGTAATTGGGCTGACTTGGGAGTTGGTTGCACATGTAGTAGGGATGGGGCAGGAAGAGCACAGTAGGCTGCGTAGAGTATGGCACTTAGAATGTTCTTGTTTGTCTCTACTAAGACCCTCCTACAGTAGCTTCCTGGAGCCTTTCCCACAATAGCCAATCAGATTTGGATCACAGAAGAAAAGATGTCAGTGGGATCAAGGGTTTTCAGCAGGTCATCCTAAAATAATTTATCATCGAAGAAAAGCAACTATCACAACCCCATAAAGGATATGGAAGGGCAAACGAGAAAGATAAATTTCAAAAATATAATTAGAAATTAAAACAGGGCGGGAGAAAGCAGTTTAATGTATTCTGACAAATACATTCCTTAAAAAACAGGCTGGATTTCTAAATGATTTTTAAAAGAAAAGGTGGCTAACTGACCTTAAAACCCCGATAAGTCATCTGTCCAGTAATAACACCCTACCCCCTGTTTTGCAGCAATGGATAAAAAAGCAGATGGTGGGCAGAGATAGCTTCTGGATTGGCCTTACAGACTCTGAACAGGAGAATGAGTGGAAGTGGCTCGATGGAACTATCCCAAAATACACGTGAGTACTGAAAAGTTTTCTAGAGTTTGATGAAATTATATGTCCTTCACTAGATTGTAAGGTCCTTGACAGTAAGGCCTATTTTTTGCCCTTTTTTGTATCTCCAGCACTATGCACAGTGCTTGCACATAGTAGGCACTTAGTAGACATTTATTGATTGATCGTGGGGTGGTTCAATAATGATGGTCTTTTCTCCCCTATTTCCTGTGCTCCTGCTTAGCCATGCTACTTAGAGAACTCCATCCAAATTTATTAACATTGGTAATTCTACATCAGGAAATTGCTGTTGAGTCCTATGATGATGGAGGATGAAGATGATGGTACTTATATAGTGCCTATTGTGTCAGGCACTGTGCTAAGTACTGTATATCACCTTTGATCCACACAACAACCTTATGAGGCACTATCATTGTTCTCCATTTTACAGTTAAGGAAACTGAGGCAAACCTAGATTAAGTGACTTGCTCAAGGTCACTTGGCCTGAGGACTCCAGGCTTAGCACTCTATCTACTGAGTCACCTAGATACCTAGAGCATTTGGTGGAATTTTGTTTTTGCTGGGTTTTTTTGACCAAAAGGAAAATTGAATACTAAACAGAATCACAACATGATACTTTTTGCCAAGACACTTTTTTCTAAGTGCTGTCTTGGGTGAACCAATAATGAAAGCCATGAGTTTCCTGGTCACTATGAGATTTTCCTCAGCAGCAGTTCTGTTGGCTATTTTGCAGAGTGCCTGTCAGTGGCAAGTTATCAGGAAAACTAAATCCAGTTTGTTATCTTGACCTAACATCTAATTGTGAAAGATAAACATTATGCCCTTCTCACAAACTGGAGGGCAGCAAAACAATTGAAGTTGTAGACAATCAAGGATTTCTCATAAATTTAACTGAGATACTACCCCTCTTAAAAATAAGCATAGAACAGTAGGAGCAATTTAAATTGACTTTCTGGACAATATTTTACACACAGTAACATCTCCAAACATTCAAGTCAATAGTTGCAGCCTCTTTTCCAACCCAAATAGAATTGTCTATTAACAAGGAAAAAAATATATAGATTTGAATTCTATTTATTTTCCAAAATAAAACATGTAATAATAACAACTCATTGCTGAGCCTGGATGGGTGAAAGCGCTTATCTTTGCTCATTCCAAATAAGCATCCCCTTTCCTCTTTGGGGGTAACTAGGTGGTACAGTGGATAAGGCCTACAGTCAGGAATACGCATGCTCATAAGTTCAAATTCTGCCTCAGATACTTACTACCTGTGTTACTCTGGAAAAGTCACTTAACCCTGTTTGCCTCAGTTTCTCCATCTGTAAAATGAACTAGAGAAGAAAATAGCATACCACCCCAGTATCTTTGCCAAGAAAACCTCAAAAGAAGTTACAAAGAGTCATACATGACTGAAAGTGGCTGACCAACCATTTTTCTCTGAATACAAGTGGGCAGACTAGGTTCAGAACTGGTAGAGTTTGGCATGATTCTTTTCTCAAACTCTCTGGTTCTACCCCGAAGCCCCAAGAAAATTTATTTATAGCTTAAACTAACTCATATCCAGATTCTCACTAAAAAAGTAGGGGGAAATAGAAAGGTACTCCACGTACAATGTAAATCAGATATGGAGCAGCTATTTTCTTCCTCCACACAAAAGAAATGCTTAATCCAAGAGAGTCACAAATACACACTGACAAAATATTTAAATACACATTAGCAGTAACAACTTCCAGCTATTATTGTACTCCCCCAAGAGGTTGATACTTAAAACATCAAGATATGAAGCAGGAACTGCTAAATTGGCACTTCCTATTTCTCCTTGGTTGTACGTTGTCCAAATAATTCCCTTATCTTCTGCCAAGGTTATCCAGGAGGAAAATGGAAGCAATTTAAATTGACTTCCTGGACCAAATTCTCCTCCATTCTACATAGGCCTTCCCTCTCTGAAGCAGAAACTCTTCCTGCTGTCAGTCCGCTCCCAAATGAAGAACCCATGATATCTAGGCCTTTCAAATTCATAATGTTGCCCCCAAGGCTGGAAATCTCCATGTCAGAATCACTACTTAGTCAGCCTTGCTCAAGAGAAGAACACAGATCACAAGAAGTAACCAGTAGCCAAAGAAAGGTCCAGGCTCAGGCTTCCTTAACCAAAAGCATGTGCTTTAACTGCCATGTGCTGGGGTGAGGAATTATACCATTTTATAGATGAGCAAATAGCAGTGACGGCAAATGACTTGCCCAGTCACACAGTTAGTAAATAGCAGGACCAGAGCTTAAATCCAGTTCTTCTGGCTTTATGTCCAGGGATGTTTCCACTAACCCAGATAAAGAGGGAGTATAACTCATGAACACTCAGGCAGTAGTAGGATATTCATTAGCCTTCATCCAGCATGTAGAATTGCATAATTTAGAAAACATTTCTAAACCAGTAACACAGTTAGGGAATGCCTTAAAATTCATAAATGTATGTACTTAGGAAACAATGGAAAATGCCAGATACCTCCAAAATAATGCCTAGTTGTTGCAGTAAGGCATTTAGCACATTGAGTAGCCATCCCCAGTCATCTTAGCCTGTGTCTTGCCACTGGACTCTGGTGACTGTGGAGGAGAGGGTGAGGCTGATGACTTCGCACAACCCTACTTCACTTAAATCCAATTCCCTTGCAAGTTTAAAACATCCCACTTCTGATGTCATTGTCCCCTTCGAGAGCAAAAGACAAGCACCAACAATAATCTGTGAGCACATGGAGTAGATACCCAAAGAGAGATTCTTGGAAAGGCATGAACAAATTCACATGAGATGAGAATATGTGAATTGGTTGCAATCTACTCTTTTAGAGGGAACGCACACATTAAGGAAATAACAGATCCATCAACTGTATTGTTGAAGTGTTGAATTAAATGGCTTGTCTGAGTCAAAGAGGGGGACATAAGACTTGACATTTTGAGGATATGTCTGCTAGTGAAAGCAAAATAAAACTTTTCTCCTTAGGCTCACGATGCCTAAGATATCTAAGGAGATAGTCGTTGGATACAGCTAGCAAAGCAAAGGTAGAAGCATCAAGAGTGTCAGTCAATCAATAGACATTTACTAAGTATTTACTATGTGTCTGGTACTGTGCTAAGACCTGAAGATGAAAAGAAAAGTAGAAAATCCCTCAAGGGGCTGCTCGCAGTCTAACGTGGGAGACAATATGCAAACAACTATGTACAAGCCGGCTATCTACAGGATAAATTGGAGACGATCAATAGAGGGAAAGCATTAAATTAAGGGGAATATGTGAATGCACTTGAAAGTCAGAGGCCATGCTTGAACTTGGGTTTTCCTGGCTCTGAGGCTAATTTTCTATCTGCTACATATCATGCTGCCTCACACATCCAGCCTTAGTAATCATAAAAATCCTTTAAAGTTGCTATAATAGAAAAATGAAGCAAGAGCTACAGAGGAAAATGGCAAGGGAGGGGAAGGGCAGAAGTACAGACCATTAAAGAAAAGAAAATTGGCTTTCTCTGCTTGATAGGATGCCAGGATCGTTATTTTTTATTTGGATAAGTCTCCACAATTGCAGCACTTTCCTCATGTCTATAAATGCAAAAAAGGCAAGAAGAGGGGAAGCTTTGAGCTGGACTATCCAAGAAATCCAATCTTAATCCTTTCCTCTAAGAGGAAGCCAATGCGGGCCCATATGGAATGGATTGAGCAGGAACGGATCTGTCCAGGCCAGCTCTCCCAAGATGAAACTGGGCTCTCCTTCCCCAGACTCCAGCAAGAATTATGTGCTTTAGGAGTGAAGCACCACTGGTAGTACCTGGGACTCAGATAAGTTTTAAATAGCAAGCTATCTGGTTTGGAATGCAATCCCCAAACCACAGATGCTTATTCAGAGATCCTCTGAGAGTTTGGGCTTTTGCATCAGAGCCACAGGACTCTGATTCTGCTTCTCATTTTCCACAGAAAAGAATAAATGTAAATATAAGAATCTTGAAGTTCAAATTTTAAAATATAGTATGGCAAGAATAAAATATACAGAGATAATGCAAGGCCCCCAAAATGAAATACCAAGATGGATAAGAATGGACACTGCATAAACTGAGAGAGGACTCCACACATTGTTAAATTGCCTGATCGCAGCTTCCTGGGGGAAAATATAATTTTAAAAATCATTCATGATATATCTTCCCACATACTTCACTGAAAAAAAAATGGAAGCAATCATCACATGTTCTTCCCATTTCTGCACTTACAGTCAGTTCAGCCTCCTTCCCCATTTAGTTTCTGTGGCAGAGGTGGTTCTTGTCATTGCCAAGATCATCCCATCTATTTATATCTTTAATTTGATTTTGTCCTGTCCCTTCCGGCACTTTTATTATGTACATTCCACCTATCACATCCAGTCTGTTTATATCTATTTTCTCCTTTTCTGATGCCTACAGATGACTCTCAAGTTTCTCCATTCTTTAAAAAAAAAGAAATTCTTTTGACCCTGCCATCCTCTCAGCTATCAACCTGTGCCTATCCTCCCTTTCACAGCCAAAGTCCTAGAAAAAGTCATTTACACCCATTGACTTAAATTTCACTCACTTCTCAGTCTTTTCATTGTGAGTTCACTCCATCATATATGGAGTGGAAACTGCTCTCCATACCCAGTTCCATGCTCTGCTCATACCTGAAGTCACCGCATCTCCATATGCAAGATTTCTGTGACAGTAATTACACAATTGTAATGTGCTGATGCATTACAAAAGATGGAAACATAGTCTGTACACACTCTTTTCCTCTAATTGTTCATCCTCATGTCTTTGAAATGACTATAAGAATTTTTTTTAAAAAACACCTTAGAGAGTGACTATTTTGTACATTGAAACTGTAGCTAGAATCTCATTGACCAAAAATAAGCTCATCCAGACAAAGGAATAACACTTACACAGCAGAACATCAAAGGCAAGAGGATGTTTGGAGGGGCATGAGCAGTAACTCACTTCATTTTCATTCATCACAATTCAGCCAGAATGGCAATAGGCCAAACCACCAGGGAGAAATCCTCTTCAATGCCGACCGCTGTACCAGGAAGGGATCTCTAGCAAAGGCATTCTTCTTACTAGTAACACTTCCCAGTTATAAAGCCAGAGCTTCAACAATGAGAGTTTCTTGGCCATGAAATTTAGGTCAATTTTGTGGACAGTAAGAAAGTTCTTTGGTTTGGGAGTCTGGAAAGGAGCATGGCCAACATTTAGAACTTAAGTGTTGCCTCCCTGAAGAAGAAAATGAAATCTGGGAAATTTCAGACCAACCAGTATAGCTCTGAGGATGCTGGAACATTTTGTAGGAGGTTTTCCTATTTGTGGGTAAGTTTATCAATGTGGTGGAAACAGTTTCAAAGTCTTCTGGTATACTCGAAATAGGTTGTTAAGGCACAAATGCTTTATACAAATAAATCCATGCAGTCGTGAGCTCCTCAAGGGCAGAAACTATTCCTAGCCTGACATATAGTAGACACTAAATAACTATTTATTGACTGATTGACTGACAAATGCCTTGCTAGAATATGTTGCTGTTTTTATGCCTACTACTGCATGAGATTCAGGCACTGTCCCCATCTCTCGTTTCAACCTCTCATGCTGTGAGATAGCACTCATAAATATAATATGTAACCAAGGGAAACATTTAAATATGAAAAATGCAATAGGTATATGGAGGAGGCATGGAATGCAGGCAGAAAAAAAACAATAGGTGTTTGTGGGATAGAGAGAAGGATGTTTCCAAGCCTTCACATATGGTTCAAGTTATAATTTATTCTGGAATTCTTCACCAAAATACATGTGATCTTTCTCTGCTCTATCCCCATCTTTCTCTCCACAACTGTAAATGTGTGCTGGGTCACTATTTTATTCTGATCCCACGCTACTATTTCCGACAAGTTCTGTCATGCAAACATTCCATTGTGTTTGGTCTTAGTCTTCTAATACAGGTTAATAATCTCTATTCTTGTCTTTATATCTTCAGCATTTAGCATAGTGCCTGGTACAGTAGGCATTTAATAAATGCTTGTTGATGGATTATCTCTCAGTTGTCTTAACTTCAAGCTACATTTTGAGACCATCTACATTATATGACTATTGAGGGTACACCATCCTCCCAAGTATCCAGACTTGAAACTAATGAGTCATCCTTGACTCCTCATTCTATCTCACCGCCCCCATATCCGATCAGTTGCCAAGTCTTGTCAATTCTGCCTTCTAAATATCTCCTGGATATGCTCCTCCCCTTCTCTTCTCTGACACTTCCACCCTCCTAATATAGGCCCTCATCACCTGGATTATTGCAACAACCTGATGATTGATCTCTCTGCCTTTCTAGGGTTCTTACACCTCACTACCCTCCACCTCCTCTGCAGTTCGGTGACACTGATCTTACTGGTTCTCACATTCCAATCTCCTGGGCATTTTCACTGGCTATCCCTCATTCCTGAAATGTTCTCCCTCCCTATTTCTACCTCCTAGCTACCCAGACTTCCTTCAAGTCTCAGCTAACATCCCACCTTCTGCAAGAAACCTTTCCCTCTCCTCCTCAAGTGCCTTCCCTCTGAGAATTTTGTTGTTTAGTCCTTTTCAGTCATGACCCAACTTGAGATTTTCTTAGCAAAGACACTGAAGTGCTCTGTCATTTCCTTCTCCAGCTCATTTTATAGATGAGGAAACTGAGGCAAACAGGGTCATGTGACTTACCCAGGGTCACACAACTCAAAAGCATCTGAGGCCAGAATTGAACTCAGAAAGATAACTCTTTCAGACTCCTGGCCCAGCACTCTATGCCATCTAGTTGCCCTCAATTTATTTCATATGTATATTGTATGTATATAATTGTTTTCAGGTTCTCTTTCCTATTAGACTGTGAACTCTTTGAGAGTAGTTACCGTTTTTTGCCTTTCTTTGTGTCCCTGCTGCTCAACACAATGCCTGGCACATAGTAATCGCTTAAGAAATATTAATTGATCAAAATCATAAAAATCATAGACCTAACATAAAACTTAGAGGTCATACCAAAAGCATTGGCCCTCCAGAGTATCCCCATGATTCCTGTACCTTATCACTTAAATTTCATATAAAAACCTCTAAGGTCAAAGGACAGTTTCCTGATATGACCCATTCCAGGACAACTCTACGTGTGAGCCAGTGGTCTGCTTTTCTTTTCCTGTTGAGCTGGAGTCTAGCTTCTGGGGCTGGCCATACACTGATGTTATCTGTCCTCTGGGGACATCCCTATTACCTCTGCTCCCAGCCCTAGTTGTTCACTCTGTATCTGGTTCCAAATGAAGAACGTCAAAAACATGAAAAAAGGTCAGATAATTTTGTTAGTTAAGTGAAAGCTAAAGACAATGCTGCTGGATCACAGCAACCCACATCACCTATGTAATATTCAGCCAGTTACCCTCTTGTCTGTATCACCTCCCATATTAAACTCAGCTGAATGAAAAATAATTTGAAAGTGAAGAACCAAATGAAAAGATTTCTGTTTGTCCCTTCTCTGCGCTTGGCACAGTTAACACTTTTTGTTGTTCAGGCATTTCCATTGTGTAGGACTCTTCACGACCCCATTTGGGGTTTTCTTGGCAAAGAAACTGGAGTGGTTTGCCATTTCCTTCTACAGCACATTTTACAGATGAGAAAACTGAGGCAAACAGGGTTAAGTGACTTGCTGAGGGTCACATAGTAAGTGTCTGAGGTCAGGTCTTCCTGACTCCAGGCCAGTGCTCTGTCCACTATGCCATATGTACTAAATGCTTTTTCATTATTTTTATATGTAAGATTCACCCAGTTTATCAAGAAACTGAGAATTGTATGGGGTGAGGGTAGAGGGGCAAAAGTAGCTCTAATAATTCTTGTTTATACGTTTGCGAGCTACACAATGGCCTCTGGCTCTCCAGCTCACTGTGGTCCTCAGCACACTGAACAAAATTAAAATAAAAGCCCAACCTCACCTGACTACAAAAATTAAGAGACTTTCCTAGTAATATCATGCTAGTCAATGACCTGTGTACCATTATCACCGGCTGAAAAGCTAGACAAGGTGATACAAAATTGATAAATGCAAAAGATTATGTAAATTCAGTAAACACTCTACATTCCAATTCTCTGTGCATTTTCCTTACCTATCTTTGGAAGCTTATCATCCTCAAAAGTATCTTTCCACTTTGGGGCTCACATAAGGTAATTTGATGGTTAGTTGACAGGAAAAAGCATTTTCCTAAGTTCCAGGCAATACATTAAGTTCTGTCCTCAGAGAACTTATTAGCAGAAGACAGTATATAAAGGAGAGCTAAAAAGGGAGAAGAGGACAGTATGGTGTGGACAAGGTGAGAAGTGATATTGAAACCTGCTTCCATATAGACAAGGTCAAAGCTCAGAGGTTAGTTCATATCTTGTTATAGCCTCCTTCAAGTTAATCTTTCCATTACTAAACAGGTTTGATTATGGTCTTTTAGTCACTCTTTAAAAAGAATACTCCAAAATACACATTTAAAAGAAAATCCTACCTTGTGTGTTTTTTTAAACTTACTATCAATATCAGATGTCTTTTGTAAACATGATTTGGGGCTGTTGGTCCTATCCTTAGAGGTTTCTGATAATATGAGGTGTCCTTAAGTAACCTCAGGACTGTATGTTACTGATGGGAAAATGACTCATCATTTCTGGAAAGCTGTGTGCATCCTTTTCCAGATGTTTTCTCAGACCCTCCACATCAGGCAGGCGTGTCCTAAAGCTGATCATGGCATCCTTTCAGGCAGTAACCACAAGCTTCTGTGTAGCAACCTGTTTCTTAGAGGAGGAAAAACTACTTCTGATGGCTGAGGTTGGAAGTACATCTAATATATTAAATAAAAACATAATCAAGAAGTGCTAACTCTGCCAAAGATCCTAAGGGTTGTTTCAAATTATTCAGTCAAGGTTAACAAGCCTTAAAATGAACCCACCCTAAAGAAGTTTACTTTTTGTTTCTGGTTTTTAATTTCTTGAAAAAACTGAAATATTCTAAACAGTAGTGAAATTAAATTTATCATTCTCAGATAGTGCAACTGACACAACAGCCACCAAAGAAGTCATAGACATTTGTTTATCATTAGAGGGATTTCTAGATGCATAAAATATTTCTTTTGCATACTGGGGGAGCTAGGTGGCATAATAAATAGAGGACTGGGCCTGGAGTCAGAAGACCTGAGTTGAGTTCCAACCTCAGACACTGATTAGATGTGTGACCCCGGGCGAGTCACTTAACCTGTTTGACTCAGTTTCCTCATCTGGAAAATATGAATAATAATGGCACCTACCTCCCAAGGCGTTATGGGGATCAAATGAGATAATTTAAAGCACTTAGAACATGCCTGGCAAATTATTTTTGTTACTTTTAACAATTCTGTTCTTATTTTCAGTTCTTATTTATGTTTATATATTTCAAAAACATATAAAGATGCAAGTGATTTTCCAAAAGGCTCTCTGCTTAGAAGAAATAAGAAAAAACAATATGTGGGAATAACATTTTCATATGTACAAATACAAACCACATTCTCCCATATTTTTCAAAGCCAAGGGAATGAGGACTGAATTTAGAAAATCCTAGCTCTAAAACTCACTGTGTGATCCTGAGCAAGTCAATTAAGCTCTCTGGGCTCCAGTTTCTTCATCTGTAAAATGAAAGTATAAATCTAGATGACCTCTAAAGTCCTTTCTCAAAAGCTATGACCTATGTTAAAAATTTATCATATGCCTAGTCATGATAAACCACATAATTTATTGAAAGTTAGGGTGATTTTTTTCCCCACAGCTCTGCACTGAAATATCATACTGAGCTGATTTCATTAGGACAAGGTAAACAAACACCTCGGGGAGTGCAGCATGGAAATCAGACTTGAGGCCTCATGACCTTGACATCCCCATTGTATTGACTTGAGAGATTGCCTTCTCAGCAGCTGCACATGTGCTTCTCATTCCCAGAAAGAGCATGCACTGTTTTTTAAATAATGTATCTTCAGTTCAGGAAAGATACAGTGGTTTGATTTTTTTTTTAAGTTTTTACTTTTCTCGTCTTGATCGAAGACGTTGCTTTGTACAAATAACACTCAATTTTTGTTTTCGCAAAAGAAATTGGAAAACTGGACAGCCTGATAACTGGGGTCATGGCCATGGACCAGGAGAAGACTGTGCTGGGCTAATCTATGCTGGGCAATGGAATGATTTCCAGTGTGAAGACATTAACAACTTCATTTGTGAAAAAGACAGGGAGCCAGGTAAGTAGCATGGAGTTCTTAAAAGGAATAATTGTAGAGGCTGGGTCATCACCAATGGATTTTTATCCATCTAACTTTATTATTCTTGACTAATCTAATACAACAGCATTCATTAAATTTTCCTATCATAGTGCACCAACATCATGATTTTTTTCAAAAAAAAAGATGGTTGGAAGAGAAAATAAATATTTGTTGATCGAAAAAAATTAAGAATGAAAAAAAAGACAAAGGCAGCATATGATCCCCAAAGACCCACATTGTGCCTTTATGAGATTTTTCTTGACAATCTCACATCGCTAACTTAGTCTCCTTACACTGTCCTCTTTTACACTGGGGATTTTAATGCACCTCATCACATCACATCATTCATTTAAAAGAATGGGGTCTAAAGCAACTCAAATTTATGATTCGAATGAAGTTTAGCCGATCTGATTGTCAGTGGAATAACTTCTAGGGATGAGCATCTGGCCCTTGAATCTGACTAGTGGGATTTTTTTGGAGGGAAGGGGTATTAAGGAAGAGTGAGTGTTAAAGGCTGTAGTTATTTCCCTTGCTCATTGTTCATCTCTTTGAAATTATATACACTGGGATGACTCTCAGGTGGGGAGAGGGACAGGATACAAAAGAAAATCTACCCTATGTAAAAACAAAAGATATCAGTGAAAATCTATTTTTTTTAAAAAATCATATACATGATTGTTTAAACCATGCATTTTAGAATCTTGAACAGTAGAACAGATCAGGTAACTTATTATTTTAATACAATATTAACTTGATTAAATATATTAAAACTGGTTTTGTTCCTTTTAGCATCAACTTCTGCATTATAATAAGCTGTGAATGCCAGACATGGACACAAAATCTGGACATCTCCCAAAAGTAAAGGATGTGCCTTTCTGACTAGATCATCTTTTTACCCCGTGGAAAAAGAAAGCACTGAAAACTAGTTCAACAAAAATTCCTGCTGCAAATTTTTCTTCTTTTCCACCACGACTCAAGGACTTGGGACCTAGTTGAGGGTCAGTGCACAGCTGGATGGAATACCGTAGCCTTTCTCAGCCAATAACCACCCAAGTATGTGAGTTGTCACTTCAGAAGCACAGGGATACTCCACTCTGAATGAGTGTTTGTTATTCAGCTATAGGAAAAGCTTAAACATCTACTGTGTAAACAGTGTGTTACATTTGCTAAAATCCAAAATGTAGGAAAATTATACAGATATACATATATATATATAGTCCAAACTCTTAGTAATAATATGGAATATACTTTTAAGAGCTTTTAAAACTTTGTATTTTTGTACAAAATATTTGCTTTTTATATATTTTTTCTTTTTTATGGTCATTTTACCAATATAATACATGAAACCAAAGAAAACCATTATGGTACTAGTAATAATTCATAGAGTCGTCTTGTCAGATGCAGCTCTTCCCCGTCATAAAGGATGCTTTTTGGTTTTCTTTTAATTACACACACATATATATTTATGTATATGTATATATACATATATGTATGTATGTAAATGTCTATATATGCATATACATATATGAATATGAGTGTATCATTTCCCCAGGGAGTTCACTAACTTGAAATAGCTTTATAGACTTTGGCAATGAGAAGTTTATGATTCTGTACAGGTCTAGACAACCAATGATGGTTAAAGTTGGTCTGTATCGGTCACAGGACCTATTGCTCCTTAATGATCCTGCTCTTTAACATTTAAAAGAAGTGGCATCTGAAGGTCATTTCTCATTTCTTTATCTTGGTGGTGTTGATGGGAAGGTGTTCGTTGGAAAACGTAGGTCTCCATCTCTGGCTCTCTAAAGGGCTCCACTTAGGTTTCTAAGGATATGCCCAGTGCCCCAGGAATCCCACAGCAGCTGGTGTTGCGTGCCAAGAGATCCAAGGGTTAGTTCAGCTAACAGCACTATCTTTGGAAGGACAGAAATAAACTATGTACTTCCTAAAATGTTTGTATTTTTTGAGTCAGGTTTCAGAAAAGTAGTTCCAAAGTACCTAAGTTCTGAAATGCTAGAAAAAATGAATGGTCACTAAATCACAATCTTAAAAATGAACTTTTCCCAACCCCTCTCCCCATGAGTCCTTCTCTAATATCTCCCCTCATTCAGAAAACTAAAGTAAAATATGTCTAAAACAGGCATTGGGCACTGCCCATGCTCAGGGGCGAGGTCTCCACCCAGCAGATATCCTATCCTTTCTCCCTTCCCCAAGGACCTGCCTGTGCAGTGCTGCTACCTACCGTAAATAAAATTTTTAAAGAATAAAGAAATAGTTCAACTTTATCAATGGTGTGATTCGTCTTCAATTAGGCTACTCACCAGGGTTTATGCCACCTGTACATCCTTTTAGCTTTGTGCCTGGAGTTTACTAGATAAAAAACGACCAGTTCTGCCTGAAGTTAGACTTCTAGCTACCCTGCTCCAAAGCCAAAGGAATCAGGCCTCTTATGACTCACAGGCCTTTGTGGGCAAACCTCGACTCCCTATCTTCCTGTTTCTCATCTGTCAATTGTGATTTGTCTCAAGAAATAACTTTAAAAAAAAATCCAAGGAATTCCTAATGTATACATCAGAAAGAAAGGCTAGTGCTGCTTGAACAGCTGAAAATATTCATGCCACAGTCAGTATTTTTCTTCCAGCAAGAATGTTTTAATTTTCAGAAGGCAATTTGAAAGACTTTTAATGATTTATTCAATAAAGTCAGATGGTTTAAAACATTATGAGGCAATCAATGCATGTATGACAATATATTTGACTGTGTCTAGACCAGATGTTTCTCTGCACACTCAGAATTTAGGCCATTTTCAAGAGAATAAGTTTCACAAAAATGTGATATTATCAAATAAGAGAACATATGTCTAGCTCTTTGCAAACTTTAAAGCACTACATAAATGCTAACAATTATTCTTATATGTAATGATATCTTCAGAAACATGACTTGCTACTTGTGGTGAGAAGATAGAAAATGGTTTCCCCATCAGTGGGCAAGGAAGAATGAAAGCTTTCACTAAAAAGGGGAAAAAAGACCCTTTCTCCTTCCTTCCTTTATGATCAGTGCTCATCATCTTTCTACATCCTTACAATTTTGAATTAGTTTGAGCTGAAGCATGCAGCAAACAGGAATAGCTATTACCACAGGAAGAAAGTTTCTAAGGAAGTAGAAAACTATTAATCAAATAACTACACTGAGCATGTGGATTTCTGCCCCAAACGGCAGAATTGATTTCCCCTTGAAAAGAAGAATCTCTTTTTATCTCATGCTTGACTTCATAAGGACATGCTCCATTTTCGTTAGGAGGGGTAGGATGGCATTGTATAAAGTACCTTTGTTGTTTGGAGTCAGAATAACTGGATTTGAAAAATTACTCTATCACTAATTAGCTAGGAAACTTGAAATAAATGTATTCACTCATCAGAGCATAAGTTTCATGTAGGACAACTCAAAGCTTGGAAAGTGTTTTGCTAGCTATGTAAACATAATAAAAACCATCTGCCCTTTTAGCTTTTTCCTTGCTCAAATTTATTTGCATGGCAAGATCAAAAGTATTTGAGGGTCCCAGGAATAAACTATGGGGGCTCAAACCCACATAGTTGTATGGGATTCTTTTTGCAAAGACTTGTAGGTAGAGAATGTATAGTAGAGAATCAACTTGGAGTTATAAGGACTTTCTAACTCTAAGTAAGATGGAGAGTGAGATCAAGATACGAATCCTCCTTGCAGGAGAAAGGAAGTTCAAAATTCAGGCTTGATCTGGGGGCATCCTGTCTGACTTTTCTCCCTTAACTAGATATAGTGGCTCAGAACATCAGATGTCAGCCTGTTCCTATGAGGGAAAAGATTTCTAGATCCTAGCAGACAAGAGCCAGATGTCCAGTATATTCCCTGAAGAGATGAAGACCAGAAGCTGGTAGCCCATAAACATTTGGCAAACATAAAACCAGTGGCAGACATGGAATAGAGAAACATCCAGTGGTGATTACATAGTATTAGTAGAGAACAAGTGAGAATATATTGTATATGAGAGAAAAAAGGAGGAAGAGAGAAAGAAAAAGGAGAAAGGGAGAAAGAGAAAAAGAAAAGGGGAATGAGAAAGGAGAAGGAAGAGGAGGCAGAGAAGGAGGAGGAACAAGAAAAAGAGGAAAGAGAATATCCCACAAAAGAACAAAAGGCATCAGTGCAGTAGGAGCAACATGATGACATCCCCAGAACACACCTTCATCTGTGTGGAATCCAATGCCTCCTACATGCATACACTGGTCATGTATGTTTCATATATGTGTTCCCTAAACATAGGTCCCTCTGTGTATCTACTCTTCTCAATGATGTTACAGGTAGGTAGGAGATTATACCCAAAATTGAGGGGGCATATTCTCCCTAAATAGGGAGGATTTTTTTTTACTATGTCTTATAGACTACATATGCTATATAGTATAGTATAGATAGTATATATAGCATATATACTATGTAATATATATAGTATAGTGTAGTATAGTATAATATACTACACTATTCTATATATATATATATTTAGTATATACTAAAAATATATTTTATATACTATGTTGTTTCAGCAGTGTTTAGCTCTTCATGTCCCCATTTGGGGTTTTCTTGGCAAAGATACTGGAGTGGTTCACCCTTACCTTCTCCAGCTCATTTTGCAAATGAGGAACTGAGGCTAAAAGGGTTAATAAGTGACTTGCCCAGGGACACACAGATATTAAGTACCCGAGGTCAGATCAGAGGTCCAGACTCCAAGCCTAGCACTGTATCCACTGCACCACCTAGCTGCTCTTTCATATACTATCCTATGTGACACGTTACTATATATTATTTTTGCTATACTATTTTATTAAATAACTTCACTTTGAACTACAGGAAAGTTGAGAGATCTGACTGATATGTTAGTCAACTAGTATTTTTTAAGTACTCACCACATATTAGGCACTGTGCTAACCATTGGAGAGGAAATGAAAGGGAAAAAAAATCAGTCTGCTCTAAAGAAGCTGAACTGTGGGTACTGGAAGTTCCTGAGCTATAGTTCTGAATAGATGGAGACTCACAGACTACCTTGAATCTGTGGTAACTTTTGTTCAAGCCCCTTGTGCTGAATGTGCAAGGCTTCACAAGCCACATGTAAAGTGGGAATAATATTTAAATTGCCTATCCAGGATCATTGAGAGGATGAAGTAAGATAATGTTTGTGAAGCATTTTATATACCTTTAAGTATTATATAAAAGTGTATATGCATGTATGCAATCATTACCTGCTCTAATATTGAGTTTAAGACTTCCATAGAAACTCACTGGAAAAAGATAGGTTTGCATATTTTACCTAGTGAAAAAGAAAACCCCAGATGGAGTCACAAAGAGCCAGATACGACTGAAATGACTGAACAGCAAGAACAATTTTCTTAGCAAAGACATTGGAGGGGGTTGCCATTTCTTTCTCTAGTGTGTCTGTATTTTACGGATGAGAAACAGAGGCAAATTAAGGATCAAATAAATGGGCTGGACCACACAGCTAGCAAGTGTCTGAGGTCACATTTGAACTCAGACCTTCCTGAGTTCAGGCCCAGTGCGCTATGCATTGTACCACTACTTGTTCCAGAATAATATGAGTACTATGCAAAATACTAAAGTATATTTAAGATAAATTGACAAAAAACAGAAATTTATGGGAGGAAAGTGAATTCACAAACAATAATATGCTTATCAAGCGTCAGCTGCATCACTGGTTATTTCCAAAGGCTTTTTTGATCACCCAAGGAGCACTTCCTAGAAGAAGTTAATTTTGGGAAGGATTCTGAAGGAATAAATTGCATTATGATGTATTGTGTACTAGATGATTTGCTTTAAGTTATGTAAAATCTTAAAGTATTAAATATTTATTATATGCACCTCCATCACTGTGCTAGCTAGGAACTATGGAGTTTACAAAAACAGAAGTTAGCCTCTGCCTTTGGGAGATTATAATCTATTTAGGAAGACATTAAATAAACGCTGTAGGAATTGAGAAGGAAAATCTCAGGTTTTGCCAGCTTGGTTAGTCAGCGGCTGGGTCTTAAGTGAATTGAAAGGAGAGAAAAAGCAAACATATGAAAGAAACTATGTTGCCAGTCATTGATTCTTTGGTGGAAAAGCAGTAAGGGACTAAAAAGACTAAAAAAGGACCCCTTCCACTTAAAAAAGAGCTAGAAACTGTTCCTTAATAGCAGGGCAGTGACAAAGCTTTTTCCCCACTAGCACGTTCAAAACCCATCCTTTAAAGTACAAAAACAAAATTTATGGCACTATCTACATTCTGATGTATCACCACTTTGAGGAAATCTTTTAATGATTGGGCATCATATTTATCTAATAATTCATAAAAAAGCTATCTGTAAAACTCCAACTTTGTGCACTTTTCCTCTTTCCTGCCTCTTACAAATATAAATAATCTTTACACAACAACAACTTACAATAATTCAACTTAATGGACAAAGAGCAAGAGAAAAAGATCCCAAGGAACTTTTAAATTCTCCTACTGCTGAAGAACTAGGAAAGGTTACAAGATGATAGCTCTACTTTTCAATGGAATAAGCCTGTGGAAGTACATCTACATAAAGTATCCATGTCGAGAATTTGTCACAGCCTCCCTCCAAGACCTTATTAGCACTTAATTGATAAAAACAGAGACCTCGTAGATAATATGAACAGCATTTGAGGGAGATTTATTGCTCCAACCATACAGCTATAAACTTTTTCTGGTAATTAAAGGATTCCAATTTGATCCCCTAATGCAGTGGTATCAAACACTATTTGTGGCCACATGGTGGCTCCCAAGAGCAGTAGAAATTAAATTTAAATATAATTCAGAATTATTTAACAAAATAAATAGGAACACTATAGAACATAGATAATGTTAATATGTAGTTTTCTTAATCAGTATGGAGCTGCTCATGAATCCTTCTGTGTATTTTAATGGCTCCCAGTTTCTGAGTTTGACACTACTGCCCTTTTACCATTTTCCAAAAAAATTAGTGTTGGAGGAGAACTGCAACAAGATAACTAAGTAAGTGTCAGTGACTTGAGCCCAGTTCTCCAAGATTATCACAGCATCAACCAATGCTCCAAATCAAAGAATGAGGGGATAAAAAGAGAGGAAGAGGAAAAAAAAATCTTTTCTGAGGGAAATACTCACAGGAAAAACTAACAAGAGACTGAAAACATGAGGAAGCAAAAAATAAACCTCAAAACAAAGCTCAAATACCCAAGGGGAAAGAATGCATGGATAAATCTTCAGAAGAAAAGAATAAAATTACAATAGCAATGTGAGAGACAGCAAAAGTTAAGTTTCCACAGAAGTTATTATTAGTTGATGAAGTCATTGAGAATAAGTCAGATAACAAGAGGGCCAACAGACTGCAGGTGGACTCAACCAATCAGAAGACACAGTGGCCTTCAGAAAATTACAAAGTTTTTGATGAAGGAACCAAATAAACAACTAACTGGAACAAGCCAGGGAAAATGACCTAGAGTTACCAGTAGAAGGCTTTTCTTCACTGTGCTTGCTTAATGAACCTTATGCATATTAGCAGACACACCCCATAAAATTATCCTTCCATCTTCTGAACATGGTTCCTATGTTAAAACATGTTTGTGAGGAGGGATCACACCAGGGGTGGTTACATAATGGGCATGTAGAGAAGATGGTGACCTAATGGAGAATGGATCAGTCTGTCTTTTGATGGGAGGATCTGTCCTGAACTAACAGGATAAAGCCAATCTCACTTCTGTATCTGAAGCTCCCTCCTCCTGAAAGGAGGGTGGGGGTCCGCTTTGGCCAAAGTATTCAATTCCTCTGAATTCTGCTGCAATAAATTTTCCTTTATATCTTATTGGTGTCAAATGTGTCTCTAATAGCAACAAAAACAACTAGATCTCCCTAAGACAAAATGGACCTATTGCAAGACTTTCCAGAGTTATTTAGAAACTCAAGATGTTACGTGGAGATCTGTCATCAATTACAATGGTAATGTTATCAAAAGGAGAATGCAGTGCAACAAACGTGAGAATCAATAGTGCAGAAAATAAGTTGAAAAATTCTATCACAGCAGTAGAGTTTAAGAATAATGACCCAGGCAAAACATGCCAAGATTAAAGAACAAATAATAGCAGTGGCACAACTGGAAGAAAATTTCTTATATTTATAAATCAAAAAAATAAAGCTAGAAGATAGAGTTCAGTGAGATGGACTGAGACCAAAAACATACAAAGAGACTAATCTGATTTGTACATAACAGAAGATCAGGTCTGGAAATATTGGAAATAGTGAGCAGAGCAAAAATTCAAAGAACCCAAAAGATTCTGATGGAGGGATACCCTAAGCATAATTCACACAGAAATATGTTCACCATGAATTTAATGCCAAAAAAAATTTAGTACACAGTCAGGAAGAAGCAATTCATATATCAAAAAAAAAAGCATCAATTCAAATTACACAATATTTTCCTGTAAGACCAAGAAACAAAAAGAGGGTAGAATGTATAATTATAGAAAAACAAGGGACATCAACATGTATTTTTTTAAAAATCTACCCCAAAGAGAACAGTATATTTCAGTATTTTTCAATGATGGCACTAATTTTCTCTTTCCTGGTAAAAGATTCCATTCTTGCCAGGGCTTTTCACATTCACATTCAAAAAATCTAGAATAAGAAATTTAATAATGTAAATAGGACTTGAACACTAATAATGAGTACATATTGGCCCAAAGTTTATATACTATAAGGAAGTGATAAAATTATTTTAGTTTGTGAAATACCAATGTGAGGGTAGAGCCAAGATGGCGGAGTAGAAAGACACATATGCTAGCTCTTCCCCCATAGCCCATAAAATACCTGTAAAGAATGACTCAATAAATTCTAGAGCAGCAGAAACCACAGAACAACGGAGTGAAGGAGACTTCCAGCCCAGGGTGACCTGGAAGGCCGACAGAAAGGGTCTGTTGCACTGGATGTAGAGCAGAGCCCAGCCCAGCCTTGACTACACAGTGCAAGGACAAAGACGGAAGCAGTCCTTGCGACAGAATCCCCAGTGGCAGCAGCTGCACTTCACAGATTCCTTGACCCATAGGCACCAAAGGTCAGTGAGAGGGTTTTTTTAGCTGGCCAAGAAGGGAGCATGGTCCCCCCCATAGCTCCAGCCCCAGGTAGAAGCAGCACAGGCCTTAGGGGGCAGCAGCCACCATCCTTTCCTGGAGGCCTCATTGTAAAACCCCTGGGGGAATTGAGCAACCAATGTGAACCTCAGCCCTGAGTGCTGGCATGTGGAACTGGAGGTGAAGTTGTTATGGAGAGGAAATACTACTACTCATAGATTCTGGGTGCAAAAGTTTCTGGCTGTTTCCAGATCAGTGTGCAGGCTTGATTGTGCCACTTTGGAGCAACTGAGATCTTACAGAGTATACCCTACTCTTGACAAAGAACCTAAAAGTCAGGTAACTAGTTGGGAAAATGCCCCAAAAAGGGAGGAAAAAAAAGACTATAGAAGGTTACTTTCTTGGTGAACAGGTATCTTCTCCCATCCTTTCATATGAGGAAGAACAATGCTTACCACCATGGAAAGACATAAAAGTCAAGGCTTCTATATCCCAACCATCCAAAATAAATATTCAATGGTCTCAGGTCATGGAAGAGCTCAAAAAGGAATTTGAAAATCAAGTAAGAAACATGAAGGAAAAACTGGGAAGAGAAATGAGAGAGATGCAAGAAAATCACAAAAAGCAAGTCAACAGCTTGCTAAACAAGACCCAAAAAAGGGCTGATGAAAATAACACCTTTAAAAATAGGCTAACTCAATTGGCTTGGCAAAAGAGGTTCAAAAACCCAGTGAGGAGAAGAATACTTTAAAAATCAGAATTAGGGGAGGAGCCAAGATGGCGGAGTAGAAAGACACACTTATGCTAGCTCTGAAACCACAACCTATAAAATATCTGTAAAGAAAAAATCCTAGAACTCCTAACAAATTCTGGAGAGGTGGAAGCCACAGAACAACAGAGTAGAAGAGATTTCTGTTCCAGAAAGACCTGAAAAACCCTCACCAAAGGTCCATTGCACACGGTACCAGAGTGGAACTCAGCCCTACCTTGGCTGCA
>CM053773.1:54791592-54819480 GCA_028658325.1 Potorous gilbertii
TTAGAAAATCGACATTGGGATTTTTTTTTTCAGTAAGTTCTTGTGTTATTACAAAGTTCCAAGTCTACCAGAAAAAACTCTCGCACACTGTGGTCGCTGCTGTGCACAAAGTTTTCCTGGTTCTGCTCCTTTCACTCAGCATCAGATCAAAATGATCTAATTTTCCAACAAAGGAAGAAAATGGAGCCTGAAAACTATAGGTCAGTCAGATTGATTTTAATTTGTGCCCAACTCCTGGAGTGTATTATTAAAGGGATGATTAGTGAACATCTAGAAAAGCACTGAAGATCACCAAGAGCTTGACTTCATCAAGGACAGGTCATGCCACACTCAGTCTCTTTTTCTCTTCCTGTTTTTCTTTCTTTCTCTCCCCTCTTCCACCTCCTTCTCTCTCTCTGTTTCTGTCTCTCTCCCTCTCTCTTTCCCTCTCTCTCTCCCTCCCTCCCTCTGTCCCCCTCCTTCTCTCTGCCCTTTTCTTTCTTCTCTTTTTTTCTCTATTCATCTCTCTTTCTTTGTCCCATCTCTCTGTCTCCATCTCTTTATAGCATTTGACAAAATATTTTGTGCTCCAAATGTGGAAAACAGAATAATTTGGACTAGACAATAGTATAATTAGATCAATTCAGAACTGGTTTAATAACCAAACTGGAAGAACAGTCATTACAGTTTTATGTCAACCTGGGAGGATGACTCCAGTGCACCAGGTGTCTGTGCTTGACCTACATCTCCTTGCCATTTTTATCAATAACTTAGATAAAGACACAGATGGTGTTCTTACCAAACTTGCTGATGGTACAGAGCTGAGAGGGGTAATAAACACAGTGGATGGCAGTCAGGATTAAAAAAGATTTTACTAAGTCATTGGGTTAATTCTAATAAGATGAAACTTAACAGTGATAAATATAAAGTACAGCACTTGGCTTCTAAAATAATCTACCTTCCAAGTACAAGATGAAGGAGGCCTAAGCAGGGGGAAGATTATCTAAAAATGTTATGAAGAAGTGAGTGGGTCACAAGCTGAATATGTCAATGGTTTGGTGTGGCAGCCAAAAAAAGTGGTTGTGATTTTAGGCTATACTGGGAGTCATAGCTTCCAGGAGTAAGGGAGGTGGTAGTCCCACACTATTGTGTCCAGATGAGACCACATCTGAAATATTATATGCTTTTGGGGCCCTGTTTTAGGAAGGGCATTGAAAAGCTGGAGAACCTTTAAACAGTGAAGGGTCCAGAGTCTGTTTCATTCAAGGATTAGTTAAAGGAATGGGGTATGCCTAGCTTAGAGAAGAAAACACACAGAGGGTCAGAACAGCTCTCTTCAAAATCAAGCAGAAGGGTAGATCAGAGTACCAGACCTAGAGTTAGGGAGATGTGAGTTCAAACATGACCTCAGACACATACTAACTTTGTAACCCTGGATAAGTTGTTTAATCTCTGTATGTCTTAGCTTCTTCCTTTGAAAAAGTTCTTATTAATATTATTAGGAATAATGAAGGAAGGGGCAAAAAAATATGAGGAAAAACTTTCTAACAAGGAAGGAAGATGAGTTTCTACTCCCTGGAAGTCTTTAAGTAAAGGCTCAATAACATTTTTTGTCTAGTATAGCTTAGAAGGGATTATTTTTCACATATGGGTTGTACTAAATGGCCCCTGGGGTCTCCTATGACTGAAGTTCTGTGGTTCTCCCTTCCCCTTGAAAGACTGCTCCAATGGTTTTCTTGACTAATAATTCAAAATACTCAGGAATACCTCAGCTAGCTATGTGCTTGTGTGCTTTGGATCAGTAACAATTCACATCCACCTTTTGGAATCTTTATCTTTCGACAAGGCTCAATTCAGGAGCCACTTTGGCTTTGAAACCTTTCCTGACTCCCCTCCCACCCATTAGCTCAAATGAATTACACCTTGTATTAATTTATCTGAATATAAGTTATGTTCCTCTTGTAGAATATATCCTTGAAGGCAGCAGCTATTTTTATCCAGCACCTCGAACACAGTAGGTGTGCTTAATTATGTTTGCTGCATTGGATTGAATGATAGGTTAAAAGGACAGAAGGCTTATTTTATTTATCTTACTCTTGTGCTCTGCTGAGCTATAAAGATTAGGAAAGAGTATGCAGGTAAACACTTTTGGTGAAATGTAGTAATGGTGCCCAAAACTTTATGAATAAGTGGTTTTTGCTCTTTCCCTAATATCTTTCCCTAGAGTATCCAAGGAATCTGCAATAAACGATGTTTTCAAAGCAACTTTGTGAGCCATAAATCACAGGCATATTGAGGACATCTTAAGTGAAGAGTTTAGAGGATTCCCTGCTGCTGACATAAACTTTTTGCTGCAGAAAATGCTATTGAAAAAAGTCCACCTTGGGTATTTAGAAGGACAAAAAACAAAAGAGGAATGGATGGAGGTGAATGGGGGAGGTCAGGAGGTGGAATTTCAAAAGTTCCTTTGGAATATATTTCCCTCAGATCTCCAGATCCAGTACGTTCAGAACAAGGAAGTGATATCAAAATAAGTCTTGGAGCTGTTTGGCTTAAGAGAAATCTGCCTGTGTAATCTGGTTACTGAAACTGTCTCCCCTTTGAGAAAGACCATTGCGCAGCCATGGCATATGTGAGTTTTTGCAAATAGCTGAACTGAAAAGAAAGGAAGTAGACACGAATAACACAAGAAAGTTGTCCTTTTGAACACAATGCCTAAAAAGAAAACAGGGAACAGGAGAACTGGATGATATGAAACGGTCATAAGCAATGACTTGGAGAGTGAGGGGATGCTTGTAGTAAAGATCCCAGGAGGTTTCCAGGAGGTCTTTTTGTTCACTATTTTCCTTTCTAAGGTTATAAAAACTGAGGAAGTAACACCTAAAAGTCACAGAGAATCTTGCCTTTGGATTTTTCCTTGTACCTTAAGAAGAAGTAAAGTTTCTCTGAATTATTTCCTAACAAAACTAAAAATTGGCCAAATGTTGAAAAGTGGTAAGCTCTTCAAAGTCAAGGACTGTGCTTTTTCTTTCTATAATAAATATTCAACTCCAAGGGCTTAAAATACTGCTCTATAGGAGCCCCCTAGAGAGACCCAATAAAAACTTAATTGTCACCACTTGATTTTTAGTTACTGCTTTGCCACTGGTGCACTAATCATGTTTACACAGACTGAAAGAAATGGAAAGCTGGCTAATTTGATGGAATTGGCTAATTTGAAACATCCATAACAAAATGAAGCTTTTCTAGTAGTTTTCTTTTTTAGTGGGAGACACTTTCAGGTGACCACAGTTCTCTAATATATGTCTGTCTGTCTATCTATCTGTCTATTTGTCTGTCTATCTATCTGTCTATATATCTATCTTGAGAATTTATACTTGTTGGACCTAAATTTCCTCGATACAGGTGTCTTTTACTTAGGTGAGGTTATCACAGCTGAAAAGGAATAAAAGATCTGGTAATTTTCCCAATTCTTTATTTTCTCAATTCATCAGAGAATAAATGAGAAGCTCCACACTATGCTTTATTCAGGGTCTACCTGGGCATTACGGGGCAGATTGAAGAATACTACAAGAAAATGTCTAGCTGTGCATGTGATCAGTATTGTAAACCACACAGTTCTAAAAAGATAAAAAGGTGTGAGGAAATGGCTAAGATACTCACATTTAGGAGATCTTCCCCACCCACCCCCTCACTAGCAAAGCAGCTACAGTGGGTATAGTGAAAGGAGCAGAGAGCTAGTGAGTCTCTGAATTTTCCTTTTCCTGTATCAGTTGCACAATCTGTCAGTCTGAGGGAAGGCAGCTGAAGTTGGCTGCTGAGTTAAAGTTATTAAGATTAGCAAACTCTGTCCATGTCTGTTTGTGTGTTGAAATCAGAGAAATGAGCCTAACATGGATGTGTCTCGGAAGGGTTCCATAATTCTTTGTTGTTTTCCACTGTGATTTGAATTATGATACTTTTACTTTTAGTCACACAAGAGAAAAAAAAGCTTCAAATGGAGAAGAAAATTTTACTCAATCAGATCAATTCTTTGGAGTATGAAAGGAAAAGGAGATCAGATGTTTGGAAAAGATCTAACAGCCTTTCCTTCCCTTTAATTCACGAAAGTTAACTGAATTATAGCTCTGATCTTCACCTACATTACCTTTCAACTTCTTCAAGGTAGCGTTTATATTGTGTTATAGATATCACTAGCATTAAACTAGCCAAAACCAACTGTGACCACAGTAAATCTGCTAAGGAGTAAAGGGGGAAGTGGTTGTGTAGACACTGGATGAAGGAACTAGTCACCATGGAGATATTTTATTTTATTTGGCCACCATCACTATGGTTTTATGTGTGCTGGCTCCAAGGTTTTCATATGACCAATAAGATAGGGCAGGAAAAGACCAAGGAAGAAAGTGTAGCTGGAAATGATAATTTACTTCACAGACAAGGAAAATGGTACAATCCCAAAGACCTGAAAAACAAAAATCCTCACACAGGTAGGAGGGAATCTTCACTGAAATCACTGAGGGTAGAGATGTCTTTTTCCCTTAGACATTATAGTTGCTCTAAAGTGACAAGGGTATAGGACCTGATATTATGTTCCTAAGTTCAATACAAGTAAGATACTTCATGTTTATACTTATAGATAAATCACTTTTCATTCCATAGTTAGTTAACTTGCTATTGGAAAGGAAAATTTATATGGTACATACCTTTGTATCCCAGAATGGCTACAGTGATTGTTAGCAAGGCACACAGAATATATAATAATATGATAGAAAACTTCAGTGCCCAGTTATTTTTACATTTGGTACATTGTGTTCCTTCTTGAATACCTGTAAGAGAAGATATATTTTAAGAACTCTGCCCAGCCGTGTGATTTCGAAGATTTTACCCTAATAGGTGTTCAGAGACACAGAATGACTAAAAAGGATCACACTATAGACACAAAGGTCCTGAATTTGTGTATCTGTACTATGACTAATGGGGCAACTAGGTGGTGTACTAGTGCCGGGTCTGGAGTTTGTGTATCTGTACTATGTATCTGTACTATGTGTATCTGTACTATGACTAATGGGGCAACTAGGTGGTGTACTAGTGCCGGGTCTGGAGTTTGTGTATCTGTACTATGTATCTGTACTATGTATCTGTACTATGACTAATGGGGCAACTAGGTGGTGTACTAGTGCCGGATCTGGAGTCAGGAAGACCCGAGTTCAAATCTAGTCTCAGACATTTTTACTGGCTGTGTGACCCTGTACGTCACCTAACCCTGTTTGCCTCAGTTTCCTCATCTGTAAAATGAGTAGAGAAGGAGATGGCCAACCCCTTCAGTATTTTTGCCAAGAAGACCCCAAATGGTGTCATGAAGAGTTAGATGCAATGGAACAACAGTTGCAAGTAACATTTTTAAATGGACATATTCCTTGTCTGTCATGTTAGCAGCATGAGGGACTCTCCATCTCCAAAAATGATTATATTCCATGCAATTAGGAAATAGTACATGGTTTTATTTCATGGCATGGAACAAAATCTCAATATAATAATAATATTCAGTGAAAATAGCTATGACAAAAGTATTTCAAATCTTAGTCCATTTATCTTTTTAGCAATATTGGACAAAAGACAACTTTTAGCATAGTGGAAGAGTCTAGATTTTGTTGTTCAGTTGTTTCAGTCATGTCTGACTCTTTGTGACCTCATTTGGAGTTTTCTTGGCAAAGATACTAGAGTGGTTTGTCATTTCCTTTTCCACTCATTTTACAGATGAGTATGAGAAAACTGAAACATACAGGGCTAAGTGACTTGCCTAAGGTCACACAGCTAGTAAGTGTCTGAAGCCATATTTGAACTCAGGGAGATGAGTATTTTGGGGTTTTTTGTGAGATGAGTTTTCCTGACGTTAGGCTTGGTACTCTATCCACTGTGCCAACCAGCTGACCCTAAGAGCCACATATGGCCCTCTAGGTCCTTAAGTGTATCCCTTTCCTAGAGGGCCACATGTGGCTTTGAGGCCAAATGTTCCCCACCCCTGGTCTAGATAGTCCTTTGGAATTTGTCACAATGGAATTTCAGTTGAAATAGGAAAAAACTTCCAGACCTGTGATCTTAGTGGGCCTCATTTGAGGACCTAGATGGCCACATGGGACTTCGAGGCCACATGTTCCCCACCCTTGGTCTAGATAGTCCTTTGGAATTTGTCATGATGGATCTCAGTTAAAATAGGAAAAAAACTTCCAGACCTGTGATTTTACTGGTTTAAGGAATTTCTGGTAAGTAAGCCCTCTCTACCGTTCAACGGCTGATTTGTGCTACAGGCAACTGTTAGAGAGTCCCTGAGGAACTGAGAGGTTAAGTGACTTTCCTATGAGTCAGTACACATTAGAGGCCAGATTTGTGCCTAGGTTTTCCTGGTTCTGAAGCTAGGCCTCTATCCACTATATCATGCTGCCTCTCAGTAGCACACAGAGATCATTTTAAAACCAGAATGTGTAATTAGCCATTGTGTTTGGACTGTGAAGACCAGTAGGGTATGGAGTACTAGTCTGTATTTATAAGTTACGGTCTGGTTTTGGGACAAAGAGTTTGCTTTCTTGGTGAGAGGGAGTAAAGTTTGAGTGTATATATAGTCATTTCAACCTGTTAAAGTACATACTTGTCTGAGTAGTAACCAGCTATCATTTCTGTAAGTACATACAGAAAGTAAACCATAAAAGGAGAAATTTCCATCCAATTGATGAGAAATACAGGAGATAGACACTAGATATTTTAATGTGAAAATCATGTTGTAAAGACTATCAGGAATGCATTTGTTTTCTTGATCTGTTTTCCTATGTGTGTCTACTAATAGTGTGCCTCGGGGAGTAACAGTTTATAAATGACTGATTGATTGTAACCATGCTCAATAATTCTTGATGGGTAAATGATGGGGTTTACGCAACAGCTGAAGTTATTTTCCTTCAGTTTGTGATTTTATAACACAGCAACATTCTTTGGTGAAAAAGCATCTTCGGCCCTGTTTATTGTAAAGTGATGAGAAAAACAGACTGTTAATAATAACTGAAATTTAAGTCCTTGGGCACACCCATGCCTCCCTGTGTCTGGGCTGTAGGCAAAAGCTGAATGGACTCAGTCTGGTGATTTTGCTGATTAAGACAAACAATTTGGATCAAATACTTGCTGACCCAATGCCTTCATTTGTCATTTGGCAAGTAATAGTCAATTGCATTGACCGTATGGATAGGCATGAATTAGGTTCTACACACTCCAATTTTCCCTTTCTTCACCACCACCTCTCATGTTTTTCTCTTTTTGGGAGAGAAAAACCCTTGCTTACTTGTAAAGTAACCAGAATCTTTTTTATGAAATATGATATGCTTTGATATTCTGATGTTTTCAGCATACTCAGCCTTTATTTCTTGACCCCAAGCATTCCTATAGGCCCTTAATGACCTCTACCCTTACTTGTTGGCTCTCTTGATTTATGCTAAAGGAGGTAGCAGAGTCACATATGAGATCTGGGAAGATTACTCTGACTGATGTATGAAGGGTAGATCTTGCCTCTGATGAAAAAGTTCTCCTTGCCAAGACAAACTTCTCTACATGGATCCTATCTCCTTTTCCAGAAGATTGCCCCTACAATCATTTCTTCTCTCTCTCTCTCTCTCTCTCTCTCTCTCTCTCTCTGTCTCTTTTTGTCTCTCTGTGTCTCTGTCTCTCTCTAATTTTCAGTCTCTTCCTATCTCCTGGCTCCTTTTCTGTTGTCTACAAATGTGTCTATATCTCTCCCATCCTTAAAAAAATCCTTCCTAGAATTGCTGTGAACAATTGCCTCTATTTCTTTTCCTCTTCTTGGCTAAATTCCTTGAGATCTATAACTGATATGTAATCAATTCCTGTAATAATTGATATATAATCAAATTCCTTGAGATCTATACTTTATGCCTCTACCTCCTCACCTCTCATTTAGTAATGAATCCTCTGCATTATGGCTTCCAACTTCATCCTTCAACTGAATCTGCCTTTTCTAAAGTTATTGGTGATCTCTTAATTGGCAAATATATTTTAAAAAAACCTTAAATTCTCATCCTTGTTGACTTCTTTGCAATCTTTGACACTTGATCACCATCTCCTCCTGGATATTGTTCTAAGGTTTCATGACACTATTCTTTCCTGGTTCTTCTTGTCTAAACACTCCTTTCTTAGTGGCTTTGGCTGGATATTCTTCTATTATCATGCCTACTACCTATAGTTGACCCCCAAGGTTCTAATCTGGGGGCCTCTTTTCTCTCTACACTGTCTCACTTGGTGATCTCATCAGCTACCATGAATTCAATCATCACCTTTTTGCAAGTGATTCCTAAATCTATTTATCCAGCCAGTTTCTGAGCTCTAGTCCTGTATTACCAACTGCCTTTTGGATATGTCAAGTTCAACAAGATCTAAACTAAACTCATTGTCTTTCCCCTCAAACTCTCCCCTCTTCCCAACTTTTCTATTGCCATTGAGGGCACCACTATTATCCTAGGTGGTATCCTATTTTCAGACTCCAACCTCAGCTCATCCTGACTCATCACTCTTACTTCATTTGTCCAATTTGTTGCCAAATCCTGTTTCTTCCTTTACAATGTCTGTGGCATATGCTTCCTGATCTCTACTAACACAGCCACAATCCTATGTTTAACCCTATGTCTATCACAATTTCATCCCTTCCTACCTTTTCAGTCTTATTGACATGGTGGTCAAAAGAAACCATACAAGGACACTCTCAAGGTCTCTCTTAAAAACTTTGGAATTGATTGTGTGACATGGGAGACACTGGCACAGGACCACTCAGCATGGTATGCCCACATCAGAGAAAGTACTGTGCTCTACATAACTGAGACAGCTCAAAGGAGTGCAGGATGCACAGATTTAAAGTGTCCACACCAAATATTCACATGGAATTTTTGTGCCCCATCAGTGGTAGAGCATTCCAAGCTTGTATTGGTCTGATCAACCAGTTGGACACATTGAAGCTCTAGAACAGTGATGTCATTTTGGTCCTCTTTGAGAATGAAGGACAACCAGCCAACTTAACTCCCCTTCATATACTTCACAATGCTGTCTCACTTATCTACTTACTGTTCTTTACCCTGGACATCCCATTTTCTGTCTGTGCCTTTGTACTGGCTGTCTCCCCAGCCTGAACTGCTTTTCTTCCCCAGTTCTGTGTCTTAATTTTTGGCTTCCTTAGAGATTTAACTTAAATTCTGCCTTCTGAATGGAAGCTCTTCCAGCCCTCTCTCCTCTCTCCTTATTGCCTTCCCTCTGAGATCACCTTCCATCTACTTTATACATGTATAGATATATGTGTAAATATATATATATACACACACATATATGTCTTATATTTACTTAGTTATTTACCTCTTGTCTCCCTGATTAGTATTTGAGCTCCTGGAGAACAAAGACAGTATTTTACCTCTCTCTATATCCACAGTATCTGACATATAGTTAATGCTTAATATGTGCTTGATGACTGACTTGATTGGACAAGGGGAGAGGATATAGGAGGTAGACAGATTAGAAAGCTGTAACAATAGCCTAGACAAGAGCAATGAATGCTTGAACTAGGATGACAGCAGTGAGAAAGGAGAGAGGATAGATGTGAGAAGTATTGTGGAGGTAGAATCAACAAGATTTGGTAATTGATTAGAGGTGGAAGGGAGAGGAATGAGTTAAAGATGGTTCAAAGGTTTTTTAGCCTGGGTGATTATAAGGATGGTGTGATAATGACAAAAATAGAGAAGTGAGAAGGAATGAAGATAACTTTTAGACGGGAAATGAGCTCAGTTTTGGACATGTTGAGTTTGAAATATTGGCAGGACACTTAGGTGATGATATCTAGCTGGAAATACCGTAGTGGAACTCAGAGGCTGGGGATACTACATTGGAGTCAACTGCATAGAAGTGATAACTGAAGACATAGGAATGGATATAGTTGCCAAGAAGAGAGACTGTAGAGAAGACGGTGGAGGGGATGGATTTCAAAGTTCAGAGAAAGGATAAGTAGAATCCTGTGGCCCAAGTTTTTATAGGCTCAAAGATGAGATATTCTCAAAAAAGAAATTCTGTTAACAAATACATTTAGAGGACGGGGGGGGGGGGGAGGAGTAGCATTCCAAGAGAAAAACAGATCTGGAAAGTAATCTCTTTGTTAATTGATATTTTTTTTGTTTCTTACTACATTTATTATTCTTATTCATATGACTTTTGATCTCTAGTTCCACTCTCTCACTTGAGTTTAGTTCCCTATTTCCATTTGCATATTGAACATTTTCAGTTGGACATCCTAATGTTAACTCAAATTCAACATATTCATATTTATCATATTCCTTGACAAATCACCTAATTCTTCCTTCCATCTTTCCCATTTCCATCAATAGTACCACCACAATTTTAGTCAGTTGCCCAGAAAGTCAGCCTCTGAGTCATTCCACCCCCTTCCTCTCCCAACTCTCCATCTCCACCATGCAATTCATCATTAAGACTTGCTAATTCACTAATGCCATCTCCAATCTTACAAGCAAAACCCTAGACTAAAGTTCTCATTACTTCACTCTTGGATAACTGCAACTGCCTCCTAGCTGATTTCTGTCTCCCTACTGCAACTGATCCAACACTAGACTGTTGCCATTATTCAGTCATGTCTGACTCTTTGTGACCCCATATCAGGTTTTCTTGGCAAAGACACTGCAGTGGTTTTTCATTTCCTTCTCCAGTGGATTAAAGGAAATGAAAGTTGAGTTGCCTAGGTAGCTAGTAAATATCTGAGATTGGATTTGAACTCAGGTCTCTTCCAACTCTAGATCCAGTCTCTATCCAAAGAGCCACCTAGCTGTCTTTACTACTAGACTAAACTTTCTCAAATAGTAATGTCATCAAATCACTGTCCCACTTAAAACCAATAAAAACTTCCATGTTAACCATGGAATAAAGTGAATTTTCCTAAGTCTGGTAAGTCAGAGTCTTTCTATAATCTGGCCCAAACTTCTCCATTCAATTCTTACCCACCTTCAGAGGAAACCTTCATTCAGGTCAAACCAATCTCTTTACTACTGCTTGAAAAAGTTAAACTCATTCCTGGGCTTTGAGTTTGTACAGATTGTTCCTCATACTTAGAACATCCTGCTCTTTACTGATCTGAAGAATACCCTTCATTCAAGGATCAATACTACACGTGCTTCTTAATACTTTTTCTGACCATCTGACCAACAGCAATTTTCCATGTCCTTTGTATTGATTGGTCAAATCTTTTCTTTACACATTTAATAATGGGTTTCTTTACATAACTACTTAATTCATGTATGTGTAGTCTTTTCCTACTTGGATTTTAAGTTCTAGCATTTGTTATAGGGGCTTGGTACATTCTTCAGTTACCTAAGATGTGATCACCCATGTGGGGGTACCTGATTCTGGGAGAAGAGAGGATTTCAGCATGCATGGACATTCTTTATTGGCCTGCTACATGGCTGGGAGTTGCCTCTGTCCCACTGGACATATGGCTAGATTGTTTGCATCTTTAAAACTGCCTGAGTATAGTTTGGGCTTTTCTGTATTCTTCTCTGAGGGGGAAGGATTCTTCTATGACAGGTGACACTGTGTAGGGTGAAGGAACACCTGAAGGTTACCTCCTTCCTCCAGTTCTTTCCCCAGTGCACTTTTGGGCCATATATCCTTGAACCTTGGGCCTAGGACTTCGACCTTTTTCTTTGTCTTTTTCTGTTCTAGGTGAAGGGAAATGGAATCTCTAATCTGGAAGCTTGAGTTGTACAGTCTAGGAATCCAGGTCACATGTTATAGAGAGCCCACAAGCAAAAGCCTGAGGAGCAAAGGTCCAGGGCCAGGGAACTTGAATTGGGTGGAATTAATGCTATGTAGAAACTGAGCTAATCTATAAGCCTGAACTTCTTCCTCTTCCCAGTGAGAGAGGTAGTATGGTTAGGGGTGAGTGCTGGTGAGTGGATTACGCCCTTTGAGGTGCTAAATGTTTGTATATTTGTCCTCTCTATATCTTTGAAGTAAATATTTCTTTGTAAAAGTGAATCCATTGTTAAGTGGTTAAATGGAAGGATGCTATCAATGGGTATCTAAAATGGGGAGGACACAGTCGGGGAAGATGAAGCTAATAATACAGAAAAGAGATCCCTCAACCCCCTAGGGTACTGGAGAACCGTGTGTGTGTGTGTGTGTGTGTGTGTGTGTGTGTGTGTGTGTGTGTGTGTGAAAATGTAAAAGACATAGTCCTGAGAGAATGGGGCTAAAGTCAAATATAGACATATTTCTTTTAGATCCCCTTAAGCACCCAGCATGATGCTATGCATATGGCTGGCACTCAACAAATACTTGCTAAATGAATGAATGAATGAACATAATCAGACAAGGCTGGAGGCCCCGTGAAGCTGTTCAGACGACTTCCAGGGCTATAAAGCAGGAAGTTTTGCTTTTACACTGGCCCAAGTCAAATCTTCTCCTTAGATACAGATTGCATTAGTCATTCACCTACACAAATTCACCTATACCACTCAGTCTCCCTAGTCCTATACCTATTGTCTCTTTTTTTCTTTTAAAAAATGGTTAAACTTTCCAGAAAAGTAACCAGTTTTTTTAAGGAATGCATATTCTTTACAAGGGGGTTAGGTATCATAGTGAAGATGCTTTTGAAATCTGCTGATAGGGAATTATAGGCATGTAGTCAAAGAGAGCTTTAGGTTTTTCTTCTTTCCCAGGTCACACTCACATTTATGTCCACATCAGCATATACTACTGTAAAACACAGAGGCACAAAATGGGGGCTTGTCCTCAAATAAAGAAAGATTGGTAGACACATTTATGGCCTTTAGAAAAATCTCCCTCTGTTCGAATTTTAGGACCCAAGTGGATTATTTTTCCACTCCTCTCCTCTCTAATCTATTATATTTATTTGGAAGAATTTCAGAGCCAATGAAAGATTGTTGTCCCTGAGGGTGATAAATGAAAATCACCTGTTGGGCAACTGGTTTTTAGTGACCATAAAATATTAGAGCTGCAAGGGACCTTAGAGAGATCAAAGATCAACTATCTCATTTTACAGAAAAGGGTACTGAGGCACAGAGAGGTGAAGTGGTTTGGTCAATGTTTCAGAGCTAATTAGCAGTAGAGTCACTGAGACTAAATCCTGGGACTAAAACCCAGGTCTCCTGACTCCCAGCCAGGCCATACTCTTTTGCTATTCCTTTGAGCTTTGGGCTCTCAGCACTGTATCAAGTACATATGGTATTAATGCAGACTGGCTCCCAGACATTTGTCACTGGTTTGCATTCCAAAGAGCCAGGGTCACTTCCTCACGATGTGCATTTCTCTCTGTTGACTTTATCAGCATTTAATCAATATCAGATGGCACCTCATGAGCCTCTGTTCCACTTGACACACTTTCTCTGTGTGTTTTTTTCCTCCCGTGACTTATTTTTAATAAGAATTCTGTTTTTTCTTTCTCTGTCTGCCCTCCACTGGGAGGACATCTGGCCAAACACACTAATGCTTGCTACAAAGAGATCCTGCTGGCTCATATATCTAGGGGACCCCCCTTCTCCTTGAACCAAGATGGTCACAAAAAACATGCAAGAGAGACATCCCCCTGTTACCAGTCTTTGTAGTGTTTATTTTCTTAGCATTACTTTCAAGATACTAGGGACTTTGTTCTCACATGGGGGTTCCTGAGGGTAGGGGGAAGGAGGAAGACACCCATCTGCAGATTCCTGATTACTTGTTCTGCAGAGGGCTGATGATAAGAGATTCTACTTCAGTAAGTGAAGCATTTTTGCCCTTTGCCCTTGAGAGATTTGGCTTATCAAACAATCTGGCCCAGATAGCACATGGAAGCCTGTGTTTTGTCCTCACTCTTGGCCCTATGAAAACATTTCCTACTGAACTCATTTTTTGGCTCTTGTTTTATACAACTTACGGAATCCAAGTTTCTGCTGCAAGGTGAAGTTTGGGGACCAATTCAAGCTATAGGCATCTTGTTTAACTCAGTGAGTATCCTCCTGGAGGACCCTAAAGGTAAGGAATTTGGCCCCAGTTGTCAAAACTCCAAGTACCCTATAGTAACGTGTCCCTTGACACATCCAAAGTGAAAAGAAGAAAGGGGGAAAATGTTTAGGGAGACTTCCTCAAACTCAACTGGACGAATCATGCACAGAGACAAATATTTCAGCATTGACGAGAATTACTTCCTGCTCTGTTCTCCATAAAGAAGCCTCCCTAAGCTTTTGGCTTAGCTTTCATCTCAGTCTGTGATTTAGAATATTTTTTGGAAAAAAACCAACCCCCCCAAACCAGCCATTCTATGTTTACTAACATTTCTTTTTCTATATCCATCGTCAATTAAGGGAATTTGGCTCTTTCCTGAAGATGGATAAATGTTGGCTAATACCATTCCTCATTGGAAAAGTGGGCAAATGTTGTAGGGTTTGGTATGTAGGGGTGGCCACTGGGTCTATTTTAATTATCACAAGTATATATGTGAGCTGGGTCATTACATGGATCAGGTTACTGAATTCAAGCCTCAGACAGCTGGTTGGTTTCAAAATCCAGTAAACTACAAGATTGGATTCGAGATTCACCATTTCTTTTTCATGTGGTTCTTTATAAAGTTATTAATCTACTGCCTCGAGGTGTATTCCCATAAACCTTGGCAAGTCATCTGGCTCTAGAGCCAGAATTTGATGGTTCAAATTGATTCATATAATTAATGTGCCCTCAAAGACAACAAAGTAGTAAAGCGACTGAAGTCATAGAATATAATACAGAATGTTACTCAATGCCACTAGAACAGAAATGAAGTATAAGAAACATTTGACTTTATCCCACAAAGTATTAGCTTTCTCTTTTTATAGTAGCTATCTATGAAACAACAGGATGTATTTATTTAGTAAAAATTTTTTTATTATTTATTAGTAAGTAATTTAGTTTTCCAAATGTCATTGCCTGCTTTGGACATCCATTCATCTTGTTATGCCAATTTTCCTAAACCATGTGGAAAACCATGAAAATGGGAACAGGGCAGGGATTGGAAATGAAAATCACTTTCTGGATAAAGTAAGCAAGGCAAGACGGTGCTTCTTTATTTATTAAAAATATATTCAGACTAGGAAAAATATTAAAAATAAGGTTTTATGAGAGACCAAACACCTCCATTTTCACCCTAAGTTTTGAATTCTATGCAGCAAAACGAAACAGGCAAGTAATGGAAACTGTTCTTTTCAAAGACATGTTCAGTGAGTCTTTCTTGCCTTTGCCATAGCATATAGAGTCTTACAAGACTGCCATTATATCTTTCAAGTTGTTTTCATTTGCATCATGAGAAATTTCTCCTTGCTTGTACCAAACACAAATTCTCTCATTACTGGGAGAGATAGCCCCACTGATTGTGCTTCCCAGCCATGATGGCTCAATGTCTTTGTATATCCCAGTTAATCTTCTTTTTGGCTCAGTTTCTGTTCATTTTATTTCATGGATACTGAATGAATTGTCCACTGTCTTAATGATACATTTCAACAGCCCTAACCTTTTCATTATATGGCACTACCAAACAATACCCTACTGTGATTAAATACTGACTCTCTTAATTAAAAGGGTACATAAAAGTTCAGCTTCAACTTGGTTACTCAGAGGCTGCTGGGTATCTTGGGCTATGACAATACACTAGACTAAATAGGTATTTTGAGGAAAACTCAAGCAAAAACCTGGTGTGGTTTTACAGAAAGCCATAGGATTTAGAGCTAAAATCTAATCCACACCCATCTCTCATTTTACAGATGAGGTGACTATGATCCAGAGAAGTTAAGTGACGAATAATATGATATGATGTGATATAACATAACATGATATAACATGACATAGCATTCATAACAGAATACAACACAACACTGTCTTTCTACTATGCCACATTCCAGCACACAGTGTACAATGAGCAAGTGGTCACCTCTTTTAATTATATGTAGCTAAAGTGGAATTTCTGAGTTTGCCTCCAAAGAGGAAACAAAATAAGCAAAGCCACTCAGGGAGGTGAAATTGTTGAAAACAAGCAGGTTAGACCCATGGTTTAATTAAGAGACACTCATTAAAAGGAAAGGAAAGCAAAATATCTCATGTTTTGGTAACCAATGCTTTCTCAGAAAGGAGTAGCAAAAATTAGACATAATAAGCTAGATTCTTTGCCAAAGTCTTAGATGGACTGTGTTGTCTCTGTCAAGTGTTTAGTGGGGACACTCTTAAAAGGTCAGTCAATTCCCCCCTCCCTTCCAAATAAGTAAGTTCTCATGATCTTTGACAAGAGACAGGGTAAAATCACCTTACTACTGCCCTGAACAAGACGAAGCCCATATGCCTTGGACTTTTTCTAGAAAGCCAAAAAGAGGGCTGTTTATGTCTCAGGGGAAGCACTTCTAAATGAGACAGGAATGTTGGGGAATGTGGGATTAGGGGTGGGTGGGTTGGGAGGAGAAGGGAAGCCACAAGACTCTTGGGAGTTTTGCTCAGGTTAAGCCTAAAACCATAGTAATGTGGCTGTGTCTGTTGAACTCTTTTGAAGTTTCTGGTATACTGGAAGAGTTCAGAGTCAAACTCCATTGGGACCAATGAGCTGTTAAAACCATGACAAATGCCAGCAGGCCAAAGACTAACCGACAGCTGGAGTTGAAGGAAACAAGGTAGAAGAGGTCACAATGGAAAGAAAGAAGCGTAGAGGAAATTGTATTAAAAAACAGAGTCACGATGAGCTTGCCTCTAGACTCTTTTTGATTGATCCTACTTACGCTGGCAAGAATTACCTTCTTTTCAAATATCAACTTAATCGTGTCACTCTATTGTTAAACAATTTACAGGGGTTCCCTTTTGCTAATCAGAGACAACTGATTTCTTAGCATGGGTTTCAGGACTTTCTTCTAAAGGGTTTTCTCTTATCTTGCCCACCTCCCATCTCAGCAACCATCAAGCAAACTTGCTAAGTGTCCTCAGACCACTGCTTTCTTATTTTTCCTTCTCAATTTTAACCTATGACATTGTTTCTGATTGAAGTGCCCCCTTTCATTAAAACAGATTGCTTTCCTCCATCAAAATTCAAGTCAAAAAAATCTTTTGCAGAGTGAAACATTTTCAGAATTACCCCTGATCAATTCCTGTGACCCTTCCATAATTCTCTCTCCATTTTGTTTAGTTCTTTCCTTTGTACTTGCTACACTCTACTCCCTAACATAGTTATTTGTTTATAGGACTTAGTCCTTCTGTAAGGTTTTAAATTCCTTGAGGGAAGAGAATGAAAATTGAAATATAAGATTATTTGATTGCATAGCTTAAGGAATCAAGTGTGAATTTGGGAAGCCACTACACCTGTCCGGGGCTTAGAGATCCTTAATGGCAAAGTAAGAGGTTTGTACTAGAGTTCCAGGGGTGGGAGACCTGGGGCCTTGATTTTATGGTCCTAATAAAAGGCACCAATGTAATTTTGTTACTCATGAAGGTTCCAAAGAACATAAGCGCCATTTTTTTATACATAGCTTATGTTGTTTGCAAGACAGAATCCTATTTAGATGGGATCTAATCCAAAGATGCAGTGATGAGATGCAATCCAATAATTCTACAGTGCTTTAAAGTCAAGTAAGAAGTTTCCTTATCACCACTCTGAGAGGTACTGAAGATAATCTAAGAATGATAACCCCCATTTTATAGCTGTGGAAACTGAGGCATGGGATGGATGATTATAGGGATGGCTAGCAAAAATCTAGAAAGGGGAAGCCATGATTACAAAGCCCAAGAACAGGTCGTGTAAAACTCACCATATTTCCTTTTTTTGGATAGGATTACTAAACCAGCAGTTGAGGGAAATATTGTGAATAAAATCGAACTATATTTTAACAAGACTTTTGGTGAAATTTTTCATACTATATTTGTTGAGAAGATGTAGAGATGTGAACAAGATGATAACATAAGATGCTTTCAGAACTGGTTGGATGGTAAATCTTAGAGTAGTTCATGGGTCAATGTCAGCAGATGACCCAGACATCTGTGTTGTTTAACATTTTAAATTGGTGACTTAGATAAGGACATCTAATTTGCAGATGATGTGACGTTTAGAGCGAAAGCTAACGCTCTAGCTGATTGGGATCAAGATCCAAAAGGATTTTGACAGACTATAGCACTGGGTTAAATTTAACAATAGAAATTCAACAAGGATAAACATCTGGGCACCAAAATGTAAATGCATCAATACAAGATGGGGAAGGTAAGCACACACATATTCTGAAGAAAATCTGGAGGTTTCAGTGAATTGTAAGCTCAATAAGAGTCAGCAGTGTGATCTAGCAGTCCAAAAAAACCAAACCAAAACAAAAAAACCTATTGAGCTTTTAGACTTCATTTAGAGAGGCAAAGGGAAGTGATGGTCCCACTCACTTTGGAGCCTCATTAGGCTTCATTTACTGTTGTAACCAGTTTAAGGAACCTCAGTTTAAGAAAGTGGCTGATGAGCTGGAGAGAGGCCCAAGGACGGCAACAAGAATGATGAGAGGCCTTGGGTCCATGGAACGTGAGGATCTGTTAAAGGAACTGGGCATTTTTAAAGGAGAAAAGAAGACTCAAGGGAAACATGATAACTATCTTCGGGCATTTGAAGGATTTTTTCAGGGGGAGAAGGATTAGACTTGTTCTTTTGGGCCCCAGAGCAGTAACCCAGGAGGAAGCTGCAGGGAGGGAAATATAGGCCTGATGTCAGAAAAATTTCCTAACAATTAAAACTGTCTCAAAAAAAAGAATGGACTTCCTTGAGAGGTCTCCTTGGTGGTCTTTAAGCAGAACTCAAATGATCACTTGTCAGATATATTATAGTGAGTATTTCTCTCTTGTATGGATTGGATTAGATGCCTGCTGAGGTCTCTTCCAACTTTTAAATTTTGTGCTTCTGTAATAAGAACGAGGACTCTTCAGAATGAGAGAAAATGAAAACATAGAAAAGAAGACAGATCTTAGTGCTAGGATATTCTAGCAACAATCTGGTTAACTGTTCTGGGACAGTTAAATTTGGACTTAGTTCTGAAATCTGAGTGAAAAATGAGTCACTTAACTGGAAATGACCTAAATGAGCAAAAGAATGCAGAAAACTAATGAGGGAAATGGGAGGGAGCTATTTTACAGGCTAATGGGACCACCAAGACTGGGAATGCAGCTTACACACAGATTCATTGAAGTAGAATCCATTCATCTAGTCACGTACTCATTATTAAAATGGGACAGTCAGATGAGGAAGTAAAAAAATGCACTCATCAGTCAGACAGCTATGTTTGTTTTAATACCCCAAAATATAAACTGGAAAGTAAGCCCAGAAATAAATAGCAGCTAAGACTACAGTTACCATTCAATTTAAACCTTTATTTCTAGATTCTGTGGGTACTTCCTCCCTCCACTGATATAATCACAACCTCTTTATGTCCTTAGTAAAGGCTACTTCATGAATTACCTCACTGAAAACATTCATGCCTGGTGGTCAACCAACAATATGCCTTCCTGAGTTTAACTAGGCTAGCCCTTAGATGATAGGAAGCCTCTACCAAGAGGCCTGACTTTGAGTTTTTTTAGCTTAGTATGTCCTTTCAGGATTCATGTCCTGCTAACAAAACCTTTGAGAATTTAGGGAGACTACTATCAAAGTAAGACTTCATTAGAAGAGCTAAGTTAAGATAAATAAGACAATGGACACTCATTAACTTTGCCACTCCTTTAACTGAATTAAACAAAGAAGTTGATTTTTAGATGTGAGAGAAACAGTTACATTTATAGATGAAGAAGTGTAAACAATTTACTTGCAAAACACTATGTAAGCAAATTTTTGAGAGCAGAGCAGATGTCAGAAAAGTATTACTGCAAAATGTGCAATAGCACATTCCCCAAAGGTAATTGCTACGTTTGAGCAGACAATGAAACAACACTCAGCATAGTCACCCTGAGAATGACAGATCATCAGAAGATGATGCTTCTATTTGGATTGATAACGTGGGTGATTTTGCACCCCATTCGGAAAGGTCTAAGTGGTTCATGTGTTTTGGGAGATAGTATTGCACAGTTGAAAGAATCCTATATTAACTTCTTCTACAAAATAGTTTGGACAAGATGATCTCCAAAGTCCCTTCCATCTGATATTCTATAAATTCTAAAAGTTGAATATACAGAGATGATTTCAATCATGCATCCAAAGACAAGAAAAATAATTTTCTGAAATATTTGGTCCTCTCATATTACGGAGCTCATGATAAGTATTTGCAAAAAGACCACCATGAAAGCAATTGCAGCTTAATCACCACCATTTGTTTCAAAAGATGAACAGACTGAGAACTTTTAGGAAGAACTCATAAAGACTCTTCAAATTAAATCAACATACACTTTGGTACTCAGTGCCTTCAATGAAAAAATGGGAATAGGAGAAGCAGCAAAAAAATCTTAAAAAAAAACACAAAAAACCATCCGCATCCCCATCCCACCTCAACCATGTTGGAGAACAGGAGTCAAGAGTAGATTAGGATTTAAGAATGAGAGAGGACAAAGACTAGTGGAATACACAGAAGCCTCCTGCCTATATCTCATAAATACTTTGAGAAAAAAATAGAAGGTCCTAGATCAGATATAAATCATATGTCAATATACTAATATGCTACCACTATAAATCAATAGCCAAACTGAAGAGACCAAAGGATCTAAAAATCCATTTTAGTAAACTTGTGACCTACTTGGAAATCAGAAACACATGGCAAGTCAAAAACAATGCCAGTCTAGAATACCAACTCACTTATAAAATATTACCAAGAAGCAAAGAGGAATAGTAGAGAGTAAAACTAGTTTAAAGAAAGCTTAAACTCAACTAAGCAAAGTTGTCCCAAAGTCATTTAATGATGAAGCTGGAGGAGGACAACAAAAGAAAGATGGAAAAGATCAGCAAAGATTTTTATCACAAACTCTTTCACTATCAAAGATAGTGGAGTCACTACGAGTGCTTAAATATGCTTAGATAAAAATGGCATGGAAGAGGATAAAGATGGAAAAGCAGCTGAACTAGACCGAATGAATCGAGTGGATACATGCTGAACGTGACGATTGTGAGGACATTGTAAGATCAATTCTCAAGACATCTGAAAGATAAAATGCTGAAAGCGTGAAAACACTGTCATACTTGATTACTACTCAAAAAAGACGTCAAAAACAATATCAATAACTACTGAGCTATAGGCCTATGTTATTATTTATATGAAATGGTAAGGAACATATTCTGGACTAGATTGCCTTTATTTTCTTACATTTTCTGTATATATAGTAGACCACAGAGGAAAATCTATTTTTAAAGTGGACATAATCGTATTGTTAAATTTAAAGATGAACATGTGTTGAGGGCATTCTTCATGAAGATACTTAGAAAGGAACAAGAAGGCCTCCACTAGAGATATTCCATAGTAGACCATATCTTTGCATTATGTAATTGATTGAAAAATGTAAACCATCACACAAATTTATGCCCTTAGTTAGAGAGTGTGCGTGTACTATCCTTAACAACTGTAGGTTTGTGCCTTATGAACGACAGATTGGCAACATCATCATTGCCCAAAAAATGCTAGAAAGTCTACTATTATCCTGTAAAGCCTCTTGAGGAAATTGAAGATCAATGGGAGTAAGTTGCAGAGATATGATTGGTAGTACACCCGAAGTCTTAGAACATCTGTCCCTGAAATCAGAGCAGACAGCAGTTCTGATTTCCAGGTCTGTCCATTCTGCATTGCTTCTTCCTTCCTGAAACCAGTTATGCAACAGCAGCAGCAGAGCTAGTAAAGGCAACCACCTACTAAATCTGAGCCTACTGGCTGCCTTGAAACAAATCTGTCAGTTTTATACAGCAGTTAGGGGGAAACACCTAATAAACAACACCTAGTAAAGGAGAAGAACGTGCACTACAGGCAAAAGGAAAGAAGAAAAGAAAAAGCCCTCGTTCAGCTGTGGTTGTGACAGGGCTAGTAAAGTCAGAGGTTCTAATTTACTTGTACAACGTACAGTTCTGGAACGTATGTAAACATTGAGCTTCAAGCTCTTGAAAGTAATTAGCATTACATACGCAAAGAAAATTATTCTGACTGAGCTTGGTGGGGGAGATTGGGACTGGCATTTGGAGATTGAAGGAATACTGGGCTGGAAAGTGAGAGAATGAACTTCCAATCATGTCTCTGTTATGACTACCTGAGAGACCCTTGAGCTAAATTATTGCACCTCTCTGACATTTTGTTTCCATATTTGTAAAATCTAGGGGTTGGCTTTCCTGGAAGATTCTTAGTTCTGGAGTTCTGATCCATTCCAACAATTAATTCTATCCTGCTCCAGAAGCTGCTATGCTGTAATACACTGAATCAGGAATAGGGTGGAAGGAGACACTGAATAGAATCAGAAAAAACATTCTCAGAGAAAACTAGAAAGGAATATGTTATTATTTACTTAGGCCGGATGGGAAGATGGTAGATATGTGGCAACAGTGACAACTGGCCATGAACAACAAAGTGATGGGTGAAAGGGGAACTGACTGCTATTAACAAATTCACATTCTAGTGGCGGCCATGGGAGTACATAGAACAGTATCTCCATTCTTACCACTGGGCTACAGAGATTTTTTGCTAGGCTGAATTAGGTGAACACCACCACCCACTCCCAAAACACAACTAACTGTGTGATGCTGGACAAGTCATTAAACCTGTCTAAGCTTCTGTTCTGCTACCAATCTGTTTTAGGATGGTGACAAAATTTACAAAATAGAGGTGGTGAGGTGGATAGAGTTCTGGGCTTGGAGTCTGTAAGACTTGGAGTCAAATCTCCTTCTGACATTCACTAGCTGTGTGATTTTGACCAGGTAGATTGGTTGTTATGTTTGTCCTTCATTCTCAAAGAGGACCATGACATCAAGAGGATAACATGACTTGCAGTTGACTTTGATTTGAGTGAGGGAGGGCTGTGCAAGGTCATCAGCCTCACCTTCTTCTCCTGAGCCATCTGTGTCCAGTGGCCTGATATTCATCAGGATGACTGGAGATGCCCCAGGATGCAATGGGAGATCCTGGCCATTTCGGGCTAAGTTCTTATCACATTTTCACTTTGAGATACACCCATTCCATGAATAGGCTTCTTTAAGTAGTTACTCAAGGGATGGCCACTTTAATAAAAAAAAAAAAATCAAACTGGGAGGGGAAGACCCTCAGGGTTCCTGGGTAAAAGAGAAACAATTACCGTTTAGTACTTACATTCACTCTGTGCTAGGTGAGTGGGACTTGTCTATTCTATGAGCTCCGGAGTGAATGGGGTTTTAAGGCCTGATTTTTGAGCAAGAAATGTAGCCAATTAACTCAAAGGAAAAACAACTTCTGGTCATGGAGCATACCTTCCCCTGGGTAGAACATCACAGGACAAGACAGGACAGAACAGGAGAGGAGAGGAGCTGCTACTCACTCACAGGTTGTTTGTCCTTGTTCTGTCAGAGGACCATGACATTAAGATGATGACATGACTTGCAGTTGACTTTGATTTGAGTGGGGGAGGGCTGTGCAAGGTCACCAACTTTACTTTCTTCTCCTGAGCCATCTCCCTGACCTAGTAAGTCTTAATCTCAGTGAGCTTCAAACAATGCCCTAAACTTATCTGTTAGTCATTGATGGGATGTAATCTGCTGTGGGTGACAGTTCCATCCTGGATGCTTCCAAGGTTGCCATATTCACAGAATCTGTACATATTTGGGTAAAATGGTTGCAGTAATTCCAACGCAACCTACTTCATGATGTTATTTGTGACGAAAGTAATTTGTAAATTGAGAACATTATAAAGATATGAACCTACAATTCCTGAGAGTGACAAAAGGCTGCCTGAATGGCGTGAAGGACAGGAAACTGCTGTATAAAACCTGGGAAAGTTAGAAATCAAATGATATGGCCTAATGAGTGTAATTAGAAACCACTATCTCCCTCTGATGAAATCTGGCAACGTTATTTTCATAATAACAAATCAAGCAATGACAAACATTTTTTTAAAAAAGGTTTATAACTATCTTTAATAGAGTATTCCATATTAGAATTGTCAGTTAAATGTCGTATTTTCTCTTAATAAATGGTAACTCCTTAATGTCAAAGACTGCTCATTCATCTTTGTTTCCCTTAGTTCTCAGCACAGCACTGTATAGGTGCTTGGTAAATGTTTTCTGAATTGATCATATGAGTTTTAGAAATAGCCACACACCAAACACAGTGAATCTCACTCTCTACAATACACCCCAAAATATTTTCCAAATTATCCTCCCCAATAAAGCTCTAGAGTTAGAATCCCAACAAATCCCACACAATTTAAGCAATGTCCTTGTACATGCTAACAAAGTTATTCAAGGCTCTAATTTCTGTGTATGTTTCAAAATTCCTGAATAACCAGTACTTGGGCTCAAAAAAGTACTTAGAACCTTAAAAAAAATCATAAAATTGACAACCACTCACTTATGTCATCTTTTTTTCTAGCTATATCCACTTTTTTTTTTTTTACTACTTCTCCATTGTGAATTTGGGGGAACCAAAATATTTTCTGTGAGAAAAATTTCAGAATTCCCTCTGAAACTCAATTTCCTAACAACACACAGTAAATAGGTGTCTTGCCCTGCTCCTAATCCCACTATGAGGTTGACAAAACCCTTTCCTCATAGTAATTCTGTGAGATATGGACTGTTTGCAGTATTATTCCCATTTCACAGATACAGAGACTGAAGCTCTGAGAAATGGACAGACCAGTCCAAGGTTACACAACTAGGTGGGGTTCAAACCCAGATCTCTTGATTTCAAGTTCAGTTCTCAATCGATACAAACTATGAAGATAGTTCATGTATACCAACAAGACAATAACGGATGGACTAAGGGATGTTTACCCAAGCCACAGTCTTCTGCTAGGAACTTAGCCCTTCCCCAGCTCTTTTTGGTAAACCCCCATCTACCATGGTTTGTACTTAGTTGTAGCAAACTCTGGGAGGTAAAAGTAGAAATGAAATTGTCAGGACAGAAAGAACCATCGAGACAGATGCAAAATTCTTCTGAGATTTTCTAGGCCACCTCCCTCAGTTTATCAACATATGATGCTAACCTGTCAGCACAATTACTCATTGTGTCCTATGTGTTCACTACACATCATGTGTCAGTTGGTTATGTAAAAACAAACAAAATCCACGTCTGAGCTCTCTTCTGCTGTAGTGCTGAGGTTGCTTAATTGCTAAGGTTTTTTTTTCTTAAATAAACAAACAAACCTTAATTGCTAAGCACCTCCTTATTCTTGAGCCTTGCCCTAGTGCAGGGGTCTGCTTGTACCAGAGGACCTTAGGAAACAGTAAAAATGTCTAATGATCAGTTTGAATTTTTAAAAAAATACTCTAGGTTGCTATATATAACCAGTTTATAGCATATCATTTTTATTCCTTTATATATTTCCACATCTTGTCACCATCACTCTTTTCCTCCCAACTCTTCTCTAAACTCTTCAGAAATCTTTAATGACTCCTCATAACCTACCAAATGAAATCCAGATTCCTTAGCCTGCCACACTCTGGCCTGAATTTATCTTTCCAGGCTTATCTCTCACTACTTCCCTTTAGGTAAATTGTTTTCCAACCAAACTGCATTGTTTGTTCCTGCAAACACAGTCTATCTTGAATACACTCTGGGCTTTCCTGCCTTTGTTAAAGCTTAGCTTTACATCTGGAATATCTCCTCTCTGCTGTCACCTGCTTCTGTTGGACTATTTCTACCCATCCTTCAAGGCCAAACTAAAATTCTAACTTCTCCAGGAAGCCTTCCTTCATCTATACAGAAAAAAGTCATCTTTATTAGTTCAGTTCAATTCAATGAACATTTGAAAACACCTGCTATGTACAAAACATTGTGCTAAGTGTTAGGCATAAAAAGATAACTAAAGAGTCCTTGTCCTCCTAAAGCTTCCGTTTAACTGGGGGTGGGGGAAAGGGAGGAACAGAAAGGACAGAGGAAGAAACTCTTCTCTGACCTCCCACTGTATTTTCTAGTCTTCTGGTTGTGCCTTCACATTCTCCTTTATGTTATTAGTTTGTTTTTCTCTCTTCTACTGGAATGGAGTTTTATGAAGCCAGGGTTTACATTTTTGTTTCTTTCTATTGCTTCTCCAATCGATTCCTTCCACAAATTTTAAATGGCTATGCTGTGTAATGTCATCTGCCAAAGTCTTATCTGGATGCCTCATTGCTTTGTGGAGGTCAGTTTGGGTCTGTGGAGGTTATTGTGACAGAGCATATAATTCTAACAGTTTCTAAAAAACAGGAAAGAGTTTGGATATGATTTCAGTGAAGGCTTGTATGTCTGTCATCTAGGAATCAACAAAGCTAAATATGAAGATGTTCATTACCAGAATATAATCAATCAGGTGATAAAATTTTTTGGTAATATTTATCCTAATACTTCAGTAGGTCCATAGCTGACCAATGTGATATTTTTCCTAACGATGCATAATGCCAACCATCCATGTAATATAGACGGCAGAACAGGCTTGTCCAGACTGTGCAACTATTATATATATATATATGTGACTTGGATTTGTCTGGTCATGCCAAGATTGCCTAACATAGAGGCACCCCAAGGGGCCATTTGCAGAATATCCAGATTCCTTAACATGGCGGCCTCTTTAGGGGCTGGGGGAAAGCCTCTTTTAATTGTCTGCCTGCTTCATTAAAACTGGCAAGACTGAAATGGTCAGTTCCTCTTTTTCTGATGAACTCTCTGACTTGTGTTTTTTCCTATGTGTTCCCTTCCTGCTGTGTCCAGAGGGTGAAGATCACAATCCACCAACACATGGTATGCAGATGCCATGAACTGAATCAGTGAGAGGGGAAGGATTTCCTTCCTTTGCCCTCTCTTTTTTATCCTGGCCCCAAGAAATATGCAGGGTTGTTTGTCTCTAATCTGTGTTATTTGTCCTGAATTTCAGGTGACAGTAGTGATCCCATCAGACCCAGGCGTTGGAGCAATGGTGACTTGGAGTCAATAATGCAGGTGGCATGAGTTCAGCCAGCCAGTCCAGGATAAACCTCTGACAAGTCAGTGCACCTGGGACTCAAGCTCAAAGCGGGTTTTGGATTTGGAACTGGTACTGCATGCTTTATAGTAACTGAACTAAGCTATGAACCTAATTCTTGCCCCTGTCCTAGAGACTGAGGTAGTATAAAGGGCCAAGAGATTACGTCTCACACGCGTTGTGGGAATAAGTTTGTATATTTATGATTATGCCATTTGAAGTAAATATTTCTTTGTAAAAACTTCAGTGCTACACATGACCTCCAGTAAGTTTGCCACAGAGAGTTTGTCCAACACACTTTGGGCCTTCTTCAAGTTTTCTTTTTTTTTTTTAATATAAATTTATATATTTAACTTTTTACATTCATTTTCACAAAATTTTGGGTTCCAAAATTTTCTCCCCATTTGTCCCCTCCCCCCACCCCAGTACACTGAGCATTCTAATTTCCCCTATCACCAATCTGCCCTCTCTTCTATCATCCCTCTCTTCTCTTTTGTCCTGTAGGGCCAGATAACTTTCTATTCCCCATTACCTGTATTTCTTATTTCCTAGTAGCAAGAATACTTTAAGTTCCAACTTCTCCCCTTCCTTCCCTCCTCACCCATTCCCTTTGGGAAGGCAGGCAATTCAATATAGGCCATTTCTGTGTAGTTTTGCAAGTGACTTCCATGATAGTCATGTTGTGTAAGACTAACTATATTTCCCTCCATCCTATCCTGCCCCCCATTGTTGCTATTCTCTCTTTTGATCCTGTCCCCC
>CM053773.1:54819980-54855931 GCA_028658325.1 Potorous gilbertii
TCTCAGTTTTTCCTCCACCTGTCTAACTTGATTTTCAAAATCCTTTTTGAGCTCCTCCATGGCCTGAGCCCATTGGATATCTATTGCAGATGTTTGGGATACAGAAGCCTTGACTCCTATGTCTTTACCTGATGGTAAGCATTGTTCTTCCTCATCAGAGAGGAAGGGCGGAATCATCTGGTTACTAAGAAAGTAACCTTCTATGGTCTTATTTTTTTTCCCCTTTTCTGGGCATTTTCCCAGCCAGCTACTTGAGTTCTGAGATTCCTCTCCACACCTACCTTGCCTCCAGTTCTGCCCAGCTAGTGCTTGGGGTCTGAGATTCAAATGCTGCTCCCCAGCCTCAGGGCTTTTGGTGGCAGACCCGGCTGCTGTTCAATGGGAACTTAATTTCTGGTGCTCAGGTGGGGGCAGGGCTGCCTCCCAGGCTCCGTTCCCTTAGGGGGTTTATGCAGAGACCTTCAGTAATGGAGCTCCTGCCTGCTCTGGGAGCCTCTGCCACTGCCTCCCGAGGGGGCCTGAGTCATGGAGACACCCCGCTCCCCTCTCAGCCCATCCAGACATCTTTCTCACTGACCTGTGCATCTGTGGGTGGAGGGACCTTGGCGGCCGCTGGAGATTCCGTCCCTGAAGCCTTCTCAGATCTGTTCCTCTCCATGCTGCACGGCCAGGGCAGGGCTGGGCTCCACTCCCGTCCGTGAAGGGACGGACCTTTGGGATTGGTTTTTCAGGGCTCTCTGGAATGGAAATCTCCTTTAACCCATTGCTGCGTGGCTTCTACTGTTTCAGAATTTGTTGGGAGTTCTTTTTATAGGTAATTATGGACTGTGGGTTCGGACCTAGTATATGTGAGTCTTTCTACTCCGCCATCTTCTTCTTCAAGTTTTCTTGACATTGCAATGAGTCTAGTGGAGCATTTAGGCTATCCACTGACCATCATCCTTCACTCTTGTACATTTTTTTTCACTCCTACATTTATATGATAAAATCCTTTAAACTGCCTCTCCTTTGTACTTACTTGTTTGTTATGTGTTGCAATTTGGTCTCCGTTGTGATTTGCCTTTGCATTGTCCTTTGGGTGGTCCTCAACTTTAATTCTTTAGTTACTAGTGTTTCATGATTCACAGCTATACAACAAAAAAGATTGACTATAGGTATGGAAAAGATGAACCTTTGTTTCAGGGAAAAGTTTGGGGTCGTTTAAGGAACTTTGCAATTTCCCAACAGGCAATACAGACTGATTGACTACTCAGTTTGGGACCGAACTCATTGTCCAACTGGGTATCATAATCTGGATGAGAGGCATTGTTCATCCACTTTGTTTCATCTGTGTAGATGGTTAAGTTAAACTCTTTTGAGTAGTTCAGGATCTTATCCAGGAGTCTCTGCAATACTGTGAGACTTGATGTAACTAGCATCCTATACTGTCCTAATCTCTCTGACTTCCTCCAATCTCACATCTCTTAACAGCTAAGATATCTCAAACTGAATGTCCAGTAGATATCTTAAATTCAACACATCCAAACCTGAATTCGTATTTCCCCCTAAACTTTCCCCCCTCCAAACTTCCCTATTATTGTTGAAGGTGCCATTATCTTTCTAGTCCCCCAGGCTCACTGCCTAGGTATCATCCTTGATTCCTCACTCTCTAATTCTACCATACCTGATTTGTGACCAAGATCTATGGATTTTGCCTTCATAACATCTCTTGAATATGCCCTCTTCTTTCTGCTACCACCACCACCACTCAGATATTGTACTCCAGTGACTCCAGGACAAAATACAAAATTATCTATTGGACATTCAAAGCCCTTTGTAACCTAGCCCCATCCTACCTTTTTGGTCTTCTTATACCTTGGTCCTCACCTCTTAACTCTGATCTGATGACACTGGCCCTCTTGATGTTCCCTGAATAAGACATTTTATTTCTTGGTCCTGAGCATTTAAGCTTATTGTTCCCCAAGTCTGGAATGTTCTCCTCCTCATCTCTACCTCCTGGCTTCCCTAGCTTCCTTTAAGTCACAGCTAAAATCCCATCTTCTGTAGGAAGTCTATCCTAACTCCTCTTAATTCTAGTGCCTTCCCTTTAAAAACTGTTTGCTATTTATCCTGTATATATAGCTTGCTTAGGTATAATTGTTTGCTTATTTTCTTCATCATTAGATAGTAAGCTCCTGGAGTGTAGGAACTATCTTTTGCCTCTTTTTGTATCCTCAAGGCTTAGCACAGTGTCTGACAAATAGTAGGTACTTAATATGGGCAGCTAGGTAGCACAATCTTCCTGAACTCCAGTCTGGCCTTAGATGAATCACTTGTTGCTTTTTTGCCTTGGCTATTGAATTGCCTCAACAACAAAACTCCATATCGGTGGAGATTGATTACTCAATGGTCCACACCTGCAGGAGAGGTGGAGTTGGTGAGAGTTTGAGCAAAGAGAGATCTTGGCTTCTGGCTTCAAACTTGGAGAGAGAAGATTTTCAATTCTCCATTTTCTTTAGGGAGAGGTTTCTGAAAGAAGAAAAAGGCTCTGGAAAGAAGCCAACATGTAGAGGAGCCAGGACCTCAATGACATCATGACATGCTATTTCTCATCTCTCAAGCTCTCACCAACTCCACTAACTCTGCCCCTCATGCAGACCTGGAATGTTATGGAATCAATCTCCACCAAATGCAAATGGACTTTAAACTAAGGCTATCCGAGTAAGTTCTTTATTCTTGTATTGTATTGTATGACCCATGTCATTCACCAGTCACTCAAAGGCAGTACTAGGAAAGGGCACATTTAATTAGTATTGGACAAGGTAGCCAGCAAGCTTATGTTTTGTAGTATTTTTATTTGAATATAAAATATCCTCCCTCCTACTCAAGCCTGAAACAAATCTACTTTGAGATTCTAATATGTATCTGTGTTTATTCCTCTTCTTTCTATCTCCTCTCTCCCATCAGACACACTTGGTGGTGGTGGGGGGGCAGCTTTTCAAATTTCAGCAATGTTTATTTTCTGGCACCTATATATATATCTCAACATGTGAAGACATAGCCTGGTTCATGGCTGTCAGTGTGGCCAGCACACCAAGCAGTTGAAGATGAAGTGGGAGTATGACATGGAGCATGAGCAAGTGTTAAAACCATCTTTAAAAAAAAGGCAGAGGCTGTACAGACACAGAAAAGCTAGGAAATAGTTCATTCATGGTTATAACCAACAAGTCCAGTGCTGACTACTGAGGCCCAGATAGCCTACTATGAGATACCCTACTCTAAAAACTTGAAAAGTTAGCCCTTTTTTTGTGATTCAGCAGTGGCATTTAAGCAAAAGCACAACTACTACACATCTGGTTTTATCTTTAGGCAGCTGGAAAGCTGAGCACCTAGTTAGATAGGGTTTTAGGGGAAGTCAGTGGCAAGGATTTGCCTCAGCTAGAAATGTAGTCTAGGATGGGAAGGGAAGCTAAAAGTCACAACAGATAGGATGTATTCAAAATCTCAGGTTGGCCCTGCCAATCAAAGGCCCAAGGATGAGACTACAGGTTTCATGGGGCTCCTTCCTACAGGATTTTACACTCATGTATTCTAAACGGACACAATATGAAACCCTATGTGACTTTTTATTTCTGAACTTCAGAAGAAACTTACTGGGTTTCAGAAATTAAAAATATTATCATGACTCCAGAAAATGCATGTGTTGGAGACATCTATTTTAAACAGTCATGCCACCATCACAGGAAAGAAAGAGAGCGAGAGAGAGGGAAAAAAAGGGAGTTTATTATAACAGCTGCTTTCACAGCCCAAAACAAAGTTTGGCTGTTTTTGGCTGGTTGCACTGAATTAGAGTTGGCAAGAAGCTGACACTCTGTGTGAATTACTTTTCAAAGGATCATTTTGCTTCCTTAGAGAAGCCTAGGGCTGCACCGTCTAGTGTGAAATGAATATTTCTTTCTTCTGCCTAGATCTTCTGCTGTTCTGGGATCTCAAACCTTCTGATTGGACCAAAATTGTTACATTTTTGATTACCACAGTAGTAGAACCATGTCTTGTGTGTGCGTGTGTGTGTGTGTGTGTGTGTGTGTGTGTGAGAGAGAGAGAGAGAGAGAGAGGGAGAGAGGGAGGGAGGGAAGGAGAGAGAGAGATGTTTGATGTTTTGAGATACTAATTTTTACTAAAAACATATGTAGTGGGAAAGTTATAGTTCCAACCTAGTTCCTGATAAACCCTGTCATTGTTTGGTAGAACTATGAAAGAATCACAATAGGCACTTAACACAAGGGCCAAGATTTTCAGGGACTTTTGTAAGACACTGATCATGACTCTTCCCCCTTGCTTTCTGAGTGAGGAAGCTCATCTATTGGATAGAGTCCAAAGCCCACTGTATAGATGGTCTTTCCAGTCTACTACTTGACTTCCACACAAGAGTGAGCAATGGAGCCAGGGTTGGTTCAAGGGTCCTTCTGAAAGTTGCACTTAGTGCTAGGCAACTTAGAGGGGAAGAGAAAAGCAGGTGACAGGGGACAAGGTGTGACTAGAAGAGAGGGGCTTGGGAGAGTTCCAGATTGGAAGTTCTACAAGAAACAAAGAGTAGTTAGCTCTGAGTTCCTAGGCCACTCCTATTTGCCAAGCTGAAATAAAAAAAATTCCCAAGTCAAGTCCATAGCCATGCTGATTTTATTCCCAATTCTTAACCTGGATCTGTTAACTTTAAAAAAAATATTTTGATAACTGTATTTCATTATAGTTGATTTCCTTTATAATCCTATGTATTTTATTTCATGCATTTAAAAATATACTGAGAAGGGGTCCATAGGCTTCATCAGACTGCCAAAGAAGTCCATAACACAAAAAATGACACGAAGGGTCAGCAACTGTGACACTAAATAGGGATATTAATGGATTTTAATGGACAACCTTTTGATTAAACATAAAAGAACCCATTTTAATTAGGTTGAAAAAATATCTATAAATACTCTAGTCCAATTCAAACCTCTTTTCAGGACTTTCTGTGTAAGCAACCCCTATCACTTGGTTCAAACAGCATATTCCGGGGTGGCCTGAATAATAGGTTTCATATCTCTGCCCTCGGATGTGTGTTCTCTAACCATAGAGCCAGCCAACTGGAAGAAGCCAAATTAGCCCTCCAGAAATGTGCTGTCATTAAAATCCACTGTTAGGACGCAGAAAGGCAGCATACATCTATTTTTAAAATAGAATGAGTTTTCTAAAGCAGTTGTGGAGATTTGGGCCTGGTGGAGCTTTTGGATTCATGCTGCAGGGGAGGGAATCCCTGGGTCTTGCTGGCAGCACTGGAAGCCCATTTCATTTTTGAAGGCCTCTCATTCTCTATAAAACTGACTGTTCAAAGCTTGAACTTGAATCCCTAGCCTTCTAATACCATGACAAGCAGTCTAATGCTGCAGTGACGTAAATTCTAAGAGACCCTCACGAAGCAGGTGCATGTGAGAGCCTGCTTCACCTACCAAGAGTTCATGGCTTCCCTCCCCCACTTAGAAATTGGCAGAATTGTCATGCAGGAAAAAAGGATGTCCAAGATTGGAAATATGACAAAACTTGAAATTCTAAGTTTATAATTACGAGTGCCAGTCCTTGGACTGCAAATCCCAACTCACTATTCTCCTATTCTTTACAGAAACATTTAAAAATACGATAGAAACCACCCGTGGGTGGAAAATATCAGTCTTCAAACACACCTTCTGCTACTGACACTGGATTCTCATCACCCAACATTCTTCCTACAACTGAATTCTATTCAGACACAGTGAAAATTTGGACATAACAAGCTGAGCTTCTAATTCAGTGATTATCTCCAAGATGTGGATTCTCCTCATCCCTCCAGCTACTACTGCTTCCTCTCTGAAATTACTTTATACATAAATACACACATACAAGATAAACAACACACATGTAGACATGTGTGCATATATACACATGCATGTGTATATATGTATGTACATATAAAGAATATGTATATATGTTATTTCTCTCAATAGACTGTAAACTCCTCAAGGATAGGGATTTTCATTTTTGTCTTTGTATCTGCAGTGCCTACCATAGCCCTTGTTATGTACTGGTGCTTAATAAATGTTTATCAGTAGGTAGGATTGGACTTATATTAAGTAGCTCCCATGGGCTACACTATTGATAAATTTCCTGGGAAACTTTCCTCATAACTATGCAAATTTATTTTCAAAAGCTTTAAATGGAATGCTCAGTGGACTAAATAAAAAACCAGATAACTCACTATAGTTGGAGATCCATGCATTTCATTCATTCATTTATTAACATATTCACTGAACATCTACTCTGTTTTCAATCTCATGTTAGCCGCTGATCTTAAAGACCTGGCAATCTCTCTTCTTACCATTGGTTTTGTGATAAGTTACTCATTCATTTATTCATTCAGTAGACACTTGCTGAGTATCTACTAGGTATAAGAAAATGCCATATTACTACCTTCTTACACATATACTAGTGTATTAGTAATATGCTATTGTAGTATATGAAAAACACCTCCCAAGATTTTTGCTCATACAGCTAGAAAAGACATAATTAATAGGTAATAAGTGTAAGTGAATGGAATGAATGGTGAAGAAGGCTACAGCTAAGGTGAATTTCATAGGAGGCATTTCCCGAATTTTAGTCTAAGTTGCTATAAGCAATAAGATTCACCTTGAATACTTTTTTATGATGGCCTTCTAGGAATTTATTTTTTGTGTAGACTGGAGTATATTTCTGTATGTGTCCTCATAAAATTATATGTGATGAAGAAAGTATTTTGCAGACTGCATGGTGTAATACAGAGTTGTCATTAATCACACAGCTAGAACTGTTGCTTGAGCCAGATAAAAATGTGATTGGGAAATACTTAACAAAATAAATAAATATATGATAAAATAAAGATAATGTTACTAGGTGGTTTTCTAAGTCAGTATGTATAGTTTGGTGGATTCTGTTTCTATCTGGGTTTGACATCACTGGTGGAAAGTAAAGTACTAGACTTGGAGTCACAAAGACCTGGGCTCAAATTCTGCCTTATTTACTTACTAGTTTTGTGAACCCAGTAAGTCTGTAATCTCTCTGTACCTCCATTTCCTTATCTGTAAAGTGAGAGGGTTGGATTCAAAGGCTTCTAATGACATTTTTAGCTCTAAATCGATGACATATCTGAAATTTTCAGGTAAAGGTAGTCTAACAGTCTCTGACGACCTCTAAGAGTTTCTTTCTCTTTCCTACACACTGTATATTCACCTCATTTTTTCCTTTCCTCAATTATCTCTTCCCTTAATATTTCTAAATGTAACTTTCTCAAAGCCCACTCTGTGGCCTTCTTAATTTTCCTATCTATCCATCACTTACTTCCAGTCTCAGCAATTCTGCTATTCATTCCCTTTCTCCTTTGCTCCCCAAACTTTATCCCATTGCTCCGTACCTTTCTTTCTTCATGATCTTGCAAGCACTGTATCATTCTTTCCCAAAGTCATTCTTAAGTCTCTAAGACCCAGACCTCCAAGGTCAAACTCTAACATCTGGTTGTTCTCCTCAAAGGTCTGTCCTAGAAAATGGCATCTCCAGAGGGCCAAGGGCATGTAATCATACTGACATGCTCAAGTCAGGAGATGCTATCCAGCATTCCTGCACCCACCCACACCACTTTTTTCTGTGGTAGCAGGGAGGTTAAGGAGGTGGGATCACTCTAGTTTGGCAGTCTCTACAACTTTAAACACAGGCCTAGGGGAACCTTCAATTTCTTCCTTTTCTGCTCAGCACTATTGCCCAGAAAAGGTAATCACAGTGTATAGGGCACAAGACTTATTTTCCAACAAATCAAGTCCATGCAATGCAGGAGTTTGGGAACACCTAGGGAAATAAGAAATGAAAAAGTATGGAGAAGGGAGAAAAAAAGAAAAGGGAAAAGAAGATAGAGGAGAAAATAAAATGAGTTAGTGTTGAAACCACAACTCATCTAGTTCAAAGTTCAAAATACTAAAAGTCCTCCTAATGTTCCATGAAGTAATGGCTTCTTGCTTCCTCTGACAAGTGATTTAGAGGACTAGAACTCTAGGTTCCCTAGAGAGCTCATGAATCTCTTTCTGTGACAGTTCAATTCAGTTTGCCCAGCAATAGGCACTCTGGTAAGGTGGACATCCAAGTGTCAAAAAGCAGGGGTGGAAGGAAGCATCCATTCATTTTATCAAGACAGAAGAAGGGCCAGAGTCAAAGCATTAGACAAGAGCCATCTGGTGTTTTCACATGCATGACCAGCTTAAGCAAGATACAGTTAACGACAAGGGAAAAGAAAGAGAATGAGCATCTCAGTAGACCCAAGCTCATTCTCCCTCCCCTTCCTTGTGTCTTTCCCTCAAGAGTCTGTTTTTATATTTCTTCTCTTCTCTATACTTACTTCCTCAATGATCCATGCAGATGAGGCCTAACTCTCTATATCCAGCCAAAATGTGTCCTCTGATTTACAACCTTATATCTCCAATAGCCTACTAGACATTTCAAGTTCAAAATGTCCAAACATGAGTTCATTATCATCGCACCTAAATTTCCTTTTCCCAAGGCAGATAAATGGCTTGGTGGATAGAGCACTGAATTTGAAGTCAGGAAGACCTGAGTTTGAATGTTACCACAGACATTTACTAGCCATGAGGTCCTGAGCAATTCACTTAACCTTTCTCAGCTTCAGTTTCCTCAACTCTAGAATAAAAATAATAATAGAATTTACTTGACAGGGTTGTTGATAGCATCAAAAGAAAAAAATATGTAAAGTGTGTTGCAAACTTTAAATTATTATATAACTGCAAGGCTGGATAGTCTCATTTCTGTTGATGGTAGCATCATTGTCTTTGATAGATGGTCCATAATCTTGAAATGATCATATATTCTTCCTTTCCCCCCACCCAAGTCCTATAGATTGTTGGTTTTTTTAGAATGTACTTTTTTTTTTTTGCAGGGAGGAAGTTGGGGTTAAGTAGCTTGCCCAGGGTCACACAGCCAATAAGTGTCTGAGGCTGGATTTGAACTCAGGTCCTGTGCTCTGTTCACTGTGCCACCTTGCTGCCCTAAGTCCTATTGATTCTAACTCCACAATATCCTTTTCATTCATCAAACTTTTATCTGCTTAAGCTGTCATTTCTGCAGTTCAGGATCTCACCCTTTCTTTCCTGGGCCATTACAGTAATGTCTTTGTTATACTTCTAGTCTTTCTAGTCCAAACCTTACCCAGTTGCCAAAATAATCCCCCCACAGGCCCAACAATGCTATTTCTTTGACTAAAAAAATCTTCACTGGCTCACCATTGTCCATGGGATAAAATGGAAATGATCTTGCCTGGAACTTAAAACATTTATAAAATAAATTCATAAAATTTATAAGGCCCTTCTTGATTTGATTCAAATTGTCCTTCCAGACTTATTTTACACTATTCCCCTATCAGGTATTCTATTTCAGTCAAAGAGACTGTCACTATCTAACCTGCCACTTCTGCATCTAAGCACGTACATAAGCCTGTGAAGTATTCCGTATTTATCACTATCTCTCAGAATCTTTCTCTTCTTTCACCACTTAGACCAAGTGCTACCTTTACCAACTTTTATAAGATATTTTGCCTCTGTAAAATTCTATTTTTGTATTTATGTTTCCCACCAGTAGATTGCAAACTCCTTGGAGGCAAGAATTGCGTGTGTATGTGTGTGTGTGTACACACACACACATATACACACACATACATACATGTACATATATGTATATGTATATGTATGTATTTTGTAACTACTGTCTATGATAAGACAGAATGGTAACTGGCACATAGTAAATGCTTAATAAATAGGTGTTAAATTGAATCACAGTGGCAAAAGCCAATGGAAGAGTTTTAAAAATGTAATTAAAGAATCCTACTGAATACCTCTGTTCTAACATTTGAGTACACATGCTAGCCCAACATTAGGTGTTGCACACACGTAATTACGTGTTGAGATGTAGCATTTCTGTGCTGGGCAGAAGTAAACAAAAGAGAAGTCTGCTCTTTTACTTCACCATATATGCCTAGTAAAGGAGGGACTGAGGCACTGTTGTTTCACAGGTCCTTCTGTTCTTTCCCTAATGCATTGGTGCACCAATCAAAGATGATGTAGGGAGTAAGTTGATTTTATGGTCGTAGCTTCCATGCAGCTCTTAGAAGGTTTTGTTTTGTTTTGCAAAGTTCCCTTAATAAGTTTTGGGACCAGGCTAAATTAGAGGTTCAACAAGAATTGAAGGAATTTTCTTGGAGTTTTTAGAAATATAACTCAGTCAAATATTTGTCTGGGATTGTAGACCTCACTTAGAATCCTAAAAAAAAGGACAGTTAAAAAATCAACAGTCTTAGTGTGGGGGCACTCTTATTAGATTTTGTTGGCTGCCTGGCTTAGTTTGGTGTTTGGCTTATAGTGTTAGCCTGTGCTGGTTAGGGAGAGACTTCTGTATTATAGTAGGAGGGAAAAGAAAATTTGGTGGATGCCCCTAAAGAATTAAAGACTAGAAGATGGGAGCAGAGGCCAGAACACTGACCCCGAGGCCAGCAGAGGTTCCTAGCATAGGCAACTTATACTTAGCAGAGGATGTTGTGCTCACCTAGGACAACAGCAAGCACAGAAATGACAACACTGGATGCTAACAGGTTCTCTCCAGTATGGGAGAGGGCTTGAGTTGTTGCCTGGCCATGTTTCCTACGTGTGTGCCCTCCACATCTGTGCTCTGACCATACTGGTTTCTGATGTCTATCTCTTTCACATAGTCCTTGGTCACATTTGTTAATATGTCTCAAGAAGGACTACTGACTGACTGTCAGTCAGAATCAGTCAGAATCTATCAGGTAGGGAGGCTCTAGGCCAATTCCAGCCTGCTGCTTGTTTTTCTATCATTTTTATTGAGGCTATGAGTTAACTCATTCTTAACTCTCAGCCCTGTGTAAAGACAGGTAGTGGACCAGATGTGGCTCATGGGCCATAGTTTGCTGACACTTGCTTTAGGTTATCATGTAATAAATGGCTCATGTGGTAAGGATTCAGATAGAGATTTGGAGGACACTGTATGCTGGTACCCATTAAAAGATAAGGGAAGATAGCAGACCTTGTCTTGGTTCTAGGGTACTTCTATTCAGATGGAGAAGGAGGACTGAACCCACAGGTAACCCTTTTCCTGCCTAATATATCAGAGCAGAGGACCCTGGGACACTAAGTGCATCTGAATAGTTTGAATAATAAAAATAACAGTCTGAAAAAAATAATGGTCACCTTGGGCCATCCACATGATCCACAGACTGGAACTACAAACCTGTCAGTCTAAGGATACCATAGTTAATTTGGGTCAGTCATCAGCTCAGGAAATCACACTAGAAGTGCTGATACTATTGAGTCAGAGACCAAAGTGATGCTTGGGGGCAAATGAGAGAGATGATTATTCATGTAGTCAGATAATGTCCACCGGTGTAGTTCATGTAATGTCCTTTGAGGATGTTATCTGTATTTTATGCAGATCTCTGGTCATTTCCAGGCCTGTTTTCTAACAATGTGAGGTGCTAGCATTTGGCAGATTAATTGGTAAAGTTCATGTAATGCATATATATATATGCATATAATATATGCATAAGATTGTTGGGGATGGCATATGCAAAGTTGAGATATGTTATTCTCATGTATTATGTTTCAGCATTAGCAAGGACATAATGGGGCATATCTTGGGGAAAAGAGGCTTTCATGGCTCTCCTAAAAAATGCCTATCTTGTATGAAATTATTTCTATGAGAAAATAATTTACTGAGTTGCAAATGACTGACATAATCTTGTGGAATGAAACTGGTTTGAAACTTGGGGACTATTTGTATATATAATTTGGGCACATTGAATAAATCATGCCTTTTCTTCTTATTTGTCCAATATTGCTTGAAGTAAGAGTCTACTATTCTAGAAATAAATGTGTTGCACCTTAAGCTCAGCCTTTGTAAATTCCTAAAAGGTAGCCTTAGTGCCTTCTTGTTCTTTTAGGTCTCATAATATTTCAGTGCTCTGCATAGATATTCACTAACCAACTAACTATATTTCAGAAGGGATAACATCTATTTTGTTTAATTCAGCAGAATTACTCTCTCAAAGAAAAGATCTTTAAGCAAATGAATAAACAGGATGGATATTGGGGACAGAGAAATAAGTATTCAGGAAGATTGAAGTCCTTCAAATCCCTTTCTACAATACAATAAATTTCATAAAGTAATGCAAAATAAAAGACAGCAACATGAAATGACTTCAGTATGGCCATCTAGCAAGACAGATGTCTTGGGGGGACTCCAGCCATTTATATGATTTTCCAAATTAATGACCCTTAGATCTTCGGATTAAATGATTGATCACATGCTTATCTTGGGCAAATGTTTGGCATGGACCCTATTAACTAACAGCAGTAGAAATATAAGGATATTTTCCCTGAAAAGTTCTTTCCATTAAAAATACTTATCACCTATACTATGAATTAATATTGACAAAATTGTGAGGGCAGGCACTACAGAGCCCATATTTATTTGCTAGATTGGAGGGCTGGCAACGTTTATGTGAAAGATGGGTCAATTTTTAGTAGTGGTCAGGTTGACTGATATTACATTCCACTACTTGTGAGAGTCTGTCCACTAATAATTTGAAGAACGACTACCTATTAAAATTTATCCTCAAGAGAAGGGCAGTGATGACATCCTTCCCTCTGTAGTTCTCTCTGCCCAACATATGATCACCCCTTGTCAAAGTTTTAAAGTACACTAAGTCCAGAAATGTGAATTTTCTAGACCTAGAGTGGAATTTCTGAGTTAGCTCTAGGATGAACTATCTTGGAGACATCTTAATCTGAACTGAATGCTGAAGTTTCCCTGGGAGAGCCAGAACTCTCTAGAACATCCCTAGTGTGCACATGATTTAATCTATAATGGGCTGAGGATATTTCTATATGGCTCAGTGTATATCCCTTCATCTGACAATGGAAACTAAAATTGTAGGACATCACTAGATCTGCTGGAGGGTGTGGTACTAAGTGGCTGACAATATCCTTTGAGGATATTATCTGTATTTTATACAGACCCCTGGACATTTCCAGCCCTGTTTTCTAACAATGTGACATGCTAGTCTTTGGCAGATTAATTGGTAAAGTTGTCAACGCAGCTGCCTTTTATTGCCAATAAACTTTAGTCTCAGTGAGCTTCAGGCCTAATTATTTGTTATTTTAATCTCTGGGGATTTAAGTGTGTTCTACATTCAGCAAATGCTGTCTTACTACAGAAAGAACTGAAGAATGTCCTTCAGAATTCGTGATATGGCAGTGACTGGACTGTAATCTTCCTTGAAATAGCATTTTAAAAAAAGGGGGACTGTATAACCTCTTTTCTTGCCTTCATTCCCCATTTCCCTTTCCACAGTCTGGATCTGCTCTGATTCTTAGATACGTAACAGCCACAGGTTCAGAAACATCTGGTCGTTACACCTCATGAACAAGTTTCAACTGGTGAAAGCAAATGATTTTCTCCCCCTGCTCTATATTATTATTTAAAAAAAATCTTAATTTTGTAGAGATTTTGGTGTTTTGTCTGAATGCTGCATTCTCCTTTTTATGCAAAATTTGAGATTTCCCTTTCTCATGATCACATTTATTCAGAGCTGTATGTTTCTAGGTGCTACAGAGAAAGGGATGAAATGCTCATAATAAGAACAAAATAAAAACAGAGACATCTTTAATTATTTTGCATATTTTGTTGTCGTTTAGTCGTGTCCAACACATTATGAATTTGTTTGGGGTCTTTTTGGCAAAGATATTGATGTGGTTCATTATTTCTTTCTCTAGTTCATTTTACAGATGAGGAAACTGAGTTAAAGAGGGTTCAGTGTCCTGTCCAGTTTCACAGAGTTAGTGCCTGAGGCTGGATTTGAACTCAAGAAAATGCATCATTCTGACTCCAGATCTGGCACTCTGTGCATTGTGACACCACCTAGCTGCCCTTTATTTTTCATCTTGGATATAAACTAAAAAGAAACCACTAGAATTTTAGAGAAATTTGTGGGCTTTCTTAGGATATTTGTGTTGATTTTGCAATTGATTGTTTATTTTATTTTCATTGGCTATTATCAATAAAATCTGTCAATTTTCATTCTGTCAAAGTTGTCCTTGTCCTACAATGGTGAAGAAGTGTAGTTAGTTTTGATTTTGCAATTGATTGTTTATTTTATTTTCATTGGCTATTATCAATAAAATCTGTCAATTTTCATTCTGTCAAAGTTGTCCTTGTCCTACAATGGTGAAGAAGTGTAGTTAGTTCTCAGTTCTTTGGTCTGGAAAGTACAATGAAAGCAGAAGAATTCTCAAATGCCCCAAATTAGCAGTCCTACTCAGCCTTTTCTTGGAAACCATGGAGCTTCAACCCACTAGAGAGGCTTCTTCTCTTTGAGCTAGACCCATCCACGATGTCTTGACTGATCTGAAGAGGTTCCTCTAGTGCATTAATTGCTTGTCTGGCTGGTGCTGCCCTTGTAAAATTAGCTTCTCCAAATCATACTCCTATTCTACATGGGGGTACCTTCCTCCATCAGTGGTTCCCAAAGCAGGTGGTACTGTCCTCTAGGGGGAATTGGATTGATCTGGGGGGGTTGGTGGTAACCTCTGGCATAATTGCACACTTTATCTGAGGCTTCTTTCTTAGTTTGTGAGATTTGAGTAGTTTTTTTAAAGGGAGAGGTAGGCTAAATAAGTTTGGGAACCTTTACTAGGTCACATGACCTCAAAACCATAGTGTTAAAGCTTTCATTGTCTCTGGGATGGATTTTTGACATTTGTGCTAGACCAAAAGTTTTGGAAATATCATTCATGGTCAAATTTATAAATACACAATAACATACAATGAGAGTTCATTTACTATTATGGGACGGAAGAGGGAGAAAGGGATGGAAACAACAGACCTCTATTAAGTGCCTATTATGTGCCAAGCAGTTTACAAACATTATCTCATTTGAATCTCACAATGACTCTGTAATTATCATCCTCATCATCCACTGGAGGGAAACTAAATCAGACATAGGCTAAGTGATTGTCCAGGGTAACACATTTAGTAAGTATCTAAGGCCAAATTTGACCTGATCGTCTTGACTCTGAGGACCTATGTCCTCAGAGGATGTAGTGGACCTGAGTGATCTATCCAAAGTGTCACCCATCTATCCCCAAAAGCTAAAAACACATATTGTCCTCTAAGTATTCCTCTATCACTGACATTCTTTTGGCAGAAGCTAGATGACCACATGTTGGTGGATAATGCAGAGGAGATTTCTGTTTAGGTATGGTGTGAATCAGATGCTCTGAAGTTCTACAATGATCAACTTTCTTCAAAGAAAAGGGATAGTGTTTAATCTCTTGGATGGAATCTTTTCAATTTTGGCTTGAAGTTTTCCTCCAACAAATTAAAACAACAACATCAACAACAGCAACATTTCACAAACTATTTTTAAAGATGTTGTCCCATCTGGGGGAAGTTCTCAGGACTTTTTGCACAGCAGGATATCAAGATGAGCCTAGCTTCCCAGAGAATATGGAAATGGAACTTGTATCTGCTGCATAAAACTAGGCACTGCCAATACCTTCCCTTTCTTTGAGCTATTTCTATGAGAGAAGCAAAATGAGAAAATTGAGCCAGAATCTTAAAGTGTAAAAGCTACACCCTGGAAGTAAATTAGACTTTCGGGGAAACTCCATTAACTCTTTCAAGCCACAAAGGTATCATTTAGCAAATTACTGCTTCTGTTCACTAAATGATGCCCTTGTATTGTGAAAGAGGTAATTTAGTCAATGACAGTCTTAAGGAACTAAATGGTACCCTAGTGGTCTGAAAGAGTTAATTGTCTCAGTTCTTCGGCTACCCAAGTTATTACCTGGTGGTTGGTGGAACACTTAAGGAAGGATTGAGGGAAGCATTACTCAGAGGATCCCAAAATTCTCTACAATAGCAAACTAGTGTTTCATTAGGGATGAACTGAAAATGTTTCTTTATATAGACAGTTGTGGGCAACTGGATCTCTGTAGGTAAGTGGTTCCATCTTTTTTAACCTTGACTTCTAGTTTTGTTTTTAAAAAACATTTTTATTGAAGTGTACTCAGAACAGTCTCTATACTTGTCAAATGTTCAGGTCTGTACTTTGTCTTATTTTTAATACCCGCTCTAGCTCTGTATATGCATGTGCATACCTAAAAACACAAGTAGAGTGTAGGGGATGGTTTTTGCTAAACTATAGTATGTAGACAATAATCACTCCCTGAGAGTAAATCAATTACTTACTGGGTGGGGTTGGGGTGGGGAAAGATACCTTATCTACTATTTTCTGTCTTGTGGTAGCAGTCACCTTTAATTACACTTGGTCCCAAATTTGCCCCCACACCTTTGTACTTTTAGAGATACAAAAAGAAAATAAGGTTGAGTTCCCTAATAATACTTTGCAGATCAAAGTGAGTACCTTTAGAAGATGTTTGAGCCATGAGCCACTTCAGGTCTAGACCTGTGATTTCATTGGCTTAGGGGTATCTGTTACTAAGTAGACTGTCGATTTATCTGTACCTTCTGTATTGTTAATGGAATGGGAAGATCTTTTCCATGCATTAATAGGCCTATATGACCTGCTTAAATCACATGGAAGCCTGAGTCACATGAGTCTAAGTCACATGGAACAGGAAGGAGTAGAGCTGGAAAAGTAGAACAAGAAGGGTGGAGCAGAGCTGAGAGGAAGTGAGACACAGCAGTCAGAGCTGGGAGAGAGGAAGCAAAAAAGCTGATATGAGTGAGAGAGGGAGTGATTTCACTTAAGAGAGCTGGCTTGTGGGAAGGCCTGATAATGTATGGACTTCTTGGTTACTATGATGGATTTGGTTTTTTGGTGTTTGAATAAATGTCTTAGTTCTGTCTTCAGTGAAGAGAGTCTGTTATATCTTGTGATTCAAACCTGGAAATTCTCTGGCATATTCATAGTTGCTGTGTTGGGTATTGCCTTGGCAATAAATGAACAGGATTGCAAGGTGTAAAACCTTTACTTGGAGTCAGGAAGACTCTAGGGAAGGAAAAGAGTATCTTGAGATGGGAAGATTTACCATATTCCTCCCTAGTGAGAGAATGGGCTAAAAGACTGTGAAAACTGGGATGCAAGGTTACAGAAGGGAGATCCTAGATATTTAGAAAGATGCTTGCAAGGAATACCAATAGAACCAGGGAAAGAAAGGGCTGGGGTGTGTAGGAGAGGATGAGTTCTATTGACAAGTTATCGTATTATGTATAGAAGCAGAAACAAATTGCTGGAGCAAAACGTTCCAATGGAGAAGGAGTTTGTTGATTTGCAAAGGAGAAGCTTTCTACACTATAGCATTTGAACTTTCCTTTAAAAGGGATTATCATGTGCAAGGAGGTAATTGTGGAACTAACCTGTTATCTTTGGCTGCAGAAAGATACAGTAAGCAACATTCTACTGACTCTACGTGACCTAGTGGAGATAGAGCTTGATATTCGTTTAGAGCCTGTATGAGAAAGCTAAAGGAAGAGGTAATGAAAAATGTCATCATGGTCAGAGATGCTTATCATAGCACTCCCTTATAGAAATATAATAGTGAAGACAGATCCTCTTGCTTATAAGCACCTAATTCTGACTCTACTAATTGAGGAAATAGGGCACCCTCTTTCAGAGGGGCTGGATAAGATTTCACAATTAAGTGACTTAGGGGAATAGGAAAAAGATAAATTTCCTCAAGAGAGAAGAGTAAATAGCCAACAGATTCAAAGTCAGAATAGATTAATACAGAAAGAATTGTTCACTGCTCTATAAAGAGCAGTAATAGATTTTGGAAGAATAGATGGTATTCCATCCAACAAAGTACTCAAAATGTACTGAGAAAAGGAACTTCATAATAGACTGAACAGGGAAGTGAGAACTGCCCCTATAGATCCTCTTGAAACATTGTATCCAAGTTTGTCATACCTGCAGGGAGAATGGCAAATTGGCCAGGCCCCAGCTTAGATTAAAGAAAGAACATCTCTAGCCAGAATGATGACCCCAAGTCTGCAAATTAGAAAACAGTAAACAACAACGAATATGGCTATGAGCGAGGGTTCATACACTCCAGAAGCATGGCTGACCTAATATGTACCCTGCTTCTGGTTATTGTCCCCTTGTTTCTTTTTGGCTGTTCACCTTGTCTGTTAGATTTGTTTCCTGCAAACTTAATACCCTCCACCTGTAGACTCTTGATCGCTTAAGCTAGATGTCACCCCTTTTCCAAGACTATGCTGTGTCATCCCTGGACCTGGTATCCCCCAAGCTCTGGATGCTGGCTAAAGAACTGATCCCTCGGATAGAACTTCTTGGGGAAGGTACAGTTCTACATCCAATTTCATCAGGGAATAGTTATAGAAGAAGAGACCTTTGACCCTTCCTTTGAGGGAGGAATGAGTACTTGTGCTCAAACCCCACTGTAAGGTATTGTTTTATGTGCTTATTTTGTGTTATCCCTATTATATAATTGTAAAGTTCTATTGATACCACTTACCCCACTGATCTTTGAAAAGGATATGAAAGGTCTTGGGGCTGAATATATTGTTAATGTAATGGGAAGATCCTTCCCACAGACCCATGTGACCCTCTTACATCACATGGAAGCCTGAATCACATGAGCGTAAGTCACAAGGAGCAGCAAGGGTGGAGTAGAGCTTAGAGGAAGTGAGGCAGAATAGTCAGAGCTGGGAAAGAGAGAGAAAGCAAAAAAACAGGTATGAATGAGAGAGGGAATGATTTTGTTCAAGGGAGCTAGTTTGTGAGAAGGCCTGATAATGTGTATAGACTTCTTGGTTATGGATGTGATGGATTTTTGTTACTATGATGGATTTGGCTTTTTAGTATTTGAATAAATATCCTGGTTTTGTGTTCAATGAAGAGAGTTTGTTACATCTTGTAATTCAAACCTGCAAATTCTCTGGCATATTCATAGTAGCTGCTGTGGGTATTGTCTTGGTGATATACCTTCATAGAGAGCTTCATGATGTACTAAGAGGTGAAATGACTTTTCTATGGTAAATACTTCAGGTATTAATTAAAATTCTGGTAAAAGGTTGCCCTTGAGTTATTTCGACTCTGCTATGGGGCTCAGAATAGAAAAGTAATCACAATTCTCCCTCATCTTTCTCATTTTTGATGGCACAGGATGACGCTTTTGTAATGATTCTGATAGACATCATGTGAGGATGTGTCTAATTCAATTCAGCAAATATTTACTGCAGTTTATAATTGTGATTATCAATAACATTCATGCATTTATTTACTCAAAAATATTTGTTAAGCACTTATTGCCGGTGAGATACTGTACTAGATTCTGGGGTTACAGAGATAGATCCAAGTCAGGTCCTTGCCTCAAGGAGCTTGCAATCTATTTTTTGGAAGAGGGAGATGACACACAAATAACTAATCAAGCTAAATATAAAGGAAATACGTAGGTCAGTGTTTCTCCAAGGGTGCATTGTGAAATGTTGGATGTTAGGCTATTGCAGATAAAATGGAAATTTATTTTAAAATTTTGATGTAAAATTTACTACCCAACAAATTAGGGTAAATATAATACTCATGAAAATAACCACAGCTGTCTGTATCACATAAACACTGATCTCAAAACACTGGCAAAGAGTTCAACAAAATGGTGACTCTTATCAAAGGATAACCACCTATGCATAAGTCTCCCAACTCTTCCAGAATTTTCACCTTAAACACTGTGTCATGATTCTTCATGGCAAAGGATTCTGGACCATAGGCAATTATAAACAAATTCTGAAATTGGCCTAGGGCAGTTTCTCAGAGAAACTGCTGAAGAGAAGGTCATTTTCATTTCAGGACCACAATATAATAAATAAGTCCCATTAAAATGTTAGGGGAAACCATATCGTTCTGCACTCTGAAAAATCAATTACTCTGTAGTAAAAAGAGTTAGGGACATGAGAGACTGTATCCCTGACTTAGCATTCAATGATAAATGTCACAATACCAACTCAGATCTCCGTATCCCTTTAAAAAGTTTACAAAACACTTTCCTCACAAAATTTTAAAAATCAGTCAAATAAACTCAACCTGTCATATAGTATGAGGATTATTATTATTTAGAGATGGAGAAACAGAGGCTCAGAGGACAGAAGTGACTTTCTTGGTCATCGAGTAGTGTCAGAGCCAGACTTTGATGTAAGATTTCTCTATTTTTAGTCTAATGTTCTTTCCATAGTATTATGCTTCGCATCAATGAGAATCCTTGAGAGGCCCCTCATTTCCATACCCTAAATTTCATGTCAGCATGCTGCTGCCTTACAAAAAAAGAGATTGGAAGGAAGAAGAAGGTCTGGAAGGTGAGCAGCTAATGGTGGACTAGGGTGAGGTTTTAAGGAAACTTAGCATCAGCAACTAATTATCCAATAAATATTCCAATTCCTGGGGAGGGAATGACACTATTACTTCTCCTCTCATGTTTCCAATGCCTGGAAAGTATGTTTCTCATTTGTTCAGGAATCCAAAGAATCCTTTGGAAGATGTGATGTAAAGTGGGATTAATAACATCACAGTGTTTTCATCAGAAACTGAAATAGAATGGATTTCAATAACATTCCAAAGCAACTTTCATATTCCCTTCTGCCTTGTAGGCCCCTATTTTTGCATCTTATGTTTTAATTTGAATTTCTTAAAAACTTAACAGTTAAACTCACAGAATTATAGGTTGCTGGAAGTAGATGCGACCTTAAGGATGATCTAATCTTAGCCCTTCATTTTACAGGTTTGGGAATTGACGCTTAGAGAGACTAAGTAATTTGTCTATGGTCACATTGATATTTACAGATAGTCATGGCAATGTAGTTTCCTTGATTCCCAGGTCAGTATTGTTTTCACTATATTATGTCACCTTTCCATCATCTTCAAACAAAAATAAAGTATAGATTAAGAGTAACTCATTGGAGGATGGGCTAATGTATTAATTCCCATGACAATATTACCTCAGTAAAATTTGAGGAATTGAGATTTATTTATTACAGATAAAAGAATAAACAAAGATGTACGCCATAGATGTTGGATTCAAGGATATGAGGGCAGGGTTAGATAATGTAAAGACATGAAAGATGTCCAAACTCAGCATTGGAAATGGGGAGTTGTTAAGCACCCTAACATCTGCTGATTCAGTTGCCAGAAGAAAGCAGAAGACAGGAAGAGAAATTCAGCTGAGGATGGGAGAATAGGACATTGATCCTAAAGTAGGACCCAATGCTCTCTTCTGTTCCATACAAAGTATTGATTTGCAACTGACTCTCAGAAAGTTACCAGACGAGCATATTTAAACTGGGAGGGAATGAAGACCCTGCCATAAGTTCTGGATTTACTCAGCTCAAAGGGACTCATCACAAAGCAGAGAGAAGGAATCTGGGTGCAGAGAAATCTTACTTCCAGAATAGCCTCTCTCTGCTTCATTGGAATATAACCTCATTTGGCAAAAACAATGCCTTCATTATAACCCCCAGCAATGGACTCTCAAGGGGAAGCCTCATGGGGAAAACCCAGCATCTCAACACAAACCTGAACTGCTGAAAGAACACAGCATGCTTGGGTCTCAGCTTTCTTTCTGTACAATGAAAATGTGGATAATAACCGTCGCCAGAGAAATCTGAGGTTAAAAGTTTAATTCAAGTTCACAGCACGTGCATTCCAGAGATGTACTGTACTTGGGGGAAATTACTCACCTAGAGTTTATATAAGTTTTGAGGCGATTAGAGTCAGCCGACAAATTGGAGCCAGAATGCGTTTACATTGAAGGGCTGAAATGGAGATTACTCTTGTGGAAAAAAAAAAGATGCTGCTTTTAAAGAGGGCAGACTCCATCAAGCATCAGTGTACGGTCTTGAGGAGGGTGGAAGATGCCAGCCCATGATTTTCCCTCTCTCCCTCTCCTTTTTGCAGCGCACACTTCACATCTGCTTGCTATCAGCATTTATCTCGCAGCAGCATGCGCCTGACTCATTTAGAAAACTGAAAGCACATGTTTATTCCTGCTGAGGAACCAGCCATTACCGTACAATTTACAGGCCCTCAGTGACCTGGTGCGCACAACATGCTGGAGAAAAGTGCCAAAGAACTGGCCTTGTGGGCTCTGGTTACTGCTCTCTCTAATTACCTTGCTAGCAGCTTCTAAAATGGAGGTGGCACCTTCCTCAGCTTCAAGGTTCGGTCACCTCGCTGACAGATTCCACATAGGTCCTCAGAATCAGAGAGGAAATTTGGGTGTGGGTGCAGCAAATGTATTTAGCAATGAGAGGGAGTGAAAGTGGTGTCTCTTCCCTGCTCCAGTTCCCCAGCTTAATGTGTATGTGTGTGTGTGTGTGTGTGTGTGTGTGTGTGTGTGTGTGAGTGAGAGAGAGAGACAGAGAGACAGTTCACTACTTAACCTAGACTCTGAAAGCCACTGAGTTTTGTATATGGAACAGGGGTTGAATTAGAGTCACACCCTGGTCACTTTAGAGGAAACAACTCACACTTAAAAGTCTTGGATCCTTGGAAATGAGGGAGCAATACAGTTGACACAGTGGACCTTTGAAAGGGAAAAACTTGATCCTCTTGTTCAGTCAATCAACATTTATTAAGCATTTACTATGTGCCAGGCACTGTGCTGGGCAGATTTTATCTGGAGCTCAAACTTACTAGTTATAAAGCAAATACCCTATTCGCTCTTTCTCCATCTAGGTCTCTAGCATTCTGAAGGATAGATATCTCCATAGTGATGGTCATCATTCTTTTTACAACCATATATTCTCAGGGCTTGGCCAGTTCTGGTGGTACAATTTTTACAGAAAAGAAAATGACTTAGATTGTGCCTAGATTGTGTCTACACAAAGACATAATCCTTTGGTTCAAAAATGGAAAATTCAGCTGATAACCCAGCACCAGTCAATCTGATTTTGATTGTTTTCTTCATAGAATTCATTAACTGTGTTAGAAGCGGTTTAGATATACTTATGATTTGAGAAAAAGCCTCCTCACTCTTCCCATCTTGCTTCTTGTGACCCAGAAAATTTTAAAAGCAATGAAAACACAAAAATTAAATTTGCCTAGATTAGAAACAATCCATGGCTCATGGTCATGGTATCGTAAATACAGTGCTGGAAGGGATCTCAGAGGCCAGCAAGTTTAATACTTTTATTTTAAAGATGAAAAAATAACAATAGAATCCCGGAAAAGCTAACGTGACTTGCTCAAGGTGACACAGTAGTAATCATCACCAGCTGTGATGACTCCAGTAGTAGTATTTTTTCTGCTGTACCATGCTGTTTTCTCATGGTGAATTGAAACATATTCGTGGTGGTCCTCCTTTTTTGGAAGAGGACCACTGACATCACAGGTGATGTCTTGACTTGTACATGAGTGGGATTTAAGAGAAGTAGAGTTGTGAGAAATTATCAGCCTTATTCTTTCTTTCTGACTTATAAATCCAGTGGAAAGTCAGAAGTCAAGATGAATGGCAATGACCTGGGATATGATATGATGGAAGGAAAAGAGCGCTAGATGTGGAACTAGATAAAAAGTGTGTTCAGACCCTACCTCTGCCCCATACTAATTTTGTGATCATTGATAAACTATTTAACTTCTCTGAACCCCAGTTTCCACCACTGTAAAATGGGGATCTCGATATCTGTTGTATAATGGATGTTTAAAGTGCTTCACAAATTTTAAAGCACTATATAAATATCAGCTATTATCATTTCCCAGTTGGCTCTTGCTAGGGAGAACCTGTCTGTGTTCCCATTGGGTTCAATGGCGCAGAAAGCCTGCCAGGGTAGCCTCTCCAGTGGATTCTACCAAGGCTTCATTCTGCCAGCACTCGATCAGTTCTTCTTGGATTGAGTCAACTATGGCCAGGCTGATTATCATCTTCATTCTGGTCCAGAAGCAATTCTCAGTGTAGATCTTAGCTTTGGAGAGTCTCCATCTTTTGGAGACTTCCTCAGAGGGACACATCCCTGGATTTCCTGGGGACATTATACTCTAACCTCTTTTTTTTTTTTTTTTTTTTTTTTTTTACAAATGCTCTCCTTGTTCTTCTGTTGCTTCTGCTACTATGGCTCCTATCTTTGCTCCCATTTACATCCTTTGACTCTTAGGGAATCATGCTACTTTTTAGACATTTTTTGGTATCTGCTCAGCAGGGTATCCCATCCTGATGCACACATCAGTCTCTCAGCTTTCCCCTAGCTACTGGAGAGTTATGATCCACTCTGTCTGCTCTGAATTTCACTGATATCTGTAGGGATAGAATAACAGGAGGTGGAGAGAGGGTACTTCTTGGATAGTTGCCATCAATATCATTCTTCTTGGCCTCTAGGAACCCTATGACAAAAGCCTGAGGCTTATTCTATACAATATTAGTCTGATATATGTTACCAAAGGGCTAGTAGAAAGACAAAAATACAAAGCATTTTGTGATTGCCAGAAAGCTATATTTAGTTTTACAATTGGTTCCACATTTAAATCATTTCGAATTTTGAACATTTCAGAAGTGAAGAGATGTTACAGAACTTAAACATGTCCAACTGGCTTAAGAATCTGTAAAGGAGACATGTATATGGCAACTTTCAAATTAAGAAAAACTCTGATCTGTACCCCACACACCTTTAGTCCATAAGTGTCTCCAAAATAATAAACTGAACTAGGAAGGATAGGAGAATTCTTTTCCATTGGTCATCCAATGGATCCAGAACAAAGGGAGATCAGGCTCCTTAGCGCTTGCCAAAGGTTAAACAATTGTAATTCGAGACTGGCACCTGGGCAGAGTATCTCTGATGGCATCTTCTCATATAGAGGAGGCTGGAGAACCTGCTTCCAGGAGAATTGTGGTGATGTATAATGGAAGTGCTTTGGAACACACATGATTTCAAACTCTCTTCAGGAAGAAACTTGGAGAGACACACAGAGAAAGATAGAAAGACACAGAGAGAAAGACACAGAGATATAGAAAAAGAGATTAAAGGACCAAGAGAGACAGAAAAAGAGATTAAAGGGGAGAGGGGAGGAAGGGAGAGAGAGAGAGACAAAAGAGAGACACACAGAGAGAGATTAATAGACTTTGGAAGGCAAACATGTAGGGGAAAGTCAGTTGTTTAATATGTCCCTGATTTCCAAATTCTTCTCTCTCTCTCTGGATCTCTCTCCCTGAAAAGAATGTGGAACTATGAGTGACTTCTGTAGAACCAGGGATGAAGAATCACTCTCCTCTACAAAGGTCTCATACTAACTCTACTCCGCAAGTATGCAGAAGCCTTAAGTTATCCATCAGTCTCTCCACCAAAGACAGAAAATGCTTCAGGCTTGAAACCTGGGTTACAAAATAATATAAATAACTGCAGCCTTTTGTCATGTGACTCTGAGTTTAAAAAATATATGAAATGTCTTCTCTATACTTTCAATGTTAAGGGTCATGATTTATACTTTTCTTTTAGAATTTTATTATGAATATAGAGAAAAATACTCATTATCTTATGAAAAGAGCTAAAAGCAAAATTCCCCCTCTCCACATACTTCTGTAGTTAAAAATAAAAGATCAAGAAGATTTTTTTTCAATTTTGCTATTGAAGTCTGGTGCTAAGAAAAGCTGGTTCTCCAAGGCTAAAGTAAAAAGTCCAGCCTGGCCCGGTAGTTCCATTGTCCGTTTACTCATCTCTTGAGGTTGGAGTTCTCTTGAAAACAAAAGGGAAATATGCATACTAGAACTGTAAGACTGGGAAATGGGACTGAGGACATTAATATCGAAATAAATATAAAATATGAAAATTCATTCTCTGCTAAGGTCCTATTCTGATGCCTTGTGAACTAGAGGTTCTTGAAGACTTTGACCATAAACTTCTAGTCCTACTATGGTGGAAAAACTTTGATTACAAGTCAAAGATCTACTGAGCTAATTTTGGAAAGACTGGCTACCCTAGAGTGTGATTGTGTTGGCATTTTGGTTGTAACTGCTCAAAAGGACCTTTAACTCCAGGTGACAATGTAAATGAGTGGAAGGAGTACCCCATGCTGATTAAATGAATGACTCCTAGAAACAATGAAGCATAAACATTCACACTATAGAACAATCAGTCTCTAATACAGCATTCTCTAACATGGCAGAGGCTGTGACGAAGTTCAAATTAGTGAACTTCATAAAAAAGAGTAAGAAGAAAAGAAAAATTGAAACCAACTGAAGGCCAGAAATTGAGAACATCTGAAGTTCCATGTTCCTTGGGAGCCTGCGTGAAGCCGACAGTTTTTACCGCATGCTCGGCACACTGCCTCTTTTCACGCTACTTGGGGATGTTTATATATTGATTTGGAAATTCCATGTGTTTAAATAACACAATATGAAGAACCATAAAGTCAAAGAAAGTATGTAGGAGAGGGGCTTGAGGTATGAAAAGTTAGTCCTAAAGTCCAATGCTAATAAAGACTTCAGAATTATTTTGATTCTTTTTCTATTAATCTGGTCAAACCCAGGAGGTGAAAAACAAAAGGAATTAACATTTTGAAATCAGGTGACTTTATCAGCAGTCTAAGGAATTGTTAAAAATATATATGCATATATAATATATACATATATTTTAAAGGAATAGCAAGTTGTACATAATAGATTTGCAGTCATCTTTTTTGTTATATTACATTATAGAAATGCCTTTATTCCATTAATTAAAAATAAAGAATTTTAAAATATAATAAAGCATCACTTGAAATACTGACCCACAAAAATCATAGGATACTAGATTAAAGGTGAAATGGATCTTAGAGACCATCTGTTGTTACTACCTTGTAAAAAGCTATGAAAATGAGGCCCAGAAGGACAAAGTAACTTGTCCAAGATCACACATAGGGCAGAATTAGACCCATTGATTCGAAATCCAACATTCTATTATGCTATGTTGCTTATTCAGAGGCAGTGTAGGGTTAGCTAAAGTAATGCCATTAAATTCAGGAAAATGAGCAGTTGGATCCCTCTTCTAACACCTAGTAGCTATAGGCTCTTGGCAGGAGTGGCTTTGTGAGCCAATTTCATCACCTATAAGTTGGGGATTATAATGCAATACTTATCTCACAGTGTCATTGTGAGGGGAACGAGATAAATTAATATCAGTTAGCATTGCCAGTCTGACTCCTTTACCTGAGAACATTTCCCACATCACCAGGTATAGAAAAAAGATATTATGTCATTGGTGGACCAAACCACAGAGCATTAATGAATGGTCTGCTGCTCCTGTGGCTGGTCATTGATGAGAAGCAGTGTCAGGGGAAATAGGACAGGAATTGAGAGTCTAGGGTTTATGCATAGGCATGTGTATTAAAATAGCTATATATGTATAGAGGAGCAGTAGGACGGGGGGTAGAAGCAGGCATAGTAGATAGAGCACTGGGTTTTGAATCAGGAAGACTCACCTTCATGAGTTCAAATCTGGCCTCAGACACTTAATAGCTGTGTGACCTTGGGCAAGTCACTGTTTGCACCAGTTTCCTCATCTATAAAATGAGTTGGAGAGGGAAATGACAAACCACACTAGTATCTTTACCAAGAAAACCTCAGATGGGATCACAAAGGATCATGAATGACTGAAATGATTCGATAACAACAGAGGTAGGCAGAAAGGTGGGCTAGAAAACAGAACTGATAAAGTTATTCCTTTTACTGCTTCTACAACACAGCACAATGCTCACACATTGTAGGTACGTATTAAATGCTAGCTCTGAAGTGTTGTTATGAGGAAGAGGAGATTAGACTTGTTTCGTCTGGCCCTGAAAAAAGAGAATCAGGAATGATTGAGAGAAGTTGAAAGGAAGCAAAATGAGGCTTGATGTCAGGAAAAGCTTCCTCTCAAAGATGTTCAAGGTAAGAATGAGCTATGTTGGGGGATAGTGGGGTCCTCCCTACCCATAGGAGAAAGCTTCCAACAGCTTGTATGATCACTTGCTGGGGTTGATATTGAAGGGTATTTCTGTTCAAAGACAGGTAACCAGGTGACTTTTGAAGTCCTTGCTAGCTTGGACATTCTATAAGCTCTCTATCATGTTTATAATCTCCTAAAAGGGTATAAACGGGTCTTAAAGAAGTGGATTTCAATTAATCAACAATTATTTATTTACTGCCTACTAGGCACTAGGCACTTGCTCAGCAATGATGATCCAAAATATAAAGCATGAAACAATCTGTAGTCTCAAGGAGTTTATATTTGAAAAGGAGAGACAACATGTACATACATAAGCATGCACAGAATAAATAAATACAGTATAAATGCAAAATAAACACAGGGTCATTAGAGAGGGACCACACTAGCACCCAAGCAGGGAAAGGCTTCACATTTTGTGACAAGTTAGGAGAGAGATTGAACCAGAAAGTATACATTCCACTTCAGGTATACAGCGTGTATGCAGATAAGTAAAAAAGAGAACGAGTGCATTAACAATTAACAGGATCAGGGAAAGCTTCTGATAGGAGATGGCACCTGGGCTGAGCCTCGAAAGGAATGAAAGGTTCTAACAGGCCTGGAGGCCACATGTGGCCTTCTAGGTCCTCAGGTGGTACCTTTTGATGGAGTCCAAGTTTTAAAGAACAAATCCTTTTATTAAAGGGATTTGTTCTGTGAAGTATGGATTCAGTCAAAGGGCCACACTTGAGGACCTAGAGGGCCACATATGGCCTCGAGGCCACAGATTCTCCACCCCTGTGAGGTCAAAACAGAAGGGCACCAAAAGTTCCCTAAATTTCCTGACAAAGAAGGTACTCCTGTAAACCAGAATATGTCACAGTGTTAAGCAGTCAAAACCTATTTGTTAATTGAATATAGAGGAGAGCTTAGATGAGTTTAGCCTTAGTTTCATTTTTCTTGTACTGTTTGAGTGATTACTCTGGGGACAGATGAGTGCCTGGGATTCCACCAGCATTGCTTCCTTCCTTCTAACAAGTAGCAAAATAAGTGATTTGAGTTTCTTTTCTCTTTTAGGCCTCTAGTTCAGTGTGGCTAAGTGATACTGAGAAGGAAAGAAATGGTAAAAAGCCAAACAGCAAGTGGGGCAGGAAGGAGAAACAAAAGGATCCAGAGGAACAATCATCTGAATAATTCAGGCCCCGAATGATGGAAAAGTGATTTGTTAGGGCATAAAGAGGCTTTGAGGCCAACTTACACTCGTTATGTTTTTTAATAAGTTACGGCATGGCATTAATCATTTCCATACCACTATAAATTCCCCCATATTGGATGTCTGGTAATCTATGTTCAAATATGTCATAAAACTTGAAGAGGGTGAAAAGTGTGTTTGTGTAGGAAGGTACATGCTACTATTCATCTCTGGGGCAGAAGAAGGCCATTGTTTTTCACATTGGATTTGATCACACTTTAAAAAAGCAATTTTGGCTTCAAATTGCACATTTCCTTTCTTCTTTATTAGGTTTCCTAAGGTCTATTTCATCCCAGGTGCTTACTTATATTGAGGGAGTGGGTTTTTAGATGGCTTATTTGGACACAAATAAGATCTCGTGGATAGGTGAGTAACAATTGCTCCAATATGGATACTGTACAACTGGAATGTTCATTGTGGTCCTGCAAGGAAGCCTGAGGTGTGTGGCGGAGCTTGTGATGGATGTTTATGAATATGGCAATGTGTCCTCAATCAGCACAGAAAGGCTTGCACACATGGCTGCCTGTTATGCAACATGAGACGTGACTGACTTTGTTTTGTAAGATGGACATTTCTGCCACAATTTATTATGATTTCTGCAACATTTACTATATTGGAGGGCTTGTTTTTCTGTTTTTAAAAATAACAATTTGGTGTATATTTTTTTTTCTTTAAACAAGCAGACTAAAGCTTCTTTCCCTGACTTATGTGGCACGGGCAACATCTGGGAACATATGCTTCAAGCTTCCTGAAAAATAAACTGTTCTTCCTCATTTTGTTAAGACTTATTCTTTATCCCAAGTTAAACTGAGCATCTGTTAGTTAAAGGAACTCTCCTTCTTTCTAACTTATCTATAGGGAAATATCAGATGGATGCACTGGACACACTAAAAAAAAAAATGTCTCTGAATTGAACTTTGACTTTCTCTTAACAGCATTTTACTTGAGGCCTAACAAAGCTCATCTCCTATCTAGGAACTCCACATGGTTAGCACTTCCTGGGCTGCTTATCCTCCAAGGCTGCCTATATTTGACTTGCTTTTGAGGAATCCAAAGGCTTTAGAGTAGTTCCTCTGGAGGGCCAATGAAGCAATTTTTCCCCTGTTTATCTATCTCTCCTATTCAGTTTTTTAATGACTCAGGCTGGTTAGTTTCACATAAATAATTCTTTGAATCCTTCATGGATTTTTCTGAATGAAAAATTGCTTTTAGTAGTTTTGCAGCTTTTCATAGGATCATAGAAAGAGCTGGAAGAGACCTCAGAAGGTATCTAGTTTGACCTACTAATTTTACAGATGAGGAAACTGAGGCTCGAGGAAGTTAAATGACTCTTCTTATGACTTATGATATAACAATCAAAGATGGTATTTGAACCCAGCTCCTCTGACTCTGGAGTTCTTTCTATTCTATCAAATGAAATAATGAAATTTATAGTCACATCTGGATAGTCACTATAGTTTTAATAGGTGACATACTAGTGAGTCACCACATTCTAAGGGATATAATAACTACCATGCATAAGCCTGAAGCAGCAGCAACAGAAGCAACAACATGGTATAGAAGAGGGAAGAAGAAGGATGGAGAAACTAACTTTGAGTCTTAACGTTGACCCTTAGTCAACAAGCATTTATTAAGTGCCTCTTATAAGCCAGGTGCCATGTTAGAGGCTAGAGATAAAATGACAAAGCCAAAACAACCTGTGTCTTCAATGTCTACATTACATCAGGAGAAATAACATTTATGCATCTATGTAGGTATGGAACATAGACCATATAAAAATTAGGTAATTTCTAAGTGGGAGGTACCAGTAACTGGGAAGATCAGGAAAGGCTGGCATAAGCTGCCTGAACATAACCAAATCCCTTAACTTCTCTGTGCCTCACCTCATTTTCCTATGTTTTACTCTATGTGGAGTCTTACCCTGCCTATCCCTAGTCCCATTTCTATGTCATATTTAGAGAAATGAAAATCAGTTCTATCAGGAAAGACTTTATGGCATTTGACCAAGGACTGGAAGGATAAGAGGGCTTTACCAGGTAAAGATAGGGAGGAGAAGGCATTCCAGGTTCATAGAAGACCATGAACAATAATGTTCATGTGATCAATTAATCTGTTACTGACGTAAAGTGAAATGAACAGAACCAGAAAAACACTGTACACAGTATCAGCAACATCATAGGATGATCAACTATGAATGACTCAGCTTTTCTCAGCAACACAATGATCCAAGACAAGTAAAAAGGAGTCATGAGGGAAAATGCTACATCCAGATATGGAACTGATGGGCTCAGAATGAAGATCAAAGCATATTTTTTCACTTACTTTATTCTTTCCTGTGTTTTTTTTCTTTCAACAAGTTTCTTCCACAACTGTGATGAATATGGAAATCTATTTTACATGATAGCTTATGTATAAACCATATCAAACTGCCTACCATTTTCAGAAGAGGGGAGGAGAGGGAGGGAAAAAGAAAAATTTAGAGCTCAGAATCTTGTAAAAATGAATGCTAAAATTTTTCTTAATATGTAATTGTGGGAAAAAATAAAACACTATTTATTTAAGGCAAAAAAAATTTTAATCAATCTGTATTTGAGGAATTGAAAATATGTTAGCATGACTGAAGGGTAGAGTATATGAAAAGGTGTTTTATGAGATAAAATTGAGAGGTGGATTGGAAATAGATTTCATAGGACCTTGAATGCCAAGTTAAAGAGTTAATAATTTAGTTGATAAGCAATGGAGAGGTATTGAAGATTCTGAAGAGTGTCACAGACAGAATTGGTGTATTAGGAAGATTGACTTGATAGTAGTGTACAGAATGAACTCTTTCACGACTATGGTTATTGAAAGAATTATTCACCACACAAGGCTTATAGATATTCACAAATTACATAAGATCTTTTAAATTACATACAATTGTCTTGTTGTCTATAGATATAGACTCAACTTCCTGAGTTCAAATCTGGTCTCAGACACTTGCTAGCCATGTGACCCTGGGCGATCACTTAACCCTGTTTGCCTCACTTTCCTCATCTATATGAGCTAGAGAAGGAAATAGCAAATTTGCCAAGAAAACCCCAAATGGAGTTACCGAAAGTCAGATATGACTGAAAATGACATCATAACAACAACATAGAACAGATTGTGTGGACTGCAAGTAGAGCCAATCAGGAGCCTATTACAATGTTGGTAAACCTGCTCCTGTCCTACTCTTAATGATATTTTAAGGAAACGTTTTTAAAAAGTGTTATAGTTCACAAAGAGTTTTTACAGGCATTATTATTGAGCCTTACAATGACCCAGGGAGACAATTCAGGCAAATATTAGTTCGAGGCTCCCAGAGATGAAGTGACTTGTCCAGAGTCATACAGCGAGCTACAGATTGTAGAGCTAGAAAGTTATCGGAATCTGAGTCTCGTCCTATTTTTACTATAGCAAATCGACTCTCTATGCGGAAATGAGCTTTCTGGGGTCTATGTCCTTGGACCTTTTTTGGCAAACCAGTTTTATAATGAGATTCCCCAGGAGGACCACTTGAGTTCCTCTTTTTTCGTGGGTAGCATCCAGAGACACAAAAGATTGGATATATAGTCCCCAATTTCAGTTACAGCTCTTTCTGACTACAAAGGGAAGGAGGTTGTATTTGGGAGTGTTCTACTGCATGGGAAAAATCCTGACTGGTTAGAGGGGTGAAACTATTATGATGTTTCAAAGTTGAAAATCTAACATGGTCTTCCATGGTGAGAGGCAACCCAGTGTAGCAGGTACAGTATTACACAAACATTCAGGGGATTAGGGATCTATGCCCAAATCTGCCATGTACTTGGAAAACTTTCACTTGGAAAAAATCACTTTACCCTTCTGGGTACTTCATTTGCATAATCTGTCATCATCTGTCCAACTCTCTCTCCATTAAGGTCCGAAGCAAGACAAAACCAAGACAATTGACTTTGAGACAGTGGAGGACCCTGACATCTCTGATGCCAGGTCAGGCTCTAAGAGCTCTGCCGTGCCTGCTTCAGCCACCTTCGTGACCATTGGAACAAATTGTTCTCATCTGCCCATACTGCCAGAGGAAGTCTTCTCATGCTTGGGGTAGATATCCTCTTAACTTACTAACAGGCTTGAAGATTGTCGGTTACCCTCAACCTCCTTTAGCCTGTCTGCGGAGATGTTTTATTGGTGTGTGGCCACTGCACATGCTACAACTTGCTATTATTATACCAATATAATCTATAGATGAGGAAATTGAAGCAAACAGAGGCTAAATGATTTAACCATGGTCACACAGTGAGTAAGTATCTGAGACTACATTTGAACTGAGGTCTTTCTGGCTACCAGCCCAACACTCTGTTCACTATGCTGCCTCCAGTCGAGGTACTGATCAGCTGGGTGCAACTGCTTTATTTTTTCTTCTTTATTATAATGACTCTCTGAGAGAGGGAGTAGGTAAGATATAATGGGAAATAAAGATAACGTAATAAAAACAGAACTCATTGACAATTTTTAAAAAAGGAATATCCTTTATAGCATCTCCAGTAGATGGTCATGTAGCCTCAGGTAGAAAATCTAGGGACAAGAAACATAGATAATAGTGCATTCCATTCCATTTTGGGCAGTTCTACTTGTTAGAAAGCTCCTCCTTGTCCAGAACTGAAATCTACCTAGTCACTACCTTCTGAAATCAAGCAGAACTTGGGAAAAAGCAATGGGCAATGTGACCTGATTGAAAAAATGACATATGTTTAAATAGGGACAATGTCCCTAGAGATCCTCAGATCTGGTGTAGAGTTCAGAATGCAGATGGAATGAGTTTTGCCATCAGCCTTCTTGTGAAACTGTAAACTATAGAGGTTTTAGGAAGAGCTATCTATGCTAGAAGTATAGAAAAGGATTATGGGAAGAGGCACTTCTCTTCTCCAGCTCTTTGGCAGGTAGAGCAATGGGGAATAGCCATTTCCTGCCTTCCTCCCTTTGCTGCTTGTTGTCAAGTAAAAGGCTTCACCAACACTTCTGGGGGTGGGGGTGGGGACTGGCTCTGTGATAGAGGTCAGAACTTTCTTTTGTTATCACCATTGTATATATTGTTTTTTGGTTCTGCTCATTTCACTTTATATCATATAAATCTTTCCTTCTTCATATTCCTCACGTCCATTATTTCTGACAGTCTAATCATATTCCATAGTTGTTTCTTTTTTTGAGAATGCACATCCCCATCTTGTTCATACTGGAATTTCAGGGGTCCTACCACACTGCTAATTAGCATAGAATACTTTTTGTCATTACTGTTCAGTCTTTCATCTTACTCTTCATAACTCCATCTGAGGGTTTTCTTGGCAAAGATACTGGAGTGGTTTGCCAATTCCTTCTCCAGATCATTTTACAGATAAGGAAACTGAGATAAACAGGGTTAAGTGACTTGCCCAGATTCACACAGTTAAGTGTCTGAGGCTCAATTTGAACTAAGGAAGATGATTATTTTTTACTCCGTCCAGGCCAGCATTCCATCTACTGAGCCAACTAGCTACCCTAGAATCTTTAACCTATCCCATTTCTAACACAGGCCGTTTTGGCCCTCCATAGGCAGCCTGGTGGCTCCCTGCTCCCACCTGGTCATCATACTGGTGGTAGACTATGTGCGGACACCTAATCAGATTTACCTCTACTGTAGCTCAGAACTCTTGAGCTCAAGAAATCCACCAGCATTAACCTTTCTATTGTCAGGGCTTAAAGGAACATGTTATCACATCTGGTTTCACAGGTTTAATAATTATAACCTTAGGGGGTGGAGCCAAGATGGTGGAGTAGAAGGACTCACATATGCTAGCTCCGAACACACAGCCCATGGATTTCCTCTAAAAAGAACTCCCAACAAATTCTGGAACAGTGGAAGCCATGCAGCAACACAGAAGAGATTTCCGTTCCAGAGAGCCCTGAAAAACCGATCCCAAAGGTCCATCATGCACCAGACGGGAGTGGAGCCCTGCCCTGCCCCAGCCGCGTGGCACAGAGAGGGGCGAGCAAATCCAAGCAGGCTTCAGGGATGGAATCTCCAGCGGCCACGAAGGTCCCTCCACCCACAGACACACAGGTCAGTGAGAGAGACATCTGAATGGGCTGAGAAGGGAGCGAGGTGTCTCTGGGACTCAGGCCCCCTCAGGAGGCAGCAGCAGAGGCAGTGGGCAGCCAGAGGTTTCTGGAGCAGGCAGGAGCTCAGCAGCAGCTCCATTACAGAAGTTCTCTGCATAAATCCCCTGAGGGAACTGAGCCTGGGAGGCAGTCCTGCCCCCACCTGAGAACCTGATTTAATCTTACCCTGAATAGCAGCCAGGCCTGCCATTGAAAGCCCTGAGGCTGGGGAGCAACATTTGCATCTCAGACCACAAGCACTAGCTGGGCAGACCTAGGCCAGGGGTGGAGAGGACTCTCAGAAGTCAAGTAAGTGGCTGGAAAAATGCCCAGAGAAGGGAAAAAAAATAAGACCATAGAAGGTTATTTTCTTGGTGACCAAATGATTCCAACCTTGCTGTCTGATGAGGAAGAAAACTGTTTACCATCAGGTAAAGACATAAGAGTCAAGGCCTCTGTACCCCAAACATCTGAAATAGATATCCAATGGGCTCAGGCCATGGAAGAGCTCAAAAAGGATTTTGAAAATCAAATTAGACAGGTGGAGGAAAAACTGGGAAGAGAAATGAGAGAGATG
>CM053773.1:54856431-54876210 GCA_028658325.1 Potorous gilbertii
ATGTATAGGAGTCATTTTTTAAAAAAAATGAATTCCTGTATTTCAAGCTAGAAAGTTACCTAGAAGATGACAAGCCTGCAAATTCTCATGTGACCCCCTCCTTGAATAAAGCTGTCTTTGTTTACTCGCTGAGGCTCAGGATACTAGTCATTTCCTTAAAAGTAGTTAATGCTGTTTATTGAGAAGGGGGTAGTCAGTGACATTTTGACATCAGGGCAGAACTTTAGTGGAAGCATGTCTTCATTGACTAAGTGAAATAGAGAACTGAGACAACTGTCTTAATAATTTAGACAAAAATCAAAGAAAGTTCTAATAAATTGTCCAAATTATTTATCTATATTGCTTAAATTCAGCAGATGCCTCTATTTCACTTTGCATGTGTAGACTCAGTTTATAACTGTGCTGGCCATACCTTTGCTGGCCATGTTGTTTGAATGCAAGATATATGCTTGCCAAAAAAAGACTATTATATGGAGAACTTGCATGGGGCAGGCGATCATATGGTGGCCAGAAGAAAAGATACCAGGACGCTCTCAAGGTCTCTCTCAAGAACTTTGAATTTGACTGTGCAACATGGGAGACACTGGCACAGGACCGCTCAGCATGGTGTGCCCACATAAGAAAAGGTGCTGTGCTCTGTGAGCAAAGCAGAATTGAGACAGCACAAAGTAAACGCAGGATGCACAAATTTGGGATATCCACCCCAAAGATTCATGCAGACTATCTGTGCCCAACCTTTGGTAGAGCATTCAGAGCTTGTATTGGTCTGATTGGCCACAGTTGGACACACTGAAATTCCACTTTACAGTGGTGATGTCATTTTGGTCCTCTTTGAAGACGACAGACAACAACCAGTAGATAGAGCACAGGTCTCGAAAAGTTTTGTTTGAAGCTCCAGAATAGGAAAAATTCAATCTTAAATTTCATAAGTAGTTTTAGTATCTTCTGTTACCAGATACCCCTTTAGTATTCACTTAAAAAAAAAACAAATGAGGATAGAGTGAACACCCAATATGGGAACATTGTAATGAAGACTTTGAATAACTTTATGCATACAAAATACTCAGAACTAACATGAAACCATGGATGGGTAACCTTAGGTGACTTCATTGCTTCCTGGTTTTTGTCCTAAGCTGCAGTGATTCCTGTGGCTTTGTTTGTTAGTTAACAATTGCTCTTCCGAGCTTAGAAAAATGTAGTAAAAGCATCAAGTGGTCAGACATGACTCTCATATGAACCTTAGCCTACTGTTTACAGGTCACAGAAGAAATTCAAATTCACTCTAACATTACCCAATTCCAGAACATCGCCTTGTCATCAGACTGGCAGGAATTTAAGAGGAATTGGTTTATATAGTCTTATATACTAAGCCTTTTCTGAAAGACTCATGAACTTTTTGTTATTGTACACAAGAGTGTGTTCAAAGGGCAGATGGGAGCCAGCCACAGATTCAGAACAGTGCTTAGAGCAGGGCTTGATGAAGTGGCCATGAAGTTATTCGTTAAAGTCAATAGAGAACAAATGTGTTTCTCTGCTTCCCACATTGCTCTACCCATGAGAGACTACTTCAGTGATGTTATGACTAGAAGAAAGGAAAGACTTGACTTACTAAATGGAACAAAATTCACAGAAATGGGTCATGGAAGATGCAGACTGAAGAACAGTCCTGGATACGGAGTCAAAAGACTATGGTAGAGTGGAAAGTGTCTTTGAGATTATCTAGTCCAATTGCCATATTTTACAGATCAGGAAGCTGAGGGCCAGAGAAGTTAAGTACCTTGTCCAAAGCCATAAAGGTGCTAAGTGGCAGACCTAAGATTTTAATCCAGTTCTTCTGATTCCAAATTTAATGCTCTTTCCACTGGGAATGGCTATTTTACCTGTTTGGTTCTCAGGTGTCTGACTCAAAAATGAAAGGATTTATCTCTAAGTTTCCTCCCAGAAATAAAATTCTATGTTTCTAACAGGAAAATAATACTAATAGTTGGCATTTATGCAGTATTTTATGGTATATACACTTATGGTATATATATATATTTATATATATATACAGTATATATGCTTACTTTATTTATGATATATACACTTTATATATGTTATCTATTTAATCCTCAGAACAACCCTTTGAGGTAGGTAGTGCAAGTATTATCATGTCTATCTTACATATGAAGAAACTGAGACTCAAAGGTTAAATAGTTTGTTTGGGATCACATACATAGCATGTGGCAGAATCAGAACCTGAACCTTAGTTTTTTATCTCTTGGTCAAAAGAGACACTTCTCTGCCTCTCTAATAACTGCTTATACCAATAAAGCACTTTACAATTTACAGGATTATTTTCTCTCAATTACCCTCTGACATTGACAGTGGGAATATGGATATTCTCATTTGAGAGATGGGAAATAATGATACAGAGGTTAGACCCATGGTCTTGTGGCAAGTAAGAGGCAAAGCCAGGATGTGAACTGGGTCTCCAAATGCTCTGGAGTCCTTCTACCTCCTTCTCCAGCGTCCATGTCTATCTCCCAGCTTCCTGACCCTCAAGCCCCTGATTTAGATTCCCCTTTGTTGATGTATACTCTTTTTTAAAAGTTTGTTTTCATTCTGAATTTCTTCTTCCATGCTGCTAGGGAACACATCAACCTCCCTGAAAAGCTGAAGAGCCAGGGGACTTTCTTTCATCCCTCTCTTCTAGGGGAGACCACTTTGCCTGTGGCAAAACCACAAACATGGTGCAAGCTTACAAGTCACTAAAATAGCTGCGTCACTCTTTTTCCAGGTCCTATGTTTTCTCAGTTGTATCATACTGCTTCTCAAATGATGAAGACAAAAAATAGAGTTTTGTACTGATTTGTGGGGTTGATTAGGTTGATCATTCTTTTTCTCTAATAGTAGCCCAGTTTCTTCAAGGCAGAATTAGTGCCTGCCCTTCCCTTCCCCCTCATCACCATCACTATCATTATCCACAAAATTTAATGGCAAGGCACCCAGGACATGCTTACTTCACTCCTGGCTTCACTTCCTTGCTGTCTGACTTCACCACCTCATCAGTATTCTCTCCATCCTCTTTTGCAGCTCTCCTGTAAGTGGCCTCCTTCTTTGGAATATAAACTCCTTGAGGGAAAGGATTACCTTCTTTTGGCATACATTTGTATTTCTAGCATTTAGCAAAGTGCCTAGAGCAGAATAAATGCTTAACGAATATTCTCTCTCTCTGAATAAGAAATGATTATTTCTCTCTTTTATTTAATAACTTAACTATAGAATTAGGATCAAAGTTTTTCCATTTCTACTTCCTCATTCAGAAATCAGCTCCTGTAGTTTACTTAGGCAGACCACTGTGATACTGAGAGGTAGAACTTAGATTTGTTCAAAAGGTAAAGTTAGGTTAACTGATGGATTTCCAGCCCATTGTGTTTTATTCAGACAGGTCTGAGAAAATGTGGATTCTCTCCCTTCTGTCAGACAAGTGATACGAATATAGGTAAGTCTCTTTAACCAAGACTAAAAGATGAGAAGAGGCCCACCCCTCATGACAATATCCATTCTCTTATTAATTGTTAACCAATCAGAGTTGATTTCCATCAGCATTAGGCCAGTCCACTCTACTTTGAGAAAATCACAAAACAACTCTCTATCTTTGCATGAACTGGTCATGCCTGCAATGCTCCACCCTCTCATCCCCTTGGTTGGTTTTCCTGGCTTCCTTTTCAAGTCCTACCTTCTGCAGGAAGCCTTTCATTATCTCTGCCTTGCAGCACCAGTGTGTCCACTTAATCAAGATCTAGGGCATGTGTCAAGAAAAGCTTTGTTCTTCCCCAACTTCCTCCAAGAAAAACTACTATAACATAATCTGTAATCTATTATTTTATTACACAAACATTTCTAGTAATCTCAGTTGTCCCTCAGTCAAAAAGAGGTGAGGGGTTAACTAGAGATCCATTATTAACTTCTGGCTTAAAACAAGTTAATTATTGTGACAGAGTGTAAGTGCTATTATCATTCAGAAAGAGTACTTTGCTTATTATTTTTAATACATTTACATAAAATGTTTCTAAATAATCAATATGAGGGAAGGATTGTATACAAGGGAAAGTTATCCTCCACAAACCCCATAGTTCAAAACAATGGCTTTTAGGAAGATAAATAGACTTTATGCTTTAACAACTTAAAGCTCACTAAGACTTTTTGGAACACCCTGTACTGCTATGACTCTGGATTTAAATACAATGTTTGAAGAATTGATGCACTCAATATGTAGAATAAGATAAGCATTTCTGGAAATGGCCAATGTGTGAACTTGTTTTACTTGACTATGCATGTTTGTTGCAAGGGTTGTGTTTTTCTTTGCAGTGGGGGGGGGGGAAGAGAAAAAAATAAATGCCTATTGATTTAAAAAGTTAAACAAAACAGACATGTAGGGAATTGACAGATATCTAAGGCTAAGAGCAACTAGGTGGTACAGTGGATAGATTGCTGGACCTGGAGTCAGGAAGACCTGGGGTTCAAATCTGACCTCAAATACTAGCTATGTGACCCTAGGCAAGTCACTTCATCAGTGTCTACCTCAATTTCCTCATCTGTAAAATGGTGAATAAAATGGTACCTTTCTTCCCATATTGTTGTGAGTATAAACTGAGATAGCATTTATGAAGAGCTTTACAATTCTTAATCTTTACCATCCTGTATATAAATGCTAGTATTGTTATTATACTTTTCCAAAAACAGTTGAAAGATATAAACAGTTTCAAAAAAGAATGGCAAACTTTCAGCAGCTATATGTAAGACTGCTCAAAATCACTAATAATAAGAGAAATATAAATTAATACAACTCATTTGTCATCTAATACCACTCAGAGTAGCAAAGACTATTTTTAAAAATGAAATGTTAATGTTGGAATAGCTGAGAGAAGGCAGACACATTAATATTCTGTTAGTGGAGCTAGGAATTGGTCCAACTAGTCTAGAAAATAATAAAAGTCACTCTTATGTTTTGATTCCATGATCTTACCACTGAATATATTCTCCAGGGGGAAAAAAAAGCAGAAATAAAGGTGCCTTTTACCAAGACATTCATAGCACTACTTTTTGTGGTAGCAAAAAAACAAAACAAAACAAAATGAAAGCCAGAAAACAAAATGGATTTATATCAAATTCTAGTATACTAGTGTAATGAAATGTTATCATACCAGAAGAAATGATGACAAATAATTACACCTAGCATTTACATAGAATTTGAAGGTTTTCAAAATAATAAATATCTGATTTTATCCTCATAACAACTCTGGAAAGTAGGTACTATCATTATACCCATTTTGTAGATGAAGGGACTGATGTAGACACAGGTGAAATGATTGCATGGTAAGTCTGTAAAGCTGAATTTGAACTCAGATTTCCTGATTCCAAGTCTGGTGCTTTATCCATTGTACTATCATTGCCTATAAGAGAATGATGGAATAAAAGAAACCTAGAAAGAATTATATGAACTGATACAGAACCAAAAAATCCACACCAGGAGAACAATAACATAGTTTTTAGGACTAAAATAATATAATGAAAACAACACTAAAAGACCATTAACCTTTGATTAATTGTAATCACCAACCTTGATCCTGAAAAAGTGTTGATGAAATATATTTCCCTCCCATCAGGAAGATGGGGGACTATGAATGAGAAGTGTGATACAGGCTATTGTTTCATACCGAAGTCTGCTGGTTTTACTTAAATACTTTATGGATGGGGGTGGAGAGGATAAGGAGGAAGATTGTTTCAGCTTAAAGGGAAATGACTAAGGTAAAAACGAATAAAAGCAATCATGCCTGTAAGGTTTGGCAGATTCATTGTTAATTAGTTTACTTAGATCATTTTCCTTCCAATATTTAGCTGAGATCATCCCTTAAGAAGAAATAAACTTTTTGAATGGAAGGGACAAGGGGAGAGAAAGAACGGGTAATTTGGGGAATGGGGAGTCCTAGGGCACTTGACAACAGAGAACGGCATACCTGAGTAAGATATGGAGGGGGTAACAAAGAAGCTTTAGGCAGTAAAGTCAGTCGGTCAACTATAAATGCTTCCTAGTTGACCAAAGTGTAGCATAAAGGTACTGGGCATTTTGGAAAGGGTTAGGGGAAGAGGCATCCTGAGGTGAGATATTACCAAAGTCAAATCTCTCCACTTGAAATTTTTCTTAGAGTTGGTCTCCTCTCCTTCTCCCAAAGCCTATATGGAAAGTGATATTGCCAACCCTTTCAGAAAATAGGAAACAACTGGGAGGAAAGTACTGTAGTACTTTGCTGTCCTAACATCTTGCCCCTAGAGATCCTGGATTGGTTAGACAAGGGGTGGATGTGGCATGAGCAAACTTGAAACATGAACTTCCCACCTAAGCCCATTACATAGAGGGGAGCAGGCCTTGGTAATCCATGCTACTATTAGACCTTCTGTCTAATCCCACTTAAAAAAGAATGTCCTTAAGCCTTGTACATAGTAAGTAGTTAATATTTGGTGAAATTAATTGATGTGTTTGCCCACTAAAGGGTTACAGGGCAAAAATAGACAGGATCTGGGGAAGGGGAAGTTAATTGTAAGTAACAAACAGAAGGTAGATATAGAGCTATGTTGGGAATATTTGAGGCTTTCAGGGAGCACTGCCAATTAGGCTATATGTCCATGTCATGACGATTGCCAGGGAGACAGATGTGGCTTCTGGAGTGGAATTTGAGAGGAGCAGAGAACAACTGTAAACTCAATCCCAGGATGCCAGTACTTCAGTGGAGCAGAGTGATCCACGCCACACATGGAACCATTTCTATGTTTTCAATAAATAAAACATCACATAACCTTTCCTTATTTGACAATCTTTCTTTTCAATTACTTTCTCAAAACAAAAGAGCCTGCCCTTCATAAATAGATAAAAGATGTCAAGTTTAGAATTCAAGAGATTAAATGCAGGATTAAATCTAAATTAATGGTTGTTGCTAAACTTGGGCTCCTAAGAGAATTCAAGCATTTCCAAATACTGACAGAGACAGAGAGAAAGAGACATGTAGAAAGGGAATCACAAAGAGGGAAAGAGATTATTATTGCATTATTTGAGTTATATATTGGAAACTAGTGTAGTGGGGATGGTTCATTTCTTTTCCCTTCCCCTTCCATTGAGAATACCACTATTCTTCTAGTCAGGTTTATTTATAATCTTAGAGTCAACTTTGGTTCTTCCCTCTCTTTCCCTCACAATCTATATCCAAGTAGTTGCTGGGGTTTTTTTCAATTCTCCTTCCACAACATATTTCATATTTACATCATTCTCTCCACTCACATGGCCACCATTCTCTAGCCTTCTCTCACTTACATGGCTTGCAACCATTCTTGCCTGAATAATTATGAAAGCCTCCTATTGTTATGTTTCTGGTCTCTTTTACAAACCACTCTCCATACAGATGTGAAAATCATCCTCCTAAAGTAGAAGTCTGATCTTGGAACTTCGCCACTCAAGAATTACCAGTGGTTCTCAAGTAATAAATACAACTCCACACTTGGCATTTAAAATTTTAGCACCTGGCTACAGCTCACCTTCCTGAGACTTATTTCATGTTACCCCTCTTCAAATAGTCTATGTTCCAGCCAAACTGGTCTACTTTCTGCTCTTAATACATGATGTTCACACCTTTGGAAAGTGCTATCCCCCAACCCTTTTATCCTTCTTCAGATTGTCCGTCTTGCCTGGAATTCAGTCTCTATTCACCTTCACCTTGGCTTCCATCTAGTCTCAATGCAGGTGCCATTCTCTGCTGGAAACCTTTCATCCTTCCCCCACCTCTGTTGTTATTCTCCTCCTTCCCCCACCCTCATTCTATTCTCCTCAAATTGCCTTCTGCTTAATTATTTACTCTGTATAATATTGCATGCCCCTCAGGAGAATGAAATTTTTGAAGAGAGGAACAGTGCTTTCTTTGGTCATCCCATTTCTATCATATAACATATATTAGGTACATAATAAATTCATTTTGAATTGATTGATTTGTTCATTGGTCCTTAAACTTTTTTTGTATCATGGATCTAAAAGTCTGGGGAAGCCTATAGAACCCTCCTCAGAATAATATATTTAATGTTTTTAAATAGAATAAAATACATTGGATTATAAAGGAAACTACTTATGATGAAGTACAGTTATTAGAATATTTGAGAAAACAAGTTCATGGATCCCTGGTAGTCAATCTCTCCTCTCTCCATTGTACAGATAATGAAATCCTTATATGTTTAATAAAATGCAATACTTTTTTGTCTGTATGAAATTTTATTGGTCACACTATGTTATCAAAAGCATTTTTCATCGCTAATACTTGCTGTTAAGTAACAAATGTTATTATTTTTTAACACAGGATAGATTCTCTCCAAGACCTCACACTAGGCTAGACCACAATAATTTCACACCAGTACCACTGTCTTGTCAATAAAGTAGTGATCTGGCTGTGTGTATTGTGTGTAGGATGGCTGTGTTCTGCATATTTATCCTCTTGTTTATCACACTATTTTTACACTGAGTTACAAAGGTTAGGAAAAAGCAGTTGCCATTTCAGAATTTTGAATTGCAATGTGCTTAAATACACTTCTACCTGAAGTACCTTTGGGGAAAACAAGGGTTCTATCTTAAATCTTTTCATTTTTGTGTTCCTCACAACATTCATGTGAAGGAGGTAATACTAGCACTATTGCAAGTGACATGTCCAAGGTCACATAGCTAGTAAATATAAGATGTGGGACATGAATGCAGTTCTCTTGACCTTGTCAAATGCTTGTGCAATTACACTAGGCTGCCTCTGTATTCTCTTATTGGGTAGAAGTCCCCACTGAGAAGCTAGCAAAGTAGTTGATAGAAACCATGGGTGACACTGAAAATGTTTCCTGTGATTTAGCAACTCATGTATCTGGGTGTGAGGTTACTGTTTCCCTGAAGAGCAGTTAGTTTCAAAATAGAGTCCACCAACTGAGCACAATAGTCCTTTAGGTTGTCACTTACAAACTAGTGAAGAAAAATCTTTTTCTCCCTGTCCATCCATTCTCTCCCCCTCCAATTCCTTCTTCATACCACTTTCTGGCCTTATTTCACATGATACCCATCTCCTTAATATGTACTTAGTTCCAGTCAGGCTGGACTATTCACTCTTCCCCAATCCTGTGCTGCCCTTTTCTACTTCCATGAGTTTAAGGACATTCTTTACCTGAAATGGACTTTTTCCCTGATTGAATTTTTTTCCTTTCTTTCAAGTTCAGCTGATGTGACATTTCTTCCATGAAATTTTTTCTGCTAAAAGTGATCCTTATCTCCTTTGTGCAAACTTCCTTTATGCACTTATAAGTAGTCTTCCTGTATTATAGTTATGTGTTTGTCTGTATGTGTGTGTGTTTGTGTGTTGCACTTACAAGATTGTAAGCAAGGACCGAGCCTAATTTCAACTTTGTATCCCAAGCACCTAGTACTCTGCATCATCCAGAGGAGGCACTTAAAGATGTTTATGTTGAAATAAGTAGAAAGAAATCACAGAATGTTAGAATTAGAAAGGGCCATCATATATAGAGCCTTATCTCATTTTACAGATGACAAAACTAAGACCCAGAGAAATAACGTGCTTACTTAAGGATGCATAACCTATCAGTGGCAGAACCATAGCTAGAACATAGTACTCCTTGATTCTCAATCCATGGCTTTTTTCCTGGACATACAGTCACTGAACCATTGAAAGGAGGGAGAGCATCTTTTGAATTACTATTCAATGCATGATATCAATTTATAGGCAGGAAGTTGAATGACTCTCCAAAAAAAAAAATCTACTCTGGTGCCTTACTGGGACATAGAGTTCTACCATGCTGAAAAAAAAATTAAAATATCTAGCCATAGACTGAGTCTATTTTCCAAGAATCATCCTAGATAGCCAGGGAGAAGCTCATCACTGGTAGGCTGGCAGGATAGGGTGACAGATTTTTTTTTTTTTGGCCACAGTAAACTGTGAAACAAAGAAAATTAAAAAATGACTCTCAGCCTTATGTAGTCCCTTCAGCTTCTTCAATGATGATGACAGATTGGCAGGAAAGTTGGAAGATTATATTAATCATATAAGCCTTTAAGCCTTTAATCAGCATTAATTTGTCTATTGATACTCTAATGACCCAATAAGTAGATATATTTATGAAGGAGATGAATCATATCAATATTGACCATCCTGCTATAAATGAAACTAGGGGAAAAAAAGGAAGATGTATCCACCTGAAAGCACAGTTCATAGGTACTCTTTTGAGATGGAAAGACATGGGGTGTTGAAGTGGGTTTTATCTCTTACTTAAAAGTAGTAAGAAACATTATTTTATGGGATATTTGGTCATCACATATGGCACTGATGATAGTTAGTAGATAAGGATAATGATAAGTACAGATATTCCATAAGGAACTTGATAAGATCCTCCAAATCAATATACATTCAGATACTTGGTGACTCCAATGTAAAGGTAAGAAAACATGAGGATGGGGAAATATAAGGGAAATCAGAGTTCAGGAAATAGGAATGAGAGATGCCAATGACTTACAGATTACCCAGAAACTCCTATAGCATGAACATTTTCGGCAAGAGAAGATTTGGTCAAGGCTGGACCTAATAATACAATAAATAGCACAATAAAGAATGAAATAGTTTATATGTTAACAAAAAAGAAAAAGTCTTGTAACTGATGCGGGATTATCCCTGAGTCATCTATATGCGTACACTCAGATCATTAACTTGTGAGAAATGATCTCAGCATTAGTAAAAACAAAACAAGGCAGAATGATAAGAAAAAGATATCAAAACAACTTAATCTGAAATTAAAAATCAAAATTGGAAATAGATAATAAAAAGGACAGAAACACTGTCTATAAAATTTTTATATAGAAATTTAACCAGTGTAAATGAATTTCTCCAGCAGGAGACTAAAAGAATCCAGAAAGTACCTTAAACAGTGAATGTCTAACTTACTTCCTAAATGGTAAGAGATAACTGCCAAAGGCAACACTGGGTTAGAATATAAATTTATTTGTAGAATCTTACAGAGAATGATAACAGATGATTAAGAGCAGTATCATCTCATAAAATAGACAGAAGCAATGTAAAGTGAAACCAGTTACAAGCATGTTTGGCAAGATATACAACTAAGTCAAGTCATTCCGAAGGCATTCAAGTATATAAAGGAAAAAAGAATTATAAACAGAAGAATGGAAAAGATTTGCAAAGATCATCGTAACTGTTTTATCCATTAAGGACAGTGGAGCAACTGTGCTTGAATTTCAATATTACAGCCATTGATATGCTTACAGAGGAGGTAGAGACAGTATCAAAGACAGGAAAGGGGGGAAAATATCCAGAATGGATGAAGTACACACAGAAGAGAACGATGGCCACAAGCAGGTATGTGAAGAAAGGGAAAATGCCAGAGTTAGGGGGAAAAAACAACTCAGACCTTTTTAATACTGAAAAAGGTAACTGAGAACATCGTAAATTACCAACCCCTATACCTACTCTTCCATTTATACATAATCTTTACTAAGGTCATCTTTATAAAAACTGAGGTCATCTTCAATAAATTAGTAGAAAACAAGAAAACTCCCCCAAATTGTATATCACAATGAACAACATCTTTACCATTTCTTAATTAGTGGAAAACTATATAGAGAATATAAGATCCTACTGTACTTATTATTTGTTGATTATGAAAATGCATTTGACTCAGTATAACAACAGTCTACCTTATAGGCAGTCACAACAAGGTGACTCACACCCATAGCTCAAAATCATTCAGGATTCTTTAGAAGGTGTAACAAAAGAAAGAATTTTGTTTAATAACTCTGATGAGAAAATCAAATGAGGCACGAAACAGGGAAGTGTATGATTGCAAAGGTATTCACCACTGTGTTGGAAAAGATTCAGCACTGAATTTAGGTACAAGAAGGATTTCCTATGGATGGTAAGGTCCTCCAGGTGCTCCTGTATACAGATGAAACTTTTCAAATTGCTTCAAGTCTGAGGGTATTATGGAAACTTCTTGAAAAAAGATCTGTAATCACTCAAAAGAATCTGGCCTGAATATCTACACAGGAAAGATCAAGTATATAAAGAATATCTACTATCCAGATTTCAACCTACATTTAAATGGAAATCTATATAGCTAGTCCATCAGTGTGTAGAATGCACAGATAGTTCAGAAGGATATTGAGTTGGGCCAGAGCTGCTTGCAATTAGGAAATTGCAAAGCTCCTTTAATGACTCCAAGCTTCTCAGGAAAGCAAAGACTCATCTTTTCAATATTAGCAGTCTATTGGTGTTGGCATATGACAGCGAGATATTAAAATCCATTGCCTCCAGAGAACTAGAGTATCATGCTGAAGGCATGGTTTGAGTAGACTGTAACATATGACTCCAGTCAGTCAAATGGTATTTATTAAGGATTTACTGTGTAAAAGATGCAGCTAACTGGTGCAGTGGATAGAGTACTGGGCCTGGGGTCAGGAAGGCTCATTTTCCCCGAGTTTGAATATAGCCTCAGGCACCGAGTAGCTGTGTGACTTAACCCTGTTTGCCTTAGTTTCTTCATCTGTAAAGTGAGCTGGAAAAGGAAATGGCAAACCATTCTAGTAACCCTAATGGGATCATGAAGCATTCAACATGACTAAAAAATATCTGAACAACACCATGTAAAGTACACCATCAAAACTTGTGTGATAGGAAAAGAAGATGAACTAGTCATATGGCAAGAGTGAGGAAATACAGGTAGATAGCCAGAGCATTCCCTGGAATACCAGGAGAAAGCAAGGAAGACCTCCAGAACAGTGGGTGGACCTCCTGTGACAAACCTATGGGAGGGACATAGATGAGAGTATCATCAGATGGGTAAGAATGGATTGATTGTAATCTATATCATTGGAGGGGAGCAGTTCCTGAGCTGATAAGATCCCTTTGCATACATAAATATTACTCCTCTGAATCCTACTGGGCAAATTGTTTGGGAATACACTCTTTTTTCAGTGTGTATGTATATGTGCCTGTGTGTGTGTGTGTGTGTGTGTGTGTATATATATATATATATAGGCACATATATGTGCGTATGTACATGCATATGTATGTGTATATATAGGCACACATATATGCATACACACATATGCACATACACCTATACTGAATAAATACATACTATATATATATACATTAAATACATATAAGAATATCTATATGTCTAGCATATTCTTTAACTTCTCTCTGCCCGTTTTTATTGCTACAGCAAGGAGAAGATATTAGCAATATTTTTCTCTTACAAAGTTAAATATTTTTTAAAAGTTAAAAAGCATTTGTTTTCTATACTTCCCAACTAAAAAGGAAAATGAAAATCCTGTATAGTCAAGCAAAACAAATTCCCACAGTGGGCATAAATATGTGTTGTACTCTGAAATTTGGGTTATACGAATAGACTGGAGTACCATTGTACCATAAGAAACAGTAAGTGGGATGGTTTCAGAGAAACCTGAAAAGACTTGTCTAAAAGTGATACTGAGCGAGGTAAGCAGAACCAGGATAACACTGTGTAATGGCAGTCATTTCCAAAGGTTTAATTCAAAATGTATCTTATAAGCTCTGAAGTAGAATACATGCTTATTACAAAATCACTAATGGCCTATATAAGTACTGTGTTATAGTAAGCAAACAAGACATTATTTAGCAGATAATGGGGAACCTTTTTGAAATGAGGAGTGATGTGTTCAGAGTAGGCCTTTGGCAAACTTTCTGTGGCAGCAGTGTGAGGGATATACTGAAGAACGTTTAGGCTAGAAGCAAGGAGACCAGTGAGAGGATTCTATAGTAGTTCGTTTGGGAGGTGATGGAGCCCTGACCTAGAATAATTACATGGGAATGGAGAGGATGAGTTGGATAAGATCTAGGAGAAAACAGCATACTATGTGCAAAGACATACAGCTAGCTATACCACCTGCTAGATATACCACCACATTAAGGTATTTTATATGTACTTACCTAATTGAGTTCTTTTACCCTCAAATCTAGAGGCTAAAGATATCTGTCTCCACTATGCACACCCTATTAGGTGGGAACTCCATTTACGAAACTCTGTTTTGCTATTTCCAAGCTCAGTCTGACCTTACCATATAACTCTTTATACCCTGGATGTCATGGTTCATTTTGCTACTTCAAATAATTTCTGTGGCAGATCAAGATGATTTAATTTGTGGTGGAACTTTGTATTATAGTAATAGTACAACACAGAAATACAAGAAATAGAATAATGCTACTGAAATGAACACACTTGATGATAATTACCATATTGTCTTTTACTGTTCAATCATTTCAGTTATGTCTTACTCTTCATAACCCCAAGAGTATTCTGGCAAAGATTTTGGAGTGATTTTTCATTTCTTTCTCCAGCTCATTTTACAGATGTGGAAACTGAGGCAAATAGGGTGAAGTGACTTGCCCAAGGACATATAACTATTAAGTGTCTGAGGCTGGATTTGAACTCAGTCCTGGAGTCCTTGACTCCAGTCCTGGAGCTCTATCTACTGTGCCACCTAGCTCCCCTAGTCTGGGGGTCCTATTAAAAACAACTGGCTAAATACCTCCTTGCATTTCCTAAGGAATTCTTAAGGATTAATGATCATTTCAACATTATTTTTGTTACTATGAAGAGTGAGTTAATCTATCGTTTTATTACTCCCCTCAATATTCCTGTGCTTCTGAATTCCAAGCTATAAGCTGGCTCAGCAGACATTCTCTTCCTTAGCAGCTAATATCATGCCCTGCTACTTCATCCTAATCCTCATGTTCATGTCCATCCTATTTCTCTTGAGCCTTTCTCTGTCATTATTTTCTACCCTTCCATTCTGCCTTCCACAGATCTGGTTCTAGTATTAACAAAATTCCCCTCATATTAGACCAGTGCTTTCCCCTCGGAAATTACTTTTTATATAGCTTGTAGTTGCTTATCTATGAACCAATATAATGGAAGTTCCTTAGAGACAGGGACTATTTGATCTCATCTTTGTATCCCAGCACTTAGCACAGTTCCTGACAAATGCTAGGCACTTAATACATGCTTATTAAGTTGAATGGAGTTGAACACCTCAACTACTATTTTCATTGTCAATTAGATTTGTCACTATTCTAAAAGAGGGTTGATTTCATAATCAATTAGAATGACTTCCTGTTCTAGAAAGAGTACTTGAATTTTCAATAGATTATATACAAAGATACATGATTGCCCTTTTAATCATTTCCCTTTTGCTTTTATTTTCACTCACTAGTAAACCTGTCAGTTGTAGAGAATACAGAATGTCAGAGTTGGAAGTGACCTCAAAGGTCACCTAATCTACACTATGAATCCACTGTCCAGCATACTCAACAAATGGATCTTCATTGGAAAATACTCAGTAAGTGAGAGCCCACTCTTTCCTAAGGCAGTAAATTGGACTTTTTGAGAGCTCTAATTGGGAATTTTTCCTTATATCAAGCCTACATTTGCCTTTTCAACTTCCTCCCATTGCTTGTAATTTTGTCTTTGGGACCAGATAGAATAATTCTAATTACTTTTCCAAATGACAATCCCTCAAATACTTGGAAGCAGAGATCTCATCCCTCAGCCCTTGCCTACTTCTGCCCTAGTCTTCTATTCACTGGGCTAAAAATCACCAGCTCCCTTAACAGGACTTGGAACTATTCATCATCCTGGCTGTGCTTCTCAGGACATAGTCCAATTTATCACTGTCCTTCCTAAAATGTGTAATTTAGAACTGAACATAATACTGCAGACATGGGCTGACCATGGCAGAATATAGTGGGACTGTTGCTACCCCATTCTTGGACACGTGCCTTTTTTAATGTAGCATAAAAATGCTGATTACAAGACTTCTCTGAATTCAGAACATGAAATTCAAATGCTTTGAACCTTAGATTACAGGAAGGAAAGTTTTATATGGTATTGGGTTAGCAGCTATACATTCACTAAGGGAAAAGGAAATTGGCTTATATAGAGCTAAGAAAAACTGCTCAGCATTTCCTGCTCATTATGCAATAACTTGGAAGGTCCTCTGGCTGCCTGTCACAGTGACATATGAACTAGATTATGTTGTAATTTGTTTCCACCTGTCCTCTTTAACCAGTCAAGACATCTGTCTTAGCCATGTTGGGTCTAAGTTTGGGCTGCAGTAGAAAAAGAAGTAGAATTTGTGATGAATGGTACCAACTTTTCCTTAGGTTTTCACTATAGTCATCTGTCATCATCATAGTAGGAAAATTAGGAAAAAAATTGTGAGTTTACAAAATATATATGTATATGTGTGTTTGTATGTGTATGTATATATGCATGTATATATATACATACACATACGTATGTGTGTATTTGTATATATACATATACACATACACATATATACACATATATATACACACATACACACACACACACATATATATATGTGTATATATATACACATATATATATATCAGGGCTCCCAGCAACACTAAGATTATGAATTGCATGGGTAGAGTTTTCTCACTGGGAATTCCCTATACCAGTGAAATCACCAGTAAAGTCCAATGAGTAAGGTACTGTCCTGGGTTCTGAAGATATAGATATATGATATTATAAATATTTATGTGTATGTATGTGTGATAAAGTAGAATATTATTGAAATATCCACTCTGCATGATTGATAAATTAAACCTCTCTGTATGAGGGAAAGAATTCCTACTTTCTTTTTTCTTAAAGACACAGGTCATACTAGACCTGACAGAAATTCAGAACTGACCTTTTGTGAGTGTTGACATAACAAACATGGAATTTGGTCTATTTTTTAAATCAAATAATGAAATAAACTCAGAGCCTGCTATACTACCAGTGAATAGCTATTGAGGAAACATTGGTTACTGGTTTGTCATTGTAAATGGTAGAAACATTAAGCAGAACTGAATTTTAAAAGTTCATTATGGTTTGAGGGGAAGGAGGAAAAGAAAAACAGATCAGGTCAGAGCCTGAGCACAGCATATAATGGGAGAGTTGCTGCAATAATTGCTGTGAGTTATGGGTCTTTATAAGTGTTCACTCAATGTTTCCGTTAATTGTCTTGTTATTATATCCTGGAGGAATTCCCACGATTCAGGGAAAGCAGCCTCTGTGCTTCCATTCTGGCTAGGAATCTTTTTCATCATGAGGATGGAGTTCGGTCCACGTCTGAATTCAGATTATGTAGTTTGGGATTGTCACAGGGCCCTTGTGTTATTTTCTTAACTTATATGACAATTGAGATGCTTCTTCTATGATGTGGTCATGGTATTCACAATTAGGAAGGGCTGATTTGAGGATATTTGGAAGGAAGGTGGTACTGTCTGAGCCATTCAGGAGAAATTAAGCAATTATGTAGAATACGTGCTGTTTCTTTTTTTGTCTAAAGATGTCAAGGACCTACTTTTAACAGCACATGAACTTGACTCTCTGGATCTTGGTGGTGATTTCCTCCGAACAATTTATTCTCTTCCTTGTTTCCTCTGTGACCATAGTGGGCCACAGTCTGTAAGATGTCTGGCCAACTTATGCAATAGTCACTGCAGGTATTAAACTTTTGCCCTTGCATTTGGAGGCATTATAATCCAATGCAAACTCACATCCAAGTGGAGGGCTGTGAAGCGCTTGAAGTTTGCCAAGCTCTTTCTTCGCTTCATCCTCTGAGGTAGGTGGTGAAAAAACCTTTTACAGACTAAATGAACAATCTGGCTGGGCCAATGATGACAAATTCAGCTTTTTTTCCTTCTTATTTTAAAAACTGTACTTGTTCCATTCTTTTCTGTTATGATTTTTCCCTCTCCCTGAGAATATATTTGGTGGTATTTGGAGCCAAACTTTCAGACATACCATCATGCTGTCATATCAGAAAAGAACAGTGTGAATCAGCAGAGTCCACTGACGTGTTTATGGAAACCCTCAGTATCTGGAGATGGAGGGGAAGGGGAAGAGGCAAGGGTAAGATTTGGAATAATGACATATTCAACTTTATCACCATCATAAGTCCCTTTAGTGACATCATCTCTAATGCATTTGTGGCAAGCAAGTTTTAAGAAATGTCGGCCAGTCTTGTAGTAACTGAATTCTAAAAGTTTTTGCCCTTCTCTGAGCCAATAACATAAAGCTTTGAGCTTTGGGAGTTTTCCCTTATTAATTCTTTCTCATTGGAAGAGCTCAGTTAGCCTTCTGTCTTTTCTCTGTTCTATTCAACAAATGATTATTGAATACCTATTATGTGCAAATGGTACTATGCAAAAAGTCCATGTTAAGTTGGCAGGATGACAGTGTGGATAGAGTGCTAGCCTCAGTGTCCTTTAGACTCTATACTTCTTGAGTGTAGGGACTGTCTTTTGTGACTTGTTCTTTGTTTTCCATGGGAATCAATGACATACTTTTCTTTATATCCCCAGTGCTTAGTGCAGCACCTAGTATATCACAGGTACTTAATAAATACTTGTTGACTGTCAAGAAAAGCTAGATTTAAATAAAACTTTTGACACACATTACTTACATGATCCTGAGCATATTATTTAGTCTTTCAGTATCCTTTGGCAACCCTAAGATTACAAATTGCATAGGCAGAGTTTTCTCATTAGAAATTCCCTATGAGAGTGAAATCACCAATGAAATCTAATGAGCAATGTACTGTCCTGGGTACTGAAGATATAGATAAAGAAAAATGATAAAGCAGAAAATGCCATTGTGCCAAATCTCCCTTTTGCCTCTTCCCTCCACCTCTCCATCCCCAGATGCTGAGGGCCATCCTCAGCAAAGCCTGTCAGCTGATCATATTCTAGAAAAACGAATAATCCATTAAAAGTTAAAAATCCATTAAAAGTATCTACACAGATCCAGTGGAAAGAATGAGATAGGAGCAAAAGTGAAGTCCAGACAAAGTAGAAAGAGAAAAGATTCTCCTGTGTTTTCAATGTCTTCTTTTACATAGTCTTTTCATTCTTTCCTATGTAAAGAAAATTTTACCCACAAATGACCACCTTTATAATACTAATTTATGTAGACTTTCATTCTATTCCAAGTTCATATAACTAGAAAAGTAGAAACAAGAACATGAAACATAGAATCTTAGAGCTGGAAAGCATTTTCGAGATCATCTAGTCAGATACCTTTGGTTCATAAATGGCCCCAAAATTCTTATATCTAGTCTTGCCTGACCTCTCAGGATGACCAATCCTGTATCTTAGTGATAACAGAGTAAGAACTTCTCTTTTTTTTTTTTTAATTAATTAATTAATTATTTAAAATAAATTTATTTAACTTTTTACATTCATTTTCACAAGATTTTGGGTTCCAAAATTTTCTCCCCATTTGTCCCCTCCCCCCTTCTCGATACACTGGACATTCTAATTACCCATATCACCAATCTGCCCTCTCTTCTATCATCCCTCCCTTCCCTTACCCCATCTTCTCTTTTGTCCTGTAGGGCCAGATAACTTTCTATTCCCCATTACCTGTATTTCTTATTTCCTAGTAGTAAGAACAATACTCAACAGTTAGTCCTAAAACTTTAAGTTCCAGTTTCTCCCCATCCCCCCCGCCCCACCCATTCCCTTTGGGAAGGCAGGCAATTCAATGTAGGCCATATCTGTGTCGTTTTGCAAATGACTTCCATAATAGTTGTGTTGTGTAAGATTAACTATATTTCCCTACATCCTATCCTGCCCCCCATTGTTTCTA
>CM053773.1:54876710-54893677 GCA_028658325.1 Potorous gilbertii
CGCCCCACTAGTGCTTGGGGTCTGAGATTCAAATGCTGCTCCCCAGCCTCAGGGCTTTTGGCGGCAGGCCTGACTGCTCTTCAGTGGGAGCTTATCTGCTGGTTCTCAGGTGGGGGCAGGGCCACCTCTCAGGCTCAGTTCCCTCAGGGGGGTTATGCAGAGATCTTTTCTAATGGAGCTGGGATGGAGCTCCTGCCTGCTCTGCAGGCCTCTGGCCAAGCGGCCTCTGCCTTTGCCGCGGCTGCAGCCTCCCGAGGGGGTCCGAGTCCCGGAGATACCCCGCTCCCCTCTCAGCCCGTCTCTCTCACTGACCTGTGCGTCTGTGGGTGGAGGGACCTTCGCGGCCATGGGAGATTACGGTCCCTGATGCCTGCTTGGGTCTGCTGGCTCCTCTCAGTGTCCCGTGGCCAGGGCAGGGGAAGGGGAGCACTCCGCAGGGCAGGGCTCCGCTCCCGTCCGGAGTACCTTTGCGGTCGGTTTTTCAGGGCTCTCTGCAACGGAAATCTCCTTCACTGTGTTGCTGCGTGGCTTCCACTGTTCCAGAATTTGTCAGGAGTTCTTTTTACAGGAAATCTATGGGCTGTGGATTCGGAGCTAGCAAATGTGAGTCTTTCTACTCCGCCATCTTGGCTCCGCAGAACTTCTCTTCTTGATCAGCTTCTAGATAACTAACAAGGAGAACCAGTTGCTGAAATAGAAATGATGGTACTTTGGGGGAAAAGTAGAGATTCCATCCTAGAATACAAAGTAGATAAAAGGAACGCTGGGCACAACCTGTCATGGGTGCTAGAGTTGGGGAGAGATGTGGTGGTAGCACAACTAGGTGAATTTAGTCAAATGACCAGACCCAAAGAATGGCCATTAGTGATGTGATGTCAACTAGAGGAAGTATGTAGTAGAGTGGCTCAGGGATCTGTCCTCATTGCTGTGCTGTTAAATGTTTCTATAAATGTCTTGGATAGATGGCATACTTATTAAATTTACAGATGACACAAAGTATACTAATACGTTAAATGAGAGATAGGATACAAAAATGTCTTGAAAGGCTAGAATGGTGGGTTAAATCCAGTAAGATGAAATTTAATAGGAAATAATTGGGTTTAAGAAATCAACCTTATCTCTTTCAGTTATACAAGCTCCTTATTTCTATTTATTCTATTCTATTATTCTCACTCCTATTACCACAGTACAGGTCCTCATTACCACCCGCCTAGATTGTGGATATAACCTCCTAACAAGACTTCTGACCTTCACTCTCTTCTCACCTAAAAGTCATCATTCATAGCATTGACAGACTCATTATTTTATGTTTATAGTTATGATGATCTTTTAAAAAATCTTCCATGGCTCCCTATTGCCTCCATAGGCAAGTTCAAATTATTTCATGTAGCATTCAATGTCTTTTCTGACCTACTGCTATTTTACCTTTTTAACTTTATCTCCAATTATTTCCTTCCCCATAATTTCTACTTTAATCATACTAGTGTATTCTTTCTTCCCTGAATATGCTATATATTCTCCAACTTATCTGTCTTTGCTCTAGCTCTTCCTTATAGCTAGAAATGTTTCTCTTTATCTCTCAAATACCTATCTACCCTTTAAAAGTTCAGCTTGGCAACCACTTCCTCTTAGAAATCTTCCCTTATTGTCCTCCTTCTCCAAATTCCTTGGTGATAACCTTCCCCTCAAACATCAAAAAGCAATTTTTTCTAACTTTCTAACTCACTTGTCATATACTGTGAATTACAGTTGTGTGTTAATCGTTTGTGCCACGTGAGGGAAGTGTTTTTTAAATTTAAAATGTTATATAATAAATGTGTTACTGTAATGATTATTTAGTGACTAGAAAGTAAACCCTATGAGGGCAGGCGCTGCTTTATCTAAGTTTTATATTTTCCCAGTACCTCAAAAAATGCTTTCCACAGAATTAGCCCTTCATAAACATTTATGACATGAACAAATGAATGAAGAACCTGAGGACTAGAAAACTTTGTTTTCTTGGGTGAAGTAAATGGATTCATCCCATCACTTGGTTTGATGATGATTAAATTAAATTAAATTTAAATTAAATTAAATTCTTTTAAAAAAATGTTGCTTTATACATATATACTTAGAAATTAAACAGATATCTTTGAGAACAGGAGAAAAAATATGAAAAGCTCTTTGAGGAAAAAAAATCACTATAATTTTCACTGGGACTTAGCTACAATCACAGGAAGATTAGTTCCTATAGAAATGTTACCTTTATGAGTCTACTCTATATATAATGATATGAAATATGATGAAACATCTATCTTATGAACAAAGGCAGGGTATGATTTGGGGTTAATAAAGAACAATATTCTTCTTCTGGCATATATTATATTTGGTGATGTTAGTGGCTGTATCCATCAAACAAAATGATAAAATATTTCCCTGAAATTTATGAAAGTGCATGTCACTAAAATGAGATTACAGTCTATAAAAATGTAAGTCTCAGAATGTGGAAAATATAGCAAAATCCTCTGTTCTTCAGGATATAATTCACTAGGGAGTCTTAGAAACGATTGCTAATATGTAACCTTCTCAGTTCTTTCTCACACATGAATAAGGAAAGTGGGGGAAAACACCCAACCTCTAAAATATTGCATAGCAAAAGAACAGCCAGGGCTGTATCTCTTCCTTTAAATGAAATATGGTAGAAGAAAGAACTAAATCTTTGGACATAATTTTAATTCTCATTTTTAAAAAAATCCATGTTGAGCCCTTAGAGGATAATGCTCTAGAAACATCATGCATACTTAGGGTTGCTAATTAAAAACTGCATCTCTAATATGCTGAGGAAAGTACCACATTACTCCATAAAAGATAACTTGGGGGGACTTACTGATTAATCATCCTCAAAATGACACATTTTCAGAGGGATATCTCAAATTGGGTCAACTATCTAGAACATGGGGCTACTATACCATACATAAGGCTCCCTGTGCCTTATTAACACATTAATATTAACTTAGGAAACCATATATGAACATCATCTATGTTCTGTTCTATTTTTATTTATATTGTTAAATATTTCCCAATTACATTTAATCTGATTTTGGTTATACTATGGAAATGTTGGTAGAATTGCAGTATTTTGGTAGGTATGATTTAGACTTCAGAAAGTGAAAAATTTTAATAATGCAGATTAAACTTAAAAGTATGTTCTCTGCCCCCCTCCAAAGAGCTGGTTTACAAGCACACTTCTATATTCTTACTAGCAGATATGTAAGGACCCTGTAAAACTCCAGTATTCTACAATTTTCAGAAATCTTCTCTGTGTTATTAAGCTACAAAAATGTCACAATGAACTGCTTCTTGAAATCGAATGATGGCATAAACTTTCTAAAATTGCAATTACATTTATCTCTACAAAAGTCCTACTCAGATATCTGATGGAGTTCTTGAACATGAGTTCTTGAAGGTTATAGCAGCGAAGTGTAAACTCTGTCACGCTACACTCAGCTTTAAAAGCTTCAAGTATAGATCATGTACATGAACATATATACATGAGCAACAGATTAGATCTTATGTTCAAGGATAAGTCTAGATAATTGTGGAATAGTATACCCACACACACACACACACACACACACACGCACACACACACACACCCCTTTGGCCGTTTTTATAGAAAAGGAATGTTAAGCCTTTTAAAATATTTAAGTTGAACTCTCATCTAGTGACTTAAATCAATTAGATTCAACCATGATGACAAATACTTGTTAAATGACTATATCATGCATTGTGATAGCCACTGAAGTCTCCCCAACAGAGACTTGTCCCTATCCTCAAGAGTTTATGATCTAGTAGGACAGATGACATATACACGCAAAATTTCTAGTACAAAAGAGAACATGATAAATGTATGAAGGGCACATGTTATGAGAACTCAGAATGGGAAAGATCATTTATGACTAGGGGGAAGAAGGAAGGCTTCATAGAAGAGATCTTCATCTGGAAAGATAAGTAGAATTTCAACAGACAGAAATAAGGAAGAGAGACTTTTCAGGTTTGTGAGCAAAGGCAAAAAAGCAAGAAAGTGTGAGAGGGGGTCATGGAATCATGAAGACTAAAATTTGCCTGGAGTCTAGAGCACATGAAGTGGAGGAGCTGGAAATTAGGCTGCAAGATAGATCAGGGACATATTCAATCAAATCCAAGGGAAACCAGATGTTGTCATCTAAAAACTCCTTTCTTCTGTCGTGAGAGATATTACTATCTTATAATTTGAATAATTTAGTATGGGAATAACCTTGCTAACCCTGATAATGTTCTGAGAAAACATAGTTTGTGTCAAATGAAATTTTTGGACGGAATTAGGAACACTCTTATAAACAGGGAGATTAGCTAAATGATATTATGGTAGAGTTTTGCTTATTAGGGTAAGGTTTGGTTAGAGTTTCTTTTTGTGTTTTTTAAATGGGTAATTTATTGTAAAATTAACTTTAAACAAAGCTGATTACATTTATATTTACATCTAATTATTTTAACATTTCAAGGATCTGTGACTTCATTAGTGAGCTGCTGAAAAATTTCTTTCCTGGTGGCCATCATTCTAGTCTTGAGTTGATCTAGTCTTCAGAACACAAAGGTCCACTCTATCACTGGATGCAGAGCCAAGTTTTTTCAGATGTATTGAACTTTTCAGAGCTTACCTTTTCTCTGACAGCACCTTCAAGAACCACAGATCATCATGGATCATTGGAATAGAGCTATAGTGAAAGTTACAACTAATTAAATGCTAAAAAGTTATCTCTAACATGCAGATATCCTTAAGAATCTTGTTATTCTCTATATATCTTCTTCTTTGATGTTCCCCCTGACTCAGTCCAGAACCAGGACAAGGACTGGAGCTGTCATGGGCTTTAACCAGGCAGGTTTCATAGAAGTTGTTGAAATTTCCCACAGAAGCTAAGAGGTTCTTATTAGGTAGGGGTCCAAAAATGTTCCACAAAAAACTCCCATTAGGAGGGAAATCAAGATAAAACTTATAAAAGCTCAAGAGCCAGACGTGGAAAACCTTGTCTGAGTAGCAAAAGTGTCAAAACTGAAATTGACAACATCCAAGGGACCCAGTCCAAATGCAGAAAGATCCAAGATTAGGTTGCAGAAATTAGGTACTAAAGTAGAAAGGGCTGATTCTGACTAAGAATTCTCTCAATGTTTTGTCTGTGCATGCATGTTTTTATGCTTAATTGCATGACTAGCTGGGTTCTCTGGCTTCCTCTGAATTTGCCCCAGATAGAAAACTCCTGGTAGAATTCTCCTCACTACTCTGCATAGCAAAGACTGTCTCCAAGTGTCAGTAGACACTTCCATTGGCTGTCTATCAGCCTTTTTATTTTTAATTTGTTTTTCAAGTAGCCATAGTCAAAGTTTATATTGACCTTCTGCTCTGGTTTCCTTCTCATTCTTTGAATTACTTCATAAATGTCTTTCCGTATTTTTTATATTCCTTATATTTGTGTTCCCTAATAGCCTTAGAATTATGAATTAAAATTGGTCGGGACAGTGTTAAGACAGGTATATGCCAGCAGAGTTCACAATGAAATGATTTTTAAGCAGAGAAATTGTAAATTTCTCCAAGAAAATAATGATCATTAAAAATAAATGCAGAAAAATAGAATTAATTTTTTCATTCCTTTGCATTTGATCCATGCTCCCTAGTGCTCATTTCCTATGAAGAGGATATAAAAGTAGCAGAAGATAGACATGAAAGATCCGAAGGAATGTAGGAGAAATATGGGTGTGTAATTGAAGAAATTATATGTCTGGCTTTTATGCCTTTAATTTAGGAAGTTAGTGGTTTAAATCACCTATTTTCACAATTTAAGTCATACACAGAAAGTCTGCGCAATAACCACATTTAAGCAGAACTCTGCCACCCATACCGAAGATAAGTGGCACTTTATAGAAACATTTGAAAGATTCCAACAGTCAACTTGCAGTGACAGTGGTCTCATCTAGACATTCTTGCCTTTGGGATGCTTTCTATTTATTTATTTGAAACCCACCATACTTCTGTCAGTAAGTATATTTTTAAGTATCTCAGCTCAATTCACAGCACAGATACTCTGGTAAAATGGCATGTTGTTGGTGCCTACACCAGGGCACCAAATAGGAATGGGTTTTTTTCTCGATCTAGTCTACATGACATCAAGATAGGGCCTGTTCAAACCAATGAATGATCATTGGGACCTAGATATCAGTATAATGAGGAATATTACCTAATATGTTCATAGTTGAGTAAGACTCATAGCTGGTTCTTACTCCAGGGATAAATAAGATGGATCACTCCTAACCAAATGTTTCAAGGTCAGAGTGGGTGTACTACTGGTCATATGATTTTCCCTTGTTCAATAATACTTTTTAACTGTATGGCAAAAAAAAAAGAAAAAGGAAAGGAAAGAAAGAAAAGAAAGACAAACCCATAGAAATATTTTTATCACACCTAAGTCATGGACTAATATTAATAAACCTGATTTGAATGTCTATAACTGTATTTGGTTCAGTGTTTCCAAAGAGACAAAAGAAAGTATTTTTGCAATGGGAAACCAAATGGACTTTTCTATTCTTGATCTCTCACCAAGTCAATGCCTTTTGTGTAAAGTCCATCCTTTTGTTTGAGTCTACTTATTTGGGCACACTAATACACTGTTAGCGTATCTGTCAGTCTTTCCAACCATTCTAGAAAGCATTCTGGAACTAAATACCATATAACTATTCTGTTCATACCCTTCTACTCAGTGATAGCACTACTAGATTTATGCCCCAAAGAGAAGGAAGGAAGGAAGGAAAGAAGGAATGGAAGAAAGAAGGAAGGGAAGAAAGAAGGAATGGAAGAAAGAAGGAAGGGAAGAAAGAAAGAAAGAAGGAAAGAAAGAAAAAGGGAAAGGAATCATGTCAAAAAATATTTATGGCAGTACTTTTCATGGCAGCAAAGAAACTGGAAACAAAGAATTGCCCATCAATTGTGTAATGGCAAGCAAATTATGATATTTCAATATAATTGCAATGTAAGAAACAAAGAAAAGGACAGATTCAGAGCTACCTGAACAAACTTGTTGAACAAACTAATGCAGAATGAATTAGATCAGAAAATGATTTTTTTTAAACAATAACTACCATTATAAAAGAAAACAAGTTTGAAAGAATTAAGAACTTTGATAAATTCAATGAAAAGCCATGGCTCCAGAAGGCCAATAATAAATAATATCTCCTAACTCTTGATAGAGAGATGGTAGACTAGAGATACCACAATAAAACATACATTTTCTGAAATAACCAATGTGTGGATCTGTTTAGCTTTACTATGTAACTTGTTTGTTACAAAGAAGTGTTTTAAAATTTCTATTTATTTTTTGTTTGTTAGGATGTCTTTGTGGGAAGAATAATAGTGGTAATCCAGAGAAAGAACTATAGAATTTGATCACAAAATGAAGCAGACCATTTTCTTTTATATCATGTTTTGTTTTGTGATTTCTCTCATTCATTTTAATTCTTCTATGCAACATGACTAAGATGAAAACATATTTAATAGGAATGTATATTTAGAACCTATATAAAATTATATGCCATCTCAGGGAGGGAGTGGGAAGGGAGGGGGAAGGAGGGAGGAAGGAAGGACAAAATCTAAGATATATGGAAGTGATTGTAGAACACTGAAAACATAAAATAATTTTAAAAAATAAAATAAAAAATAGAAATTGTTTTTACATGCAACTGTAAAACAAGATATACAGGAAATGGGGTATAGACATCTATCTTGTGCTCCAAGAAATAGAGGGGATGGGGATAAGAGAAGGGAGGGGTGTGATAGAAGGGAGGGCAGATTGGGGGAAGGGGTAATCGGAATGCCCACTGTCTTGGAGTGGACAGGGGGGAGAGATGGGGAGAAAATTTGGAACTCAAAATCTTGTGGAAATGAATGTTGAAAATAAAAAACAAATAAATAAATTAGAATTTTTAAAAAAGAATAATAGCGGTATCCTAAATGACAAAAAGAAAAGAGTATTAATGAAATATTAAATATCCATTGATATGTAAATACTAGGTATACACTTCAAGAAGGTCAAAGACAGAAGGTGTCACATATACAAAAAAAATTACAGCAACAATTTTTGTGGTAGCCAAGATACAGAAATAAGGTAGATAGACGCTTGTCAACTAGGGTATGGCTAGACCAGTTGTGGTACATGAATATAATGCAACATTGTTGCACTGTAATAAACAACAAATATGAAAAATTCAGAGAAGCATTGGAAGATTTTTATGAACTAATGCTAAGAAATCAGAACCAGAAATTACAATAATGTACAGGTTTTAGAAAAAGAAGAAAAAAGAAAAGGAGACTGAATGTTGTAACATCATAACAATCATGGTTAGCTTTGGAGAAAAGATGAGAAAATACATGTACTGGTACCGTGAACCGACCACTAAAATTCTTTGTGCTCACGTCAGCCTTCACTCAATCCAAGAGATAAAGATAGAGACTGAACCTGGGGCTTAACTGGTGTTCAGAATTCCCAACATAGATAGGTCTTCCCTCTTCAACTTATAGTATCACAGACTTGCCTAGAGCACCGAGAGGTTAAACGATTTATTTGCCTATGGTCCCATAGCCTATACCGTCTGTGTCATAAGTAGAACTTGAACCAGATTTTCTTTGGCTCTGAGAGGGTTTCTCTATCTACCGCACCATGTTCACAGAACTCTTTAAATTTTTCCTGATGTGTTTGACACTCCGTTCACATTGTGATGGATACAAAAGGCGTAGAAGGTGTGATTCCTGCCTATGAAGAAGTTAATTCTATTTCCTTCAGCGATTACTTTATATGCACTTTTGGTGTGAGAGGATACTTTGCTACTTACTGACGCTATGACTTTGAGCAAGTCACCTCCCATATTGGGCATCTGTAAAATTTTATGCATCTGTAAATAATTGTTCTGTAAAACTTGGAGTCAGTCAAAAGGCCACACCCTAGGACCCAGAACCATGTGGACTCAAGCCTACAGGTTCCCCACCCCTGGACTAGATGTTTTCAAATGTCCCTTACACCTCTTCCTTCCACTATTATAGATCATTTTTGTTGCTGTTCAGTCCTTTCAGTTGTATCTGACTCTTCTCGACCCATTTGGGGTTTTCTTAGCAAAGATACTGAAATGCCATTGACTTTTCCAGCTCACTTTACAATGAGGAAACCGAGGCAATTGGTTAAGTGACTTGTCCAGGTTCACACAGCTAGTAAGTATCTAAAATTGGATTTGAACTTCAGGCCCAGCACTTTATCCACTATACCATCTATCTGCCCATTACAGATTTTTATGGATTATAGGGGCTACATCCATTTTTATGCATTGTAGAAGCTAAAAAATTTGCCACATAGAAGCTAGTTTTCTGGTAATGAGACTTTACACACTTACTGAGTCTGGTTCTTGGAATGAACGACAAATAGCCAGTTGCTAGACCTGTAATGAATGCCTTAACAACTTGGTATGGCTCACCAGAGTCTTTGGAATCCCAGAGTCACCTCCAAACTACCATGAGACAATAGAGTAGGACTTTAGTGGGGGCTTCTAGAGAAGAATAACATGTCTCTTCCTTCAAGATGAACTGTCTATCTTAATGTATTAACTAGCTAATATATCTCCCCTCCAAAATAATTGAATGCTTTGACCTCGTAACAATGCATAGGTTTCTTGAAACCCATTTATGAATGACTTTGTTGGAGGAATTTTCTGATAACATTATAGAACAACAGGAAAAGATTCTTCTAATTAAGAAGGTATCTCAGAATCATAGGATCTCTTGAGCCAGACATCATGAAGTCCAATTCATAGGAGGAAAGTCTTCTGTTATACCCCAGACAAGTAGTCACCTAATGGCTAAGTGAAGACCTCTAGAGATGGGGCGAGGGAGGGAGCTCTCATTTACTAACTTGTACTATTACTATTTGTTTATGTCACTCATGCCCCACTATAATATGGCAATAGAGATGATTTAAAAAGAAAAACAAAACCTCAAGACTTTGCATTCCCAGTGCTATCTTGCACAGTTACTCACACGTAATAAAATGTAATAAATGCTTACTAACTTCGATTAGATTTGTTAATCCTAGAACAAGTCCCAGGGAGGTTTTGGAGTTTGCTTCCTTGAAGACAGGGGTTGCAACTTTAAAAAAAAATCCTCAACCTTAGCACCATGTTTTGTGCAGAATTAGATCGATATACATGTGTGTATAAGTATATATTTTTAATTGAATTGGACTCCCAAGTCGGTTCACTCAATTCCTGGACAGATATCATTGTCATCGTTTTTCCATATGTTGAGCCAAAATCTGTCTCTCCCTAACTTCCCTAACTCATTGCTTCTAATTCTAATTCTGCCCTCTGAGGGCAAACAGAATCTCATACCACATGACTGCCCACAGGGGTAAGGAACCTGTGGCTTCAAGCGACATATTGCCTTCTAGGTCCTTTGGTGTGGCCTTTTGACTGAGCCCAAGTTTTACGGAACAAATCCTTTTGTTAAGAAGATTTGGTCTGTGAAGTTTGGATTCAGTCAAAAGGTCACCCTAGAGGATCATATGTGGCCTTGAGTCTGCAGGTTCCACACCCCTGGCACACATGGCATCGAACCTCCAAGTTGAGAGCTTCTAGAAGTCCCTGATCGTTTGTGGGTGAGCCTAGCCCAGCAGCAGCGTGCTCATGTGGTCCCATGACCGCATGAGCTTGGCTGGGGCCAAGAAGTCTTGAGTCATTGGTTGCTCAGGAGAAGATAATTGTTTGAATAGAAAGCATCTTCAGTTTATCAAAGTGCAGTTTGCAGCCCTCCTACTCACTGACTTCGTTCCAGTCCCACACTGGCTACTTGTTCTCTCCCCCACAAACATGTGGACTGAGTTCTTGCTCGTTCTCCCTATGGAACAGGAATTAGAAAGGAAAATAAATTGGTTTCAATTGTGCTTCATCTGGATGGGTGTTTACAGCTGTGTCCTAGGGTTGTTTTTAGGCAACGCATCCTCAGAGGCAGAACATTTTATACTATAAACTCCACTGATTACATTATTCTGTGAAAAGTCAAAGTCCAGTTACAAATTACATCGAGTAGCCTGACCTTGAAGTGATCTTTTTCTTTTCCTCTTTTTTTCTTCCTGACTTCCATCAGTCTAACTAGTCTGGCTAAATTCCCATTTTCTTTTTCTTTCTCACATATGGAAGCTGGATGCCCCCATGTACAGGTGGCATATAGGTATTGTTATCTAGGTGTCTAACCCACAGGCCTGACTCCATTCCACCCATCCTTATAGTAATGTTAAACAGCATTTGAGTTCAGAAAAGTGAAAACGTGATTGTTGCTTTTGCCCCTACACTGCGATGAAATTCCAGGCTTTTATGTGCAGGAAGCTGTGTGTTGATCTTGGCTCCTGCACGGGTTAAAAATCTTGTTTAAATGTTGCAGACTTAGAATCCTCTTTGAGGTTTTGCTGTGTTATTTTATAGAAAGGCTTCTGCCTGATTATTTACAGATGCTGTCTCTGAGAAAGATGAAAATAGTCCTGCTCCTAGCTTGGAGATTTGGACTTAGACTTTCTACTTTTTGGTACAACCAAGGACAGCCCAGCTCAAGCTTTCCTCTACTGTCTAATCTGAGCCTCTGAGTTCTTCCCCATACCACAGGTATCATGGTTTCTGTTGACTTAACTTCAGACAGACAAGAACTAGGGCTATTAGGACATCAAACTTCATGTTACCTTCACGGAAACTTGTGGGATCCCACTTACTTTTGAAAGATCTTGTAAATGGCCATGGTAGCCTTTCAGGTACTGGAGGAGATGCTAATAGTTTGGTCCAGTTCTGAAGGACCATATTCCACCCCACAACCCTGTGGTGCTGAATTTGAGAGAGGGAACCCAAGTATCCTTCCCTGGTCCCTATATGTTCCCACTAAAAAAGAGTGGACCTAAGCCTTTGCTTGCTGAATCTGCTTGGGTCACCCAAGGAAGTTAGGCACCTTTTATATTCTTATAAATCTCCAATGCAATTTAAAAACCCTATGTATTACTTATATTTTCTGTACAAAATGCAGCATTATGGGTAGGGATAAAACAACATCAAATTAAGACACAGATCATTCCTTCAAGGAACCAAACTCCACAAGTTCCATGGGATTTATTCTAGAGTTGGCATTTCAAGTGAGCATTTATTAAGTTCTATTCTCTTCGAGGAACTGTGCTAGGTGCTTGCATAGGAAAGAGAAGAGTGGTCTGAGAAGTGTGAGGAGAGGATCAACATTTCCACTTGCAGGGGCAGGTGGGGATCAGGAAGAGTTTCATGCAGGAGGGATCATAAGGGTAGGGCACTTGATCTGTGTTGAATGTATTTCTGGGGAAAGTCTTCTGTCAAAGGACTGTGCTCAAGCTGCTTGATGTTTTAGGCCAAGAGTAAGCCAAAGGGCTGAGAAATGGTGACCTTGGGTAACAGGGTCTGTAATAGTTGGGCTCTTTATAGTCCCTTCTAAGTCCTTTCCTGTTCTCTTAGTAGTGTCTGAATTAGAGGTTGCAGGAACCTTGTGTTTAGTAATTAAGACCCTTACCTGTCATCCATGGATTAGCCCAGAGGTGGGGAACCTTTGACCTAGAGGCTACATGTGGCCTAGGTCCTCGAGTGTGGCCCTTTGATGGAGTCCAGGTTTTACAGAATAAATCCCTTTATTAAGGGGATTTGTTTTGTGAAATTTGGATTCAGTCAAAAGGTCATACTTGAGAACTTAGAGGACCACATATGGCCTTGTGGCCGCAGGTTCCCCACCCTGGGCTAGACCTTGAAGGATGGGAAGGTAAAAGTGGGCTTAGTGGGATAGGAAAATCCATTCTAGACCTCAGGAGTAGCATGCACCAAAACATGGAGACTGGGGATGGCAAGATGAAATTGGGGAACTGGAAGAATAACTGTTGTGATGGAGTAGAGAGTACATTCAGGGAAGGTAACATCAGAAAATTGGAAAGCTAGACTGGAGTAAAAACCTGAAGAGCCTTGAATGACAGTCTAAGGAGTTTTTTGTTTTGTTTTGTTTGCTAGGAGGTAACAGAAGGTTTTTGACCAGGGGTGTGACATGTCAGTGACTCCTAGATCTATACATTCAACCCTAGTTTCTATCATAAGTTCAAGTCCCTTATCATAAACTACCTAGTAGATATTGTGAACTGGACCTCACATAGGCACCTCAAACTCAACGTGTTCAAAACAGAACTCATTATCTTTGTCCTCACTGTAACTCTAGGCAAGAGATGATAAAGGCCCATACATAGCCCATATTGTGCTATGAGTAAGGAAATAGAAGATAGATCAAAGATAGAAGATATGTTAAGGAGGTGGAAATGACTGATTGGATGGAGTGAGGGGGAATAAGTGCACACATAGGTGCTTCACAAACATTTGCTGAATGAATGCTGATATTGCTACTTTTCAAGGGTAAGTAATCACAAGCCCTTCCACATATGGTTGATCTTCCAGTTTTTTTAAACTATTGTCAAGGCTCCTCACCTATTTCTAGCACGACTTCAAATTTTTCACATCCCTAATGAATTTTGGAAACTAGAACTGGATAAATGACTGGAATATGCTAGGTAAAAGAAATCCTCCTTCTACCCCCTTCCACTTGCCTTCAAATTCCATAGAATAATGGGCAAGATTAAATAGTATTCTTATGGTAATTTGGAGAGGTTCTGAACTCTGTGAGATAGGAATAGAATGGGAAAAAGAAATAAAATAAAAGATAAAATAAAATAAAAATAAAAGACAACTACAATACCACCAATAATATCTGACAATGATCAACTTAATTATAGTGTTTTTAGGGTAGATTGGTGAATGCTGGAGAAGTGCTTTGACAGGCTTGAACTGAGGGAAGTATAGAAACAGAAACGACTATTATTTTATAGTTTATTCCATATGGTTTATAACATGTAGTGATGATAATCTACTGAGCATAACAACCAATAAAGGCTTGGCTATTCCTCTGTAGTTCAAGTAAAAAATATTTAAGTAAACAAAAATGTTAACAGAAACTTCTTTCTTGTTCTTAAAGTCTGCTGGAGAAGTTAAGTGACTTAAGTTCACACAGGTAGGAAACCAGGATTCACATTGATTTCTTTTCCCTACAAAGTTAATGGTCTTTCTACAGTGCAAGCAGCCGTTGCAGTTCCTGTCCTCAATGAAGACTCATCAAGGTTGGGCACTGGTTTCCCTACAATGTTTTTGGGAGATAGCAGTAAGATGTTTTGATAAGCATGATGAGTGGAGAGGGTAAGTTGCTTTAAATAAAGTAAGAAGTTGATCATTCCAAGATCTCTGGATTACAACAGGCAGTATATTATGTTAAGGGAATTTGATGATCTTCCCTGCCCCTTAATAGGCCCATTACTTCCTGGCAAATGGATGGAGAAGTGGAATCAATGCCAGATTTTATATTTTTGGGCTCAAAGATCACTGCAGATTGTGACTGCAGCCATACGATTAAAAGACATTCCTTGGAAGGAAAGTTATGACAAATCTGGATGCCTTACTAAAAAGCAGAGACATCACCTTGCCAGTGAAGGACTATATAATCAAAGCTATTATTTTTCCAATAGAAGTATATAACTGAGAGTGGGACTATAAAGAAAGTAGAGCATTGCAGAAATGACATTTTTTGAACTGTGCTAGAGAAGGCTTTTGAGAGTACCTGGGGTGGCAGGATCAAATCAGTCGTGTAACCTGCTTTGAACTTTGGTCCAGCCCATAAGGTTGAGTTACATGGAGGGGATGGTGGGAGGAGTTTGTTTGTTGGGTGGAGCAGAGAATGGTCCTGCTAGCAGTAAGGGAGAGTGAAGTGGAGCTGAGAGGGAGACAGCAGGCAGAGCAGCTAGCCTGGCTGAGAGAGGGCATTTTTGTTTAAGAGAGTTTGTTTGTGGGGAGGTCTGATGGAGGGAAGGCTTGGGGATGGCTTTCTTCCCTCTATTGGTAATGCGTACAAACTTCCTTGTTATCATGGTGGAATTGACTTTCTGATATCTGAATAAATATTTTGGTTTTGTCTTTGAGGAAGAGAGTTTATATTTTGTGAATTTATACTGGAAATACACCTGTATAGGCTGCTGTGGGTACTGCATTGGCATTACATGGGCTCAGCTAAAACGTTAACTGTGCAGAAAACTGTGCTATACATTGGCTTCACTCCAGGAATCCTCCTGCCCTGCTCCCCTACTGCTGTTTTGCTGAACTCTTCAAACCCAATCTCCAAAGACAATGTCTAGAAAGAGCTAAGCCTATAGTATGCTAAGGACTGGGGAGAAAGAGTGGTTCCCCTCCTAGTGCTTATGGGAAACCACAATATGTATTAAGAAATTTATCTGTATTTGAGGTAGAATAGACTGCTATTGAAGAGGAATTTTTAAAAAGAACTGAGAGTGATTTAAAAAAAAAAAAGAACATAGGATTTTGCTATTAAACATTGTTGGCAATCTTTGAGAAAATGTTTTTAACTGAATGGTGGGGAGTTGGATGCCAGACTGCAAGGTACTGTAAAAAGAATCATGGTGGGGTGGGGAACCTGCAGCCTCAAGGCCCCAGGTGGCCCTCTAGGTCCTTGAGTGTGGCCCTTTGACTGAATTCAATCTTCACAGAACAAAAGTCCTTAATAAAAGGATTTGTTCTGTAAAACTTGGACTCAGTCAAAAGGCTACACTCAAGGACCTAGAAGGTCACCTGTGGCCTTGAGGATGCAGGTTCCCCACCCCTGGAAATGGAGGCAATGGATGTAGACCACTTTTTCTAACTGTTTGGCTGTGAAATTGAGGACAGGTAAAGGAGTATGTCTTGAAAAGATGCTAGAATATGGTAGAGGTCATGCCCATGATTGTTCACTTGAACCTCAGAGTTAGGAAGATCTGGATTAAAAATTGACTTCTGCTACTTCCTACCATATGACTAGGGAAGGAAAGTCACTTGACCATTCCACACTTTTTTTGTTCCTTATAAATTAAAAAGGTTAACTTCATGTAAGGAAACCCAAGAACAGAGAAGGGGAGATGGTGGAGAGACTCTGGGTAAAGAAAAATGTAGGAGAAAAATAGCATTAGAATATACTATAACCACTCTTGATAAAAAAAAAAGAATAAATATATTAAGAATTCAGGAAACAGGACCATGCTGGCATAGGGGCATGATGTAATACAGCGACAGGAGAATTTATATTATCCAGACATCCGCTGGAGGTTGCTTCCCGCCTAAAAAATAGAACACTTATCAATTTCTAATTTTGCTTTAAGGATAACTTATTTCTTTAGAAGATGGAGAAATCAACAAGAGGACATTCTATTCTGGATCTCATTCTCACTAACAGAGAGAAGCTGGTTGCTGGGATGGAAACAATGGGCACGTTGGGGCTGGTGGGCAGTGACTATTACTTCTTAGACTTTGTGCCAGAGAAGAGGAAATCCAGGCATCACCAGGAATATATCTTGGATCTGGGGAGAATCAATTTCAAGACCTACAGAGGAAAGATAGGAAGGGCACTATGGACTGAAATAAGGAAATAGGAAAAAGTAAGAGCAGGGAGGATGACAAACTTTCAAGTATGAGATTGGGAAGAAACAAAGGGAAAATTTTGATGAGGAGGATTATTGTGTTCGTTCTTCGTTGCCAAAGAAGACCATGCCATCAGAGAAATGATGACATGACGTGCACTTGACTTTGTTTTGAGTGAGGGAGGGCTGTGCAGGTCACCATTCTCACTTCTCCTTCAGAGGCATCTGAATCCAGAGACCTGATATTCCTCAGGATGACTGGAGATGGCCCAGGATGTACTGGGAAACCTTGGACCCTTTAGGCCAAGGTCTTTGCAGGCACTCACTTAGGGTGAGGCAATACCCATTCACTGAATAGGCCTGTTTAAGAAGTAG
>CM053773.1:54894177-54924094 GCA_028658325.1 Potorous gilbertii
GCACTTGACTTTGTTTTGAGTGAGGGAGGGCTGTGCAGGTCACCATTCTCACTTCTCCTTCAGAGGCATCTGAATCCAGAGACCTGATATTCCTCAGGATGACTGGAGATGGCCCAGGATGTACTGGGAGACCTTGGACCCTTTAGGCCAAGGTCTTTGCAGGCACTCACTTAGGGTGAGGCAATACCCATTCACTGAATAGGCCTGTTTAAGAAGTAGTCAGGGCATGACTTGCAACATATGAGGTCACAAAGAGTCAGACATGACTGAAAAAACAACTAAACAATAACAATTATAATATAATATAAATATAAAATGGTTAATCGGGAATTAGTAGCCAATATAAATTGGAAAAGGGCACTTCGCAGGCCTTGATGAGTTAAAGTCACCTGACTCCAGTGAACAAAATCTTCAGGTGGTAAAAGAACTGATGAATGTGATTACAGAGCTGCTCTAAGTGATATTTAAAAGAGTGTAGGAAATGGGAAAGGAATTACAGGATTGAAGAAAGGCAAATTTGTCCCAATTTTCACCAAAAAAAAGGAAGGGAAGAATCTGCTAACTCTAGGGTGGTGAATATCACTTTGATTTCTGAGAAAATGCTAGAACCTATTATTAAAGAGATGGTTAATGAACACCTAAAAAAGGAAGCAGTGATTATAAAGAACCTGCATGACTTGAGTAAGAACAGGTCATGTCAGGCTAACCTTATTTTCTTTTTCTGATGTTGTAACTGTATTGGTAAATTAAGAAAAATCTGTATATATTGTATACCTGGATTTTAGAAAAAACATTTGATAAAATATCTCATGTTATTCTTGTGGAAAAAACTAGAGAAATGGGGGTTAGACAGTAATATAATTAGATGGATTCAAAGCTGGTTTAATGCCTAGACTCAGAGAGTGGGGGAATTTGTTCTGTGAGGTTTGGATTCAGTCAAAGGGATGCACTTGAGGACCACATGATTCCCCACCCCGGGATGGTAGCTGTGGTCCCTTTCACTGAGTGTGTAATTCTGTGATCTATCAAATGAGGATCTATACTTCCTCCACCTTTTAAAGAATGAAACTATGCTTCAAGTAAGACTAGAAATAGTCATCTACTCTGTTTTAGGAAGCAGGCCAACTGTAGCAGATGTCTAGATAATTAGAACTCTCCCATCACTACCATGCGCCAGTCTTGTGACCTGTTTCCTCTCTATACAGGTGATACATAAGATTCCTTCTTTCCACTCCACCTCAGTTATTCTGTGATCCTCTGACTTCTAAAATAAGAGGTTAATAATCTGTATGATTTTTAAGGTTTCTTCCAGTTTTAATTTCTATGATTCTAGATATTTATATTTCTGTCTTAGTGTCTATTGGCAAGATGTAGATTGCAAGTTTGTCTACTTACAATTTGGCACGTAACAATTATATCTTTAGCATACTCCTAAAATACCATACAGTGTGTAATTGACACAATCTATTGGAAACGTATAGTATTTCTTTTGGAATCAGAAGACCTGAGTTTTAAACCTGGCTCTATTAGTCTGACCTTGAACAAGTTGATTTACCTTCTAGGCTCTTCATTTCTTTTCTATAAAAGTAAGGAGGTTGGACCAGATGACTTGAGAGCCTTTCCAGTTTTAAATCCTATGACTTGGTGTTGCATAATACTACTATTAAAATAGCCTTTTGAAAATATTTCCTAACTCACTAAAAGGTATACTTTGAAAAACAAGGTTTTCCTTGTTCATTGTGATGATTTTGAAATTTTCTTTTAAAAAAATTTGTCATAAGGGACAATTCTCTGGGAGCAGGAAGGAGGAGGGATAAAGGGGGTACTATAGGTAATGTAAAAATAAAAGACATACATGAAAATCTAATTTAAAAATAAATTTGAAACTTATGCTACATTCCATAAACATTGATTAACCCCATCCTAGGTACAGAACTCTGTGCTGAGAGAGATAAAATATTTAGCTGAGGCATAGTCTTTGTCTTCATAAGACTTGTAGTTTAACAGGAGATATGATATACAACTATAGCACAATATAATACCTAAGTACTCAGGAGAGGTACAAGTAATATGATGTGCAAAATCCAAGCGTGGGAGAGGAAGTAATTATCGACTAGGGAAATCAGAGAAGACTTCTTAGAAGAAGTGTCATTTGATATGTTTTTTTAAAGAGTGGTTAGACATTCAGCAGATTAGAAATTTATAGAGATACAGTATTACAGACAAAAACTATTGCTAATTATATATATGTACATTCTCATATCAATCGATAGATATATAAAAATTGTCATTGAAAAGTTAATTTCAAGTGATATCTTGATTTTTATTTGCATTAAAATGTGGTATCTAAACTAATGAGGTTATTGTTATTCTTGCAGTTATGTAAACCTTAACTAGAAGTCCATACTCAAGTAGAAAAGCATTTTTAAATGGTTAAAAACTGAAGACCAGAGTGCATCCAACAAATACTTACAAAGTACCCATTATGTGCAAAGAGTTATGTTTACAAATTAAATTTTCTTCAAATGTCCATTTTTGAAAATCTATGGGCCCAAATTTTAAAACTATTTCAAAATATGAACCATCGATTTTGTGGGTTAAGTGAGAAGTAAAATCCTGGATATGTAGCCATGTACTAAGTCCATGGAGAGAAATCTAGTCAAAGTGGTTAGTGAGGTCTACTGGGATGAGATGGACCAGGCGAAAACTGAACTGCCTAATCAGTGGCCATCAATTTAATGAACTGCCCATTATGCATACCAGGGCCCACCCGTGTCTTGTCTATTCTGCGTCAAGTGAAGAGTTGGTGCAATTTCAAGTACAAATTAGTAACATTTGTAAATTTTTAGATGTTCTGTGTTTGAAATTTAGAAAGACAGTGAGATTTTTCACTAACCAAGATTCAGCACCTAAACCAGAGTTTGATCTTTTTGTTTTATTTTGGTTTAAGTTTTCTTTTTTCAGTAGTGAAATACATAGTAAAGGCAAGATGACAGACCACGAAGAAAGAGGATGAGGATCTTACCTCCTTTCTTAATTTTTATGCTTGTTTAGACTCATTTGCATGCCAGCCCAGAGTGAATTTTAGAAGCAAAATGGGTTTCTTACCCAGCTTCCACAAAGCTTTGGCTTTTGTCTGGAGAGAGGATGTGGAGAAAAGACCAAGGAAATCAATTTGAAGGGCATATAATTCCCTTAAGGGATTAAATGGGAGTTACAAGGACTTTCTAATCTGAAATCAGATAGTTATTTTGGACTTTGATTAACGCACAAATAAGGGGAATTTAAAAGAAAAATTTAATCTTAGCCTGGAGTGATTGGTTTGGAATTTGTTTGGCCCCTCTTTGGTTGGATATGGTGGCTCAAAATCTCTTTATAACTAGAGAGCTGGCATCTATTATTAGTTTTTATCAGCTAAAGAATTGGCAGTAAGCTCATAGATATATGTCAAGATTGCTAGAAGGTGGCCCTAAAGAGAAGAAATCTAGAAATTGGTAGTAGGGAGCAAGGTATAATACCAACCACAAGATCAGTGGGGTGACACATCCCAGTGGAAAACTGAGATGATGCCAAGCAGAAAATAGCTGAGGGAAGCATGCTGATATCATGAGTTTCATGGGTTATGAGTATATCTAGGCCATACATATTCTCAGTGTATGTGTTCTGCCCCCATAGATTGTTGACTTCTTAAAAGTTGCTTTCCTTTTAGAAAAGCAGATCTAAGAACCTGCTTAGTAGGCCCCTGTGTGTACTCCAGGGTGCTTGCTGCTACATACAGCATGATAGGATGTGAAGGAGTTCAAAGTTAAAACATGAAGATACTGGATTCAATAATTTCTTAGAACTATGAATTGTCAATGACTGGACTTGGAAGCTCATCCTATATTAAAGTCCAAATTATGGAATATATATTTGATGCTACAATGAATTATCTTTTCATGCTATGCAATACCCTGGGATTGTTGTGAATGACATGACAACTGACTGCCACAGCACACAGTTTTGTCTTTGATCAAATTAGATAGCCTTCCTACTATGCCTTATCGCATATACATATACACATGTCAACCCAGTGTAGTTTAGGGCTGTTTTTCAGGAAAACCAGACAGAAACAAGGAATCCAAATGAATTCATTACTCTTAGGCAGTGTGGAGTAGTAGGAAGAACTTTGGGTCAAGAGTGGAGAAACTTAGGCTCTGGTTCCCGTTCTGCCAATGACTAGCTGAGTGACCTGAAATAAATCACAACTTCTCTGGGCTCCTCCTTTCTCATATCTAGAGTAAATAGGATGACTAGAAGTGCTAGCTCTAAAATTGGGTGATTTTATTCCTTACTTGCCAGTATTAGTTATATGACTATGGGCAAAATGTTCAGCTATTAAACTGAATACATTCAAAGGCCCCCTTCAGCTTTGGTATTCCAGAATTTCAGATCTAAAATTTTAATAATTCTTGTCTACCTAGTGTTAAAATAGTCTTTAATAATAACCTTTAATAACCAATCAAAAATTTTATTAAGGGGCTTCTCTATGTGAGACACTGGGCTAAGTGCTGAAGATACAAAGAAAAGTAAAAATAGTCCCTGCCCTCAAGGAGCTTGCATTCTAAGGAAAGTAACCACATAAGCATAACTGAGTGCCCGTAAGATAGAGACAGAATGGGCGGGAGGTAATCAGTCACTGAGGGGAAGTTAGGGAGAAGACTAGGAAAGAAAGGCCTCTTGAAAATGATGAGATATGAGTTGACTTAAAAGAAGCCAGGAGGCAGTGATGAGAAGTAAGAGTTTTATAGACCTGGGGGACAATCAATCAAATTGGTTCGATGTGCCAGTTACTGTGTTAAGTGCCTGGGATACAAAAAAAAGGGGCAAAATAGCCCGTTTTGAGGATACTCACATGCTAATGGGGAGATAATATCTCAATAACTATCCATATAAGATCTGGGGAAGACAATCCTCAGTGGTACCCTCACTAGCAGTAGGGAGCAGAGGGTGTGGGAGGAGGGTAGGCAAAGGTTTCTAGCTGAAGGTGGGCTTTGAACTGAGTCATGAAAGAAGAGGCAGAGATGAAAGGGCTGAGCAATTCAGCCATGGAGAAGTTGGTGCAAAGGTGTGGAGACAAGTAGTATGCAGAATGAGTAAGGCCTAAGACTGGAGCTAAGGATAGCTCCAGACATTTTATAACTTAATGTTCTGAGAAAATTTCTTTAACAAAGTTACTCATCCCCAACCCAGGCCCTGCCACACCCATTCATCCTCTGTGTCCCAAGTCTCTCAACAGTCAAAGGAAGAAGGAAGAGTGGGTGGGCTGGTCAGGGAGCCAAGACATAAGCCAGCATCCTAAGCTGTTGTTTTGTTTTTCTGAGGGAAGGAAAATCATTTAAAAGGTCATACTTTTCAAAGATAACTATGTATCTTTTGGGGTCCTTGAATTAGGTAGACGCAAGTCTGGCATCTATCATTTCTTCAAAACATAATACTCGTATTAAACGGTTTTTGTGCTGGAAAAATATCAACAATAAAGATGATCATGGCTTTTAAAATACATCGAAACTCCCCTGTGTTGTTCCCAGATTAGTGTTAAATCGGATAGGCCTTCCAAAAACGCCTGCCAGACCGAGCCCAAGCAGTGGGAAGCTGAAACGAATCTAATCTCACTTGATGATCCAAGAAGAAAAATTCCAAGGAGACGCAGTGGCCCAATTTTCAGTTTTACTTCAGAGAGGCCTCTTAAGACTCACTTTTTAGGGATCAACTTATATCTTTAAAATAATCAACATTTATTTGCTTTAATCTAATTCCTCTCTTTTTCTTCAAGACAAAACCACTACCTCCATCTACTTGGGAGTTTTGTTCTCTAGAGAAGTTCTCCCACCTGTAAGCAGTAGCCCAGGGATCTCTGAAGATTTAGATCAGCATGGGCATGACTATGGCAGCCTGGGAGAGCCCACTTTGGGGCCCCACAACTCTTCAGGATCCTCCAGTGAATGGGTTAGTTTGGTTTGGTCTCTGAGTCTGCTATGGTAACCAAGCAGTCATTTTACAAAAGAGTAAAATCGGACCTAGCAGTCAGACCCTTCCCCCAGCCTGGGAGTCAGACCATTTTTAGAGAGCACCCCCTGCCATAATTAAAGGATGTTCAAACTTGACTCATCCCCATTGGTAATCTGACTCCTTGCAGTTGTCCCTTGGGTTCTAGAGGCTCCAGGGCTATTGTGTTAAGGAGTGGACTGGCCTCTGTGGGCTGTTAACCTCTTTGCAACATTAAAAAAGGAACATCACAGAAGGTTATGCCCCATGAGAGTGAACCCCCTTGAAAAAACAAACTCCCATTGAGTCATTACGCAAATATATGACATTGTTGTGGCTATTATTACTGTTAATAAATAATATAGTATCTTGTGTTTGCATAGTATTCTTTTACACTATTACTCATAAATCATTAACTCCTCACTGGCTAGAAGAAAGGAAGAACAGCAATTTAAAAACTCATGTTGCCTGTTGCAAACTGAATTTAGATAGCAATGAATTATTATGGAAAAATAAACCAGTCAACGGGAGGCTTTTTCAATTTCTTTGGTTTCTTTTGGGCTTTGTATTTTCAATCTTAAAAACCTCTCATATTTAAAAAGACAGAAACTCAAAATGATTGATAAGAATTCTGGAGAATTTAACATGGAATTCAAAATTTCCTTGTTAATCCCCCATAGTCAAGATATTTTTTCTTTTCCACAACTCTTTTCCCCCCTTCTTTGACCTCTCTTATTGAACCATGGTTCTTCACTCTCTCTAACTTCTCTAATATTCCAATCCAGTTCCCTTATTCTATTTTTCTTTTCCTCCCTACCCAATCTAGGCCTTCTGCCCTTGTTCCCTATCTCTAGGTAAACTTACTGCTTACTGTTTACTTTTTCCTTTCTTAGTTCCAGGCTTTTGCACTGGTGGAAAAATTCACAAAACTGAGTTGACTGGGTTTCCCACAATATCATGCTAGTTTGCATGAGCTAGGTCCCAACTGTTGCCCATCTCTAGAATTATCTAGTGACTGTTTCAAATATTTGCTCCTCTTTCAAGGGGTTATTTCTATGCTTCTCCCTTCACTTTTTTAGCGGATGAAATCACTCCCTACTGTACTGAGAATATTCAATGATTTCAATTTCCTTAGGTTACCTTCTCTCCATCTCAAACCCTCTTCTCTAATCGAATCTTAGAGAAATACCCTCTTTCTCTCCAAAGCTAGGTCCACCTGTGCTCTTGAGTCCATACCTCCCATTTCTTCAGAGAGCTGTCTCCATCAATTTTTCCCTCTTAACTAGATACATTTCCCTCCACCTATGAACCTACTGGAGTCACGCCATCCTAAAAATACTTTGATATTGCTTCCAAGCCATAGGCTTCTCTCTGCTCTGCTAAGACTGTTCTCTCAGAGGTTGCAAATTCAAGGCCTCTTTTGAATCCTGAGCTCCAGGATTCAACATTCTAGAAAGACTATGTTGGCTCCTTTGACATACTATTCTCATTCTCCTATCTCTCTACTTGCTTCTCCTAACTTCATCATTTCACTTTATTCTCTACCCTAATTATAGGTATTTCCCTAAGATTTTATTCTTATTCTTTCCTCTTCTCTCTGCACTATCCCTTTGTGATCTTGTCTATTTCCTCGGTTTCAGGGATCATCTCTAGGTACATTATTTCCGAACATCTATCTCTAGCCCTGACCCCTCACTGGAAATTCAACCGTAACTTCAAACAACATTTTGGACATCTCTCCCTAGGGAGAGGTCCCAGTTTGGGACCTCAAACTACAATCATCCAAAGAGCTCCAATTCCTTATTAATCTCACTACATCATATAGAAGAAATGGAAAACACCTTGGTAAATATCTAGTCTAATGATTCCTAACCTTTTCAAGTTTGAAGGGCCCTTTGTCATAGAAAAATTTTGCAGACCCCCACATATGATAGTAGGTATACTATTAATATCTATGAATTGAGAACTCACATGGGGCAGGTGGTCACATGATGGTCAGAAGAAGCAATGCAAGGACACTCTCAAGAACTTTGAATTTGATTATGGACATGGGAGACACTGACACAGGACTGCTCAGCGTGGCATGCCCACATCAGAAAAGGTGCTGTGCTCTATGAGCAAAGCAGAATTGAAACAACACAAAGTAAACATAGAATGAACAAGTTTGGAGTAACCACCCCAAATGTTCCCACAGACTATCTGTGCCCAATCTGTGGTAGAGCATTCCATGCTCATAGTGGTCTGATCAACCACAGTTGGACACACTGAACTTCACTTTATCATGGTGACGTCATTTTGGTCCTCTTCGAGAACAAAGGACAATGATCAACCATTAATTGAGAAAATAATGGCAAAAAGCAAGTATGAATTGAGCAACACATTTAAATGAATTGATATTTTATTAAACACAGTTTCTATATACTTGTGACAAATGTCTTGAATAGATATACACTGCTCTTCACTCAGTCTACTGAAGATGTTTTCTTATTTATTATACTGAATCATTTAATGAAATGTCTATTCTCTGCACAGTTTACACTGTGATGTTATATAATATGATATGCAGTGGTTCAAACTCTGGATTCAATTCCTTCCTAGAATTCTAAATGATCAATATTTGGTATTGGAAGCAAGGCCTATTTTAAGATCCAAATTATTAAGGATATTTTTGATGCTATTGCTAATAACTAATTAATGTTAATTAATATAATTAAGATTCTTTCATGCTATACAATATCCCAGGATTATTAAGAATGACAATATAAGTGATTGTTGTAACATTGTTATGTTTTTGACCAAATTAGCTAGTTTTCTATTACATATTGTAGACCATACTGCAAGTTCATTCCTATGACTAGTTACACATTTATTCAGTGGTGTAGGGTTCTTTTCAATAAACCAAAGAGGAAGAAAGAATCCAAATAATCAGATAATAGTCATTGTATAGATGAACCAGTCAGGTTTAGTATTACATCTAAAAATTTTCCATGTGGACATTAGACACTGCAGTCACAGCTTTCAATTCATATACTTTGTACATATCAAAATAAATGTGAGTTATTATTTCTAGTAGTAAAGTATAAGTTAACCTTTTCAAAATGCAAAAATGTTGTAATAAAAATATTATGATTATTTTTATTTGGTTATGTTCAAGAGTTTCCTGGAACTTTGCACTCTCCTATCTGATAATGCAGAGCAGAAATTTCCTGTACTGAAATCCAGACTGCTCATCTTAAGTAGCCATAAAAACCTCTTGTTTTCTTGACAGTCAGGTGTCCTTAATAACTGGCCACATTTCTCCTTCACTTTCAATGCATCCATATTATCTCTGAAGGGAGGGGGGAATTGAAATAGAAATCCATGACTAATGTGCATAGTAAGTATGTCAACCAGATGACCCTTGTGAAACTAGTAACCTCTAAGTTATCCGTCAACCATTTCTCTTCATATTTGCCTTTCTTTTCCACTAACTTGGGCTATGTAGAAGAGTTTTAATCAATGGTAGAAATAATTCATAAGCAGCTTCTACATTAAAAGGGAATTAAAGATGAGAAATGGGCACATTCTCTTTGCTAGATCACTGCTTATTTTGCAAATAACAAATTAGAGGGGAGGAGCTAGTTAAAAGTCTGTTGAAAGTCCAGTTCTTTCTGTAGGTAGTTTTAAAGACAATCAGCTACCAACCTATAAATGTCCTCCTTGTTGAGCTATTAACTCCTCCTCCTCCTCCTCCTCCTCCTTGTCCTCCTCCTCCTTTTTCCAGAAATGATTGGATTTGGGGTTCTGAGCTTTAGTTTGGGGGACACTAAATGTAAGCTCATGATATAGTTACCCTTTGTCCAAGTTAAGCTGTAGAGACCAGGCGTGAGATCACAACTCTCTTGGGTACACTCTGATAGCAACTTAAACCAAAAGTCATTCTCAGAAAAATTATTAAGTGGGGAGAGGGAGCAACAAGAGAAGAACAAGATAGAAAAGGAAGGTGGGATTCAGTATGAAAGAAGTATAGTGGTGACTTACTTATCCTGGGGTCTACTAGGTAGGTCCTACTGGATCCATCCAACTTAACATTCATAGTTCCTTTCTTCCACCAGCCCCAACTTAAATCTTAATTCTGTTTAGGCTTCATTGCTTATGTAGTAAGTAAAGAAAAAACACTGTGTTATGAAGAAGACCAGGTAGAGAACATCTGGGTCATTATGCCACTATATATATATATATATATATATATATATATATATATATATATATATATATATATATATATATATATATATATATATATATTTTCTAACAGCTGATTCAAGTTAAACTAGCTTCAGGGTGGCCACCTGCACTGGATTTTCATTGATTCAACATTCTTTCCCTGCCCAGGATGACCTGTCCCATGACTCTCCTCTTAACAAATTTTTTTTAACAAATTTATTTCATCCTCTCTCTTCTTTCATAGATCAAAATTGGTTTTCATTGTGAGGTTAGGAATAGGGAAGTTGTCATTAAGTTGTTCAGCAGATAACAGATGGCAAGGCAAGTTCCTTTTCTTCAGCAAGTTTCACTGTTCATTCAGAAAGGACAGCAAATGATTCCTAGAATTAAAAGGTTTTATTCTAATTTGAGTAGAGCGAGGTGAGAGAATGAATGGAGATTTTTGTTATAGGACTTGAAAAGGTCTTTGCAATGGAAAATGACTATCTGTGAGTGAAAGAGTAAATAGTTATAGAGGCCAGGAAAATAGATATAATGTCTCATTGATTATTGATGAAATAGTCTGAAAAAGACTGGATGCAAAACTTTTGACTTCTCACCCCATAGAACACACTCATGGATGTAAAATTATAACCAATGATCACATAAATCCTCATTTCTACTTCCCTCTTTCTCCTCCTTTTCCAACAGAAGTTACCTTTAAGTTTATATTTTTACTCTTAAATGCATAAATGAGTTCTCTAAAGGAGTGTGAGTCAAAAGTAGATTATAACTTCCTATTATTGCAAATAACTGTTGTGTTTGTCCTTCGTTCTTGAAGAGGACCAGGAATGGCAGTTGACTTTGATTTGAGTGAGGGAGGACTGTACAAGGTCATCAACCTCACTTTCTCCTCCAGAATCATCTGGGTCCGGTGGCCTGATATTTATCAGGACAATTGGAGATGACTCAGGATGCAATGTGGCCATTTTTAGACTAAGGTCTTATCAGATTCTCTCTTGGAGTGAGATACACACTCATTCAATGAATAGACTTCTTTAAGTACTTACTCAACGGATGGCTCCTTTTAATAAAATTTTTTTAAAAAACCTAAATGGGTGGGGAAGACCCACAGGGTTCCTGAGTAAAAGAGAAACAATTATGATTTAGTATTTACAAATACTATATATTATGTTTGCAAATAATTAATTTCCCTGAGAAGCCCAGATAAGCTATATTCATTCTCAGCCAGAGATGAAATCTTTCCCATATTTTACTTTCATACTTTTTTCTCTTTTTTTAATGGCTGCAGAGCTAATAATTTTGTCCTCAATTGATACACAGGTGATAAAACACTAAGCAAATTTCTATAATTTATTTGAAGTAAGTTTAGAGATATGCTTAATAAATTTTTAAAAATAATATTTACATTTAATTAAAAGCACTGCTTTTATGGCTTTGTATGTTCTACTGCTTATGTGCATATGCATGTGCATGTGCTCTTTCAACTAGAGTGATGACCCATAGACCAAGTTTGGCAGAAGCCTCCCCTATTTGACCCTCTCAGAGCCTTGGTTCTGAGTTTTGTCACCTCAGGCAGGAGGTGGAAGAGGTCTAGCCAGGGATGGGGAAACTGTGGCCTCGAGGCCCAAGGCCTTCTAGGTCCTTAGGTGAGGCCTTTTAACTAAATCCGCATTTCACAGAATAAATCCTTTTATCAAAGGGATTTGTTGTGTGAAGTTTGGATTCAATCAAAGGGCTGAACTTGAGGACTTAGAGGGTTACATGTGGGCTGGAGGCCGCAGGTTCCCCACCCCTGGTACACTCTCATATTAGACAATTATTCCTCTTTTAGTGACAGTTTCAGCAGCCTTAAGTCATGGTCTCTTCCTTGAGTTATGCTTACCAATACCAATCAGTTATATTTCCCAGACTCTTATTGGGTTCTTATGCTGACTAGGAGAGGGGAACAAAGATAAGGATGGAACCTGTGCCCAGAAGCAAGTCTTTGCTGGCTCTTTCACTTGCAGTTCAAGGCCCTTACTAAGGCATGGAATGTTTATTTTGCACCTGAAGGCCTTCCCTTCTACATTTTTATGTTTTTGTCTTTGACTCTCCAGACTTTTTAACTTTGCTGAAGTTTACCAGGTGTACTTTTACATAGTGTACATATTTGTCCATGATATATACACATATGCGTACATGTATACACACACAGACATATGAATATGTGTGCATATTTAAGTATACATGCATGTATATACATATACATGCATGTATATATGTTTTTAAGATTCAAACTACACTAAGACTTTGGGAACATGCTATATAAATATACATGCATACATATGTAACACAATGTAATACATAAACACATATATATGCATATATTTATCATATCTTGGCACTTGTATAACTTTCTGAAGTCGATCCCCAATATTATGCTTCGGTCTGTCATCTCTAAAATGAGGGAGTTGAACTAGTTGTATAAGATCCCTCCTAGCACTAACATTCTATGACCTGCTATTAGAGTTTAAATCATAAATATGGTTGATTTAAAATACATATGGAAGGAGATTTGTCAGAATGTGATGCATTTTTTATGTCATTTTTCACTAGAATCTTCAAGTCACAGAATTCAAAGAAAACTCAGAATTAATTTTGTCTAATTGAAGCCTGAAGTCTTAATCCTCTCTGCTATATTGCCAACAAGTAGTCTTCCATGATGAGGCACTATCTGCAAGTCAAAACTGACCATTCCAAGTCTTCTCCAGGACAAATATCCCAGTTCCTTTATCTGATTGTCATATGGTTTGATCTCATAGCCTTCTGCCGGCCTGGTCACTCTCCAGATTATCAATATTTTTCCTAAAATGTGAGGCCTAGAATTGAACAGAGCATTTGATATATAATCCAATCAGGGTAGAATGTAGTGGGACTATCACCTCTCAAGGCAGTCTAAGACCACATTAACATTTCTGACTGCCACTCATACTGCACCCACTAAAAAATTCCTAAGCTTTTTCACATAATCTATTTTTTTAACAATACTTCTTCTATTTTATATTTGTGAAATTGATTTTTTAAAAGCTCAAATGTAAAACTTTAAAAATTTCTATTAAATTTTATCTAACTAGATTTAGCTCATGTTCTGATCTGTTGCCTGTGAATTCTCACTGTCATCTAAGGTATTAGCTCGTACTCTTCTCAGATCTGTGTCACCTGCACATTAAATAAGCCTGACAACTATGACTCCATCCAAATTTGATAAAAATGGTGGACAGTGCATTGCTAGAGCCCCATTGGAGTCCTATGACATGCCTCCAGACATGGCATTCCTACCTTATATATCTGTATGACTCACTATTTTGGGGGTTCAGTTTTTCAACCAAAGTGTACTATTAACTTGCTAATATCTCTCCATTTTGACCTTGAATATCATGAAAGACCCTGTCAAATGCCTTCTGTCTAAACTAGCTGCTACCTGAGACTGGTGACTCTCTTACCTTGTCCCTACTTCTAACCTCCCCTCAGGGCCAGCGCAGGAAGGGATCTGAGTTATCAGTAATGGCGCTAGGTACAGAGGAAGAAATAGTAAAACTGAAGCTATGTTCAGTGCTGATCTCATCTGGCAGCATTCTTAGCCCCTTACTTACCTCTTCATTCCCATCTAACTTTGTTTTTTCCCCTCCACTCACAGGCCCTGTCCCTGCTATTTGCTCAAGGGCCTCCACTCCTGACCTCACACCAGTTTTTAAATGTTTTGGATAGAATGTGTGGTTTCCCCTCTAAAATGTAGATGAATCTAATTTCATTATAAACTAAAAATTGTTACACTTCTGTTAGTAACAGGCTCCCAAATGACATGCTAAGAAGATAAGCATCTAGGAAACCGAGCCCAGAAAGTTGTTGTGTCTTATGTCAGATTCAAAAATGGTCTGGCTACAAACCAAATCATGAGAGGAAACATTGTGGGGAAGAAAGAGCACTGGGCTTGGAGTCATGGAATCACAGAACATAAGCTGAGAAGGACTTCAGACATCATTAAGTGATGAGGAAACAGAAGCCCTCAAAGTTTAAATGCTTAAGGTCACTTAGCTGGTACATGGCAGAGCCTGGATTTAAACCCATGTCTGTTGACCATATATCTGGGGCAGGTAAGGTGGCACAATAGATAGAACTCTGGGCTTGGGCTCAGAAACACCCTAGTTCAAATACAGCTTCAGATAGTTCTCAGTTGTATGACCCTGGGTAAATCACTTAACCTCTGCCTGCCTCAGTTTCCTCAATGGAAAAATGGAGATTGTAATAAAATCTACCTCCCAGGGTCTGAAGATCAAACGATATAATATTAATAAAGTGTTTAGCGTAATGCTTGATACCTAATCATTGCTTGTTTTCTTTTTCTTTTCACTATGCCTTGCTGGGTAAAAAGACCTGGGTTCAAATGCTAACTCTGTGACTTAATAAGCTGTGGGTTCTTGGGCAAGTCACTTAACCTGTCTGCCTTAGTTTCCTCTTAGAAATAACAGTAGAACCTACTTCAATAAGATTGTCATGAAGATCAAATGAGTTAACTTAAAGCACTTAGCAAGCCTCATAAATGCCAGCTCTTCTTGTTAAGTCACAATTTCCTCATCTGTAAAATGGGCTTGGCTATTACTATTGTATAAATGTCAGCTATTTTTTGTCATCTGTAAAATGAGTATGATAATGTTACCTTACATGGCTGCGATGAACATCAAATGTGATAATGTATGGACAGTAATGAACCTTAAAAGTTGTGTATCAATTACTGTAACCTGTCTATGAAACAAAGCCATTGTTATTTTCTGGTGCAATGTATCTGCGACAGAGCTTCATTGTAAGGCAACAAACATTAGACTAGCACTTGAGTTCCACCTCTGCGTCTAGTTTTGTGTTCTTGGTCTATGTGACTTAGTTTGGGAAGGTTTATTGGAGACAGTTTTCTCCTGTTGAATTTCTCACTATGTAGAAGAAAATGCATTCAAAACTGGTAATTTTAAAAGTTATCTAGAGGTCATAACAGAGAAAAATGAAAGACTGTCCATGCACAAAATTTACGTATCTGGAGCCAAATTTATTGAAGGATATTGTCATTACAAATTAATGGGTTGTTGATGGGAAGACAAGAACATGACTGTTGGCTCTCTAAATGCTTCCTTGGGTGAGAAATATACTCTTAACTGGCCTGGGAGGCTCCCATGTCCTATGTCAGCTGGTGATTCAGACCTTGTCAAGGACCCAGAACATGTGAGACTAGTACATAGAACAACAAAGACAAAAATGCCTTGCTAGTTTTTCTCTTATATAAAGAAAAAGTTCTATCTCTTGACTGGGACCCAGAAGTTCCCTTGCCACTCAGTCTATCTTTGTATTTTCCATAATTGAATTCATAGGGAGGCAAGGTATTGTTTGCTGCCTCCACCTCCAAGCCTATTCTTTGGGATCTCTGAGCATTATAAATAACTAAGTGGGGGAAAGAGGGAGAGAAGGAAAGGGGGAAGAATCTGGCTCCTTCCATGGCCTACAGCTGGAGTCTGTGAGGCAAACATGTGTACATTCTCAAAGCTGCGGGTAGTAAATGACAACAAAGAGAGGAAAAAAGATGTTTTGTCCATGACCTCACTTAACTCCTAATTTTCCTGGACCAGTCTCCAAACTTTAAAGTTTTCTATGAAGGTGCAACAAACAGGTTAATATTCACTCGGGATTTTTGTTCTATCATTCATATTTTAGGACGTTCTTAGAACAGTGACATGAATCAAGTAAGTACTGAACATGCAAAAAGCTACTAGTCTAGCAAATCATTAAATATATGTGAGTCTGTTTCCTATGCTATAAAATGGGCACAATAATACCTTTCCTGGATATGTCACAGGGATGTTGTGAATTGTAAAATGCTGTATAGATCGAAAATGTTATTTTATTTATCTGCTAGAAAGCCAGGTGGAAACTCCATTAGGAATCATTGAATTAAAGAATATTGTCTCCAAATAAGAAAAGGAATGTAATACTTGGAATGAAAAGGATCTTCAATGTGGAAAATTATATGGATTACAACATTTCACATTTCTGGATTTACACAGTGCTTTGTACTAAGAATAAACTGTCCTCCCTGTGAATTCAATTCAATTCAATAAGTACTTTTTAAACACCTGCTACGTGCTAGACACTGTACTAGCTACTGGAAATACAAAGACCGCAAGAAACTTATATTCTACTGGGATACAAGTGCACAGATAAATACTAGATATGGGCAATAAAACTATGGTTTTATTGTTTATGGGTAATTATGGGTAATAATTTTGGAGAGGGACAATACTAACAGCTGTGTGGGGAGGGTGGAGGACCGGAAGAGGCCTTACCCTCCTTCATTAAATCCAGTTCACTTGCACGTTATGGCATCATCTCCCTGATGTTGTAGTCTTCTTCTAGAACAAAGGACAAACAACATCTGTGTAGAAGGGAATGCTTGAGCTGAGCCTTGAAGGGAGAAAGGAACTCCAATAGAAGGAGGAGAAGAGAGAGGCATGGATAACAGACTATGCTCAGAGGTAGGAAATGTGGTGTCTACATGCAGAGAACAGCAAGTGAGCCAGTTTGGCTACAGTGCAGAGTGTGTAAAAATGAGAGTAATGTGAAATCAAGCTAAAAAGAGGTTAGTGCTAGTTAGGTAAGGGGCTTTAAATTCTAAACAGAAGAATATATTTGATTTTAGAAGTGACAGCAACATCTCTTCTAGGGCCAAATCCCAAAGAGATCATAAAAATGGGAAAAAGTCCCACATATACAAAAATATTTATAGCAGCTCTCTTTGTGGTGGCCAAGAACTGGAAATCGAGGGGATGCCCATCCATTGGAGAATGGCTGAACAAGCTGTGGTATATGGATGTAATGGAATACTATTGTTCTATAAGAAATGGCGAATAGGTGGGTTTCAGAAAAACCTGGAAAGACTTATATGAACTGATGCTGGGTGAAATGAGCAGAACCAGGAGAACATTATACACAGTAACAGCCACAGTGTACAACGGCTGTTTCTGATGGACTTAGCCCTTCACAACAATGCAAGGACCTAAACCATTTCCAAAGGATTCTTGAGGCCAAAATGCCATCCACATCCAGAGAAATAACTACCGAATCAGAACCTATGTTTTGGTTTGTTTTTTCTCATGGTTTCTCCCATTCATTTTAATTCTTCTGTGCAACATGCCTAATGTGAAAATGTCTTTAATAAGAATGTATATATAGAACCTATATAAGATTGCACACCATCTCAGAGAGGGAGGTGGGAAGGAGGGGGAAGGGAGGGAGAGAAAATTTAAAACTTATGGAGGTGACTGCTGAAAACTGAAAACAAATAAAATCCATCAATCAATTAAAAGAAGTGATAGGGAGTTGCCAACGTTTCTTGAGCACTCTATTGAGTGGCATGGTCAGACCTGTGCTTTAATTATTTTAATTCGGCAGCTGTGTGGAGGAGAAATTGGAGAGAGGAGAGGCTGTAGTCCAGATGAGACATGATGAACATCTGGCCGGGAGGAGTGACTTTGTGAGGGGAGAATAGGAGATCAATGCAAACGATAGGAAGGTAGAATTGAGAGAGATAAGAGAGTTAAGATTTGAGGATATCTACAGAATAGTAAATCAAGGGCCATCTTGTCATCTCCATGCCCATGAACCATTAAGCAGTGTGGTCATAGACCAACCTTTGTCATCCCATGGCACCATCCTAACTTTGTAATCTCAAGCTTGGTGCTGTACCTCTTTGATTACAACTGCTACTTCTCCCATACTTACTGATCTCACCGGTACTTCTAATTCCTTGATTTCCCCTATTCAGTCAGTCTGGCTTTATCTCTCCTTCTTCTATAGTAGTAAACTCCACTTTTTTATGTCTCATAATTATTTCTGGTTCCCCATTAGTAAAAAAAAAAAATTGAGTAAATAGTGCTGGGTCTCTCTTAAGTTGAAAAATCCGTTTGTTGTCTCTGGTTACCATCTTATCTCTAATTCCTTTCGGTTCTAGACTTCTTGCACACATAGCTTACAATGACTTCCTCTACACCTTCATTATCCACCTTCTTCAACCATCTTCATCTTGGCTCTTACTGAAATTGTTCTCTGGAAGGTTACCATTGACCTCCCAATCATCAAATTCAAAGACCTTCTTCTGAGCCTGCAACCTCTTTCAACTATCTGCTTCACTTGAAGCTCCTTTTTTTGGAGCTCTTTCCTTTCTTGTTTTCCTTGAAATCACATTCACCTGGTTCTCCTTCCTCTCTGCTATTTCTTTGTCCTCCCTAAATTAGGTGTTCACCCAAGTTCAGACTTCAGTCCTCTTCCTATCATTGTTCTCTCTCTCTCTCTCTCTCTCTCTCTCTCTCTCTCTCTCTCTCTCTCTCTCTCTCTCTCTCAGATCTCATCTACCTAAAGACTTCAGCTATCACCTCTGTGCCAATGACATTTCCTAATACATTTCTAACTCTCTCTTCTGAGCACTGGTCCCATATATGTAACTTCATGCTGTACTTGTTTGCTATTTCTTATTTGCCCTGATCACATGAAACTAAACAGGTCTCAAATGTCACTCATCATTTTTTCTCCTGCCTTCCACTCACTGTTCTAACTTGTTTTATTTTTATTGTTGTCCAGTCATTCCCTGCCCAAACACCATTTAATGGCTATATTTTTGGAACCTCCTGGAACAGAGTGAATGTAGTAACTGTTTCTCTTTAGGCCAGCAACCCTGAGGGTCTTCCCCTTGCAGTTTGATTTTTTTTGTGATTAAAATGGCCATCCCTTGATTCACTTCTTAAAAAGGCCTATTCACTGAATGGGCATTACCTCACTCAAAGTGAGAACCTGGAAAGAACTTAGCCTAAAGGGGCCAGGGTCTCCCATTCTCTCATTCATCCTGGGAAATCTTTAGTCTTCCTGTTGAATATCTGGCTACTGGATCCAGATGACTCATGAGGAGAAATTAGGCTGGTGACCTTGCACAGCGCTTGAGTGAGAACTCAAATCGATGTCAACTGCAAGTCATGTCGCTCTCTCCCTGATGTCATGGTCCTCTTTGAGAATAAAGGATAAACACAACTTATTTTTATTAATTCTACTTCAATTTTTCTAGTTGCCAAGACTTAAAAAAATCTCAACTTTATCTTTTACATGTCTCTCTGCTATGCCACTCATATCCAATCATTCCCCAAGTCCTGTTGAGTTTTTCCTTTGCAGTATCCTTTTCCATTGCCATCCCCATACCACCTCATATCTGGATAGCTGTGATAGCTTCTCAATTGCTCTCCTTGCCTCTGGTCTGTCCCCTCCCAATCTTTCCTGCATGTTTTGTCCATATTTAATATCCTAAAATACCATTTTCATCATGCCACTACACAAAATCCTTCAAATCCTCTCTTAGATAAAGTCTAAACTTCTTTGTGGGATCAAGATCTAACACACTGGAAGAACAATCTTCATTTGCAAGGTTATTTTTGACTTCAACCCCACAAGGACCTTCTGCTTTAGGCATGCTGGTCTACACACTGTTTCCCAAACGAGCCTCATGCATTCCTTCCTCTGTGCTCATTCACTTCCATTTCTGCCCTGCTTAAATGCTTTTTAGTATCTTCTGGAAGTATACCCATTTGTAAAGGTCCATTTCAAGTCCCTTTTCCTCTAAAAACTTTCTCTAATTACTTCAGCTCACAAGGGAGGTCTTCCTCTTCTGGACTCCAATTGTACGTACTGACTGTTAGCATTGCTTGCCACTTCTTATAGACTGGATTTGTTTAATTCATTCCCCTTTCCCCCTTCCCCAAGTATAACTTTTCTCTGCAACTAGACAGCAGACTCCTAAGGTGCAGAGGCTGGTTTTTGTGGTTTCTAATATCCCTAATAGAACATGACATCAAATGTAACCCAGGACCTGGCACATAGTAGGTACTTAATAAATGCTTGTTAAATTTCATAGCGTTAAATTATCTTTCAAATACCCCTTTCAGAACAGGAGTTAAATTATGACCAACAGACCAACAATATCCAAATAAACAAGGGTATCTATTTCCCTGTGGCTGGAAGGAAAACATGTTAGGCTTAAAGGAAACTCAGTAAGCTCTGCATCTTCTCCATTTCCATCCCTTTTGGTTTATGAGGTGAACCTACTTTAATTTTCTGGTTGAAAAACCTGCTGGGTTTTCTGTCTTAATATTGGGTAAAAATGACATTTTTTTAAGATGTTAGATTTTTATGTTTTTATTGGGAGGGGATGTTCTCTAAAATATATTTGGCTACAGTATATGCCTCTGTTCTTTTATCCCAGCAATGCAGATGTTGACACAAAAGGAGGATGAGGCCAAGAAATATGTATTATGATATGATAATTTTAAAATAATATATAAGGATGGGCATAGGATTAGAGTCAGAAGTCTTGAGTTCAAGTCTCCTTTCTCCTACAATTCTTACTACTTGAGAGGCTGAATAGTATAATGCAGTGGTATGAAATTCAAATAGAAATAGGGGCCACTAAATCACATATGGAGCAACTAGATAGTAGAGTGGATAGAGTGCCAGGTCTGGAGTCAGAAAGACTGGTCTTTCTAAGTTCAGCTCTGATCTCAGACGCTTACTAGCTGTGTGATCCTGGGTAAGTCACTTAAACACTGTTTGCCTCAATTCCTCCTTGTTAAATTATCTGGTGAAAGAAATGGAAAATCACTCTGGTATCTTTGCCAAAACAATCCCAAATGGGGTCATGTAGAGTTGTATCTGACTGAACAACAACAACCAAACCATCTACAAGGATCCCTGCAGGCCACATATTGACTTAGTTTTAAAATGTAATATTATCTATGTTTTATTGTGCTTTTATTTATCTTGTTAAATATTTCCTAATTACATTTTAATCTGATTCAGGCCACACTCAGGAGTGAGGTGGGTTGCATGTTTGACATGATTGGTATAGTAAATTGAACACTAGGTTTGGAGTCAGTAAGACTAGATTTAAATATTGCCTCTGATTCTTACTAGTTATGTGACCCTAGGCAAGTTATTAAACCTTTTTGAGTATCAATTCCTTCATCTATAAATTAGTGGGTTGGACCTGATGACCTCAAAGTTCTCTTCCAGCCCTAACTCTATGATCCTATAACAGTTTTTTCCCCTTCGAAAAGTCAAATGATGTCTTCAGAGTTCAGTTTCCTCGTCTACATAATGAGCTTGGATTAGATGATTTCTAAAGTCCCTCCCAACTTTAAAGTTTATTATAACCAGGGATTGCATGAAGAATTCTCAAGGCTCCCCTGCCTACCTGCAGTCAACCATGCATGTTAGTTCAGTGTTTTGGAACATCAGGAAGCAATCCTTAGAACCTGTCAATGATTCTACCCATGGCTCTCTTTCTTCCACTCTCCAGGTGGCACAGTGTAACTCTGTGACTTTCTGTGAGGGTTAGGAGAGAGGGCAGCTCACCCACTTCTCCAACATGACCAACAAGCAGCTATGAGAACATGGCAGCTAATGTACATGTCCTGTACAGACAAGTTTACCCCTGAATTGCATAGCCCTATCTAATACTTCTGTTTTATGTTTCTTTCCTGAGTATATATAGATAACTGAACATCAGTCTTGAAATGCACTGTCTGTGTTTGGAGGTGATTTTATGAATTTACAAGTTCCTGATGTCCTAACTGTTTCTTGTCGCTCTGAAGAGAGGTTTCTACATCAGAGAAAATGAAGCACTGGCCATGGATGACCCAAAGACATCGACAGAGGGGGAACTATACAGAACCTAGATGAAATGTAATGATGACTATTCATTAGGCTCCTAAATTGCTCTATGGTCTGATGAGGTTTAAGTCTTAATCTCTTAGGAGAGTAGTATGACAGTTGTTATAAATTAAGTTAATGCAACCTGTTTTAAGCCTTTCTGTCAATGCACACTTGTGAATATTTGGTATGTGGCATTTCTTTTATGGGTAGACAATAAATACCTATCCCATACCTGTTTCATATTGAATATTGAATATATTTCTTCTCTTTGAGGAGACTTTAGACATAAACAAAACCTAACCTTTAAGTAAATATTCCCTGGGGGTGCAAGGTTGGGGAGTGGGAAAAAAGGAATCCGATCATCTCATTGGAGGCTGGGCCTCCTCAGAACTGGCCCATACCACAAATGTGTATCCACAATAGATATGCCCCTTAGTGAAGGAGAAGGTGCAGTGCCCCATTTCATGTAGGTCCATAGGTATAATTATTAAATGTTAAATGATGATAGTGTGTTGTACTGACAGTTGAAGGCAGTGACAGTAAAAATTCTATGGATGGTGAAAATATTGATAGATCTACATTTTTTAAATTTAACCTATTGGTAAAATTATTTAATATAACCATTTAAGGAAAAAAATTCTTCTTAAATATTTAAACAGTAAGTTCCATGTACTAGTTTTATGGAGAATAATTGCTGAGAAATTGTCCCATCTAAAAAAACTGATTACATTTTTATGCATTCAGCTTTTGTGAAAGAATATCTCTTTTCTTGAGAAGGAACAAAGGATATGGCAAAAGGTGAAAAAAAATTTTTGGAAGAATGAAAAAAATTGAAGAAATTCCAGTGACAAAAAAATACAGATTATAAAAATTAATAAATCCACTATGTTTTCACATGTCTTTCAATTAAGAAATTTAGAATTAAGTCAGAAACTACATCTTGAACTCACCCCACTATACCCCAGAACTCTGGGATCAGGTATCTGGAGGAGGTAGATCATAGAACATGTTTTAACAGTGAGGAGGATCACATGTTCAGGGCTTTCCCAGATCTGGGACCAGATTTCACCCCTCATTTTTTTCCTGTTTGTCGGTTGAAAACAGACCAATGGAGATCCTTCTCATATACATTATTTCTAAATGGAGTCAAGTCTCCCGTATTGCTTTCTTCCTTTCCTGCAGCTCTCACAGTTCATTTATTTCTATTGAAAATGGCTTTCCCACATGAAACTTGGCATTATGGACTGCACATATAATAAAGTCATCCAACCTGACCAGTACAATAATGTTCATGCAGAGAACAGAGTGAAATCAGTGCCAGAAGTGTAAAAACATGCTCTTGTTCTTTCAATGTGGCAAAACTCATGTCTCAGCAGATTCCATTTCATGTGAATTTCAGAAGACCTTGGCAAAAACATTATTACTCTGTCCTTCTGTTTTTTATTCTTGATCTTTCTCACTCACAAAAGTTGCCTACGTCATACTACAATTTGGACGCCACCAATTCAACATTTGTGAGCATCAGGACGCAGGTTCAATTAAAACTTGTCTTGGTGCTATTCATAAGGACAGGTTTGTTAAGCAAATCAATAGGGAAACAAGATTCCAAGAATAATTTTTGTCTGCTTAAGAAAACAACTTATTTTCAGATCCTTCTAAAAATAATACTGTTTTCATAAAATAATTAATTTTCTAATTACACATTCTTATTTATTAAGCAGCTTCAGGAGGACTTAAATATGACAGAATATTGTTACTCATTATTCTTGCAGGGACTTGAGGCATTACTTTAAAAATATTTTATAATTAACACTTTTTAAATAAAATAAATCCAAACTGGTCCTCCCTCTACTTCACCTGCATTATACAAGTTCTATTACCTATTATGAGTTTGCATTTCACTTTACATATAGTGCCCCATACAATAATACCTTAATGCCCTGTGATATTTTAACAGTAAGGAGTCTGTGAAAATAGATTTGTGTCATTATATCTGATCTGGGTTATGTCGGTTGATCTTTCCTGCCTTAATACCATTCCTATTAGAGATAATATTCTTGGCTCTTTTCATCATCCAATCATAGTAAGTTCACTTTCTGACTTCATTTATTGGTGAGAGACTATATGAGCCCAGACGAGATAGCAGCTGAAGGTCCTGTGGAACAACAACAGATATTCATGATATGGAAGCACTTTTACTCATCTTCCACTCTATTCAGGTCTCTCCAAGCCCAGCAGATGAGACACTCACACGAGGTTTCTGTACCCAGAGCACAATCTCTAGGATAACATTACTAACTCTCACAGCCATCTTTTTCAGGAAGCTTTAAGATGTTTAACTCTGATATTACCTTCCAAATGTCATTTAGAGTAGCAACCACTTTTCCAGGAGTGGGAAGAGAGGGCAGTTTTTTACCTTGGTAGATTCCAGTGATATGAGAAGAAGGACCTGTGATTTTCCACCTTTGTAAATTCTACTTAAAAGCCCAAGCATTTTGGGAAACTGGTTAGCTTACTTTGTAGAAGATGTCCAAATTGACCCCTTGGAGAACAGAAGTTGATGACACAATCATAACTATGGAACTATATCTTCCGTATGTGTCTAAGCCATTAACAGGTTGTGGAGTTATCTTTGGAAAGTTAGAAGGTTACTTCTTTCATAGCTACTATAAAAGGTGATGTGAGGGAAAATTCTATTTCTGTGAAACCTACACTTTCTCATTTCAATAATGAGAGAGAAGGCTGCTTGGAACTTGGTGCCTTTGATGTTTTCCCTCTTTCTTTCACTTTAGGTAAAATAACATTTAAATTGGAGGATGTAGGTGCATTTTCTAGGATTTTACTATAGTTAGCTTAATTTGAAAAGTGTCAGAACAAGAGGAAACAGGCTTAAATTATATCAGGAAATATTTAAGCTAGATAGAAGGAAGAACTTCCTGGCAAGAAGGATTGTTACGTACTTCAACAAGCTATTCAAGGAGTGTATGGAATTTTCTTCCTAGTGGATTTTAAAGATAAAAACTTCATCAACATTCATGAAGTCTAGGAGACTGGAGGAAATAATTTTTGAAGTCTCATCTAAATTTGATTTCATGTTATGATTTCCTTTAACTTACTATTTTTAAACATCATTATTTTATATATCTCTATCTAAAATCAAAATAGATAATGAGAATTTTGCACAATAACCTATTCTTTCATCAGAACTATGAATGTGTCAAAGAGAAATTGCATTATTATTCCCAAGAAAGATTATGTAGATTAAGAATACTGGGTAGACTTGAATACTGTTGCTTCTTCAAGGATTTCTTCATGCCTTCCTTTGGGTAAACACTATCATAATGTTTATTCTCCACAAGCTCTGGAAATTTGTTCCTGAAAATGAGCACATATAACTTGGGTCACGAAAGAAACCTGCTGAGTGGAAAAAATGACAAATGTGAGACCCCTGGGACTCTGCCGTCACTAGGGAATAAGTCAACCTCTGAGATTGCTGAGTGGGGTCAGCATACCATTTCCTCCTGTGGCCATGGAGATCCTGCAAGTCACTTATTGGTAAATGAATCCTTTGACCAAAAGTTTGTGGTCAGATCTGTCCACATGTGCTTCTTAGATGTTTCTCCCAATAAACACCACCCCCAGAAAACAATAGGAAAAGTTTCATAAACAATTCTGTCTGTGTAATCAATTCAAAGCATTTTAAAACATTTTTGGTCTATGTCCTATTTCCACCCAATTTACCTCTATAAGACCCCTACCAGAAAATTTAGTGTATTTGACTCCCTTTGCTCTCCTAAAATCCACATAAGGCAGGCAGATGGCACTTCAGTCCCAAGTTTGAGAAGGGCATTTGCATCTAACTGGTTGGCCCAAGATCACATAATGAATGGCTAAACTAGAGGTGGAAACACTGTTGTACCATCCTGCACATTGTAGGCAAGAAAATGGATATACAGGGTTCCTGCACTAGGTTTCAGCCTCCCTAAAAAGTGTGTTGGGGGACTGTATTTTATACAAACCTACGAGAACGTACAGGATTCTTGTAAAAGTTTAATGGGGGTAAATTAGTAGTCTATCATGTGGCACCTGGTTCAAAAGGACTCAGTTTTGTTATTACTGAATGTAAACAAGCATTGTTGGTTCTTCAGTGAATTTTTGTAGATTTATAGATAAGAAAGGAAGAAAATTTTCCAATGGCAAGAGTTGTTAGAAATATTGTGTGATTTTCCCTAAAGATAATGGTTATTTACAATTTCTTGGTGGTTATCAGTACATTTTAGTTCCTAGCATCTTGTTTACTTCTAGGCATCTTGTGATATTTGTTAGATGATAATGCTGACTTCTACAAAGAAGGCACTAAATATTTGGGAGTGAAAATCTTTCGTGGAATAAACATTAAAATTGGAAAGGATTTTAAAGATCATGTAGTTTAACCTCTTTCTCATATGGAGAAACTTAAGTCTGAAGAGGGGAAGAGACCTGCCCAAGATGAGGTCACACAACTAGGTTGTGTGACAACCAGTATTCAGAACTCGGATCTCTTGCCTTGTAACTGAGTACTTTTAACATGTACTATACTGCAAATTTGTGAGGCTCAGAAGTCTGCAACACAATTACAAAGGAGAAAATAGACCAAATGCTGAATTGTAACTTACACTTGTAGGTTATGCTTTCTTAAAGTTGTTGAAATTTTCTGCAACCTATTTGGAATCACTGAGTCTAGAACCAATTAGAAGTAGCGTCTGCATCATTCTGAACACTGAGGTGCACTTAAGAGTTCTCTCTTGTTCTATACTTTTAGAATGAAGGAATTGTGCATATAAGTGGAAAATGGGAGGTAGGAGTATATATACACATATGTTTGTGTATGTAAATATATTCTGTATGAATGTTTTTTCCTTCTGATCACTGGGTCATAGATTTCTGTATCTATTCATACAGGGCTAGATAAAATATTATACACTGTATATAAGCATAGTGTTTATTATATGTTATGTAAGGAATAGTTGATTTTCAAAAATTTATAACATTAAAAGCTTGATAAATGGACAAGAATGTTTATTATACACTAGGGGGGAGAATAATGCCAATAAGACATTATGGGAGTTAGTCTTAAAAAAATCACAATGTTTTGTAAATACAGCAACATTTGCTGCTGTTAAGAATACTGAAGCTTGGTCTGTGTCCAGTGATGCACAGTACCATAACATATTCAATGCTATATAGTGACATAGTTCTCAATGTTTCTCAATAAAGAAAAATTAGAAATGTCATTTCCCAGAAATACACATCCAATTTTGGTTTTCATTTACGGTAAAAGCCATACAGCCATTCCTTGTATGGAAACCCCCTACCCCTACAACCTTACACAGAGGTTTAGATAGAGAAATAATAGTATTCATATGTAAACAAACAAAATCAAATCCAAATGGAACTTTTAGAATTAAACTGATGATTAAATTTAGTTTGTTCTCTCCAGTTAATAAAGAACTAAAATCATGGAGTTGGGACTGTACTACTGTAAAATTGTCTGCTCCACTTATCATCTTATTTTTCTTCTCCCTTTCACAGCTCAAATCCTAGAAAAAATTATCTACACTCATTGTCTCTACTTTCTCACCTTCCACTCACTCCTCAACCCCTCACAAGCAGGCTTCCAATCTACACCATTTCACAGTAACTGTTCTCTCCAAAGTCACTGATGATCTCTCTATCACTAAATCCAGTGGACCTTTGCCCTCATCCTTCTTGTCATCTCTGTAGCATTTGGACAATGATGACCCTCTCTTTCTGGATTCTTCTACTCTGGATTTTTATGATAATTTTGTGTTACCTTCCTGCCCCATACAACTGTTCTTTCATATTCCCTTTTGCAAGATCATCATTTATGTCCTACTGTACTAAATGAATGTACTCCAAGACTGATCTGCAAGGTCCCCCTCCTCCTTTCTCCATTTGTTCTCTTGGTGACTTCATCAGCTCTCATGGATTCAGTTATCATCTTCATGTAGATGATTCCCAAATCTATATATCCAGCTTCATCTGTTTCCTGAGCTTCAGCAGAGTATCTCCATCTGCCTGCTGGATGCCTCTCCTCTCCACCTGAATGTCCCATCAGATTTAACATGCCCCAAGCTGAAATCACTGTCTTTTCCCCTAAACCCATCTGTTTTCCAAACTTCCTTGTTTCTATTGAGGATACCACAATGCTTCTAAACACACAGCTTCACAACTGAGGAGTCATCCTCAAAATCTTGTTAATTTGACATTTCCCAATCCATTTCTTTCTCTCTATTGAAGTCATAACCACTCTAGTTCAGGCCCTCATCATCTCTTGCCTGGACTATTCCAAGTCTCCTAACTAATTTCACTGTATCCCTTCTCTCCCCACTCCAATACATCATTCATATAGTTGCCAAAGAGATACTGATAAAATATAGATCTAGTCATCTCTTTCCTACAGTCATGAAGCTTACCTCTGTGCTAAGATAAAACTCTTGTTTGACATTTAAAACCTTTCACATTCTAGTCACAATCTATCTTCATAGACTGTAACTAGGAATTGGGAGGATCAGGGCATTAGTGCATATTCTGATTTATTTGTAAAAGCATTTGGATATCTTGAACTGGATATCCTATGGTGCTCATAAATGCAATACATTCTGAACAGAACCCATTGACTTTCCCCCCAAATATCCCCTTTTCCAAACTTCCCTATCACTGTTGAGGGTACAGCCATTTCCCCGGTCTTCTGGACTTGCAAACGTCAGCATTATCTGAGACTCCTCTCTTGTACCCACACCATATATCCAATAAGTTTCATATTGTTCTCCCTTCACAACACTTCTGGTATACATCTCCTTTTCTCTACTTAAGTGGCTGCCACCCAGATGCAGGCCCTCATCACCTCATTCTTGGACTATTGCAGTAGCCTTCTGGTGGCTGCCTCATGTCTCTTCCCATGCCTCTGCTCATCTGCCAAAATGATTGTTCAGAAGCTTACATCTGACCATGTTCCCCCTGCTCCCACACACAAACCCTCTCCTTCAATCCATAGAAGCTGATGACTCAAGACTAAACACAAGAGGCTTTCTTTGGCATTTAAAGCCCTTCACAACCTCAATTGTACCTATCTTTTCAATCTTCTCACACCTTACTCTCCTCCACTGTTACAACCCAGCAACCCTTGCCTTCATCCTGTTAATCACATAGGAAGCTCCATTTCTCTATTCTGTGACTTTTCAGTGGCTATCGCCATTCCTCAAATGGTCATCCTTCCCACCTTTGCCTATCAGTTTCCCTGAATTCTATCAAGGCTCAGCTCAAATCTAACTTTCTGCAAGTCTTTCCAAGTCTTTCCCTTCTTCCACTCCCCTCTTTCCATACCACCAGGTGTCTTCTCTGAGATTACCTTCCATCTCACAAGCATATAACATGTAACAATGAGGTCAGCACAATGGCTCTGTAGACCTTAATTTGGTAGTCAGTCTAATACATCTTTTCTTCCAAACCTTTCCCAAGCATTGTTATATGCTTGTGAAACATGGACAGTCTGCCAGCGCCATGCCAGGAAACTGAATTGCTTCCATTTGAACTGTCTTAGGAAGATTCTGAGGATCACCTGGCAGGATAAGCTACCAGACACTGAAGTCCTTGTTCAAGTTGAACTGCCAAGTATTCAAACTATGCTTCAGAGAGTGCAACTCTGATGGGCTGGCTACATTGTTTGAATGCAAAATGTATGCTTGCCAAAAAGACTATTTTATGGAGAACTTGCATGGGGCAGGTGATTACATAGTGGCCAGAAGAAACAATACAAGGACATTCTCAAGGTTTCTCTCAAGAACTTTGGATTTGTAACATGTGTAACATGGGAAACACTGGCACAGGACTGCTCAGCATGGCATGCCCA